>CP136064.1:116333993-116965993 GCA_032622095.1 Siphonodentalium dalli
GATCGTCTAATCTAATGCAAAACAATAACAAGCTAATCTGACATCCACGTTTTAAGAATAAAATTATTCGCCACCCCCTCACCAACCAATTCAGATCGCAGATTTTCGTTCGTAATTCCACTTCCAGATCTATCAAATGATTGATTATGATTGCAGGAATGTCTAATCTAATGCAAAACAATAACAAGCTCATCTGACATCCACGTTTTGAGATTAAAGTTATTCGCCACCCACCCCCTCCCCCAACCTATTCAGGTTACAGATTTGTTTTCGCAATTCCACCACTACCAGTTCTAGAAAATGATTGTTTATGATTGCTGGATCGGCTAATCCAATGCATAAATGAAGAAATCTAACTGACGTCCGAGATTTAAGAATACTTTTATTCGCCACCCCCATCTCAAATTCCAATGACAAATATGTGTCCGAAATGTACTTCTAAACCTTGAAATGAACGCCTAATGTAGTACACAAATCCTTACATGTAATGCACAACAAATAATCTGACACCAAGTTTTTGACAAAAAAACGGTACAACCCTTCCCCCACCCCCTAAAATCCTCAATCAGTTATGCAACACCCCATACCCTCCTCCCCTCCTCCATCTCCACCTGTCATACAAATCACATAATTTTGAGCTAAAATATGCTTGTATGCCGTATCTGAAGTTCCAGTGTTAGGAAAAAAATGTTATGTACCCCCCACCCCCCTTCTCACATTGAAACCCAACTCACAGCCTTTTGCGTAAGGATTGACAATCATTATTCCCGATGCTCGAGATCACCATACTCTCCGTATGTGGAGCAAATAAATAAAATATATAAACGCTATTCGCCACCCGGGTGGCGAATAGCGATTTCTATGTTATATGACTATTCGCCACCCGGGTGGCGAATAGCCACTGCCGATAAAAAACTAAGAAATATATTCCCCGCGCTATTTTTTCGACTAGAAGGTTCCTTCCCTGTCAAAACATCAAAAAGTTCCAAGGTTTTATACTGGTGGAATATGATCTCTATACGGGCGTCAGCCATGCATAATAGAAATTCATGGCATGCTCTAAATGAGAGGGTGTCACACCATTTTCTAGTACGCGCGATTTGGGTGGTTTTGAAGTTGTACCCATGGATTCATACCGCTCTGTTAACCGGCAGTCACGATTCATATTGCCCATTTTAAAGATGCATTATCCAAATTAACGCTCCTAAATTACTATTTTTTTGGCTTCGAGGGTAAAAAATATTTGATTCGAGTGGAGCATCCCACCCATCAAAGATCAGAGTGATCAGATATCGATTTTTGAAGTTTGTTATTTCTCAAGATGTGCCATTTGTCTGTGGCCCAGAAAAAACATGGTCAAACGGACGGTCTCGGACAAAATTGCGGATGAGGATGGATAACTCTACAATCAAGTGGTAATACGGCCAAATTTCGTGATACTTAAGTGATAATACACCCATATTTTGTTGAACAAAATGTTGATAAAAAACACGTTTTGGGAAATTTGATACCATATATTTGACAGTGGTTAGAATTATTTTGTTGCATGTTGTTGTTAAAATGTTGTTGTTGTATCTTGATGATATGGGGACCGTGTGATCGGATTGAGTACCTTTAACCGGTATTCAGTATTCAACAACATCGATCGCACGGCTCTCATGCAGCTTTTGTGGCATCAAATTGTTAAAAAAAATATTATTTCGTAGCCAAAATGACATATTTTGGTGAAATTCAGTCTCATCATCTTGATGTGCATGCATGTTGAAGTTATGGAAATTACTTCAACAAATGTGTGAAAATTATCCTATTAGTGTGAAATATAACCATGACTTGTATTCTACATTTTCTTAACCGGTGCGCTGAATTACTCACCCTCTCTGTTAACTGGTATTCAGGATTCATGGGGGTAGGGGTGACACCCTCTTATGAGTCACAGTCAATTTGGGGCGTGAGTGTACTGCTTATTAGAATTTACAACTAGACACCTATAACTATACACCAACCCCCGCTCTTAAACCAGAACAAAAGTCCAGAACATTCCATTTGCACCCCTTGGGTTAAAGATGCATAATCCGATTTAATGCCCATAAATTACTATTTCTTCGGCTTCGGGTTTAAAAAATATTTGATTCAAGTCGAGGAACCAACCCATCAAAGATCAAAGTGATCAGATATCGATTTTTGTAATCCGTTATTGTTCACCACCTGGAACATTTGGCAGCCTAGCAATATTCGACGATTCGACCGAAATACTCTCGATAACTGCATTGAACAAAATGTTGATATATATAACGTTTTGGAAAATTGTATATTAGAGTTGACAGCGATTAGCATTATTTATTGGTAATTAATCGATTTTGATAAATAAGCAGATTTTGAAGAAATGTTGTTGTTGGAATCTGATGATATGGGGACCATCGAATCTGATTGTGTACCTGTGGATTGTGTTAATTTCCAATTGCTAGCTTTTCATCTGTTGGAAATTGGTTTATTTGTAACATAATTTTTCAACGGAGAAGGGAACTCCAATAGAATTTGACAGACGTCAAGACCACATGAGCCAGCTACTTGCTGTGAAAATGTAGTCATGCTATTTTCAGATAGGTTCGGAATGTTTGTTATATTAATACGCGGAATGTCTATGGCAGGAGAAAGCTTAGCGATACAAACATATGAGTATTTACAACATTGTTTATATATAGAAGTGAGCAAAACGCTCTTTATCGTCTCAGTCATCATGTAATTTAGACTTAATAAGGAACGCTCTTTATTGTTCCATGTGCGAAAAGAAGGCTGGGTGTACAATTTTCTACCGCTTATATAGTGGGCACTTCGGAACTGCAGATGATGGTATCTAATTCAACTCGTGATATCTGTATGTTCGCCACCATCGTTATCATTTCTTCCATCCTGTGTTCGTTCTTGTTGTCCACCATTTCGCATGGTTTATCACATTTTATTGAAATGAAGAATGGATTTAAAAATCATGTCAAATCATCACTGATAGTTTCGTTTGATTGAACATTAACTACCAGGTGCCAAAACGTCCGAAGTGCCGAACAATCGGGTGCCGAACCGCAAACCAAAGTGCCTACACTTCCAGGTGCCAAAACGTCAAGCATTCCATGTGGGTTGTAAAGAAACTCGCGTCGGTTCTAAAACATTGATTTATTTGATTTGAACATATTTATTGTAATCCACAATATACAATATATATTACACAGATGATATATAACAATGATGATATGTGTGTGGGCACAGAGGATTGGAGCACAAGTTGCCGAACTTATCGGAGTTCCTCTCCTCTTGATTTTGGTCACTATGAATACCGAACATAACCGAACACAACCGAAAACAAGTTAAAATAAGGGTTAAAAGACGGAAATATAAGAACTAAACTGTGTAGGGGTGTGTGTGTGTGTACACTAGTGATATTTGAAGATTGAAGCAATTTGGTCGACAATTGGCAAAAAATATTTCTATTCTCTTTACAGCATCCATCATATACATAAAGTAATTTCATATAAACTGATATCCCTCTCAGTAACTGTTAATGCATGTCTTGGTTTCAGCAAACTCTCAGTCAGCAGCAAGATATGATACTCCTTAAGAATGAGATTGACAAAATCCGATCAGACAATGTGAAACTGTATGAGAAAATAAGGTTCCTCCAGAGCTATGCACACAAGGTAAGAGCTGACCGCTATTTGATCATAATTGTAATAATTTGTTTGCCCCGATCTATTAAAGGTACTCAATCCGATCAGACGCTCCTAGATTACTATTTCTCTGGCTTCGGGAGTAAAACATATTTGATTCGAGTCTAGGAACCTCAGAGAGATCAGATATGGATTTTTAAATTTTGTTATTTCTCGAGATGTGTAATAATATGTGGCCCAGAAATGGAGGACTTGGAAAAAATTTCGGAAGAAGAATGATAACTCTAAAATCAAGTGGTAATACGGTCAAATTTCGTGATACTTTAGTTATAATATGGCCATATCTTCTGATTGGTATCGTTGAATCATGTCGCGATTTTTGGTTGGCTGACACTGGCGTACTACATTTTGAAAGTAATTAGATTCCCTAGATTTATTTGTTTCAGACTATCGAACATGTTCAATACCTATAGTCTGTGTTCTCTCAGACTCAATTTCACTCTGAATATCTCCGTTTTTATTTTCAGAATTCTGGAGGCAATGATGACACCGAGACCAAATACTCAACTCACTATGAACAGAAACTAGATCCATTTTCCAACTTCAGCAGAGCGGTTTGTATTCCAAGACAAAAAAAATACCCTGCCATGTTTACAAATACACCCGGGAGAACACAATAACCCCGAACACATTGTCAACAAAACACCTGATTTGATAATTTTATCGGGCGGTCTTATGATCTTGTAGACACTATTCTGGATTCTTGTAGACATGTTGTGGGTTTTGTTTGTTAAAATGCAAAAACAAATTGTTTTTCAAGTGCGAAGAAAATAGTAGGCATTTTTCTGAATGTATATACTTTGAACGTTTTATATTGAGAGACAATCTTCAACCGGATTTTCAGAATTTATTTATAACATAATGTGCAAACTGAATTGCATGGCGTTTGGAATTTGGCCCATGTATTCATTGGTATTGAGTGATTGCAGTTGGGAATCCATGAGAGGTATAACCTTTCCCCCATTATAAGTATCCTCTCTCCACATCCAAATTTTATTGCCAGTTCAATAGAAACTAACTATGTGGCTATTCACCATAGCGGAATGCAACATGGATGACACTTTATTCCTGCATGAGTCCATAACTATAGGGAACAGCTTCAAAATTCCAAGAGGATCCATTTACTATGGGTGCATAATTGAGGGTAGCGGCCACTCTTCAATTAAATAGGAATCCGACATCAGACCCTGACTTCCGGAATACTCCATAACAGAGAAGCGACATCAGGAATACTGTTGGCCAAGGCTATTGAAAATAAAACGAGGAATACAATCCAAATGGGACATTATAATGGAACTAGACCCCATTGGCCAGTAATCATTTGTGCGGTATTAGTATCAACGGATACAGTACATTTCTATTCGTTTTTATTATGTCAATATTTTAGATTTTAAAAAATAGAGGCAATAAATAGAGGAATGTTTTAGAGAATAAGAATTGACAATTTAGATAAATCAATAGAAAATCACAAATGTTTCCCTACACTGGAACCCCACTGGCATCCGAAATCCGAAGTATTAGAACAACTAAATCCTGCATAGGCAGGTCCAATGTCAGGATTACGCCATAAGACCCCGAATCCGCAATCTGAAAAGGGGGTCGCTACCCTCATAATTGCGGCATATATGCCTTGATGAATCGCCATTAGTACACAGGATAAACCCCTTTCTGGAAAATTGGATATTTGTATGTTTGAAACAACTTTATACTTATTTTCAGGAACGAGCCAGAAAATATAGCAACCTGAAACCACACGACAAGATCACACTGAGCATGGTAAGAGCTGTAGAGGATTTATTATATATACATATCTTTATTTTTTTTTCAAATGTTTCATACAGTATCAAAGGTATGCAAACATTTTAGCCAACATGCAAACACATAAATATATATACAAAATGACACAAGTGTCACAAAGACATTCTATAAGTTGAGTGGAATTACTAAGTAACCTGACACACAGACATACATAAATGCAGAGGTGCAAACAGACATGCACACTGACATGCGGACAAAAAGTGCAGGCAGACAAACATAGGCACACTGTGCCGCACACATAACTTTCAACTTAAACATAATGACATAATGCGGAGAAAATCCGAAAGGTACACAGGTTAAGTATGACTAAATTCTTACACTACAAATGGCAATAAAAGTTAGATTTTGGTAATCAAACTGCAGTTTATCACACACATTAGTAATGTGGTACGTACTGCTCATAGACAATTAAAGCACCATAATGCATAATAAGATAACAGATGCTAACATGCACAACTGCGATTACGGGTCCTACTAAACAACGAACACAAACGAACATAAACGAACACAGGTCCAAAAATCGGAGTAGAAGGGTGAAATTTGGTTTATGGGTGCGCGTGGGTCCATTCTATGTGTATGTGGTGTTATTTCCAACTTTGATGATTTATTTTTTGAGTTATTAGCATTATTTGAATACAAAACTACTAAACAACGAACACAAACGAACATAAGATTAGCGGCAGTGCAGAGGTTACCATGCAGGTGTTAATTAACTACGGCTTACTCTGTCTCCTTGTTTTTACTGCAAGATGATTGTCAATTTTATCACTGATGGCAATAAAAACACGGGGAAACATCAGAGGTCGGCGTTTTAATGCATAGCTAACAAAACATTTGAGTGAATGTGAGTAGAGTCATTGTTGTCAGTCTCTGAGATGACTATATATTTTTTCTCAGTCTTGGAGATCACTCTGGTAAATGCTATATCTGCTTGCTTTCCTGATACACGCATACGCTATGTACCAGGCATCTTAAGGAAAATCTCAATCGTAATTTAAGTAAAACAGACAGTGATCAAACTGTCAATAAGATGGAAAAGTATTCAATAGCGAGAGCGGCTTGGTAACAATAGAAAACAAAATCATTTATGACGAAATACAGACAGACATAATTGACAAATATATGTGACAACAGACGATACCTTACATTTATGGAAAGACTAAAGACGAAAGTTTTCAATGCTAGAAAACAAAATTCAACAATTCCGAAATGTTGGACAAATAACAATTATGAAAGCATTAAAGGTGCGGGAGTCGTTGGCAGTGGGTATATGCTGTGAAAATTTTCCAACGGTCAAAAACCGACACAAAAAGAAAATGTAGACAGACTTTGTCCGTATACAAATAAGAAATATCGCATAAAAGTATGTTATTGTCATATGTTTGACCATTGTGTAAACAAAAGCGTAAAAAGTTACTTTCCTGGTGTTTGTTTATATTATGATGGTAAACATAAAGAGCGTTCTTTGTTGCTGAATTCCTGATATGGAACTAATAAAGATCGTTTATATCATTTGTGTGTGATTAGCCAGTAACACGTACAGTGCTGTCTTCTGTAACACAATCAGGCTCTTGCTTAGGTAATATATAGTAGGTCTTTATGATAGCATGCTGTTTACACGATGAACGAAACTGTATGCGTTTTAGTGTTTTTCTGTTTACGGTGATTGGAACAAATATGAATATTTTCGACAACTAAGGCCTCCCGTGCCTTTAATAATATAATTAACAAAATAATTTACTGAGTTTACAGACAATTTAAATGAAACAGTGACTGACCAACTGCTTGACATTCGAGTGGAGGGGATTTTACATTATCAGGCATTGCATCATCTTTGGAAGTGAGACACGAAATTTGAACAAATATGACGGCCGAACAACGAGACAGACTAATGCGAAGACTTCTTAATTTTGTGTGTGACAATTCCAAATTCCAAACTTCAACTGATGACAATTAACTATACCCAAAACTACCGCTCTGGCAAAAAAAAAATGGACAAAAAAAAGGAAAGAGTGAAGACATCAAAAACCAAGACGATCACCAACAAACGACAGAAAGTTAGCATATAGTATGTAAATATACATATAGGATCTCATATGAGTTTCTATTTTATACGGAATTTATCAACCGAGTTCACTAAATTCGATTTGAGTCGAGGTTTACCGAGGCTCAAATAGAATTTAGTGGACGAGGTTGATAAATTACGTATAAAATAGAACGAGTTTGAGATACTTTTTATCACATGGTCATATAATCGCTTAATTTTTTATCGAAAACAACAATAATTAACAGACAGAGAACTTTGTCCCAAAGAGCAGCGTGACGTCATTGCACGCAACGATATTACACGTGTCTATTACGCTCGAATATTACATAGGAAAATAGTGCTAATCATGTGATAAAATAAAATATAGACTTCTTGGATTCATATCAAATAAGTACATTACTTGATTTTAATGATTTAAATAATGCAACATTTTGCTGGAGCCATTTTCATCCATGCACTGACTTCAAGGAGAACAAACTCTGCCCATCGTTCCGCCGGGGCTGAGTCAGTGTAAAATAATATATAAATATTCGATTGTATATAAAACAAACTTTGATTCTAGTACCTGAAGCTCTACTGAAAGAGCAGTGTGATGCCAGGGAAGTTAAACGAAGTAATAATAAGACAACCTAACTAAGTCAAAACAACTCAGTGACAAAGAGACAGAGTATAAGCCATAGAGAAGGCGGTAGTTAATTAACACCTTTATTAACACCTTTGCAATACGGCTAATCTCATGTTCGTTTGTGTTCGTTGTTTAGTAGCTTTGCATTCAAATAATGCTTATAACTCGAAAAATAAGTCATCAAAGTTGGAAATAACACCACATACACATATAATGGACCCACACGCACCCACAAACCAAATTTCACCCTTCTATTCCGCTTTTTAGACCTGTGTTCGTTTATGTTCGTTTGTGTTCGTTTGTGTTCGTTGTTTAGTAGGACCGGCGATTACACGCACTATCGCTACACTCACATCCGTGACTTCACATCTACATGCATGGACCAGTGATGATGTCCACACGACTACAAACTATAGAGATACAATTCTGACAAAACATATTATTAACGTTATGCAACTGTATGATGTGGTAATACATGTACATAATTTATTGGAAATGGAAGTTTATTACCTTTACATATTTTGAAGACTTGACAGCATTGTGTGTGGCAGCCACAAGAAGTGGGTATGGTGAACTATAAAAGATACAAAATACATGTCATATCAACTATGTGTGATGTTATTTTAAACAATATGCTCTAAAATCCTTATTTGGTGTGTGACGTTAATAATTAATAAATTAATAAAATATATCTCTCTTTGCAAAAAAAAAAAACAACAAACCATTCTATTCTATTAGAGGTAACGTTTCTGTCTGATCATTCCCCAATGATCCTTCAGCTCTTGTATTATGTTTTCATCTATCTTTCGTCTTCTTTATTACCTGAACACCCCACCAGAATCAATAATATAACATATCAATGTATACTTTTATAACTGAATGGGAGAATCCATTCAGGATAAGGATTAATTGAGTCGGGTGCCTATGTGGCCGATCCTATCCATCCCAAATAAAGCCAAGAATTTTTAGAATGACCATTTCTCAGAAATATATGAAAAGAAGTGATATATACCTTCATATGCAAGTGTATCATATGCCATTGTATCTGAACAATGTTTACTTACTTCGGTATCTTGAGAAGTCGGCCCTGCACAATATCGACTCCATACCAAGATGGCCCCACGTGAAGACAGCGTATACATATTATCGGCTGCAAAATACTTCAGCTTAGATAAATTTCCATTACAGGGCAGATTTATAATGGGGAACAGCGTTGCCAGGGCGTTCACATGTTTCTACACCGTCCTTCTCCACTGCTTGGTGTTCTTGGTAAGATATTTAATATAAATCATGTTTGTTTTCTCTGTAAAGTAGTCAGCAATACTACCTGTACCCGAACAATTTGCAAGCTATTGAACTGTATAGATAGATGGAAATATCTTCTCTTTTCTACAAATATAAACTGACTCGCCTTAGCACATGTTTTGCCTAAATTTCCTGGTATTTCAAAATGGAATTTCTTGTTTAAATTTGCTCAATCAATTATTGTGACACAATATTTATGAACCATCAACCTGTTCAAAATTATAGTAGCCTCAATTAGTTTAAATTTATGGCATGAAAATGTTTTAAGTTCACTGTTTTCAGGTACTAAGCACTTCTGTAAATGAGATTTTTTCTAAAAGTGCAGTTCATATATCCATTATATCATATATGAAGATCATGAGAGGAGATCCAACAGACCGTTACAAATTCTTTATAGGCCTAATATTTGCCCTCATTAATCGGAAAAAAAAAACCAAACGATTTAAAGAATTTATATAACCATAAATAGGAGAATATTTGAGAGATAGGCGTTGCCATGATAGTTATCGATGATGGTCATGAGAGGTTTGACGTTGATGGATTTTGGTTGGCCTCTTCCAGTTATTTATGACAACTGTACCAGAATCGTTTTTCTGTGCAACAAAAAAAATCTACTCCAGTTTGCTTAATTACAATGGCACACATACGTGTGATGAGGGTGTTGGATAAAACGTACCTGAGCCAGAAAGTACAGTACTTGGACAAAATGAACCATATTGGACAGAACTTACCATTACCATCGGACAACAGGTACCATTGTCATTGGACAAAACGTACCTTTATCTTGAGTACGTTTTGTCCAAAGTTATTGGTCAGAACATACCTGCTCTTCTGATACTACAAAGATAGATAACTATAATCTGATATGCACCTCTGCAATATTTTCAAGATTTGAACTATTTGACTGACTATTTTACCAATATTTCTCAGGCAAATTTCACGTTTTGATTGTTAAAACTTTGCATTTTAAGATGTGTTCTTTACAACGTTGAGCAGGATACAAAAAATTCCAAAAATGAACAAGTTTTAGAATTTAGTGTCAATTTTATTTGTCATTTTATTACGCAATATTAGTCTTATCTGAAACTTTTTTTTTCAAATGTATTTACGAAAATGTATTAATAAATTTCTCTAGAATATGTTCATTTTTGGATTGTTTTTGGTACCCCCGCTCAACGTCATGCAAAGATAACCTGCGAAATACGAAGTTTTAGCAATCAAAACATGAAATTTGCATGAGAAATGTTGGGAAATTTCGTTCTCAGAATGGTATGATTTGACCATATCTGGCTGTTTGTCTATAACCCAGATTAGTCTAAGCTGCACTCCATAAATTTTATTACATACCGGTAACTTAATTTTGTTTTCAGGCACTCTATAAAGTGGCGCATACCGAGGACTGTAAGCGAGATCTGGCTGCTGAGTGCCACGACAAGTAAGCAATAATAACCCTTGAATCCCTATATATACTTCTTTATTGCCTCCATTATAGGACAGTGGCTGGTTTACACACCACAATTTCCAGTTGGATATTAACTATATATATATATATATATATATGCTACACAATGCAGCTATTCATTACTCACACCAGTAATGTCACTAATGTTTTCTTTGATAAAAAATACCTGCGATACGATAATAAGATCAGAAATTGAATTAAACCTTACTTAGAATAGAACCAAGTACCGAGTCTTGGCTTGCTACCACACCACTCTTTGAAACAGAATCTAAAGGAATAGAAACATGTTTTTTCTGTCTCTTATCAGGTTTGCACAGCATATGAAGGATATCCATGGAGAGTCAATGAGAGGATGAAAAGGAAGGTCAAGGATGGAATTATCACTGTCTCATCTGATTGGAGTCTGTCGTGTCAGATCATCAAATTAAATGGATGTGACTTGTATTCTGTCATTTCAATGAAGCTATTAATTGGTTATATGGTACACCTATAATAATGAGGCTATAATATGTTACGATGTTTGAAAGATGTGGCTTTAGTATATGATTCTTATAGACGTAGGTTTAATGTAAATTATATGTAAAAGATTGAAAATCATCTGAGTCAGAATAGTGGGGTTTAGCTACTAAATGGTATAAACTGGAATGACAGAAGACATGACACTTCAGCCCAACATAGCACATGATATACGTAGGCATTCACCATAGTCTGTTTCATGTGGACTCTTCATTTGCTAATCCAAGCTTCCTCCCTATTTATAGTGGTAAGCGCTTGCAAGACATATGTTATGCAAATCCTATTTGCCATCCAGTCTTTGTTGTTAGACACACTCGGTTGAATTTCCGATGCTCACCCTGTCGATATATGCTGATGAAAATTTTGATCACCACATGGAACTACTTGATAACATGAGAAAATGCTCATCCCCGTTTACAGGATGATTCTGTTTGGTTAGACTAGTGAATTCGGTGGGACTATTTTGTAACCAAAATTACTTTTATATCCCGAAAATGTCGTACTTCTTATCAGTTCTCTTCTATTATGTACACACTTTCTAAAATGTGCAGGTTTGAAATAAGGAAATTTTAGATGAAAATATCTGCTATAGATGTTATTACTTTGAAAGGGATAGTTTATTCTTATATTTCGCGGACTGCTTTAACCATTTGAGTGCCAGGGGCCGATCTCATCGGCCCTAAACCTACAAAATAAGTCTGTTAAAGAATATAAGAATAATAAATTATTAAAATTGTAAAAAATTGTAAATTTAAAAAAAAAAAAAATAAATAAAAAAATTGTTAGGTCAATGCATTCTCTTATATATGCGAGGCGACCTATGGTCGACTCGCATATATAAGAGAATGCATTGGCACAGGGTATATGGGTCGATACAAAAATCGACCTGGCATTTAAAGGGTTAAATTATTTTCTCAATGTGGGTCCAATATTACTATCTTCCTCTTCCATCATGTTTTTTTTTATGATATACACATTTACCTGGCATATTATGTCACTATTAAGTGAGTCGAGATGACAAATGGACTCTTCTATACCATCAGGGAAACCTCATTCTTATGTTTTCTAACTTTATGTCTGGAGTGGGAGGAAGCTTGGATTACTCATTTACAATCACTATATATAGCATGATGTAAATTCAAATGTGGGATTGCGATCATATAATATTTATTAACATTCCGATTAGCCATGAAAACACTATATATAAATCAGCATTTTATAAAAATAAAAACATTGTGTTTCTCATAAAACCATTTGTAATAGCACATGAAGATACGATGTCCATATTCAAGATTAAGACCCTCTTTTGTTCTACTGTTGCTATCCAAATGTCTCGACCACAGGCAAATCAACTAACGTATCGTATTTATAGGCCGTGTTTGAGTCCATGTTCTTAGGCATTATGTATATAGAGGATCTCCAATGAGTTATGTTTGGATATAAGATTTTATGAAACAATTAGTGTTGACATTGTATCGGCGATAGCCAAATTGGCCAGTGGCCAGATTTCTTTTCGAAAATTGCCAAAGAAAAATACGTTTTGGCCAAAAAATTTCAAACCTATGACATCAGTATGGCAGCTAGGATAACCGTTTAACAGAAGATATAGAAGATACGCATGCTTACTTGTGAACATAACGGTAATTGTGTGCTATTATGGCGTATTGAAATTTATTGAAAATGGCGTATATATATACAGTACCTCTTTAAAAACTGTTTTCACTCTATTGTTTTTTTTGCAAACTAAATTTTAGTTTCGATGTTCTCAACTATCCCATATTTTGGGTTTTCAATTTGGTAAAATTTCGGAAAATGGGGAAAAACGGAAATGGCCGAAATAGGGTAAACAAAATTCAGGTCAGCTCGCAAAACATGACCATAATTGCGTTTTTGGAATGCATCGTATGATTATGCATTCAGCAATTTACAATGTTGATGCGTGCGTTGCTGTACGGCAATCCCGTTTATATATGGGTGGATGCCTGGTCGGACTGTCAAACATCCATAAGTGTCCCACAAACATGTGGTCGAGATAGTTATTTCTTCCATGTTTATCCCCAAATCTTGGCAGAATCTCTGACATTTCGATCTAATAACAGTAGCATGGTAAAATCTTTACGATCCTCTCCACATATGTTTTAGCTATTTATATTTTGTAAATAAAGGGATATATTTCTTAGAGTTGTGTTAATTATTTTTGATTCAGCTTGAACGGTCCGTACCTCATCTTCATTGTATAACCTATTCATCGCCAGATATGATTGCTTGTGACTGTGACACGACTTTCATCTCCGCTGGGTGTTATATATGGTCAGCCAATATGCCAAGGATTACATGTAGCTATAAACCCCGATGAGATAGCGATTGGTAACCAATCTGAGTAACAGGTGCCACCCAATTGTATTTCAAAATTAGTATCCAAGGTATTCAGATATTAAACATAATTTAAAGAGCGTTTTATTTTAAAGCCACTTGACGATTTGCGCTAAATTACACCTAATCATATTAGCTTTTTAATTTTTCCTGGTATCGAAATAGGTCGGTAAATACTTGAACTACCTTTCTACGACCATTATATGTCACATAAAGACACATTGGATTAATAACAAATACAACATTGAACATGTTGTTGTTTGTTATCCAAACAAAAACATTTGCATGACATGGCATGACACAAAAAAAGCGTTCTGTGTTAATCTATTCCTGATATGGTATAAAGAGCATTCATTTCACCTCGGTGCGAACGATTGCAAAACAAAACCTATCTCATTTATACTTTCATAATTATGTAGACAAAATTTGGAAGCTCGAATATTTTTTTTTAAAGAGTGTGGTTTAACCGATGGGGTGATTTTAATGAGCCAAATCAGATAATCGATTATATAATGTGAAGAGGTGCTTGGTATATAGTGGAGTCGCTTAACGAAAAATTGTTCACTTTTGGATTAAGGGTCAGACGCACGTTTTGCCAAAATTTCCTGGTATTTCAAAATGTATTTTCTCTAAATCTATCAGGAATATCTTTGTGAACTTTTGTTCAAGAGATTATTGTGGTACCATACATAAGAACCATTGGACATTTGGTTATTATAATCTCATTTACTTTACTTTTATGGCATGAAAAATCTTTAAAATTTCACTGTGTTCAGGTACCGAGAACTACTGTAAAACAGATTTTTTTCGAAAGTGCATTTCATATATACATGATATCATATCTGAAGATCATGAGAGGAGACTTAATTTTTCTTGATTCATGAAATTAAATGATTATTTTCATTCAGAAAGACAACTACCATAAATATTTTTTTATTATTGAGAATTTTCATGCCATGCTTGTTGGTCATTGAAAAATTGGGCTCAGTTGAGTTCTGGGTCATGGGTTCACAACCAAGTTAAATCTGACCACCATATCTCTTAACACTGTGGCCTAATTTCTATTGATTGCTCCCTGCTTGAGTGGACAGCACCACATTTGAACATTTGTTTTCATTGGGCTGGCATATTTGTGACTGCTTTATTCTTCATTATAATACATGGGGTATGATGCTATAATATGCAATTAAAAAGCTAACTCAACATTATGATACAAATGAAGCCTCCTCTCATGGAGTCAAGACAATAAGCTATTTGATGGTTGACATGTTGTTTGAAATTATAAATTTTTCTGGCAGTTCTCGGTACCTAAAGGGACAGAAACGAAATATTTTCAACCTCTCAAATGTATTAAAATCCATTATAGTTATTGTCTCTTTATAATTGCTCTGATTCTATATATAATGAAAATTATCATATGTAAAATTCAAGATTTTTCACCAGATAGATCGAGAGAAATTCTTTGTTGAAAATCACTTGCCATTTCTGGCTGGATTTACTGTGATTTATGCAAAACGTGCGTCTCCCCCTTAAAGCGTGCAACATTCAGGGTTGGTTGGGTATGTGGTCCACATCAACCAGTTTGCTGGTTCCAGGATTTTGGTGACCCCTTGACCTTCAAATTGACCTTGACATTTCGAAAATTGGAGATTTAGGGGTATCTAATTTGTATCAAATATAATGGCTGTATTAAAGGATATATAGACATTGGAGATTGTCGAAGCGATACCATGGATGTCTGCCTTTGTATCCACATTCAATTTGTCTCTGATAATCCAAAATGGCCGCCATAATGGACGCCAAAATTACAAAATTTGACGTTTTTTCACTAATATCTTTCAAATCAGTTCCTGCTTTTTGGAACGGTTTTAGAATTGCAATTTTTTTTGTATTGGTCATGTTAACTGACCATTGGAGCAATGAAATATGCCATTCATGGGCTCCCTGCCACCTCCGATCCCTTAAAAATTCGATTTTTACAGAAAGCGATATAAAAATTCACCAAAAATCATCATTGGGATTCTAGTCATATTTCGTCAAGAAATGGGAAGAACTGTGCAATCTAAGTGACAAATTCCATTTCTTATGAATATTCCAAATCAATTGTACCCAAATTGTCAATTTGGCTCAAAATTAATGGCAGCCAAAATATGGAAAAAATGTAAATATTGTCCCAGCGAGTCATGCAACCGCATACCAGTTGTGGTTGATGAAAAATGACTATTCTGTCTTATATATATTGAATACTACCATTTCTGATGCACCTTGGTTAATTTTTACTATTCTAAACACTGACATTACCAGAATTATTGGATTTTTCTATCACAAACTTGACATCAAAATCGGCCAAAATTCACCTTTCATGTTAAGACATTTTCTCAAGTAAAATTGTATCAAGGTGTTTATTGTCTTGATCTGTCTTAAATGGGTCACACTTATCTGTTTTTTGACAAAATTACTCAAGATGGTTTACAAAATGGCAACCAAATTTGGTGAAAAAAATTGATTTTTCATATATATCCTGAAAATTATTCTCTGATGTTGCGAAAAGGTAGCAAATTGTGACTCACTTTGTATTAACCATGTTACCTATGAGGCATGACAACTTAATTATAAAGGGTGCAGTACGGAATTTTGCTAAAATCTTCTTTTGGGATTCTGACCATGTTTTTTGTACGGAAATGGACAGAACTTTGAAACTGAACTGAAAGGGGCATTATTATGAGGCTACGACAGTAAAATTGTGGCTCATTGGCATCGAAAGGACTAATGTCAGGAAAACCGTTTACCCCATTGTGTATATAAACCACCATCAGGATGTAGAATTCTCTGACATTACCTCTATATCGATTAACATGTTCCTGAGTTATTGTGTAAAGCGATACCCACCAAAATTTACACATGTACAACCCACCCATGACCATACACTCGCTCCATATATACATAAACACCACATCCATGACCGTACAACCATATTTAGGTATACCCGTACACCACACACTTGACTATATAGTCACCATGCAGGTATACTTCAAAGCCTCACCCACGACCGTATAATCACTATATATAGCTCTACACCACATTCATGATCATACATTCACTTCATGTATACATATTCGCCTCACCATTGGCCATGTAGTCACTCAAGCGATACATATACACCACACCCATACCAATAGTCACCCCAAGTACACATATACGCATCACCAATGGCCATACAGACGTTCTATATACCAATACCCCACTCACACGACCATTCATACACACAGGCTTGCATATACACCTCACTCATGACAATTCAGCCACTCACTGTATACTCATAACCACATTCATGGTTATAT
The DNA here is from genome assembly GCA_032622095.1 of Siphonodentalium dalli. NCBI lineage: Eukaryota > Metazoa > Mollusca > Scaphopoda > Gadilida > Siphonodentaliidae > Siphonodentalium > Siphonodentalium dalli. Next base: position 116,351,200 of record CP136064.1, read on the forward strand.
AGTCAATCATTGTTTACCAATTCACATCACCATTGGCCATATGGTTATTCCATATACACATATTGGCCACACCAATGGTCATATTGCCACTAAAGATATACATATGCACCCCACCCATGCCTATATAGTGACTCCAGGTATACATATACACCTCACCAGTGGCCATGCAGCTTTCAAGACATGCCAATACCCAGCACATCACCTCACCATTGGCCATACGGTCACTCCCTGTATACACATAACCATATAGCCACATTCACTCCAGTCGTGCGTATACACCTCACTAATTGCCATACAATCCTTCAAGACATGCCAGTACCATGTACACCACCTCACCTTATACCTATTTGCCACATACATGGCATATAGCCACTCAAGATATACATATACACCCCACACATGGCCATAGAGTCATTCAATGTATACATATACACCTCAGCATTGAATGGATACACCAATACCACATGGCCATGTGTATACTCCAGACTTGCATATACACCTCACGCATGACAATTCAGCCATTCGCTGTATACTCATACATCCGATCCATGATCATACAGCGACTCCCTGTATACATATATACCCACATAATGACAATACACCAACATCAAAGATGAACATACATACCATATACACCTAAGATCACAATGCCACTTCATATATACCAACACGCTCGTCAATGACCATCCATCTATACATGTATGCATATACATTTTAACAATCATGACCATACAGCCGTTCCATGTACACCTATAATTATTATACCCATAAGCATACAACCTCCCCTTATTATGGAATACTATTAGGGCCACTTACTAATGGCGCTTTCGGCGCGCGCCGACAGCGACAAAAAAGTGCGCCATTAGTAACGCGCCGAAAGCGACAAAATGTGCGATATTAGCGCATGTTTCGGCGCGCCGAAATCGACAAAATGTGCGCCATTGCGGCGCACATTTTGTCGCTTGTGGCGCTTTCGGCATTATGTATTCATACACCCCACCCATTTTCATACTACCAACACATGTATACATATACACCCACCCATGACAATAAAGCCACACAACGTACACCTGTACATTCCACACATGATCATAAAGTCACTCCATATATACATAACAACACACGGGTGACATGTAGCTACTCTTGTTATACCCATACACCACTTCAGTGACTCTACAGCCACCCCACGTATACCTATTCACCTCATGCATTAGCACTACTTGTTTACCTGCATCTCACCATAAACACCACACCCATGACCATATAGACACTCCTTGTGTAACTAGTCACATCATTCTTGATTATATTTCATGTATACCTATTCACATCATCTGTGACCACAAGGTCACTCCCTGACTACAATTTTACAAACATCATGTATTAAGTTGATCAATTTTGACGCTAATTTGTGAGAGTAGCCACATAAATTGGTCCCGCTCAGCTCAGTTTCGAAGTTCTGCATGCCCATTTCCGTTCAGAAACATGGCCAGAATCTCAAAAGAAGTTTTTTAGGCAAAATTCCATACTGCATCCTTTAAAATTAATTTGTCATGCCTCATAAGGTACTGGGACAAACATAATAGAACCGATAGTTTTCGCTTGATTAAGTAACATGTTTAATAACCCAGTAGGTCACAATTTGCTACCTTTTCGGAACAGCAGAGAATAATGTTTGGGATATATATGAAAAATTAACTTGTTGGGTGCATAAGACATGTTAGTATTCAATCTATATAACACATAATAGTCAAATTTTGTCATCAACCACAACTTGTATGTGGTTGTATGGCACGCAGCATGGGGCAATATTTACCATTTTTCACATTTTGGCCGCCATTTTTGGCCGCCATTTTGAGCCAAAGTGACAATTTTGGAACCAATGAGTTGGAATATGCATAATAAATGGAATGTTTCACTAAAATTGCACAGTTCTGCCCATTTCTTGATGAAATGTGACTATAAATCACAATGGTGATTTTGGTAAAATATTATACCGCTTTCTGTTATATCCAATTTTTGAGGGATCATAAGGGTTTCTGACTTCACGAATGGCATATTTCATTGCTCCAATGGTCAGTTAACATGAACAGTACAGCATAAAGTGAGAATTCTCAACCAATACCAAACAGCATAAACTGATCTTAAAGATATTGGAGAAAACAAATAAAATTTTCCACTTCCAGCTGCCATTTTGGGCACAATTTCTGCAGCCATTTTGAGCCAAAGTGACAATTTTGGTACTAATGAGTTGGAATATGCATAAGAAATGGAATGTTTCACTAAAAGTTCACAGTTCTGACCATTTCTTGATGAAATATGACTAGAAATCCTAATGGTGATTTTTGGTAAAATTTTATAGCGCTTTCTGTAAAATCGAATGTTTGAGGGTTCAGAAGGGTTTCTGACACCATGAATGGCATATTTCATTGCTCCAATGGTCAGTTAACATGAACAATCCAACATAAAGTCACAATTCTCAACCAGTACCATACAGCATAAACTGATCTTAAAGACATTAGAAGAAAAAAATCTATGTTTTTCAAAGTCGAAAAATCATTGGATCAAACTAAAATTCGAACTTGACTTGTATTTTGTGTACTTCCAGCTGCTATTTTGGCGGCCATCATGGACGATGAGTTCCAATTTTACCCTATAATGGTGGCATTGTATCTTATCGTCACAAAATTGTATACATTTGTATACATATGACAAGACTGTCTCACTATAATTTGCATCAAACTGACTCAGTGACCCGTCTGAAAAACGGCGGCCATGTTGGGCGCCATCTTGAATTTAACGGGTTACACTTAACCGAAAGTTTGAACCAGCTGGATTATGATCAGGGATATACACACTGTCCAATCGGCTCGCGGAATACCAGTGTGAACGTCAGAATACCAGTGCTGTACAGGAGAATATCAGTGTTTTTAAGCGATATGATGGTACCATAATTAGAACTGGACGGCTAAATAACAAGACAAAAGACAATGGAAATGTATATACGATCAATTTTGCATTTGTCCAGTGGAGGGGTCATCTGGTGATGTTCAGTTCGACTCTGGGCGATCTGGTCTTTGTTTAAAGCAGAAAAATAGGGTGTACAAACTCGTAGGGGGAGGTCAAATTTTGCCCCTAATCGGTATTCTAGTGCGTTTTGTTTAATTCCTGAGCATAACTTGCGGAATCTTTTATAAAATTCCGACAGCGGAATCTATTGGCAAAACGTGCACATAGAAATCACTGGTGTGTATCAGTTGGAAATACATGAAAATAAATCGAAACGAGGGGCGGTGATCACAGAAAATGGCACGGCGAACTACCAGTGCATGCCAACGAGGGCTGCCAGTGCCAATTTTTCTTTATATGGTAAGTTATATCGGGTATATGTCGACAAACGCTTCATACAGGGCATCGGGCACATGAAATGCCATACCCTTCCCAAAATAACGACAAAGTTGATCTATAGAAGGGTAAATGTGTGGATCTATAATAGGAAAGTATACGAAACTTCAACTATACGTCGATACTCAAAGCTAGTGCGAAATATAGAACAAATTTCATGATGTCCAGCTCAGAATATGGCGTTTTTGTAGAATTGTTCTTAAAACTATTGGGATACGTCGGTTTAAATGCAGTTTTCCGAACTTGTACAGTAGCTTAATAATTACTCTCCGGCAACGAGCTGAGACGTGTTTTTCATTCCACTCATAGGCAAGATGAATTTTTCTTCAAAAAGCCTGTATCCTGTTTTCCAGAATGCATTTGCTTCCGCAGAGTATCTCATTTGCGTGGTTGGATTTAGTGAAACAACCGAACTGTCTCTCTTAAAGGGCGCCCATGAAAGTTGCTTGTTGAGCACACCTCACTGTGACCCCGGTGTTACTGGCCCAGCCACATCTGGATCCGAATTTTCACTGTCGTGTCCGTTTCCGCTGTCGAGTTTTCCAAATTTTATTCTTTTCCTCTTGTCCCATTGATTGCCGCTCTTTCTTTTTCTGAAAAGAGAAAAATAAAGATAAAAATTAGATATGCAAAAAATAAACCCCTATATTTATCCATATGCACACGCAGTCATAAAAACAATATCAATCTATTTGTGCACGTATCCACAACATACGTCCAATCACCACGCAATGATCCACCAAAAATAATCCAGCCAACCATCGACTCGCTATTCACTCACTGATTCATCAACACAGCCATCCAACTCATTCTCCCAGCTCAGAAATATACAAGAAAACCATAATCAGAAATGTTAACGCCCTCAAGCTCATATTATTAGCCATAAATAGAAATTATAATATAAAATATATTGGTTACGTTAGCGAGTTTGCGATACCCGTTGGACGGGAACGGGTACGGGTAGATCGGTTAACTTGGGTACTTTCGATGCAGCGCATAAAGCGATAACGATTTGGAACGGGTAGATGTGTCACATTGACCGGTACCCTTTCACTACGATTTTCTCACTCAAAGGTTGATTAATTCAATGAAATTCCAGTTAGCTATGCGTTAATCTATTTATTGAAGATTTCATGGGCAAATATCATAGATAAAGTTGTCATTTAACCCAAGTTTTATGTTCAAATTATTGAGGCAGCTTCTAGCATTATATCCATGGATGTCTTAAAGTTGCAGTATGTAACCATTATGACAGCGTTAATTGCTTTCGACATTTGGTTATACTGAACAATGGCTGGGCCATGCACTCTTGGCGGGAACACAATACCTCCGATATTGTATCCGCATTTAGAAGCTTTCTGGTGTGGTGAATGAGGAACCTGCAGTAATATAGTTTTTTTTGTAATAATTTGAAGGATTAGTTGTTTTAACGGAATTCTGAGACGGTGCATTCGTGTAAGCAATATATTTTATATTATAATTTATATTTATAGCTAATAATATGATCTTGGTGGTGTTACCATTTCTGCATGACTATGGTTTTCTTGTTTGCAAATGTTGAACATTAGTTTGAATCCAATTGACATGGAACTAACTCAGTGCCAATAGATAGATAGATAATTTTTTAATGGCTAAAAAGATGCAAAATTTGCAGACATGAGCATAAGCATATATACAAAAGTGTAAACACAGAGTGTGACATTCATATAGTATAAATATAAAAAGTATAGATATATAAATATAACAAGAATGCAGCTTGACAGTTCTGTAGAGGGACAAGATAGTGAATAAACCTAGCTTAGTAATGACTACTAAATAGATACTCATACCTGTATATATATACAACATGAAAAATCAACCCGTGCTATCCCACCCTCCTCCCTCAACAGGACTGTCATGTTGCTTAAGAGATACTAGTAATAGAACCAACAGCTCTTCGCCACCTGCATATACACACTGCTGCCAATACCGAATAAAGGGAAATTTAAACTCTTGTCGACTAAATTGTTACTTTATGTTCCACTAACGTTGAGTATCACCGTACTTAAAATTTCGAACTTTCATATCTTAGACCCACACATGTACCATTCTAGATCGATTGTGTCCAAAGCTCAAACCGAATTTAAATCGTCCCCGACATATGTTATACCCGATATAACTTACCATATAAAGAAAATTTGGCACTGGTAGCCCTCGTTGCCATGCACTGGTAGTTCGCCGTGCCATTTTCTGTGATCACCGACCCTCGTTTCGATTTATTTTCATGTATTTCCAACAGATACACACACGCCAGTGATTTCGATGTGCACGTTTTGCCAATAGATTCCGCTGTCGGAATTTTATAAAATATTCCGCAAGTTATGCTCAGGAATTAAACAAAACGCACTAGAATACCGATTAGGGCAAAATTTGACCTCACCCTACTAGTTTGTACACCCTATTTTTCTGCTTTAAACAAAAGTCAGATCGCCCGGAATTGAACTGAACATCACCGGGTGACCCCTCCACTGGGTAAATGCAAAATTGATCGTATATACCTTTCTATTGTCGTTTGTCGTGTTATTTAGCCGCCCAGTTCTAATTATGGTACCATCATATCGCTTTAAAACACTGGTATTCTCCTGTACAACACTGGTATTCTGACTTTCACACTGGTATTCCGCGAGCCGATTGGACAGTGTGATATAGTGGGAAATATAAGTGCGAAGTTTGGTGCTTTAATCCGGAGGTGAACGATTCTTCCTTTATTGTGGGCGAAGCATGCAACTCCACTAATAGAATCATCGTTGTTTTATTCGGGGAATCATTGTTGGATAATTCTGGGAGAAGTTTGTGGGGGAGACATTGTTCCCGCATAATATATTGACCACTTGAAGTTCACCTCCGATGGGACTTGTATAGTTAAAGGCACGTGAGGCCTTAGTTGTCGAACATATTCATATTTGTTCCAATCACCGTCAACAGAAAAACATTAAAACGCATACAGTTTCGTTCATATATACCATGACCATCGCGTAAACAGCATGTTATCATAAATATGTACTATATTTTACCTAAGCAAGACAAATATATATGACAATAACATACTGTTTATGCGATATTTCTTATTTGTATACGGACAAAGTCTGTCTACATTGTGTTGTTCTTTCTGTTTGTGGCGGTTTTTGACGGGTGGAAATATTTTCACAGGATACCCACCGCCAAGGTCAACCGTAACTTTAAGACTGTCGCCTGACAATTATTAGTTTCAAGACTGTCGCCTATATTTAAAATAATTAGGTGTAACCTAAAATGTTTATAGCCACGATAAAAGACAATGGTGCTTAATCTGCTTTGTTTGGAATAACAAAGCTACCTTCTGATGGACGTGCACATGGAATGCATTAGATAATATGAATTGCCGTGACAAAGCCGGTTTGCCCGCACTTGAATAGGGTTATTCCCGTTCAGGCCCGACCGTGAGCAGTTACATAATTATAACAGGCCGAAGTTATAGTCCATATCAACTTGGGGGATGTTTTGTTACGCCATCTAATGGTGTTTTGTGCTATCGTGTTCTGGGGATGTGAGTGGAGAGATGGAGGTTCTATTTATAAAAAGGGACACACTAAAAGTTGTAGTCAGAGCCCGAGAATACCATCCCCACCACCCCCTGTCAAAATGGATATGGAAGATGCCGGTATATCATAGGACCACTGCTGTTGATATCGGCGGATATTCACACCAATCCTGGGCCTTTTAATGAGAAGATTAAAACAAAGAGGATACATAAACACCCGTGTACGTCCTGTGGGAAAACGCGTCATCAACACGAGCAAAGCCATTGACTGCGATGCCTGTAATAAATGGACTCATATAAATTGTTGTAATATGTCTTTGAAAAAGTATAATTTATTACAGGAAGGGATGATTGAATATAATTTCATCTTTTTGAACAACTGCCACTTGACGACCATCGAGATGATACTCACAATAGCATCGGTAATAATTAAAAAACTGGTAATTCTGAAAATGCTATTGATTGCCATAGTTCAAAGTATGAATGGTTTGCAAGTAAAGGTCTTAAATTAATTCATCTTAATTGTCAAAGTAGTCTGCCTAAAATAGATGAGCTTAAGTTTTTTGCCATAAATTCCGGAGTACACATTATGGCTTTCTCACATTCCTGGTTAGATGACTCAAATAGAAATAAAGAAATAGACATACCAGGTTTTTCAATTGTACGCAAAGATCGTGATATACATGGCGGTGGAGTCTACATCCACCAGTCTATCTCTTTCAATGTGAAGACAGAGTGGAATACTTCGGACATGGCATTATCCTGGCTTGAAATTTTACTACCAAAATGCAAACCCATTCTTGTCGGGGTGGCATATCGGCCTCCTAAATTGTCCCAAAAAAATTAACGATATGGAAAAAATTGGTCTTGAGCATGATTTTATTGACAAAGAAACCACAATTCTTGATGATTTCAACATAAATTAATCTGACAGTTACAATAAAACCTGTTTTCTCAACAAGAATGTTGACGCTTTTAAAAGATTATTTAGTCTCACCCATATAATTACTGATTACACAAGAATCACTTGGAAATGGTACACATAAATCAATTAAGTTTCGATGTACAAAAGATTATTCAGCCGATGGATTTCTATCCAAACTCCAGGATATGGACTGGTCTCAAGTGTCACACTGACAGACATTCTTTAAAGATAGTTTAGTATCAAGTATTGACTGTATTGCACCATTCAAAAATGTCAGGGTAAAACAGAACTCAGTGGATTGGATTGATGGAGAACTATTGGGGTTCATTGGGGAAAGAGAATGGGCTCTAAAGACATATAGAAAATCAAAAGCCCTAAACGATTTTGAAACTTTTAAATTCCTTCGGAATAAAGTCCAACATCTTACAAAAAAAACCTAAAGTTTCTTACATTCAGGATCAAATTGAAGAACACAAAATGATTCTACATCTCTCTGGAAATCTCTCCACAACCTTGGCACACCTTCAAAGTCAAGCAAAAATGTGAGCAATATAACATTGAAAACATAAGGAAATATATGCTTTGATAAATTAAAAATTGCTCGTAAATTCAACAATTTCTTCTGCAAGATAGCAGCTGATTTGGTTATCAAATTACCCAAAGCACCTGATGTTTTTAAGGAAAAGTGTCTGAATAAATGATATGCCAACATGATCCATGAAGTTGGTTTCTCATTTAAGGAAGTGACGGGAGAAGTTAATACAATCCTAATGAGTTTCCCTCCATCCAAAGCCACTGGTCCTGAAGACCTAAAGAGGGCTAGGGTTGTCCCCATATACAAGACGACAAGTTGACACCTGGAAATTATCGACCTATCTCTGTACTAAACATAGCATCTAAAATTCTTGAATGCCTAATGTATAACCAAATTGAAAGTTATCTTAAATCCAACAACCTTCTGTACAAGTACCAATCAGGATTTCGACCAGGTTTATCAACAGACACCAGTATCTTGTACTTAACCAACCTTATAAGGAATCAATTTGATAAAGGCAATTTAACTGGTATGATTGATCATTAATTGTTCAACTCTTACCCGAAAGGAAGAACTCAGGCAGTGGATATTCAGGGCACTTTATCTGAATTTGAACCCATAACGTGCGGGGTCCCACAAGGCTGTATGTTAGGTCCGTTATTATTCCTTATCTACATGAATGATGCTCCAGCTGCCATAAATTGTCAACGTCTCTTGTATGCGGACGACTCAGCCCTCATAGTATCTGGCCGTGATATCGATGCCATCCAAAATACCCTTAGCCAGGAAATGGACAAACTTAGTATGTGGCTAGTGGACAACAAGTTGTCGTTACATTTAGGAAAGACAAGGGATCATCACATCTATCCGTATCATGTAATGGTATCGACATCAGGTCCACTAACTCGTCAAATACCTTGAAGTTCAACTAGATCAAAATATTAATGGTGAGTTAATGGGTCAATCAATCCTTTCAAAGTCTAATTCTAGATTAAAATTTCTCTACATGAAGGCACGTTTTCTCAACAAGAAATGTAGAATCCTGTTAGTATCTGCTTTAATTCAGTGCCATTTTGATTATTCATGCGGCTTCTGGTGTTCTAGTCTCACAGTCAAAACTAAGAAACGTCTGCAGGCAACAAAAACAGACTGGCGGGATATATTTTATCCCTCCATGATCGTATCACGATTGGGTTCATGGAATTCAAGGCACTAAATTGGTTACCAACTAGCGAAAGGGTAAATTTATTGAAAATGAGTATTGTTCTAAAGATCTCCGAAAACAAAGTACCAGAATATATGAAGGAACAGTTCTCATATGCTCGTGCTCATTGGCCTTACGGCAGCCGATCTGGTCCTCTCAGATTTTCACATCACTTTTCACCCTCAGTGGGAACCTGTGGAAAGAAATCCTTCTATTATACAGGTATCAGATTCTGGAACAGCCTCGACAAAGTCTTTCACAATAGCTTTGATTATAAACACTGGAAGAAATGCGTAAAAGATCACCTTCTCAACAGTTTGAAATTACGCGACGAATGTCTCTGGATTGTGCAATGGAGTAAGTGTTCACTTAATTGTGATAAGTTGGTGCCCGCCATCCATCATCAATAGGCTGTTGAACCCATCGCAGAACCCAGAGACTTCAATCAGTGTCTTTATAACATCTTAACTTTTCCACATTTTACCTTCCCCTCACGCAACCCTTTTTGCACTATAACCATCTGGGTATATCCTTCCCAGAATTTTTAGTTACTTTCAATTATCAATTGAAAGTGTTAAATGAAGTAATTTATACCAATATTTTAAAACCCAACCTCTGTCATATAGTAGTCTCATACTATTTTAATTAATACAACACTCAACTGACCAATTGGCAACAGTGGAATTATTTCAACACTCTCGTGTCGCTGGGAGCTTCCCAAGGACCACAATGGAAATAAGTCCTTTCTGCGACTTTTTGTGTCATCCTTGATAGCCTCAGCATTTATCTTCCTATTTTCGATTAGTCTGGTCACCTACTCTCCTCTCTAACACCTCTATCTTTACAGTCTCTTATAAGCCAACACAAACACCTTCTCATTCACATTTTCAGCTCTGTCAACTTTATTTATCACTTTTATCAAATGTATGTATTCTGTAATTATATATTGTAAAATGCTGATTGAATTTATCAAAATAAAAATCAATCAATCAATCAGAGACCGAGTCCGGTAAAAGGTGTAGTTGGGAATTTCAATTTATTTTATCGTTAATATAATGCCAATAATGTTGATTTTTGGTTTGTGATAAGCTATGCCAATTACAAATAAAAGAAATTAAACAGATAATTTGTAAGTCCTATATTTTAACTTGTATCGACATTTTTCGTTCTGCAGTCCTCTTATATGGGGCAATTAACGAACCAGCGGCTGACTCGGCTGTCACCGATTACAAGTTTAGTGGGTTGCAGGCTGTTATACTTTTGCAGGATATGTATTCGCCGATGTATCTTCGCGGATGTCTCATTGTTGCAGTATATGTAAATTTTATGATAGGGTAATATGCCATATCACTAACTCGCCGCCATTTTGGATCCGCCAGGTCCGGTTCCGTGGTTTTATTTAACTTTCCATATATGGAAGTCATGAATAATTCAAAAGCTCCATATATGGAAATGCTACTCCAAAACTATGACCTGTAGCACTGAAACAACGGAACCGGGTCTGGACGAATCTATGAAACCACGGAACCGGACCTGGTGGATCCAAAATGGCCGCGAGTTAGTGATAGGGGATATTGCTTTCGATATTTTGGTGTGAACAATGGCTGGACGACTCTTGGAGAGTTATTGCGGGAATACATTGCATAATTTGATGTTCAGATAACTTTGCTGTACCGTAAAATGGGGTGACTTTGGACAGCGAGGTTACTTCGGACAATATGAATCTCTAAGGGTACACATATCTAACGCTTTCTTCGGACACATGCTTTCATAAATCCACTTGTGTTTTACTTTTCAGTCAACCCTGACCTTCGTTTTAAATGTTGTTTAAGCTCGAATACGTTTTAGATGTTATCAGGAACGGTCTCTAACGCAGATGAAAGTTTTTATAGCTTTATTTTAATGTACGTCAAAAATTGACGCCCTAATAATTGCATTAATTGAATGACATATTGAAACCAAATTATGACCGATATACATGCATGTTCAAATATATTATGTGGTCTAAAATGAGACAAATAATAAAACTCAACGTTTTGTTTTCACATTGGAAACACCCTTTTGTGGGCCCTTAAAATTCCGTTGGGGTGATTTCGACCACTAGCCCAGGGTAAGCATCTTCCACCAAGACCGCTAATATAGCCTATATATATCACTATAAATGAAATGTGTCCAGACTTGTAATTATGTCTAAAGAAGGTATTTTTTTTATTATTCTTAAAGCCAACATAGCGATGTTGTGTTATTTGTTTTTATTACCCCTTGTTGGTATCCGAAATAACCCCGACAACTCAACACTGTGAACATATAATTATATATATGTCTTCGTTGGAATGTAGACCAAATGTCTTATTGCGAAGTATCCGGAGTGTATTTAATCCGATTAGTTGATTTTTTTGTCAGCATTTTGAGGTTTTCTGGTGTGGCGATTGAGAAACTTTCAGTGATTAGCCGCAGTTGTTGTAATGATCTGAATGATTGGTTGTTTTAACGGAATTCTGAGGTGGTGCTTTCATGACACCTTGGAAGGCATTATGATTAATTAGTCTCCATGCTCGGTGGTGAATGGAACCTTATCGGAAATTATTTCATAATGACTCTCGAGATTGTTTGTAAATCATTCATGCAGTGTTCAGCCGCCGTATATTGGCTTCTGTCAGTCAATTGCAGATCTCTATTTCGATAGAAATTAGAACAATAACAAAGAAAAGATACATGCCAGCCGAAAACAATTCCAATGTCGTATAAAGGAACCGCGAAAATTAACAGTTTAGTTTATTTGACGCGAGCTGACAACACGTCAACATAATAACATGTCAATCGTCAAGGCGATTGTCATTTTGTTGGCAATGGGTGTTTGGTTATAACCAATAATATATTGGTTTATCAATGCAATGGGCCGTTGCATGTTTGGCGATGAACCTATGCAAAACTTGTGTTTGGTCGGATTCAAGGGGGTGTGCAGTTGGAATTCCCCAAGGTGGACACCCACAACGGAGACCCTCTAGCCACGTCCCTGAGTTGTATGATATTGTATAATGTTATGTGAAACAAGTTGTTACATGTTGAAATTATCGTGTCGGCTACGATTCTGTCGGGTGAATGGGAATTCTCCACCAAACTATAGTCGGAATCTCTATGATGTATACCCGATTATGACACCTCGACCCAAAATCAATACCTGCCGGGTGAACTGGAACAAACTTCACTAGGTTTAATGCCGATCGACCCAAAAACAATACCTGCCGGGTGAATTGGAACAAACTTCCGCGGGGTGGGATGTCACACTGCATCTATCAAACTGCACGCAGTACCCTGTCCGTTATAACCGAATCTCAGTGGCGCTCTGAGAGATAACGATATGCATGCCTGGAGTTTGACTGGAGTCTATCTTCTATACACGAAATGGTTTTCTGACAGTAACTGTTCCTGATATCGGATATAGTGCCATAGTTACACACTGATTATTGTTCCAATATATACATGAGTAATATGGGTGTTCGAGATGTGTTGCATCTCCTGAAGGAATTGAGAAATGTGTATATTGTGTTCGCGGTACCGATTCTTGCTTTACCGTTAGTGCTGGCATCAGACGGATCATCGGTAAGTTTATAAATAGAGCCACGTGCACGCTAGGAGCAGTTAATAGTATAATGCTATTGTTCACCTGTGCCATGCTCTAATCTACACTCCCTCACCTGTCTCCAACAACAACGAAAGCAAGAATGAACTTACACCTATGGTTCTTCCCAGGATATGGATGCAATTGCACTATGTCGCACGTCCGCATGCACCCACCCCCCAATTTCTCAATTTCCAGTTATTAATAAACGGCTTTCCTCGTGAACTCCCGCTTCAACAATGCTATCGGGCATTTGATGTATCCCATGAAGACATTTCCTGTGAGAAAAAGTTAACTATATTTGATTATGATGCAGGTGTAACTTCGACCAACATACTTCGAATTTCTGGAGCAAATAATTTATCTCATTACGTTTTGCTCCCACGTGGCATGACTGCCCCGCCGTAATATGTCTATGTAGCATAAACTTCTTACCAAAATGTCCTCCCAAACACACCTCCTATTTGTCGAATCACTCAACGAAACGACTCAAACTACATTTTGCCCACACGCAGTTAACAATTATGTTTAGAGATGTATTTGTCTTGCAAAATCAATTCTCAACATGATTTTAAACAAGTTTCCTTCGAATGTTTGCCATGCAATGATATTGGCCGAGATCGGACGTTGTAATAAACGAAGGGATTTTGTAATACAACCATATATGAATGGAAGATTTATTCTACCACATGCAGTAGTTTAGCCCAGCATGTGCACATGCATCATGATGCATACAATTGATATAGTCTCGCGCTATAGGATATTTATGTACTCAACATACCATTTAAAAGACTCCAACATGCTGTTCTCATTGCAACAGTGAAATGATATTGAAGACCAATAATTTACGATCGTTAAATGGTATAAACGACAGCTATCGACGAACATAATTCCGGAAGTGGGCTATTTGTCTTTACATACGTTTGTCCATGTTGGTTAGTCACGCGAATTGTTTTGAGTTCCATGGGGACGATTGAAGCAAATAATTCTTGAATATAAATGATAAATGATGAAATCATTAGAATCATATCTAGATATGGGGCCGTCATAAACATAATCTTTGTCTCTTTTTGTAAAAAGAACTCATTAATAATTTCACAAAACAAGCATATCATCAAATAGCTTATCTAGTAAATAAGATGGAGCTTCATTTGTGCCACAATGTTGAGTTAAATTTGCAATTGCTCCCCATTTCACATTTTTGTTCCTTTAGAAAGATAATCAACGAAAAATTAGGATGAGATGATATTCAAATCCCATCCACCTGACCTCCAATACTGAACTCTCGATTCCATTCACTTGATGGCTCTTTCCTTAATTTCCAATGTCAATGGGTACGACACTGTTCACCATACACCATGTAAATTGGTGTGGCGAGATTCATGTGTAGAAGGATTTTACAAAATTTAAGGTGTACACCTTCAATAATTGAGTTATCTCCTATACCCCATATAACAAAATAGGTACAACTAGGCTAATTTGAGTTGAGTTTCTATGGACAGCTTATGCGTTCTTCCAATTTTTATCACATCATACATGGCTTTTCGAACTTTAGTCACTATGTGTGTCGAAGTTGCAGCAAACGAGCCAGTGCGTCTAAATATAACACCAAGAGGTAGTTGAATGTTTTAACTATCTCAATTTATTTACCATTTAATCTGAACGATAAATGTTTCGGCTGCCTAACTCTCGAAAATCATATTATTTTTTATTTCGGTATATTAACTCTCAGAGCCCAGTTTGTACAGTAATCTTTAAAATAGTTGCGTTTGTAGGTCACCAGCCGAAGCAGAGAAGAGTACTGTGTCATCCTGTGTCATCTGCGTATAAAAGGACAAATAGTTTCAAGTATCTATCAAGTCTATCTTCACA
This sequence comes from Siphonodentalium dalli, assembly GCA_032622095.1. Taxonomy (NCBI): domain Eukaryota; kingdom Metazoa; phylum Mollusca; class Scaphopoda; order Gadilida; family Siphonodentaliidae; genus Siphonodentalium; species Siphonodentalium dalli. The sequence continues at coordinate 116,366,319 of CP136064.1, forward strand.
TTCGCGAGATATTCCACGCCTCTAATGTCAGTGCTTGCTAAAAAGTTTGTGAGGTCATTCGTGTAAAGACAAAAAAGAAAAGGTCTCCCTGTTTTAGACCAATACTGGAAGGGAATTAAGGGATTTTATATCCGTGTACATATCTACTATGATTCTATACATTTTCCCGGATATACTATTTAGCAATAATTTATGCCACAAATAATTTCAAAGTCAATAAATGCACATAACATCTTACGTTTTTTTTCAGCCTGCAGAGTCAGTTCGGTAAGAAGTTAAAGAACAGAAATAAGAAATATGTTATCAACAGTAGAGTAGTCCATCCTGAATCCACATTGGTTATCATGTTGCAATCCAAATGTGTCAGAATATGTGCCGAGTCGGTTGCGTGAAATAGTACCTGACGCGTGCCGCTCAGATGACTAGAGCACGATTTTTGACAGGGTTGGCTTGATCCTCACTGAGTAAGCAGGATTTACTTGATGTGGACATGCACTTGATGCGATGGGGCCTTCTAGCAACGATGTCTCTGTCAGTTTATTTGTAGCCACGCTTTATCCTAAACACCAATATTCGAATACACACACAACTTCGACTTCAAGTTACAAGATGACTAAAACATACCAGACTTTGTCCATACGATATATATACAGACACGTTTGAATTTGAAAAAAAATAAAAATAATAAAAAAAATAAATATATATATATATATATATATATATATTCAAATTCAAACGTGTCTGTAGCTCTTCTGCCCCATCGTCTCAAGTCAACACAAAAACATTTATGTATGCATGTCGATATGACAGTATTCCTGTGTAAATGACGCGAGTGTAACAAATAAATAGATAGTCTGCATGTATATATATAGTAACGGGCATATTCACTCTGTTTTTGGTGGATTTGACTTCAATGAATGCATTAATATTACATATACTATATATAATTATGTACCTGTTTAAAATGTGCTTTTGTTATGTATTTGTATTTAAATTTGTATATCTCACATACCATGTTTTTTGGTTTATTGAGATTACAGAATGGAATTGTTTACCGAGGACAAATGAGAATAATTTACTAAAACAGCTAGTTATGGTTATGCCCCTATAATTTGAGGAGTTATCATTCGTACCTTTGTTTTTGTAAATTGGTATTATATTTCCAGTACGCCAAGAGTCTGGTATTACACCAGAATCAAAGATACAATTGAAAAAAAAATCAGTAATAACTGGTTACATAATTATTTCAGATGCTTTTAAATATTCGTTAACGACGCAATAATTGGACGCAGATTCATTTTTTCGGATGGCTTTGGAAACCGTGATGCTTGGATTCAAAATATTAGTGATTTTGCTATCCATATCTCTAGGTTCTTGGGTTGGTATCTCGGCCATCAGATTTGTTTGTAAAACATAACATTTTTTTAAATGCTCCGCGAAGTTCTCTATACTGATACCAGAATTTCTGTTCGATTTCTTACCTTTTATGATTTGCCAAAAAAACTCTTGCCATTAGTGTTTTTGAGTTTATCCATTTCAATTTTCAGATTTTTTTCATAGCTCGCCCTCGCTTTTTCTCAGTTCTGCACTATTTTCGTCAAAAGGATTTTTATGAAATCTTCAGTAAACCATGCTCTATTATTATTATTCTGTTCTTTTGCATTATTATGAGCTTTTAATATATATTTTTAGTGTCTACAACCGAAAGACTTCTTCGCAGAGTCGACCAAAATTGCAGATAATGAGTCTGAAATTTTAGAGATAATAGCTTTGGTTGGTTTATCACTATTTATTGGGTACATTTTACTAAAAATATTTTCCTATGGTGTTGGTCTAAAATCTTACCCAACGGAATTCAAAGTGTGCATAGCAGGTCAGGGATTTTTTTTAGCAATTTCAATTCGATCAATCCCCTTTAATATCTGGTATTCATCGACATATTTCATACTCTGTAAATTTGTTTTTGCCATTTTTTCACAGGTTGGACGATGCGCTTACTGTTTAGCTATTGTTGCCGCATATTGGGTAACAGAGGCTCTGCCGCTTCCAGTGACTTCATTACTTCCGGTGTTCCTGTTCCCGGCTCTCGGCGTCATAAAATCGACGGTCATATGCACCAGTTATATGAAGGTACATGTATGAGTATTGTGCTACTACGAAATTACGAATTCCAGCATTTGATTGACAGTTTCAGATTCACTCTCGTGCACGAGTCCAACGCGACAACTGGAACTTTTGTGCTTATAGCTTAGTATATATCAAGTGTTGTATGGAGTGAACCAATGTCGAATTGCTATCCAACATCTGCATTGCAAATATTCCATCAATTGTGCTCTGCGGTGACTCCGATAACTGTATTGCATTGGACGCCGTGGTGACAGGGAATGATACCCCCACCCCATTTTGGTGAGAACATAAACGACTGTGTATGGCCATGCATGATAGACTATCTGAGTACATGATCCGTTGACTGAAATACTAATCAGTCACCGTTGCATGGTATGAACCTTTCTTTTGCTGCAGAATAGTATATACTCTCCACTTAAAGTGGAATATTGAATTATTGCCCGTTACTATATACACGTTTCGTGCTTGCACATGCAGCTCAAAATGTCAGAACCCAAGATAACCATGTGGTCGCAGACCTACATTGTAATCACCAGGAAGCCGTTGCCAATTATTATAGCAACATAGTTAGAAGTCAAAGGTTCGTGTGCCCTATATTATTGGTCGTATTGAACTTATTCGCCACAGGACACGATTATGCTGTTTCTCGGAAGTCTGATAGTGGCAGTCGGAGTGGAGGTGACGGGCCTACATAAGCGGATAGCCATTCGGGTGTTACTTCTCATGGGGACTGAACCGAAATGGTGAGTGGGGTACGGCATGAACATTTTCACTTTAGACACACTGTCATATTAAAGCTTATTCGATTTGACATGCAATTAGTTACTGCATGTGTTTTTGAGACAATGCACATTTTTTTGGATTGGGTGGGGTACCCCGGCCCGTGACGGCGTGCGCAAATTGCGACTCAAAGTACGACTGAAAGGGACTTATAGGACAATATATATATGCACATGATAAAGTCTCTCTCTATATGTGTCAGGTACAATCGATAGATAATTTATTGACCATTTACACCCACCAGGGGCAGATGCCAACCGCACTATAGGGAACATGAAATATACAAGCAATATCAATGCATATATCAATTATATATGAAATTGGGAGACATATAATAAATAATACAATTGTTTTATGCTCTTTCTTCAAAGAATTTCCGGACCTTGTTACAGGCTGTATATAGTATAAACATCTTTGTTTCGTTTTGCATAAGCAATATGATTTTATAGTCCTCATTCATATCTGAAATTAGGGTCAATAGAAAATCTTTCGCGCGTTTCACTATACTTCATAAATTGCATTCTGTCTCAATTTCATTATCATCACAATACCTACATTGTCTCTTCCCGTACGCTATTGCGGATTGCCCCTTTCAACTGCATGCAAGACTCACTCTGAGTTACGAAACGCTTTCCTAGTTTCAAAATTATTTATATTCACTGGATATGTTTCCAATGTATAATTTTCTTTGAATAATCGATATGTTCATGCCTGACGTTTTGTCGTAGTCGAAAATGTCCCTCGTAAAATTTGATAATGCTCAATTTGCATCAACTCACTTGTCACATGCATGTGGTAGATTTTCGATAATCCATAATCTTTGAGCTACCTTTTTTTTTGGGTCGCTTCGGTGGCCGGGTGGCATTGACGTCGGACTCAGGGGTGTGACATCCTTTATAATTACATTGCTGTTAACAGTAACACGGTGACATGAGCGTAATATGAAACTGATGTAATGTCAAATTAATAATAATGTCATTAGCCTGGTGAGAAGTTACATCTTATCTCTGATGGGATGTTTCCAGACTTGTCACATGTACTGATCTGAGTTGACACGCCTATATGTTTGGAAATCAATAAATATAATGGGTCTGCAATTATGGTTAAAATGACCGAATTGCTTACTTGTATACATCAGGGATGTGTTCCTGATATTAAACCTAACTATATATATGGCAGTAGTGTATACAAGATGCATATACAGTTATGTCATGAATTCACGTTTCGGAAATACATGTATGTATATGGTAAATAAATTGTATGTTGTTACGTGTAATTGGGGGAACTATCAACCCCGTTGTCCATGTTGTGTGGAACTATTTGTTCAGCAAAATGTCTTCTGTATAATGCGATTGTTTCTTCGACTCATTACGAATTTGAAACAGGCACAGACTGTCACTGTACTGTATTTTGTACTTCAAAGTATCAAATTATTCAATTTAGCTATACCAGAGGGTGGCAGAATTGTGCTGAACAAATACCCCATGTAAACTATAAACAACGGGGCTAACACTGTTCCTATAGTTTATGTCCAACAACATATAATTGATTTACCATACTTACATATAGTTTCTAAAATTACGGCAATTACAATTAACCATCATATGCGATAAAAATATCGACTGCAGACAAACATTCCCTCGTTCATAAATCAGCCACAATGTCCGATGACCGCATAATCCCAAATAAGTGGTCCTTTAACTTTGACATTCCAAAACTCACGGAAATTATTGATAAAACTGATCAGTATTTGAAGAAAATTCAACACACTATTTGTGATAGTTTCAAGGTTGACCATGTGTCGTGTTTCAGAAGAGATATATATATAACGATGAAAAACCATCAGGTAAGAACAAATTGAGGGTGTATAGAGAAATAATAAGTGATTACCGATTGGAGCCATATTTGGACATAGTAAAAAATATCGAAGTAAGAAAGATCTTCAGCAAATTGCGAATTAGCAATCATACTCTAGAAATTGAAAAAGGGCGCCATAAACAACCGAAGATTCCTGTAGACAAGAGAATATGCAGAAAGTGTGGATTGGAAACGGAAACTGAGGAACATTTTATTTTAAAATGTCCTATTTACAAAAGCATTCGTCTCCGTTTCTTTGACGATATAAATAAAGTAAATCACAAGTTTATTAATATGACTGATGCCCAAAAATTCATTTTCATACTGCGAAATGACAAAACAGAAACGTGCAATATCATCTGTAACATGGTCCGTCTCTTTTTCCACAAAAGGTCTGAAACACCAGATTTTCAACAACAAACATGAATTTTTTTCCATTTTAATTCTGATTACAATTGTGTATACTTATTGTATCATATATATATTTGTTGTTATTTATGTTGTGACATCGGCCCCGTGTGGGTGTAATTGTCAATAAACATATCTATCTATATATGGACATATTAGTCCTTTCACAAATCATTGTTCGTGTTCCGTAAAATGACGAACAGATGTCCTGTAAATATTCAGTCAGTTTGTTGTATAAAGTCGACCCCGAGTCCGTAATTTTACGGAACAATGCATGAGCTGGCAGACCTTTGTGCTGTAAAATTACAGAACCGTTTTAACAGTGCATATGGATTACATATCTGCAAAATATTGAAATGGTGAATCTCTATATCGAAATAGTTCGAATGGCGAGTGATGGATCAAGCTACAACTCATTCGAATCCTGACAGCGTTTCGGAAATCATCCATCCACATTGACGAATCACTTGATTTGTTTCCAAACTCTGCGATGTCCTTCATTTTATAACCTTTTTTTCAGGTTGATGGCGGGCATCATGCTCCCGACTTGGTTCCTTTCTATGTGGATGAGTAACACGGCGACGACAGCCATGATGGTGACGATAGTCAGCGCTATACTGCTACAGATCAAACAAGTAATGTTAGAGGGTAAGTGAATCTCCAACAACAACAACAACAACAACAACAACAACAACAGCAACAACAACAACAAACAAACAAACAAACAACAACAACAACAGCAACAAAAAATTATTGTCTAACTTGTCGATTTGTTTCTCAATTTCAGAAAATCCCAGTTAGGGTGGATACACACATGCATGTAATGTCTGTATGTAAAATACATGTATTTTACATGGTCACACCAATCATTGATAGCATTAATCGCCTGCGCGCGATCGTTCCATTTCAACAGGCGAGACCGGTGAGTAGTTATAAGCCAAAATCAAACTAACTGTTATCAAGAGATTTCAGGCCAGTCATAAACATGTCTTTTTTCATGGGTGCCGAAATGAATAAATCCTGTCTGATATATGTTGCTGTTTTTCACGAGTTTTAGTTCATTTCGAAAAGTGGATTTGAGTCTGTCGATTTTATACTTGATTTGTTTCTCGTCATTTCTTGGAAACAGGGTCATCCAAAATAAAAATAAATGTGTAGACTTTTGAAGCTACATGTATTTTCGGACGATTGTGATACATGAGTGTTTAATGCCCCACACACTGACTCCCAATTTGATCTCGTCCAGCAGAACCCGAACGGCTTTCTGGCTCCAAATTTTGGAAGTGCTATATTAATACACATGGCAATCAACTAACTCATGCATGGTGAATTCCATGTTATAAAGTGATTTAGCCTAATCGGACAACGCCGAATCGAGTCAGGATAAGGATATTTGTTCCTCGACTATGTATGGCCTCAGTTCAAATTTTAACAATCCGATATGATGCTCTCATGCCTTGAATACAGGCATTGGAACATTAAGACAGACAATACCAGTTTGTTGAGATTGCTCGGATAATTTGAGGGCGAGCTCATGTGATAACTTTCAATTGGGATTTCTTTGCATATATCCATTACAGCGCCAAAAACATTAATGCAGGTACAACGTTGAAAGAAAAAAGAGTCACCCCCCCCCCACACAAGAACGCAGAGTATTTATAATTTGTTTGCTGCTGTTCCTTTTTTTTCCATTTAATTTTCAGACGAGTAGTTGTAAGAGAATAGGGAGAAAACAAAAATAAAAAGGAAAAAAATAACTTTATTTTTTTTGTTTTTTTGTTGTTGTCTTGTAGTTAACTTAATATCGAGAAATTTTAAAAAGATGGTCCGGTATAGTAACGTATCTTGAATACTGCTCGTGTTTACTACTCATTTCCTACGACCATGATTTTGTGCTGTTGTAACTTAGTAAGCAAAGATGAGTATTTGTTTGAAGAATAGTTACCTGGTTCCCAACTTAATTTATATAGAATTTCAGATTCGGTATGAAAACTTTATAATACTTAAATTTACTATACTATACGGGTAAAGAAACATTCATACAAATCTGACCTGAGTATTTTTCTGTTTGTTGCTGTTTTTCCGCTTAATTTGTTTGGATGAGTAGTTGCTTATTTTCAAAATGATTATTTGATTGGATGCGCTTGTGTTTGCATGTACGAAAATGAATGCCTAGACCTGGCATGCTTACACCCATACACATGAAGTCAAGAGTATTAGCTATGAGAACACTGATTGTATTTTGACTAGTAGTTACTATATTTCCTTTTTTTCTTTTTTTTTGGAGGGGTGGGGGAACTATACAGCAATTCCTGGATAGGAATATTAATACACAAGAACGCAGAGTATGAAAACTTTCTAATACTTAAATTCACAATATGATCGCTTCTTACTACCCATTTTCTCTCACATCGCGAGTTAATGCCTAGATCGACATTTCAGTAATATATATTATTGACTAATTGTAGATCAGTCTACAAAAATATTCATGATTTATAACTGTTGCTGTATTTATCTTTCAATACACAGTCCAGCTCGCGACTCATGTGCAGTTGATAAGTTTCTATTTCATATATTATAGTGAGCTGGAAAGCCTGTAATTATGTACATTTGTATTTACTGGTACTGCATCCTTAACCACAGTGATTGGGTGTACCTTGTCAGAGAAAATATAAGACTTTACTTTAAATCTTCAGCAGCACTTAATGACACATTCAAATTTGACAAGTATTTAATGACGTTTTTTCAGTCATGGTTTATGTTCTAACTTGCAGTATATACCAGTACATATAGAACAGTGATATCAATAAACTCAGCCAATTCCAAAAATTCTGTTCATCTCCAATTGGTTCAGTAAGATACATTACATTATATGTGACTGAACATTCTTTTTATTCAAGAACATTGAAGAAATTTTCATTCAAGTCAACTAGTGTTTGCATACTGACGTAACACGGCCCACAATACCATATGAAATGGTTCATATCATGTGCATTTACATATTTGTGTATATACATTCTTGTTATTACATTTCACACAATTGTTTGCACTCGCACATTACAGTTTCACTGACTGAAAGGACTCCCTGCCACATAAGTATTCTCCGTATGACTGTTCCCATAATACAAACTTTTCCTGACTATCTCCCACCATGATGGGTATAGTTTTAGATCAATTTAGAGCAGTCATATGTTCGTTTAATATTGTTGCGCTCCAGAGGTCTAAGAAAAGATATTATTCCAAGAATAATGGTATCAGTATTTCTATAAACATTCAGTTTGTCCTACTTCTTTCATTGTTAGTCTTGTTGGATGGCGACGTTCACCCAAATCCTGGGGTTACCCAATATCCCGGCCATATTTCTGTATATCACAATAACATTAGGAGTATTAGGAATAAACTTTCCTCTATATCTGATATCATAAGCCAATACGAGATAATTTGCTTCACCGAAACTCACATCAGCGTCGACTTTCCATCATCAAAAATTTTAATAGTCATTCTGTCCCCCGATCAGGAAAGACAGAAATGAGCGAGGAGGTGGGCTATGCATGTATATTTCTCAAAACTTATCATACTTTCGACGATGCTAATTAGAGAGTGAAGACTCTATATGGGTAGAAATTATGTCCAATAAGACTCGCTATGTTATTGGAGTGTCATATCGGTCAGACGATTTTGCGGCACCTAATTATTGGAAGCAACTTACTAATTCTATCCGTTCAGCACTCGACGTGACAACAAACGTTGTACTTCTAGGAGATTTCAACTCTGATCTTCTCAACCCCAACTCAACCCTCAAAGGTATTATATCACACTTTAACATGATAAATCTTATCTCTAGTCCTACCCGCGTGGCACAATCATCACAGACGTTGCTTGACCCTGTTATTGTCAGTGATACCGTCGTTTCGTACGACGCGGATATTATTGATTTAGCTGTCTCTGACCACTATGGGGTTTATGCAATTCTGTCTTTCGATTTCGTTGTTGTTGAACCATTTTATCGCGACATAAGGAAATACGACTTAGTTGACTTTTCGAAAGCACGTGCTCAAATTTCAAATATAAATTGGCTCGATAAGTTACGACCACTACATTTAGATAATGCAGTATCGGTGTTTACTAATACTTACATGCAAATCATGAATGATAACATTCCGAAACGTAAAGTATTAATTCGCCCGAATGATAAGCCATGGTTCACGTCCGAATTACGATGCGAGATGAGGCGCAGGGATAGATATAGAAAATTATTTATTAAATCGAAACGATTAATAATATGATAAAGTATGCCAAGAAGTCATACGAAAATAATTTACAAGAACATATAGAAAACTCCTGCTCGCCTAAATATTTTTGGAACCTGACAAAAAGCCTGATGGGTAAAAACAAAACGACCGCGATTCCCCCGCTGTATACATCAGATGTGTCAGACGGCACCACAAATCGCCCAGTAGCAACAGATGATACGGTAAAAGCTAACTTGTTGAATTATGCTTTCATACGGAATGGTCAAATCAACGAACAAAATAAAAGTGTACCAATATTAGTACCAAAATGCTCGAAGCAGTTAAATACGATTAAATTCCAACCTGAAGATATTCTACTAGAAATTTGTTCCCTAAACATAAATAAAGCACATGGACACGATGGAATCAGCCAGAGAATGCTAAAAGAAACTGCGCGTGAAATAACCTCGCCATTGTTGATAATATTTAATAAATCGATCGCGACTTGTCGTTTCCCAAGCTCATGGAAACTTGCCAACGTAGTTCCAATATTCAAGAAGGGTGACCCAGCGGACACGAATAATTATAGACCAATATCTCTCCTATGTTGCCTCGGGAAAATATTTGAAAAACTAATATTGAAAAACCTATTGAGCCATTTTAAAGAAAACGAATTAATATACTCATATCAATCTGGCCTTTTACCTTCGCATTGTACTACATTTCAACTTGTCGAACTGTATCATTCTTTGTGCTTGTCACTTGATAACCGCACACACACTTGTGCCGTGTTCTGTGACATTTCTAAAGCGTTTGAAAGGGTTTGGCACAGAGGTCTTTTGGCGAAGTTAGAATCTTATGGAGTTGTGGGTGAATGTTTGACCTGGTTATCTGATTATATAAGCAATCGCAGACAACGTGTCCTCGTGGGGACCACCTTTTCCGAAAACAAGCCTATTCATGCTGGAGTCCCCCAGGGGTATGTTCTGGGACCTTTCCTATTCCTTGTATACATCAATGATTTGGCAGATAACTTACACTCTCTGGCGCGATTATATGCTGATGACACTTGCTTAACTGTTAATCACAAAGAGCATGACGAATTATTGTATACGGTAAATAAAGATCTCAGTACAATACATAACTGGTCCTGCACGTGGCTTGTCAGCTTCAATCCTTTAAAAACAAACGTTTTACAGTTTTCAGTCTCATCCAAAGCAATTAAACATGACTTAGAAAAAAATATCGAATTTGATACCACATTCCTCCCAATATCTGAATCACAAAAACATCTGGGGCTACAAATCCAATCGAATTTGGGCTGGGATCTTCAAATAAACGATATCGCACAAAGAGTTGCTGCACGCTTATCAGCATTAAGAAAGCTTAAATTTAGACTGTCAAGGAAAACATTGTTGCTAATATATAATGCATATATACTACCCCTCTTCGATTACGGTGATGTTATTTGGGATTGTGCACCAAACAACCTCCTCGACACTCTTGATAAACTTCAGTTTGAAGCTGCTAGAATAATCAGTGGGTTAACACGTTCTGCTTCAAATAAACGCCTTCTGATAGAAATGGGTTGGATATCACTCGCAGAGAGAAGACACACACACAAGTGGGTGCTCTTCACTAAAATTCTAAGTCAGAAAGTCCCTTCGTACTTGACTAATATTTTGCCTCAACGTGTAGGGGATAATAAATCTCATAAGCTCAGATATCCTGAGAAATTTAAGTCTTTGGGGGGTAACACTAATTATTACCAAGATTCATATTTTCCCGCTATGGTAAAACAGTGGAATTCGCTTCCAGACGAAACGAGGAAACTGGAAACAACTAATCAGCTCATGTCAAAGGTTTGCGAGAAAATCTTAGTTATTAAACCACCGGAATGGTTTAATGTGGGAGATAATAATTCATTGTAGACTGCGAAATAATTGTAGTAACCTAAACTTTGATAAATTTCATAATTATATTCACACATCCCCTATGTGTACTTGTGGATACCACGAAGAAACCGCATTCCAGTTCATTTTCATGTGTCCCCTGTACCCATTAGAGAGGCAAATCATGCTTGACCGTTTTAATTGCCTTGGTATAAGAGTCTTAACAACAGAAAAAGTACTTTTCGGTGACCCAAGCGTCTCTTATGAAACTAATACTGAATTATTCAAGATAGTACAGTCATATATCAATGCTACCAAGAGATTCGAAGAATGACCTTAATCGTATATTAAAACCTCAAACAGTGCTCTTCAATTCAGATGGATATGTGGTAGAGAGTCCCTTCCTGTCGCCAGTGGATCACGGATGACGGTTTTTCTCCAAATTTACTTGCTTTGATTGTTTTTGTAACGTGCTGTAATTGTCGTCTTTTGTATATATATCTATTATTTGTAACATTTGTAGGGAGAGGAGCAACCGTAAGTTTTGTAACTTGTGCTCCGATCCCTTAATCTGAGTTTAGCTTAATAAATATGTTTAAACTAAAGTCACCCCCCCCCCCATTTTAACCCAGAATTTACAGAGCAGTATATGTTTCTCAGGCCAAAGGATGAACAAGTTCCTAACTGTCACCATTTTAGCCTGTACAGGCTTGAATTATCACATTTTGGACTATAATCCATGATTGGGGGAGGGGATGGTTCTCGAAAGTTTCGAATAACTAAGGGATTTAGTTGAATGTATCGGCCGGGATTATCTGGGCAAGAATGTACAACATAATGTTTTACTTAAATATTCCATAGTTGTAAATTGTGTGTATATAACACAAGAGAGGAAAGGTGTTGTGGACTCGTATAGCTGGACAACCCTTTTCCCGAATGAAGACACACATGCAGCAACACCACCTTCTGTATACCTTCAAATTTAAAGCTGTAATAATATGTTCATAAGTATATGAATAGCATCAATTGCTGCATATGAGATTAATCACTCGTAGCAAACAGGCACGGCAGATATGACTGTCAACTACAATATTTACAAATCAGGAGTGGCTTCGTTGCTTCAGGGGGGTAGGCCTCATGTTGCTGCATCCCCCCTTCCGGTCGATGAAATATGTAATGGTCAGTCCGGTAGCTTCCGGTATAATATAGCCCCTGCATTGTGGGAATCCTGGGACCATCACTGGTATACAACCAAGAGAAGACTGACAATGATTTAAACAGAACGTTCAACATTTGGGTTATCGCGCGAACAATTATTTTAAGCGGCCTGACGACTTCGTCCAGTCAACGACACTCTACACGTTCAGAGCGTTGCTCACTATGGTCAAACATAGCCGCAATGATTGGGTTATCAGCAGACACATATTACATGGTCTGTATGATCCATGTAAAACGCCAAATACACGATATTTACAGAGATTACATGCATGTGTGTATCCACCCTTAGGGTGGATACACACATGCATGTAATCTCTGTAATTATCGTGTATTTGGCGTTTTACATGGATCATACAGACCATGTAATGTGTGTCCGTTGACAACCCAATCATTGCGGCTATGTTTGACCACAGTGAGCCAAGCTCTGATCGTGCAGAGAACCGTTGACTGAACGAAGTCGTCAGGCCACTTAGAATAATTGTTCGCGCGTTAACCCAAATGTTGGACTTTCTGTTTCATGCAAAACAAATTTATATTTGCATCGATATTTGTAATATCCATGTTTCTGTTATATCTACCTTGATGATCAGAATACTAATAAATTGAATTGAATTGAATTGTTTAAATCATTGTCAGTCTTCTCTTGATTTTTATACCGATGATGGCCCCAGGAGTTCCCCAACCCAGGGGCTATGATTCCCAACATGGGGGCAATATTATCAGGATTTCCTGACACAGGGGCTAAATATGACACCCGACTTGGGGCTATATATGATCCCGAAAGCTACCAGACGGGGTGGCTAACTCTGAGCTATTTAAGTAAAACATATATTGTACCTTCTTGCCCAGATTATTCCGACCGATACATTCAACTAAGTCACTTAGCGATTTGAAGCTTTCGAAACCCCACGCCAAGCAAGCATCATGGTCGAAACTGTTCTACATCAAGCCTGTATACACCATATGTGTCGCTTCTGGTGATGTGCATTAATAAAATGTCAGATATCACACAGACTTAACTAATTGCCACATTCGTAAGAGAAGACATGTTTTGGACTGGCCTTAAATGTCCTGATAGCAGAGAGTTTGATTTCGTTTATGACTACTCACTTGTCTGGCCTGGTAACAATGAACCGCTCGCGCGCAGGTGATTAATGTTGTCAATTATTGGTGTGGCCATGTAAAATACATGTATTTTACATACAGAGATTACATGCATGTGTGTATCCACCCTTACTCTTATAATGCTGAAATTTGGAGAAAATTGATTCCTCTATAAGCTGAATTAACTTGGTTGCCTGTTTTCAATTATTAGTACTGTTGGTTTTAAGTACAAATCAGGTAGCATGTTTTTAAGATGAACAACATGTTTCCTAAGCTCCTAAGCATGCGGCGGTTGGGGTAGCAGTTAAGTTTCAAATTATTTTCATTTAGAGCAGATGTTTTTTTTTCTCTCTTGAACACCAAGAAATTGCTGTTTAAGTATGAATGTGCTCTATAACACCACTTCTGAACGACGCAACCTGGAATTTTGGATTACACACATTCATGTTTCGATATATCCACGTTTAGATGTAATATTTGAGCTCCATCATCAATGCCTGGAAGTTTTGTTTTTGTTGCATGACCAGATGATGATTACTGTGAAAATTAGTTATCACGATACCACCGTCAAACGTTATATCTCAACACAATTTTAATAAATATGTTCATTTACATATTTACAGGGAATCCGAACGAGGGAGTCGAACACGAAGTAGCTACCGATACGGTGGAGTTGAACCCAAAGGTACAGGACATTGAATCGATACAGGATCTTAAGTTAGTACAATATGTTATCGTGTCAACCTTGTGTTCTATATACGACGGAGCTATACATATGCTCACATGCTGTATCGTAAATAACATGGGATGCGGCTTCACAGAGGCCGCAAGTAACTTTAAAAGAGATTAAATTTACCACAGTCACAATGGAAACAGGTTTAACTCCATTACCATAATGATTCTATTCTTATTTGTATTTCAGTGTATATGCAGTATTACGCTCTAATGTTTGAAAGCATTGTGCAAAAATAGATTTACAACACCGTTATGCTGAAATCAAATTTACCGGTATGGTGATTGTGATTCAATTACGCTGAAATGTTCAAACATGAAGCATAATGCTACATGTATAAGCATAATGCTATTATATGCTTAAAGATGCATTATCCGAATTAACGCCCCTAAATGACCATTTCTTTGGTTTCGTGGGTAAAAAATATTTGATTCGAATCGAGGATCCGAGCCCACCTATCAAAGCTCAGAGTGATCAGATATCGATTTTTGAAGTTTGCTATTTCTCGCGATGTTCAATTATTTGTGACCCAGAAAAAAAGTTGTCAAACAGACAGTCTCGGACAGAGCTGCGGATGAAGATGGATAACTCTAAATCAAGTGGTAATACGGCTAAATTTTGTTCAACAAAATGTTGATAAATAATACGTTTTGAGAAATTTGATACCATAGTTGACAGTGGTTAGCATTATTTTGTTTCAATAAATCGATTCTGATAACTAAAGCGTAGTTTGAAGAAATGTTGTTGTTGTATCTTGATGATATGGGAACAACAACATCTTTCGCTTAAATTCAGTTATCAGAATCGAGCAATTGCCCAAAAATAATGCTAACCACAGTTAACTATAGTATAAAATTGCCCAAAACCTGTTATTTATCAACATTTTGTTCAAATTTGTTCAAAATACGACACAAAAAAGCCACTTGATTTTAGAGTTATCCATCTTCGTCCGCAATTTTGTGAGAGAATGTCTTCACGTCGACTGTTACTGGGTGACTTCAAACTGATCGGTGGTGAAAAATAATAGGTTTAATACATCGATATCTGATCACGCTGAGCTTTCTTGGGTGGGTTCCTCGACTCGAATCAAATTTTGTTTTCACCGGCCTAGCAATGTTGTTGTTGCTGGACTCTGATGATACGGGGACTATCTAATCGGATTGTGTAACTATAAGCACGATGGCGTGCGTTTAAGAGTTAATCGACCAAGATTAAGTGAATATACATGTATATATGTCAGCTGCTATTTCATTTTCAAACAACCAAATGTTCAAATCTGAACATTTTCCACAGGTCAAAATCACAAGCAGACGACACGGAATCTGATGACTATAAAGAGTTCCTGAACTTGGCGAAAAGCTTCGCCATCGCCCTGGCTTACGCAGCAAACACGGGAGGGATAGCCACTCTCACTGGCACCCCACCCAATCTCGTCTTCAAAGGCAACGTCGATGAGTGAGTGTATATCATGTCAATTACAAATACAAAATACAAATAATTTTATTCTCAAACCAAAAATATATGGTAATAGAGACAGTATATCAACATACCCCCCCCCCCCCAATTTCATTCTCATATATAGTTTTGATGTATAATTATGAATTTTCTTTTATCTGAAATAACTGTATTCATACGGGGAGGGCGATGCCGATAATTATTAGTTCACATGCACCGACATACATATATACGCGAACCTATATATTTATGCATGTACATGCATACTATAGACGTGCATATTTGGTAATTTCCATCAGTAATTGGAATTGTTTATTTCTCCCTTAAGGGCCAGGCGCACGTTTTGCAAAACTCCCTGCAGGCAAAAAATGCAAGACATTTTTAACAAAGAAATTCTCTGGATCTATCAAGCGAAAAATCTTGAATTTCACATGTCATAAATTTCATTGTAAGTAGAATCTGAACTGTTATTAAAAGAAGACCAAAACATTGAACTTTAATACATTTGAGAAATTAAAAATACAATTTTCTTTATAATTAATATTTTCACACCACAATCCAATTATGAGACAATTTTTTAATTACATTATGAATGTATGAAACAATACTCCCATGTATTACAATGAAACAGCAGCCAAAACTATTTCAACCCAATAAAAGTCAATGTCGATATACAGGGAGAAACAATATGGAAATAGGTCACAGAGATATAGTGGTGTATTATATACTTGCCCATGAATTATAAGGCTTTAGCAGTGAGATATAAGTGATATCCCACCAGTGAGTGATATCAGCTTGAAATTTCTGATGTATTGACATTCATTGGGGGCCATAGGCAAGTAACTAAAGTATATAATAAACAGAATATCCACACTTTTTCAGTGGATATGGGTTAAATCTCATTCGTGATGATAAAACATTTGAATTTCCACTCGTGGCTAAAGCCACTCGTGGAAATTCAATGTTTTGTCATCACTCATGAGATATAACCCGTATCCACTGAAAAAGTGTGGATATCCTCTATCAGCTGGGATTTGGATATGGACATATGACCCAAAACTCATTTCAGCCCAAATTTTCGATGATCAACAGGCACGACATGAAGATTCTAAAATATAGAAAATTATTCATGTCTTTCTTTCTAAATGAAAATAATATGAATGTATGCGCTCATGATCGTTAGAAATGATATCATGGATACATCATTTGCATTTTTGAAAAATGTTGTATTTTAAAGAAGTTTCTGATACCCGAAAACAGTTAAAACAGTCCTGAAAACAGTCCAAATATTTGTCATGACATACACACTGTCGGATACCCGTTTAGGTTCGGACATTCCAAGATGGCGGCGCCAACTAAATCAGATAAACGGTAAGTGTATATATTGTCTCCAAGCAGCAATCAACGACATCTTTCGGTGATACACCTTGAAACAGTTATGTAGGAATTTGTATGCCCAACACATACGTAACACGCATTTTGCATAACAGGCATGTGAATTGTTGTATTTGGCGTGTCAATTCGTCATAATTTTTCGAAATTTTATCGAGGCGGCGAAATGTTCGCTTTTTCGTATTTTTCTGGCCTTGGGCTCATGCATCCGCAAATTTATGTATTGTTGTGGGTAGATTAGGTCACCACACATCCTCGGAATGCAAAACCGGCGATATTTTTATTGTTTAACTCCGAAAAACGACCTTTGAAAATTTCAAAATGTTCAGGTTCGGATTCACAACATTCGCGATGATTTTGTTCAGGTTCAGACACAATTTTCGTTCAGGTTCGGACAAATTTGGTTCAGGTTCGGACGCATCAAAAACTTCGCATAAAAATGACACACCGAGGTACAGTCGCGTTCTTATTGCGTTTTTGTGCATTTTGATTTTCTTCCATTCGTAAAAGAAACGATAAATGGGGAACACGAGGCATGGTTTTAGCCCACTCGTGAATAATTTGGGCGGACTTTCTTATTTTATGCGCGTGAGATCTATGCGATCACGTGATTCCCCTCCACATCCACATACGATGCCACGAAGGTCGCCGATGAGCAGATAGCTGTCCATAACATAAGTTACACGGCCTTTTGAGGGGGATATTGTGTGGTATGCCCCGGTAGAGGCTCGTATCCCCCGAGGCGATCCCCCATCAACAAGCCGTGTAATGATGTATTTACCCCCAGTCTCTATTGACAATATATTCCCAGACATAAAGCGCAGAAACGAGCCACGAACAGTAATTCTATTATGTTAGACTGCTTATACGATGAATGTGATTATATTGCTGTTCCCACAATTTGCCCATAAATACTTGCTGATAAATAGACAATATATATTTTGTATCAATAATTGGATGATATATTTGGGTATTCACACGAAACATATTCTTTTCAATATAAGCTTTTGTGTTTTGCCTCATTTCTAAATGTTGAATCCAGTTACAAGTTAACCATTTGTCACACGACTATTATGCCGGACTATTAATTAGAGCCCGAACATGTTGCGTTCTATTCAGCACTATAGAGAATACCTATATATGGTTTGCCGAATAATACCTGCAATATGCGAATCTTCACGAGCGGCGATATTTCAGGAATATATTATTCGAGAAACCATATGTGTTCTCTTTATGTTATGTTTATGGTAAGCAATTCTGCAAAACTACAAGTATTTATTTATCGAAACAAGAATTTAGACGGCGAAGTAGCGAAACTTATGCAAGCAACATCAGCTGTTCCGTTGGCAAATTAAGCATCTCTAAATTTTGGTGGAAAATTTCCTTCATGTGCTTAAGAGAATAGTGCCTACCCAATGGTTAAATATTACACACATAAACCCAATTAACAAATATGAATACGTAATAAAACGGGATCATTTGTTTTTCTTTAGAACTTATCGCAGTAATAAACTATTTTCAGTCTTCCGCGGAATTTCGCGTAGTTTCATTGATAATACACGCGTCAATAATTGTGTACCCTTTTTTAAACAGAAGTATCTACAGTGAGATAACGTTTGAAAATTATTATCCATGCCAAGGTCATGACGAAAGAGAGCGCATCGTATGTCATTTAAAATTACAGCTATTTCATAGGGAAACATTTTACAAACAGCGCTTGTCCCCACACCCGGTTGTAACTAACAATCTGACTGACAACAACGTCACGTTTAAGTCATGCACCATGTCCCGTATAACTCTTGAAAGTGGGCGTATAAAAGTACGTGAAACATCGTGGTTATGAATTACCCTTGAACTAGCAGTTTCACCAATCGGACATTGTTCTAGCGCGCTGAGCTTAATTGACGTCACCTAAAACAGGATCGATAGGTCTGCTACTGAATTATTCTTATTGGTGCTGATTGGTGTGAATTTATCTGATAACCTATAAAAAGCACACCACATGGTAGCTATTGATGTGGGACAAAATCGTTAGCTCCGCCAACATCGTGGGATACTAGGAGATTTAATACCCGGATGTCTCTTTTTGAAACCTCTTGGCTCCGCCTCGGGGTTCAAAATCGAGAACCAGGTATTAAATATCCATGTATCCCCGATATTTCAGAAGATAAGTATAATACCACTGTTGCTCATATGTAAAATGTAATAATTCCCACTAGCTGGTTTATAGTAGACATTGCTCGAGAATATTCAACTGTGGCTTTTATCCCATTAATTCGGAGAATTTACCACCTATATTTGGAAATTTCAGCTGCCATATTTAGATATAACAAATTAACAGTGCATATTCGTTAATAACACGCACAATAAGATCGAGACTGCACCTCGGCATGTCATTTATAGGTCAGGTTTTGATTCGTCCGAACCTGAACTAAAATTGTCCGAACCTGAACCATATTTGTCCAAACCTGAACGAAAATTGTGTCTGAACCTGAACAAAATCATCGCGAATGTTGCGAATCCGAACCTGAACATTTTGAAATTTTCAAAGGTCGTTTTTCGGAGTTAGACAATAAAAATATCGCCGGTTTTGCATTCCGAAGATGTGTGGTGACCTAATCTATCCACAACAATACATAAATTTGCGGATGCATGAGCCCAAGGCCAGAAAAATACGAAAAAGCGAACATTTCGCCGCCTCGATAAAATTTCGAAAAATTATGACGAATTGACACGCCAAATACAACAATTCACATGCCTGTTATGCAAAAGGCGTGTTACGTATGTGTTGGGCATACAAATTCCTACATAACTGTTTCAAGGTGTATCACCGAAATATGTCGTTGATTGCTGCTTGGAGACAATATATACACTTACCGTTTATCTGATTTAGTTGGCGCCGCCATCTTGGAATGTCCGAACCTAAACGGGTATCCGACAGTGATACAAGTATAATGAATGGGGTTATAATTTCCAACGGGTTTCTTGTTCTTAAATATTGTGTCACCATAATCGATTGTGCCAAATTTCAAAAAGAAATTCAAATCAGAGTTTGAGAAAATACGTTTTGAAATATCAGGAAATTTTGAAAAAACGAAGGACCGTGGTTAGTATAAACATATTTTATTGCATAATAATATCGCAACGGGATTGAGACACAAGTTTTACAACTCACAAATGGTCTCTCTCCCCACATAATTGTATTACACAAAATGAACATAAAATATAATCACACACAAACATTATAATTCATATGTACAATATCTTTTCACTTATAATTATATAATGATATAATCGCGAGTGTGACAATAACGGTGGATATTTCACTTTATGGGGGGGGGGGGGGGTGGTTCGTCCTGTGGGTCGGTGGCTCAGGCGAGTCTTCGCCTTCTATATATGTAGTGATAATACAACATGTTACTTTTGCAGCGTAGGTTTGCACATTAAAGGTACTCAACCCGATAAAACTCCTCTCAATTACTATTTCAATGGCTTCGGGGGTCAAAAATATTTGATTCGAGTCGAGGGTGACTTACCCACCAAAGCTCAGATTTGTTAGATATCGATTTTAGAAATCTATTATTTTTCATTATCGGGAATACTATCTGGCCCAGAACTCAGTAAAAATTGCGTTAAAATTACCACTTGATTTTAGAGTTATTCATCCTTGTCTGTTTGAATAGATTTTGAGTACACATCCAGAGCAGATTACGGCAGTTATTAGTACTAATCTCGAGAACATAACAAATTTGAAAAATCAATATCTAATAACTCTGAGCTTTGTTTGATGGGTTCCTCGACTCGAATCAAATATTTTTTACCCCCAAAGCCAAAGAAATAGTAATATAGGACCCTCTGATCGGATTGTTGTTGTTGGAATCTGTTGAGATGGGGACCCTCTTTACGGGTTGAGTACCTTTAAGATGTTTAATAAAATTTGAACCGCGATGTCGAGGTTATGTATAATTGAACAGCCCTAAATATGTTCCGGTTTTGTGTAGTATTCAGGTTAGTATCTCCAAGGAGGAGTTTCTCGAGATTAATAGTTTGTACACCAAGGGTAGCGAGTTGGTGAAACAACAAACATCGTTGATCTGTGTAAAATGGACAAACAAAAAAATAATGATTTGCTTCTTCGACCGGATAACCACAACGACAGCTTGGGTTGTCCGATATGAAGTTAGAAAATTTGTCAGCGTTTAAATCGCTATATAGTAATTTCGAAGTTTGCAATGAATGATGTTTATCGCGCGATTTCCGAAATTAAAATAGTCTGGTGGCGCAAGAACTGGATCAGTCGTTAGGTATTTTGTTTTAAAAATACTAATGGAAGATGATTCTTTTATTTTATTTGACAGGGTATTCCATTCCCTAGTTGTATTTGGGAAAAATGTGTGTTCAAAATGGACAGTTCTTTTGAATGAGTATGGAGGAAAACTTGTTTTATCTCTAAAATCATATCTAGCAGCTGATTCTGGGCGGGTGGGTAAGAGATTGTTGAGATATTTAGGGGTCTTGTTATTAGTTATTCTGTACATGATATTCATTCTATGAGATTTCATTCTGTTTGTTAACGTTTGCCACCCCAATTCTACTAGCAAGTTTTTCACAGGAACGGATCGCGTGAGACCTGTAACAATTCGACCCGCGTCTGCTTCGATGCGATCTAATTTTGAAATTACATTTGCTGGGGCGGAGTCCCAGACAACGTCAGCGTAATCCATCAGGGGCAATATGTATACGCTCGATAAATTGTGTCTAAGGTTTTCCTATTTAAAGAAAATTTCAATTGTCTTAAATATGCAAGGCGGCCATATATTTTCTTTGATAACTCATTGATATGTTTGTCACAGTTTAGGTCACTCTGTATGTTCAAGCCAAGGTGTTTGTGTGATTCTACTTGGGTTATATGTTCACCTCTGAGAAAAAGATGTATGTCAGGCTGGGCACCGGTATAAAAAAGAAAAAGTCATGGACTTAGTTTTACTACTATTGAATTTTACTAGCCATTGTTTTGACCATTTATTTATGGCTTTAAGATCAGTATTTACACCGTCCTCAAGGTCCTGAAGACTTTCATTGCTAGCAGTGAGGCAAGTATAATCCGCATACATAGTGAAAGATTTAATATTTTCAGCGAGATCATTAATATATACCAAGAATAAGAAAGGGCCAAGAATTATCCCTGGGGGACACCAGCGAGTATCTTTTTATATTCTGAAGACGTGTTATTTACCATCACCCTTTGTTTTCGATCTGAGAGATAATCATTAATGAAAGCAAGAAGTGGTCCGGAAATTTCACATCGTTCAAGTTTATATACCAGTCCCTCGTGCCAGACCCTCTCGAATGCCTTAGATATATCACAAAATACAGCACATGTATGCAGTTTATTCTCGATCGAGGGCCTGGCTAAGGGAATGGTTAAGTTCTAACAGTTGGAATATAGTTGAATGCCCAGGAAGGAAACCCGATTGGAAATCGTAAAAGAAGCATTTGGTCTCGAAATGCTTTTTTCCATTCATCGGGGAATTTACACTCTTTGAGACATAATTCGAAAATAATTTTGAGGGGCTGAACGATGGCATATTTTGTTTCAAGAAGCATTCTTGCACTTATTCCATCGTGACCGTGTGCCTTGTTAGGTTTAAGAGATGAAATAGCTTCCAATATATCTTCAGTCTTTACATGCACATTACTAATGTGGGGGGAGGTACAGCCTTAATAATGTTTG
Source organism: Siphonodentalium dalli (assembly GCA_032622095.1). Lineage (NCBI taxonomy): Eukaryota > Metazoa > Mollusca > Scaphopoda > Gadilida > Siphonodentaliidae > Siphonodentalium > Siphonodentalium dalli. Next base: position 116,389,251 of record CP136064.1, read on the forward strand.
GTTTGGCGGTGGGCAGCGCGGAGTTGCCGATAAAACTGTCATTTAACAGAGTTGCCTTCGATAAATCGTCGACAATAATTTCATAGGAATCGTTCCCAGTTGGTAACTTAAGCGGGGGTAGGGATCCGTTTTTGGTTCGGTTCAGAATATTATTAACCATTTTCCAAAAATACCTCGGGGAGTCTGCTGATGTTAGATTATGCTGAAGATTGTTTTCAAAGAACCGTGGTTGCTCACATTAGATTGTTACATGCATGTATCGATCAATGCACATTGTCTAAACAACATATATTATGTGCAAATTTGATTTTTGAGACAATGCAATTTTTTTGAGATTGGGTGGGATGCGAACCCCGGCCCGACGGCGAGCGCGCCTTGCGACTCAAAGTCCGACGTCAATACCACACGGCCACCGAAGCAACCCCAAAAAAGGAAGCTCGAATGACCGCTGTATTCCGACGTCGCACTTAGGACACTATATTCACATTTTAAGGTCTCTATATATATATATACTAGAAGGTGACCCGACTTCGTCCGGGCTATTCAAAAACCAAATTTCAAGTCGATTGCTCCACCCGTTTCCTAGATCTGGTCTGCGCATGCGCGAAGCTGGTGTCGCACGTGCTCGGCGACCCGATAAAATTCGTATCCGGGGCAAGATACATTCACATACCAAATTTCAAGTCGATAGCTACACCCGTTTGCGAGATATATAGCCCAATGTCATTTGCGGATACCTCGGCCGGTGATGAGTTAACGCGACACAGTCAAATGCATCGGCAGGGTGAGAGTTAACGTAATCTAACTTTATGACCTCTGACGACGTCATAGAAATTACGCATTGATTTTATCCCGATAAAAGCATCGGACCACTTGTACCTAATAATTGAGGCAGATAACTAAAACGGATACATACATATTATATATCGTTGGAAAGAGGACACGCCACAGATTCTAACCGTGCAAATTATATGACTGGCAATTTATTATTCGCGCTATATCGAATCGATTTGTGAGCACCGAACTGAAATATATTAGCGCAAAAACGGCGTAAAAATAGATTTGACCTCCGCACGTGAAAAGTTGACCTCGCACGGACAAATAAATATGCCTATGTTCGTCTCCGGCCGAAAACACATCCAAATACCAAGTTTCATCGAAATTGGCTTAGTCGTTTTCGATTCCATCGATTTCAAACACACACACACACACACACACACACAAACAAACACATACACAGATCTTTCAAAATATATAATAGATATGTGTATATATATATATCTCATATATATTTTGAAGACCTCTGTTTGTTTGTTTGTTTGTTTGTTTGTCTGTCTGTCTGTCATTTATACAGATCTACGATTCTCGACCGATCGGGACGAAACTTGGTACGTGTGTGTAGTTTGACCAGGCGGTGAACGTTGTCGTATTGGCGAGCCCGTGCGACGCCAGCTTCGCGCATGCGCAGACGAGATCTCGGAAACGGGTGGAGCTATCGACTTGAAATTTGGTATGTGAATGTATCTTGACCCGGATACGAATTTTATCGGGTCGCCGAGCCCGTGCGACGCCAGCTTCGCGCATGCGCAGACGAGATCTCGGAAACGGGTGGAGCTATCGACTTGAAATTTGGTATGTGAATGTATCTTGCCCCGGATACGAATTTTATCGGGTCGTCGAGCCCGTGCGACGCCAGCTTCGCGCATGCGCAGACCAGATCTCGGAAACGGGTAGAGCTATCGACTTGAAATTTGGTTTTTGAATAGCCCGGATAAATAGCCCGGACAACGTCGGGCTCATCGGCTAGTATATATATATATATATAGGAGGTACGGCACAGCAGCAATGTTATATATTTTATGCCTCCGAAACATGGCGAACGTTGCTCTTAGAACATGCTTGGGACTATATAACACACCAGGCGCCTATTTTTAGAAGCAAATTTGATTTGAAGTCTTACACCAATAATTTCATCTTTCGATGCTTACATTCTGTATTCAGAATAACAATCGATTTGTTCACTCAATTTTAAGTTATTTTAACTCATTTTACTTCACAAATTATTTATGCCAGACGTTCTCTTGCCAATGCAATGCACTGTAATTACAGACTGGACGAGATGTACGACATGGACTCAGGAATCACATTCGCTAACTGGCTTGTGATCGGAATCCCGCTATCTTTCATATTACTGATCATCACATGGGTCTGGCTACAGGTTTATTTCTTTCCCAGTGGGTAAGTAGATATACATGTATATAGTCACATAGTTGTAGCGATGAGGTGTTGTTCCACGTGGATGACACTGAATCGATCATTATCGCATGGTTCACATTGTTTTGTTATACCCAGGATCTCCAAAAAGACGATGATCCAGCAACTAGCATATTCGCAGTGGCGATTATATAGGCCTTTTTTAAAACTTAAACACTCCGGCAGGGTGGTCAAATATAAATGGAGGATAATCTTGCTCAAAGTAATTATTTTTTACAAATATTAAATCCAAACTGACAACACACACCGTCAGTATTATAAATTGTGACTCTCGATAGCGAAATCGTTTTCGTTACTTTATCGTCGATAATTGCGTCCCGAATCGAGAAGTAAATATTTACAATTGAGCGTATAGTTCAGATGATGTTTTCTATTGAGTGGTACTGTCGATTTGCTTGAGATTTTCGGCGATTTAGTAGATTTCTACATTCCTCCAGTTGTCATACTGCATGAATACTAACTTAACAGTTTAACGCACCCGAGCAAGTCCATAATAAGTCTTTAACAGTTTACTGTTTTTTTTACCGTTTGTACCCTCCGTCTGATGGAAAAACAACTAACTGTATTAACAGCGTCAACTTACTCCAGTAGCATAGCAATTCAGCAGGATCCACCTGCATCATAGCCAAATAGCATGGCCACTTAACCAGAGTTGTTGACCGGAGTAATCCCGATCTTGAAATGTTGATTTGTGCGCCCATGATCTAGGAACAATAGACTAGAGTACCCAGAATTTCCGAATATCACAAGTAGTGCGAAACAAGTTTGTTTGGTTAAAAAAGTGAGATAACTGAGTCGTGGCCATATTGGATTCATCCACCCCGTTCCGCAGTTTAAGTGTTACAGGTCAAAAGCTACATCAGAGACAGTATCGAGGCAAAATTTTCAGATTAATTCATCAACTTTTGTCAGGCATCTCGTGTTGTCTAACATATAATAACTGCACATCCCGCTGGATCCCGATGGTGCAGGGAACTCGTCAAAGAAGTACGTTTTCGCCAATTTGTTATACTATCTATACTATGATTTATTATACAGGATAGAGAAGTCGAACGTTGGTTTTAAGCTATCCAATATCAATTGTTCTTCACCCACCCATGCTGACGACATGGCTCTTTTTTCACTTACGTCTTACGGTCTGCAGTCACTGATTGATATTTGTGTCAACTATAGTAACTTTTGGAGGTATAAGTACAATCCTGCAAAAACAGTAATTTGCGTATTTAATGAGTCCACTAACACTGCGCTTAAAACAAACAGATCTTGGAATCTTAATGGTCGGACAATCATTGAAGGTGATCAAGTCACGCATCTCGGGATTCCACTTGAGAAGCACGCATTCCGAACAAAATTTGTGGAGAATATTTGTTCAAAGTTACGTTCAACATATGTTATGCTTTCAAATGCAGGCTTGTATGCTGGAGGTATGACACCTATTAGCTGTCTCAAAATATACAAGTCGGTTGTTCTCCCGCGTGCTTTATATGGCAGTGAGCTCCTTTGTGATCTGACTTCATCTGACATGGAACGTCTGGAAAAGTCACATCGTCTGTGTTTAAAGAACATTCAAGGCTTGCCAATGCGTACTGATATGGTTCTTGGTCTTTTGGGATGTTTTCTTATTGAACGAGACATTGAATACAGAAAGCTTTCTTTGTTTTGCTCATTATGCCATCTTAACCGGGGGAAGTCCGTGAATGAGATCTTCCTGTACAGACTACTTCAATATGTGACAATCCCTCAAGCTGTCAACAGGAACGCCTTCTTCTCGGATTTGTTCCGGTTACTACACAAACGGGGCCTTCTTGAACACGTGTATGCGTATATATCTCTCTTCTGGGGCATTCCCGGACAAATGTTTGTGGAAAAGCTTTGTCTGACAGAGTGATTTAATTTGGGAACTTTCTTGGTCTTCCAGAACTGAGGAAGATATATCTTTTTGGAGATTCAACTCAGCCAATTCTTGCTTGCAAATGTCATATATATGGAAAGCCTGTAAGAAATTTCCATCCGAGAAAGGCAACTTTTACGTAGCGGCAAAACTTTTGTGCTCAAAATTATTTGGTGATGAAGAATCTTGTCACATGTGTGGTACATCCTTCACTGACAGAACGGCGCACATTTTAATTCATTGCTCCTTCTTAGAGGCCGATAGACTTTGTTTCTGGTATGACTTGATTGACAAATTCCATGTAAATACTTTTATTTCTATCGACTCTATGTCATTAGAAGATCAGTTACTTTTATTTCTGGGTGTTATTCCTGTAGAATCTCTGTCAGAGCATTACTATGACGAGGAGCTTTCGCTTATGAGATTTTTTCTTAAGGCAACACATGATATGTGGTTTAAATGGAGCTTAGCCTCCGGAACGCCGTCAAAAGATTGTCTGACTTACATTAACTCTCATTTTCATTGAAAGTAATATTTTCGCTAATTAACAGCAATCTCAATTATGTTCTCTTTTTAAAAACTTAACGTGTAATAACATACGCTAACTAAACAGTTATTAAACGTTCAGTAGTTATATGCACATTCAAGGGTTCTGTTATCGTTAAAACGCAGCGACGCGGTAAGCAGGATGCATACTCTGGACCTCCCGTTCCATGAAATTATGTGCTGATTCCATTGAAAATTGTTAAATATGTTGATCTTTAAAATTTCCAAAGATATACTGTTTCCACAATTAACTTTCGGTCGATATAAGTGACGAAAGCACTGTCCCGAGCCTGCAGCATGCTTTCTGTTTGCCATGTCGCTGTGGGGAAGGGTTCTGTTAGTGAATGTGTAGCTTTATGCTACGGTCTGTTGACATATATCTGTATTTATTGTAAAGTTTGTGTGTGCTTGTTTTTTTTTATATATTTAATTATTTATTTATTTATTTATGTATTTATTTATTTATTGTGTGCATGTGTGTGATTGTTTTGATGACTACTTGTGTTTCATGGTGGCGGGAATTACTATTGATGTCCTTTCTATATTTATAGTAACATGTATTTTGTAAAACATACTCTCCTAGCTGGAGGAAATAAAGATATGTATATATGGAGCTTTTGAATATTCCTGCATTCCAGATATGAAATCATGAATACTCAAAAGTTCCATATATGGAATGCACCTCCAGATCTCTGACCTGTAACACTTAAACCGCGGAACGAGAGCTGGACGAATCCAATTTGGCCGCGACTCAATGACAACGCTTATTGGAATATATCCTTCCTCACTGGCACTCGTGTCAGTAACAAAAAACGCGTCGTTCTATGTATTTATGGTATACCGTTGAAATGTTGATTATATGACATTTGGATATCTTACATGGGTACCCAAATAAATCCAGGGTACCATAATCAAGGGAATCATTGGAACATAACAAATTCAGCGTGGCGAACTGTCAAGCCAGTAAAATCGGTATTTGACTATTGTGCGTCTTTGTGAATAGAAAATGTTATATTGGAATATAGTTTTGATCAGCCGATCAACAGCCGGCCAACCAAGTAAACAACCATCTAATTAATAACGTCAGTCACTTCGTCGATTGATTGATCAACCAATCAATCATTCAACCAGTCAATAAGGCAAACGGTTTCTGCATATTTTCGACAATCATTTGAATCGCATTTAATATTTCAATATTATAGGATACTTCCATGCGTGAAAAGAAAGCAACGGGATTTCTCATCAGTGAAACCAATTCTACAGAGAGAGTACCTTAAACTTGGCACTATAAGGTAATATGTGACCCGCCATATCAAATCCAGTCGTAAGTCGGGATTTTTTTTACCCTGTGCCAATGCATTCTCTTATATATGCCTCGCATATATAAGAGAATGCATTGGCCTAACAATTTTTTATCATGTTTTTTAAATAAATGTTTCTTACAATTTTTAGGACATAAAATAAAAAAAACATCCATTACCCTGCAGGGATCCCCACACATATATAGAAGCATATAGAAGAGTGTCGTCTGCTCATGTTTGTCTGGGGCTCTGTATGGGTGAAATTATAAAATTGTTAAAGAATACAAGAACAAATTATTAAAATTTAAAAAAATTGTTAGGCCAATGCATTTCGACTCGATTTGATATGGCAGGTTACATATACTAGCGGCAAAAGTTATTCATAATACCCCTCATCGCCCCTGAAATATATGTTTCTCATTGTGTGTGTGAAATATAGGTTGTGTGTTTTGCTATCCAATAAAAAGAATATATAAGGATTAACTGTCATGTGGACTGTTTTTATGGAGATGTAACGGTGAGGTAAGTGGACATAACTTGTGTAAAACCCGAAGGGTTTTACATACAAGTTATGTCCACTTACCTCACCGTTACATCTCCATAAAAATAGTCCACATGACAGTTAATCCTTATATTTATATACATTTAGCGAAAAAGCCACTTTTGTAAATATATTTAAATCGAAAAGTGTATCGTGACAAGATCAGCCCAAAATACCCAATAGCACCCTTGGCAAAAGCTAATAGGAACAATTTCTCTTCATGTTGAAACCCGATGATGTATTAAGTCAATCCTGCGCGAGTCAAAATGCGCCCAAAGCATTACGCGTTCGTCTTTCCAAACCTAATGACGTATCGATGGTGTTATTAGCTTGGTGTTATGAGGCGTTACGCATTCACCGAGAAATAACTGCAACTAGCCACGTGGGCGCCGACCAATCAGAATGCTGGATTTAGTGATGACAACACTTAGTGTGTAAATATATATATATATAAGAAATAACAGCGAGAATTTATGCGTTTGAGAAATCCTCTCCAATGGCTGTAACTTGTAAAATAGATCGTTCATCTTGTGCAAGCATATTATCCATTATCCCCAGTATTGAGCTTGGTGATAGCTTATCGTTCGCGATTCAATGGAAGATGGGTTCATATACATGTACGCTGATACGGTCATTGCCACAAGGCATTCATCAATTTCGTATCCAGCTTTTCTGCGACGATCACATTCGTATAGCAACCTTTTCAAATCTCGTTGCTTGATCACGCGGATGACGGACTGTTTACGTTTGCGACGGAGTAATATAATACGCTGTCGTCTATTGGCTAACTTTGACGCGGAGCAAGGCCAGACTTTAGCTAAATCTTTGTGTTCGTATGACGTGTACTCATTTCCATTTGCGCGACACTGGCTTGACGTCTAAACTGGGAATCTCTCATTTTGTAATTTTGTTTTATTGCGTCAGCTCTAAATGCGAATAAATAGTCTCGTTCTATTGAGAATATAAAAAGCTAGCAATGAATGTGATTGTCAGCGAAAATCTGGCAACATTAGTGTCATTTTTGAAAATCTAGCTACGAATGTGATCGATGCATTGTGACAATGACCCCACCAGCTTAAAGGGGTACTGTACCCCAATTCCAATAAATTCCCGGTGACAATTGCGATCTAATATCAATATTATATTTTAAAATAACTTAGTTGAGTCGACGATGTCTACTGAAAACGTTCCGATTAACAGGCTATCATAAAAGTCAAATTGAATTATTTAATAAAAATGAATTTATGGCTGGAGTCATAAAATGGCGAATTATGCCATTACGAGTTACCGTTCTTGAAATCTCACCTGTTGGGTGTCTTTTATTGACGGCCGTTTACGACGAACATTATTGAGTTGCGAACAAAACATGTTACATACAAAACGAAGTCCCGCTATAACCGATTCGGAAAAAAAAGAGAAGAAACAAGATTCATAAAGCGTCAAGTTCTTTTATAGGGAGTGAGATTGTTCGATGGAACAGATTGCAGGTATCAATTGAACTTCCGGTTCATCCTGCAACCTGCGTCTTACGGTGAAGGTCAAAAACATGGCGCGTAGTTTGAAATCGTAATATTTTTATTTCTAAGATCAATATTTTCGTCGCTAAATTAGGTTTATACGAAACTCATATAACACGAACATAATCTAACTTGAAAGTTATGTCAATGGGAATAAATAACAAAATTGCCTATCTATGTGTACAGTACCCCTTTAAGATATTCGCAAATTTTACTCCTTGCATGGGGGAGTTAGAAGATTAAATAATGGAACTACTTTATTCATTCTAATCAATATACAATTGTATACTATGGCACCCAACGTTATTTATCACCAACGATGTCTTTATCGACTAATTTCATGTGCAGCCTCGCAGAGATAATAGTGTTATTTCACTTCATTGTGCTAGCTCTGTTGTGGATCACAAGAAAACCAGAATTTGTTGATGGGTGGGGATATTTCTTCCAATCAGGGTGAGTGATACATCAAATCACCAACAGTTATATTCGCACGAGGAGTGGCTGTTGTCTGTTGCCAAGCGGTTATATAGAAGGAACATAATGTTTTCCATACAGGCTCCAGTGTCAACGTTTGGGCACGCCCACGCTAAATTCACGAGTTCCGAAGTGCATGGTTGATAAGGTTGTTAAGACCAACCCTTCCGACATCTTTTGAAAAGGAGGATTACTGCTCGAGCCAGACCTTTTTTCCTCTTCAAACTTTCGACATAGTTACGATACTCACACTACCTCACTTTTGTCACAAAATTCGAACGCCAAATACCCACCCACAATCTCCTGGTATTGTGTGAACGCGTTTTAGACTAGGCAACACCCACATTTTTACATGCCATGGGTATTACATTTCTTGAATTTGTAAATTTATTTGAAATATTATAAAGCAATTGCGCGCCATAATTTTGTTAATATCTTATTCGAGATACCCTGTAACAACAAAAGGGACGTAATTCTACTTAATTATTTCCTTCTAACCAAGCGCAACAGAAATGTGAAAAGTGATAATATATATTTAAAATTACATGTGATATTTACTGTCCTATTTCGTGCAGAAAGATTAGAAAATAATATTTCCTATAGTGACAAAAGCTATGTATGTATAAACGTACATGTATGTCTGGCTCAATATTATTTGTATACTCGCGAATCCATACAGAAAGTTCACCGAGAGAAGATAAACCATTTGAATTATGCATTTTGGTTGCTTTGTATTCATGTTTAAATTGCACATTGTCACACAATTTCATTTTAAAATCAAAACGTTGCCACCAATCCACAGTACCATTTGCAGACTTTTATTTATCGAAACCGATACACACCATATTCTACATTTATTGAAGGTATGTGATGGACTCGACACCCGCCATCATAATTGCCACACTGTTGTTCATAATGCCGTCGTCAATTCCCGGTCTGTTATCTAGAGATAGTAAGTATCCGTAGATATACTAACTGTCGATATTGTATAGTTGTGTTTGTTCAGAAATTAAAGTGACTTGAATCATTCTGCCGAAGTGTACACTTGCTCGAAGTACATGTATTCATGAATTGTGTCTCCAAATTTGCTGCACATAACACAGTTTTTGTATATAAAATACTTAGAGTGGTATCTGATCGTGAACTATTATACGCTGATCCCTAGCCACAACACACGAGCGTGAAGTGTTTCGTAGCAGTAGCATATGATTCGGACTATACCACGGTACCTTTTAGACCTCGATGGTAACTATTACACATACGTCTACCTTGTTTTTGACGAAACATACTATAGTAGTATTGCTACACATTACGACTTCATGCTACATTGTATTTTGCACCAAACACATACATGTACATAAATCGTCTGATTGAGCCTGACTTGCGGTTTGAGGTTATATGTGACCCGCCATATCAAATCCAGTCGTAAGTCGGGATTTTTTTTACCCTGTGCCAATGCATTCTCTTATATATGCGAGTCGACCATAGGTCGCCTCGCATATATAAGAGAATGCATTGGCCTAACAATTTTGTATCATGTTTTTTAAATAAATGTTTCTTACAATTTTTATGACATAAAATAAAAAACATCCATTACCCTGCAGGGATCCCCACACATATATAGAAGCATATAGAAGAGTGTCGTCTGCTCATGTTTGTCTGGGGCTCTGTATGGGTGAAATTATAAAATTGTTAAAGAATACAAGAACAAATTATTAAAATTGTAAAAAATTGTTAGGCCAATGCATTCTCTTATATATACGAGGCGACCTATGGTCGACTCGCATATATAAGAGAATACATTGGCACAGGGTAAAAAAAATCCCGACTTACGACTGGATTTGATATGGCGGGTCACATATGCGATGTGGAAACTAATAACAAACTAAGAGTTAACCATTGCTTTACTAAATTGACGAACAGTTCCTCAGGAAATGTTCAGATAATAAGTTCAACAAACGGTCATTGTTGAACATATATATTATCTGAACATTTCCTACCAATGATTAATACTCAGCTGGTAACCCTTCTGCATTTTTATAATATGTCGCCTGCTTATATTGTCTTCACCATCCAACTAGACGAGCAATTGACCATTCCAATTTATACTTTTATAATTAAATGGGAGAATCAATTTAGTAAAGAGTAGGTTACTATATAAATAAACCCTATAATACCATTATGGAATTTCGAAGGTTGGTTAAGCTAGGCAATTTGCCGTACAGGTACTTGCGGGATGGGGTGGATTGACACGTAAATCGATCGAGTTAATTGTGATCTATAGACCAGGGTTTGTTGATCTCATGCGTCCGTGCACGTTGTAATTGTCGGCGAAATTTGCTGCTTTATCTACTGCATAGGTCACATATACGTGGAAACTGGATGTGACGGAGCATAGACATATAACGGGAAGTGAGTTTGTTTAAATGTATTAATCTGATTAGGTGGTCCTCGTATCATCAGATTCCAACATCAACAACATTTCTTCAAAAGACGCTTTAGTTGTCAGAATCGATTAATTACAAAACAATTATGCTAACCACTTACAACTATATGATATAACGTTTACCAAAAAGTTTTATTTATCAACATTTTGTACAACGAAATTTGGCCGGATTGTCAAATATTGAATATCCAAAGCCACTTGATTGTAGAGTTATCCATCTTCATCCGCAATTTGGTCTGAGATCGTCGGCTTGACGAATATTTGCCAGGCCGCCAAAAATACATATTTCAAAAATCGCTATCTGATCATTCTAGTTTTGATGGGTGGGTTTCTCGACTCGAATCAAATACTTTTTTTTTAAGCTAAAGAAAAATAGTAATTTAGGAGCATTAAGTCGGATTGCGCATCTTTAAATTTTTTTTATTCCCAATATAATTATATACCTGTGAAATAGACAACATGCAGTATATGAAAGATAAAATGGGAAAGGGATTTGGCAGTAAGCACATGACTTATTGTGGCCATCTCACTTCGACTGAAATATCCCTAGTATTGTGATGGTTGACAACAATCAATTGACAGTGAATGTATAAATGTGGACTGTGGGGCATTGTAGCATGAAACACCCCCATATCTACATGGGTTTACGTCTATCACTGGGCATGTTCTTCGAAAATTGTACATGGATGAAGATGGATAACTCTAAAATCAATTTTTTTTTTGTGTCAGATATTTGACAAACCGGCAAAAATTTCGTTCAACAAAATGTTGATAAATAACAGGTTTTGGTCAAGTTTATACTATAGTTGACTGTTGTTAGCATTAATTTGGTGCAATTAATCGATTCTGATAACTGAAGCGGCATTTCAAAAAAATTGTTGTTCGAATCTGATGATATGGAGACCATCGAATCGGATTGAGCACCTTTAAAGTTTGAGAGTATTCCAGTAACCCTGTATTTTCTATCGTTCCCAGAGAACCGAAATGATGAGTTGGGAAAAAGGTACAAATACACACCAATATTGACGTGGAAGGTTGTGAATGAGAAGCTACCATGGGGTGTGTTACTGCTTATGGGCGGTGGATTCGCTATCGCAGATGCAGCTAAGGTATGCGTATCATAGACTTAGTGGTGTCAATGGCTATACACTGAAAAACGAAAATGCACCAATCTACTCTTAACCATTTCTATGCTGAGTGGATCCCACCAATTCAGTTATAATAGTATACAGTGGAACGATTTATTATTAATTTGTAGGGGTGCTCATGTAATAACATCAGCCGACAGACACTCAGACAGAATAACAGATAATACAAGGCAGAATGATTCATTTCGCCCAATTTGGGCGGTTGTATGATGGTGGTTTTCATCTGATGTGTGTGTTGGAATAAATGAGGTGGAGGATTTCTGTAAATGTTAGCCCAAACTACATTTCCAAGTAACGATGGTTTTGTTGTTTATTTTGAGGAATCATACCACATCAGATGAATTCAGCCCAAATATATTAACAGTTGTCATGTAAAACATTTGCAGCAGGTTAGCGTTATTTGGTATTTGCGGATGTCGTTTAACATGGGGAAAATAGACTACTACACTTGAACGGGCATGTGCATTTGTCGTTTTTTAATGTATAGCAACTTGATAATCAATAACAGAGGCCTTCTCTGTCAAATACAGTCGCTCTATTTGCGATATTAATTGGGGAACTTTCTAAATTAAACTACGCACAAACGGATACCTGCTGCAAATTAAGGAAGCTTGCTCACGATTATAAAAGGTGCCGGAAACCGGCCCACTCGCCCCAGGGCCCACTCGCCCAGTCGACCTGGGCCAGCTCGGGACACACTATAAAGTGTATGCCGAGGCCGAGACCGGTCCGTTGTTTCTCAATGAATATTATTGAAATATGTCCGGGCTGGGACATGGAATACAATAACGTTTGAATTGTTTTTAAATTCACAATTTGTTGATTTTATTCAACTTTTTCGTTCTAAAACACACTATAAAGTGTATGCGGCCGGCTCCAAAATAAAAGGTGTAAGCGGACTTGATGTCGCATTATCTTCCCTGTTTATAAATGGACATGACTGAAATTTAGTACATATGTCCGGGTTATGACATGGAAAACATTAACGTTTGAATTGTTTTTAAATTCACAAATTTGTTGATTTTATTCAACTTTTCGTTCTTTCATTCTATAATATAATTTCGTTAAAAAACGTGCCACTGACAGCGATTTTGGATGTTACTATTAGCATTACTAAACGCTTTAGCACAGACCACAGTCCACTTCACTCATCCGATCATCACCAAACTTCATATTTATCTTGATATTGATCTATTAGATGAGAGCTATCAAATATTTTTTGAATTTCATAGGAAAAAATGGTCGGCAGCGGCCATATTGCATTTACGTTATATGTTATCGCGTCATATCGATATCTAGTATTACTTCGAAATTTCAGCTTTCCAGATTCATAATTGCTCCATTGACTGTAACAGATGAAATTACCCCCTCTTCGGATAGAGTGTCACTGAAACTTTATTTTGTCAGACTGCCTGTAGTCACTGATTATGTGGAAATAATCTGTAATAAGATGTAGCACTGTTTTATTTTATATTTACATGTAGTGCTGTTTTTTATACAACAATCCATCCAGGCTTCTCAACGGTACGCAGTACCGGTACCTCCGGTACTCGGGCATTTTTTGCGGTACCGGTACTGGTGTGCAGTACCGCCGGTACTCGGTACTGTGGTTGTATATATGCACATTCGTAGATCACAGGCTGTTTGGCAAAATACAGTAGTATCAAGTGTCGCTCTTTAAACTACACGCGATGTACATCGATCGTGATTGTATTCATGGCGCGAGAGGCCGGTCTCGGAAGGGTGGGTCCTGGTTTTTATGTGTCTATTATAACTCTTCAATGGATAAATTCCAATTTTTTGAAAGCACGGCATTGTGATATTGTTTTAATCTTGTGAATGGAACTTGTGATTGCAACTTATGTTTTTGCCTTTATTATTGCCCAGTTGTGGCAATTATACACTAAACCCAGTTACAATTTCTTATAATTTATTCACCAACAACCCCCCCCCCACAAGTATGGCCCCACACGTTTGATAATCACACACACGTACCCGTTCACATGTCGTATCAGTTTGCAAATAAGGTCCACCATTTTGAATTTAAATGGGACTCATGGAACCTTCAGTTATAGAATCAAATCGGGAACGAATATCCACGAACCGTGCACAATGTAATTTGCTGAATAAACAGGATAGTTCATATTTGGTATAGGAACTCGAGGAGAGAAATTGTTGCCTAACTTGACTCATTATTGTTTAGATTTAAAATGGCCGACCGCGCGACTTTGCAAATACATTTATTCTGATTGAATGCTTTGAATTTCTTTGGAAAACATTGTCGCCAGCAGTCATCTTCTAATTTTGTTTTTATATACATGTATATCTCTTCGTGCGGATAGCCAGTATTACTTAAAGTTAGGTTGTTCAACTTTCCGCATTCCTGTCATCATTTGAAATATAAAAAGTTACCTGATACATGTAGTCCAATGAAAATTAACAAGCGTCCAGGGGGGGGGGGGGGGGGTGAATTTCTTTTCCCGGCACGTATGCCGGGGTGGGTGGGTGGTCAAAGCCACCAACAAGCAATTTTTTCCGCAACTAACAAAATTATTTCCTGCTTGTTTTTGGTGTTTTGGAAATGAGTTGGGCTTCAAAACCACTTTGAATGAGAGAAATAATGTAATTCTAACTGGTAAACTGACTGCAGGCAGTTATCGTGTTGTATTTTGTTGCAAATTTTGAAATCCAAGATGGCCGCTGGCAGCCATGTTTTTTTGGCCGAATGACCTGAAAATGACTCATTCCTATTTACATGTCCATGTTGACATCCATGATAAATAGTATGCACAGAAATTCATATACAGCTGTTTACAGTGAATCCCCCCCCGCAAATCTCTGTTTTAGTGTTAAAAGGGGGGGGGTGGGTGTCAAAAAATGGTCGGAAAAAACTGCCGAAAACGGAAAAAAAATTGGCGGTGGGGGTGGGTGGTACAAAAAATGATCGAAAGGGAAAAAATGCCATACGTGCCTGAATTTTTTTTCCGACCCCCCCCCCCCCCCTGAAGCGTCCATAAATTAAATTTACCTATGATCCTATTATTCCTCGCAATCACACGCACCCTTCAAAATTTTGTTTCGTCGTATCTATTTTTAATGACCCCTATGGTAATATTGATATAGATACGTTTGTCAAACATTTCTTTGTACAATATACAGGTATATAGTTTGTAACTAAATCTAGAAATATATAATACTAGCTGATGTACTCGACTTCGTTCGGGCTATTTAGGGATTTCTTTGTGATCGCCTCCATCTGGGCAGTGCCCGGTATATACAGCGTGTGGACAAACTATTGTTCAATTGGTCCAGAAACATGCCTATATCAGCACGTTCGAGGACATGGTCACACGTGAAATTGGACCCGTCCATATTGCTCCCGGGATCAAAGTAGTCCTACACACAAACATTTTAGTCGGATCGGTCAAGGTCCAGAAACATGCATATGAGCGAGGTCAAGTTTACACGTTAAATACCAAATCCGAGTCGAATCGGTCGAGCAGTGTTCGAGTCTATAACACACATAGATACATGCATTCATACACACATGCATACAGATATTCCAAAATGTATAATAGATAGCTACAAGAATTCTATGATAAATAGTTCACGGGCGACCTGATGCATGCATCTTAGTTTTCTTGTATTTCATTGGTGAGATAATAAGTGCAACATACGTTTGTTGGACGTATTGTCTGAACATTATCTAAGGGAACTACTCGTCAACAAGTATTAGTGTAGATAGGGTTAAAGAGTACAGCTTGACCCCCCCCCCCCCCCCCCAAGGTGTACCTGTAAAATGCAATCTTTGCTGTTTCGATTCGATTCATCATGGATTCACATCACCACATAAGGTTTTTATGTTGCAGCATAAAAATACTTTAGTTTTAATAAAATAACACAACATTGAGTTGAGAACAAAACGAGATTGTTTGCACTCATGGTTGAGTAATGTCGCACACTGCACACAGCGTGCAGTCAACTTTGTCAAACTCTATGTTGTTTCCTCATTCATTGGTTTAATAATAATTATTCCATTCAGACCATATCATGTATAATACAATAACATATATATTATTGTGTTCCTTGCGTAGAATGAGGAAGTGGATTCGACCGTATGGGTACGTTCATACGCTAGCAAGTTTGCACGGTATGGTTAAATTGCAGGCATTTCGTCATAGAAAACCACATGGTGCCATAATGAACGTGCATATAACATGCATCTTTACCAAAGCGAACGACATGAGTAGTAACATTGCTGTAGTTCCACTTGTAACGGTGCTACTATAATTTGCCTTCAAATACATGTATGATTTATTCTTGCGAAATAATTGCATGTTATTTACAGGCAAATTCCGGTAGCATCGCTACAGGTGGTACTACAGATATTTTATTTCGCACGTAGTTAACTGTGGTACAGATGTATTTTATAATTTTGTTTCCGTTCATATTCTGGCACCATATCGTTTGCTATACGACGAAATGCCCGTAAACCATACCATGCAAACTTGCCAGTGTATGAACGTACCCTAAGCCGTCTCCACGAGTGACCATATCTCATTGGATGTATATGTGTTCTTCTTAGAGACGGGAATCTAAACGTGGATTTATCATGCATGTTCTGTGTAAATTTATTAAATTAGAACAGTATATAATTATGCACTGAATACGTCGGTGTCGCTTGTCGTGGCTGCTATTTTAGTATTTTAGTTCAAAAAACGTTTTGTCATAATTATAAATTTCTGAACTATTTTAAAATGTTTTCTAGACATTGCTGGAATCTTGGCTTACAAACGAATGATACAAACCGTTCCTTCGTGAAAATCAGTTATAATGTATACCGGCTAAACGTTCTATATTTTAGTAGATATCATGTCACATTGTTGTGCAAATATTTGGAGATTTGCCGCATCGACAAGCACCATGAGTTATGTCACAAACAAGTAGTCATTACGTGATGAGGACGACTCCGTTTAGAGACCGATTTATCTTTACAGCATTCTGGACTATCGCAGTGGATTAGCGATCAATTGATTGTTTTAGGAGATTTGCCTCCTTGGGTTATGGTTCTTATATTAACCATATTGGTTGCATCGACGACAGAGCTGACAAGCAACACAGCGACCGTGTCCATATTGTTGCCAATCGTATCAAGTCTAGTGAGTGTATAACAATTTGATCTTATATACATTTAATGCAAATCCGTTAACAGTCTCGCTGACTGGCTAAAGTTACGAAGAAAACTGATTCAAGTGTGTATTAGTGGTTCAAGGCTAATGTTTACGAAATATGTTTTACTTTTCATGTTTATTCTAATATATGCACGAAATACATGATTGAAACGATAAATTTTACATGAAATACATTATTTCGTGTGATATTAAATTTCCTATGCATTTAGTTCATATCATTTCGGTGTGTTAGAATAATTTAGATGTTTAGAGTGACACCAAAATTATTTATAAAGTCCAACTTAATTTTCGAGTCACCGATTATTTTTTTATAGTGACTTTACATACGGTTTTAATAACAACATATGGCATCAAATATGAAAATACTATAATTCATCACCATTTGAATCAGCTGTGTCTCAGAAGATGCCCATAGTGAAACAGGAAACAGCTGAAATCATAGAAAGATTCCCCCCGTTTTGGCTCCCAGAATGCAACAGAATTCAAACTAAAGATGAATTTTCAATGGAAGGGAAATAACTCTATTTTTAAGATATAGAGTTATTCCCCTCCATTGAAAATAATACACTTTTTACTACAATCTAGATGACAAAAACACCTTGGTAACTCAACAAAAACAACATGCTCACAGTTTATTACACCGGATAAGTTGATATTACAATGTTTTAGAGCTTCCTCTTTCAAATGGTATATAATATGTCATATATTTTATATATGTGATATTGGGGTGGGTTCGAAAATTAAGTGCGCCTTGAATAACAAAATGATATTCTTTTGTATTTATAGGTCTAGTCTAGAATAGGTATTTTTTTGGTTCAACAGAACAAAGCAAAACGCGGTGGATGTTAGATGTTTATGTGGTTGTTGATTGGGGTCTGGAACCTTGATTACACCTTGAACACAATGCTATTTAGTATTGATGTCAGTGTGTAAATTATATGCTTGAAACAGAAACATTCAGTTTAAAATGAATATTTTGTTTATTGAATCGCAAGACATGATTCAATAGTTTTTCCTAATATAAATACAGAACTTACCATGTTCACTTATGCAATATTTTCAGAGATAAAACATTAGTAGTTCTGTACAATTTAATAGAAAATTATTCAGCCCCAATTTCCTCTTCATACAGATATGTATATGTGGCAAATATTATATATTTAGATTCTTACTTGTCAACATTTGATGTAATAGATTGTTTGTATCTGTTTACATTATTGCAGGCCATTAAGCTTCAGCTAAACCCACTATCCTTGATGATTCCAACTACACTAGCAACGTCATTCGCCTTCATGTTGCCAGTGGCAACGCCACCAAATGCCATAGTCTTCTCAACTGGTTACCTAAAAGTTTGGGATATGGTAAGCAACACTGAATGATCTGAACGCGTATTGTAAACACACAATGTGTGTTGTTTTCTGTAATTGTATTTGAAGATTCTGGATGACAAAACTCTGAGTTAAATCGAGCAACTTGTAACGTGGGAACCTATATAGGGGCATTTGATACCAAACTTGCATCAATACGATGTTGTTTGGTGATGATCCAGTTAGCGTTAATGTAGTTGATGTATTTATGAGACACGACACAAAACGTCAACCAGACAGGCGAGGAGAACAAACTTTGTCATTTTCCACACACCAGCATATATTCCTATTTCGAAAGAAAAAGACAGGCTTTCAATCATACACTAATTTCGTAAACTACAAATCACATAATGTGTTTTAGCAAAATATCGACAACATGGAAATAAAAAAAGTGGATTACATGTTCATATAATTCAAAAATTGTTATTGTGAGTAATCGCTGTATAGTTACCAATTCTGTGTATACTAAACTCACAGGGTGCAGACGAGGTGTATGGTTCAAACAGGAAATAAGATTTCCGAAGTGAGATATATCCCGCGAGCTTGCCTAATTTCATTAATGGTGTCATAATGTGTTTTAGCAAAATATCGACAACATGGAAATAAAAAAAGTGGATTACATGTTCATATAATTCAAAAAAATTTATTGTGAGTAATCGCTGTATAGTTACCAATTCTGTGTATACTAAACTCACAGGGTGCAGACGAGGTGTATGGTTCAAACAGGAAATAAGATTTCCGAAGTGAGATATATCCCGCGAGCTTGCCTAATTTCATTAATGGTGTCAATGAAGGTAAGTTTACTTCGAGTATGCAGGGCAAACACGCCCATATAAGGATCCGTCTCCTTCATAGCGATATGATCGTCATGTCTAGCTCATATTGAAATCCCAACTGGCTGAGCAGAACATTCTGAAAATGTCTCAAACAACTGCAACACAGCACCAATTCCTGAAGTTATTGTTCAACTCGTTCAACTCTAATGTAGAAATCATAGAAAAGATGGAAAACGTCCAATTTTTAATTTGGACGTCATCCAAAAGGGTGACACTTTCCAAGGACATGAAATGGTCATCTCACATCACCAAAATCACACAGAAGGCGAATAGTACGCTAGGCTTCATTAGAAGAAACCTAAAGAAGGCTCCAGCCAAAAGCAAGCTGATCGCATACGAAACCTTAGTGCGACCAAAGATGGAATATGCATCAGTTGTCTGGGACCCCCACCTGATAGGAGACATTGACAAACTAGAGAGGATACAGAAGAGAGCAGCGAGATTCCTAACAGGGGACTATACATCACAAGAGGCAGGAACAATTACCAATATGCTGCGTGAATTACAGCTACAAACACTAGAAGGCCGAAGGTATGACCACCGACTCCAGTTGTTTGGCAAGGTAGTGGACGGGCTGGTCCCGGCTATCGACATCAAAGACCTGTTGAGACCAAAACAAAAAGTGGGTCGAAAAATCAAAGCTCGGAAGTTCGAGGGGTACGTATCAAAGAACTTTGTTTCTACGCAGGAGTGTAACAACTCAAAACCCTATGAACTAATCGACGCGCAGACTACAGAATTCAAAAACTCATTCTTCCCTAAAACAATCAAGGACTGGAATACTCTGGAAGAAGACAGCATGCGATCCATCCAAATGACAATGGACGGAGAACCAGCTGAAAACAACAAAACGTCCTAATCATCCCATCCCACGCGCTTATACATCCGAACGGATCCTGCATGCGCGCATCAAATACAGATACAGATACAGATATGGTCGCTGCACATTGTAATGTATGTTTTTTTTGAGATCGAAAGAAATTTAATGGATTCGAAGAGTGTTGTTGTTAAGAGCTGCAAACAATTTAATTTCATATCAATATACATAATATATTGACGTTGACGTACCCCCATGTATATGTACTGCATGATACAATTTGACAGACTTTTTCAGTTAATATTTACCGAAAATCGAACCAGCTCCATTGATGGGTCGCTTAAAGTAATGTGAAGCAATAATCTTGCTCAAAGTAGTTATTTGTTACGAATATTAATCCAAATTGATGATACACACCGTCATTCTTCTATATTTACATACTAAGTGTTGTCATCACTAAATCCAGCATTCTGATTGGTCGGCGCCCACGTGGCTAGTTACAATTATTTCTCGGTGAATGCGCAACGGCCTATAACTCCAAGCTCATAACAACATCGATACGTCATTTGGGTTTGGAAAGACGAACGCGTAATGTTTTGGGCGCATTTGGATTCGCGCAGGATTGACTTAATAAATCATTGGGTTTCAATTGTTCCTGTTAACTTTTGCCAAGGGTGCTGTCACTGCTGTGTGATATTTTGGGCTGGTTTTGTCACGATACACTTTTCGATTTAAATACATTTACAAAAGTGGCTTTTTCGCTAAATGTATATAAATATAAGGATTAACTGTCATGTGGACTGTTGTATGTAAAACCCTTCTGGTTTTACACAAGTTATAACCACTTACCTCGCGGTTACATCTCCATAAAAACAGTCCACATGACAGTTAATCCTTATATATGAATTAAATGCAATGACTCTCGATGGCGAAATCATTTGTGTTAGATTATTGCCGATAATTGCGTCCCGAATCGAGATGTAACTATTTACAATTGGGCGTAGTTCAGACGATGTATTCTATGGAGTGGTATGGTCCATTTCTTTGAAATTTTCGCCGATGTTAGTAGATGGCTGCATTCCCCGTGTTGGCATAGCGCATGAATACTAACATCAATTTCACGCACCAAACGAGTCCATGATATGTCTTTAAGATGGCATCATATGCGATGCAACATCGCCGACTGAGCCCCGGTGTCATTGAGACCGCTTTTCGAAATCTGTTATCAAATTCACTAAGAGGGTGATGCATCTCGGCCTAACTAACCAAGTAATAATCTCGTTAATTAGATCTAATAGAATATCAATACCAGCCGTTTAATCGGTCTTAATTGTCAACATATGATACTAACTGATGTGACCGACTTCGTCCGGGCTATTTAGGGAACAAAGCTGAAAGTATTAGGAGAAAGAAAAAGACTATTGTTCGATCGGTCCAGAAACATGCCTAATGAGTATATGAGCGAGGCCCAGGTCAAGGTCAATGACGCGGTCGCACGTGAAATTGACCCGACCATGTTGTCCCTGGGATCAAAGTAGGCCTACATACCAAATTGGTTTTGATCGGTCGAGCAGATTCGAGTCTATAACAAACCTACACACAGTCACAAACAGACAGACAGACAGACAGAAGTTCAAAAAATACATAGGAGATAATGTAATTAAAATATCCAAATCACCCGGAAAGTTTGTATCTCGCAATATTGTCATCAGCTGCGTTTTGTGGATATACAAGCCGACATGGGGTGGTTATCAGCCGTGGTCGATATTACGTCGCCCACGATAAATACACAACATCTATAATAGATATATACAATGATCAATTCAACGGGGTAGTATATTCCAGTACAGGCCGATAAAATATATTATTATCTTTTATGTTATACAAATTCCTCGTTATAAAATAAACCTTGAATGTTTTGCTGAAATTACAGTGATTAAAGGTACTCAATCCGATAAAACTCCTCTCAATTACTATTTCAATGGCTTCAGGGGTAAAAAATATTTGATTCGAGTCGAGGAAGTCACTCATCAAAACTCAGATTTGTTAGATATCGATTTTAGAAATCTATTATTTTTCATTATCGGGAATACTTTCTGGCCCAGAACGCAGTCAAAATTGCGTTATTATTACCACTTGATTTTAGAGTTATCCAACCTTATCTTTTTGAATATTGTTTTGGTGTACACATCTCGAGCAGGATACGAAATTGACGGCAATTATTAGTACTCATCTCGAGCAAATAACAAATTTCAAAAATCAATATCTAATAACTCTGAGCTTTGTTTGATGGGTTCCTCGACTCGAATCAGATATTTTTTACCCCCAAAGCCAAAGAAATAGTAATATAGGACCCTCTGATCGGATTGTTGTTGTTGGAATCTGTTGAGATGGGGACCCTCTGTTCGGATTGAGTACCGTTAAAATACTATCTAAATAAAAGGCAGCTTCGCCGTGAACACGCCCCTTAAAATTTTGCTCTTTTGGGGACGTTGAATTTTTGAGAAACATAGAACCAAATTATGGCTTGTCATAATTCCTTATATATGGAAATTATGTCAATTATCCACATTCCAAATCTGATACCTATTATGATCACATCGACGTAACCAGCACATTTCATGAGACAACGGGGCATATAATTACATAAAAAAACTGATATGAATCGCACTCACATTCGAACTTGAGCTGCATTTCCACGTAAATATACGAATTGGATATAATACATGTAACTTGATTTGTGACCCTGACATCTAAATAACCTACACATTATGCGTCAACAGTAGTCGACCCGGACCTATAGTAATTTTGTCAAAAATGGCAGCAGGATGTGTATAGCCGTATTCATCTGAAAACTTCATTCTCTCATCAAATGACTTGCCACACGTAATCGACCTCACCTACATGCTTTTTGGCGTGTATCTTGAATGTATATTTATGTAAAACTGATTGCCATATTGACGCATGTTTTGATGAATTAGCGCTGGAAACCCATTCATTTCTGGAGTGGGGGACCAGCGCAATATTTTGTAAATCTCAAAATGCCATTTTATTGGAAATGAGAAATTAAATAATTGAATTGAATTGAATTGAACCCGGTTTGGGATTTGAACAATTTCCCGTAAAATCTGAGTCCTCGGCCCTGATGATGGTCTTCCCACATGGTCAGCCGATGCCTCGGGCATACGCCTGGTATGTCGTCTTAAGTGATGTCGATATTTAGAAAAAAGTTGCAAGATGTGCACGGGTATCTTTGCTCTATTTCAGCCTCAGTTTCCATTGCTTCTGACCCTTCAGACTCTAATGATTCGCCTGATGACATAATGCTCCTGTTATGAAATACAAAGAAGAAATAAGCTAGTCTTCCAAGCGACCATACACTAATATTTAAGATGTTTCTGTGCATATTGTATGAACCTAAGCAACTAACAAAAATGGTTTACCACACGACTATTGACCCATTTGAGTTTAATATACTGACATTTGCGAGCGTGTTTAACGAATAGTTATGCAAAAGGAGATTCACTCTATTCGCCCAGTTCTGACAGATCATGCAGGCCCATACACTTATTGTTAATATGGCGTCTGTTGAGCGACCATACACCCTTCAATGCGGCTTAATGTTGAAATCTCGGTCATGAACGACACCGATCACAAGTCCGACCGAAGTTTGGTAGGACCAACAACAACAACAACAACAACATCCGTTGGGTCGACGGGCCATGGGATTAACGTGACACGCGGTACAATTTAAAGGCAATATGTTGTCAATAATATTGACCATGGTCAGGATTAGTGTATAGCAAAGTAATGTGTTATCAAAATAACGCAATGATTGCACTCTTATTTAATAAGAATGATATTTTACCATCTGTGTTCAGCAAAAGAATAGTAATTTGTATTGATTTATGCATTTTACTTACAGTTCTTTCGATTTCTTGAGTTCCGGAAACAAATAGAATACGCCCCGACTTTTCGGATTTGACCATACACCCGTCTGCACCATTGAAACCGTTTATACAATTTTGCAGGCTAAATGTGGCTTCATCATGAACATTGTCTCAGTGATCGTTCTGAACTTTGCTGTGAACACGTGGGGAAAACTGTTCTTCAACCTTGGCGTGGTGCCATCACAGATGCTGTCAACCACAACGACCGCTACTATAAATGTGACAGCTGTGCCGTTACCCATCTGAAACAAAAACATATATGGTTCACGAATGGCAGTCACACACAACATAGCTTCATGGCGTGATCTACCAACTCAAGCATCGAGTTCAACGCTACACGGAAGTTCCACGTGCGTTCGGGTGGCAATATACGTTACACGTTCTGTCCATGTTGGGATAAACCGACGCCATTGAGAATGGATGGTTGACTGCAGTTACAAATACAACTGCTGAAGGCGTTGCTGCAATAATGTAATATCAATTGGAACACATTAAGGACTTTGCTAACCCAATTTCCCCCAAATTTGATGGAGTCAAAATAAAGGATTATGTTCACTTTTATTAGTAATCACAGTAACCAAACCCATTGATGCAAAATGTTAAGAGTATAATTCATGGTGGATTATGTTAGAAATGTGAAATTTATAGAGGTTTTAAAATATATTTTTTCGAACCCA
Source organism: Siphonodentalium dalli (assembly GCA_032622095.1). Lineage (NCBI taxonomy): Eukaryota > Metazoa > Mollusca > Scaphopoda > Gadilida > Siphonodentaliidae > Siphonodentalium > Siphonodentalium dalli. The sequence continues at coordinate 116,414,228 of CP136064.1, forward strand.
AATTCAACAAACACAAAGTCCATATCTAAAACAAAATATGGCAATGCATACTGAATACTGTAAAGAATGATGAACAATAAAAATAATATTCATATTTACCAAGCACTCTTTGATAAAATTACTAAGAACCAATTGTTTACACATGATAGAGTAACTTGCCTAACACTGCTTGTTGGCAGGTGACGTGAAGTGTTAATATCTGTGGACAGTGGTGTGTTGTGAATCTCTTGACAATAGATTTGTGTAATCCTCAATTTGGCGATACCATGTAGCCCAGAAACTAGGTCACCAATCAGGAGATAATATTATCATGGGTCAGCACCTGCTGATCATAATCCCAGCTGGCTTGAGTGAACATTAACTTGACCCATCAAATTCAGTTACCAAATAACATTACTGAGCAATGAAACCAACCATTTGTAAACAACTGCTTCCAAGCAAAAAATCCAAAGAACACTCAAGGAATGCGAGTATATTTTTAATGTTCATCATTCTTCACAGTGGTCAGTACACATACCCATATTTTTTTCTTAGATATGGACTTTGTGTTTGTAGAATTTGGGTTCGAAAAAATAGATTTTAAAAACTACTATAAATTTCCCTTTTGTATTTCTAACATAATCCACCATGAACTATACTCTTAAAATGTTGCATCAATGGGTTTGTTTGCTTTGATTACTAATACAAGTGAACATAATCCTTAATTTTGTCTCCATCAAATATGGTTTGAAAATGGGTAAGCAAAGTCCTTAAAACAGATATATACCATCCTCTACAATATGCCCAATTGATACTGCATATGCGTTCCATTAAAAGTCGGAACCTACCGCAGCTCCCACTTTCTTATATCGAGATAAACACTGAACATCGAGTCGGTGGCTCCATGACAATCGTTTTTGTGACGGTTACTTCCAAAATGGCGCCCCCTTGATTTACTTTCACACAAACAGTCATCAGCTAAGATAATTAAATTTCAATAAATATCTCATATCACTCATGACTATCTCAAATTGATTGAACCAAGCGATAAAATTCGAATGACATTAACCAGACGAGACTTGACACAACCTGGGTGTATTTTTAAAAATCAGTTTCGGCGAACATGTGTGTTTTTTTTATTACCTGTGTTGAGAACCTGGGTGACCTTCTACTCAACCGTGGATGGGATAACGACCAATTCAGAAATAATACTGATCTCCACCATTAGTCCCATATGATTGTCATGTGGAGAACTGGTTATATGTGCATTCCAATTTGTAGGTCATATGCTTTTTTTAATGGGTGGACAGCACAAAAAGTTTTTTGAATATACAACAAAATGTTTTACTTTTGACTAAAATTTCAAAGATTTCAGTAAACAACGCATAGTCTTCGGAAAATATTGCGATAGTTTCATCTTCTTAGTGTATGAAACTGCCGCTACACACTATAGTATTAAGACATTCTGCCGCTACACACTATAGTATTAACACATTCTGCCGCTACACACTATAATATTAACACATTCTGCCGCTACACACTATAGTATTAACACATTCTGCCGCTACACACTATAGTATTAACAAATTCTGCCGCTACACACTATAGTATTAACACGCTCTGGTGTATGGCGTACTGATGAGTATGATTGTGATGGTTATTATATGTCTGATCACTCATATATTTTGTGATAATGTAAGTAAAGTGACGTGGAACACCCCGCTGTCGTGATCAAATGGGAATACACTGTTAGAAAATGTCCGTCAGCATGTGTACCTTGTCTAGATAATGAGGAAAAAAAAATTACGGCGATTTTGCGACGACACTGATGGCGATTGACGACGACGACGATAACAACGTTGACGATGTTGATGACGGGATAATGGTGACGATAGATGATAACGAAGATGTATAAAGACGGCGACAAAAATACGGATGATGACGATGGTGTTGATGATGACGATTATGATGATGATGATGATGGTGATGACGATGGTGTTGATGATGATGGTGTTGATGATGATGATGATGATGCAGATGAATAATGATGATGACGATGTTGAGGGGGATGTTGACGATGGTGATGATGATGACGATGTAAGTGACCCCATTGTATATATGTACATATCCATGTTCTGCATTAATTTGCAGCGTTAACAATTAAAGCATAATCATAACAAAGTCATGGAAATTTTCTGCCGGCACATAGTTAAGATAAAGATGCACGTTTTGTATAAATACAGCCAAATATGGCAAGAGCTTTTCAACGAAGTATTTCACTGGATCTATCTAGCGAATTTAAATAATTCACATATCACCATCTTCATTGTTTGCAGAATCTGAGCAATTATTATGATGTGACAAAAAACAATTGATTATAATACATTCGGGAAGTTGAAAATACTACTTTCTTTGTTGTCCATTTCGGTACCAAGAACTGCTAGAATAATTTATAATTTCACACAACACTCCAATCACCAAACATTGTCTTGGCTTTATGAGAGGCGGCTTCATTTTTATCATAAAGTGGAGTTAGATTTTTAATTGCATAATATAGTGTCATACACCCCATATATTGTAACGAAGAATAAAGCATTCATAAATATTACAGCCCAATGAAAACAACTTTTTGATATATGGTCCACCCAAGCAGGGAGCAATCATCAGAAATTAGGCCACAGTGTTAAGAGATATGGTGGTCAGCTTTAACTTGGTTATGAAGCCATGACCCAGAACTAATCTCAGCCCAATTTTTCATTGAATATGAATAACATGAAAATTCTCAAATATAGAAAAATGTTTGTGGGTATTGTCTTTCTAAGTGAAAATAATCATAACATTTCATGAATCAAGAAAAATGAAGTCTCCTCTCATGATCTTCAGATAAGATATCATGGATATATGATCTGCACTTTTGAAACAAATCTAATTTACAGAAGTTCTTGGTACATGAAAACGGTGAAATTTTAAATATTTTCCATGTCATAAAAGTGAAGTAAATGTGTAAATTGTTCGATGGTTCTTAAATATTGTATCACAATAATTGCTTGTACCAAATTTCACAAATACATTTCTGACAGATTTTGAGAAAATCCATTTATAAATGCCAGGAAGTTTTGGCTGAACGTGCATCTGACCCTTAAGGAACATTTACCAGTGTGTTTACGGTCCTGTGTACCGTATGAAGTATGGAACTTTATTCCATAGCCGTGCATTACATATGACCGCAATGAAATGGTGCAATGTTCCATAACCCTTATAGTGCAGCGGCCAAATAAAAAAAGAGCTCTAGTTTTCGAGATACCCATACCCACGGTAGAACAAGTTAAAACCAACTTTTTTTCAAGGAGAGATATATACTGTTGACGAAAATGATAGTGAAAAATAACGGAATTGGTGGTGGCTATTGTCAAATCGACGATGAGCGATACCCACCAGTGACTTCTTCCAGAAAATAACGATTTTGGTAAATCGAGCCCTGTGGCTATGTCCTGACTTATTTGCCAATATTGTTGTGGTTAAAATTACTATATCATACCATACCTCTGCCTGATATGAAACAAATGTTTGTTAATTTAGATTTTCCTGCCATTTGGAGCCGAAACATTTATATTTTGCTAAAAAATCACACTTTTTCCCAATTTTTTTTTCAAACATTATTATTCAAATGGATATTGCAATAATGCCGAAATATTTAAACCTTATGGTGAAGTGGTTATCTGCCAAGCATATGCAGAAAGAAGTTAACAGAAATTTAGAACGATTTGCGAAATAATGGATTTTAGCTACCCCTCCCCCAAACACGTTTTTGTTCGAAAAATTACATATTTTTTTTCAGAACTTTACCAAATTTCCCAATTGATCATAATGGGACCCAACATAATTCGTTTACCGAAAATTGAGCCCGGTGATATTGCTTAAGTGATTAAAGACGTGTTAGGGCTTCCAGACCCCAACTTACAACAACAACAACAACCCATTTATTTACTATTGCAACAGTAAGTGTCGCATATCACAAGTACTCCATTCTCGCTTAAGATTGAAATGCAGTAGTTTGAACTATGATCTATTGAGTAATCACATCAACACGTCCCCTCTCTGTCATTGTGGCAAAATAGAAACAGCACATCATTACTTATTGGAATGTCCTGAATACAGTGGTCATAGGACTGAACTTCTATGCACCATACCGAATGTCATTTTATCAGAAATACTCTTTTGTGTGGAACACAGCAGCTCAGTCATCGCGAAAATATTAAAATAGTTGCCGGAGTTCAAACATTTATCTCGAAAACAAAGCGATTTCCATAACGCTGTCATTTGTGGAAACTTCGTGAAAAGCATTGAAACCCTGCTGAGCGCGAAATTTACCCCCAGCAGATCGTCTGTAATCTCACGGCGACGGACGTATCAATGACGCAAACAACATTATCTGTGTATCATTGTGTCCAATCAGCTCCAACGAAACTATGTGTATATCATTGTGTCTAATCAGCTCCAACTGGATTACATCCCAACTTTTCCCATGCAGTCTCTCTATCCCAGATAAATTGTTTACTCCTGATAGAACTACCCTATGTCCACAGACTCAGTTAAAACTGGGAGCATGTCCCTCGAGTTCCTGGTGTTTTCATGACTTAAAATAGCGTATGTGTCACATAAACAGTTAAAATTGCATTTTTGTTATTTGCCAGCCGCTTTTTGTAAAGTGTCACATGTTGCCGGAAACCAATACAACCTTATATATCGCATAAACTTGGAGCATGTCCCTCGAGTTCGTGGTGTTTTCATGATTTAAAATAGCGTATGTGTCACATAAACAGTTAAATTGCATATTTGTTATTGGGTTGTGTGATGCGTGATGTGTGTTTTTTTGGCATGTATTTGGTCGGATGAAAGTTCGTCTGTATGGATTGTATGTGAGATTTTATTGTCTTTTGTTTTACTATTTTGTGTCATATTGTCTTCCAACTGTATAATTATGTGTTACAACTATATATATGTATGTATGACTTTTGTTAGCTCTTCATTTCTGGAGGAAAATAAAGATATATATAGAGTGTCGGCCACAAAATATGTTGATATTGAAAGCATAATTCCTTTAGTATATGATGTGTTCAAGACTTCAAATAGGGTAGGGATACATAAAACAGTGAACATTTACCAGCCGCTTGTTGTGAAGTGTCACAGGGTGCAGACTTTCTGGAACCAACACATGTGTATATCCTGATAAAAACTAACATTTGGTCAAGCCCTCGGTTAATATTGATGTCATATCATTTCACTATTTGTTGTCTTCCAAGTAGCGGGTCCTCAAAATGTTGCCTTTCTTATTTTCCAGCCACTCTTCGTTAAGTGCTCATTCTTTCTGAACCCAATCCATCTATATACATTGTGTATGTCATTGTGCAACTAACTCTCCGTTGTCCATACACTCAGTCAATGAGGATATCGTTTCAGTTCATGGTGTGTTCTAGTCTTCAAATTGGGAAGGGGGTAATAAACATTGAATAATCGCATTATTTATTTTCCAGTCGCTTTTTGTAAAGTGTCCCTGACTGTCGGGTACCAACCCATCTATAACAATTGTGTATTTCTTGATAGAATGTCAATGTATCCAGATCGTCGTTTGACCTTGAGAGCACATCCATTCAATTCGTGGTATGTTCAATGTTTACATGGGGTAGGGGTCCCTTATAATTCGCCTTCATCGTTTGCCATCTGTTCTGTGTAAGGCACCACGGTGTTCTCGCGAACGTTTGGTCCACGAGAGCATTGCATCTTTTCTGACAGAACAGGCATTCGGCTACAATCTCGGGTGACATTGACAGCATATGCCTTGAGCTAGTGGTGTGTTCAAGACTTCAACTAGGGATTGGAGTCCCCTCATTCCTTTTCGTTTGCCGGCCGCTTGTTGTAAAGTGCCCTAGCCTTTCGGGAACCATCTCACCCATAACATATTCGTATTTCCAGATAATACTACCATTTGTCCACACCCTCAGTTAACATTGAGAGCATATCATTTGTTTAAGACTTCAAGTGGGTTAGTGGGGTCCTCAAATCATAGAAAATTCGCCTTTCCTGTTTGCCAGCCGCTTTTTGTAAAGTGCTCCAGGATTTCAGGGAAGCCAAATCACACATTATCAATTAATAATTCCATGACAGCAACACCTTTCGACCACACACTCAGCTAAGAATGAGATCATATAACTTCAGTTCATGCTGTGATCAAGATATTAAATGGGTTAATGGGGTCCCCCAAAACAGTGAGTATTCGCCTTTCTCATCCACCAACCGCTTCATGTAAAGTGACCCAGACATTCAAGACCATGATATACTTTTCCCTTGATATAGCGTCCATTTCTCTACACACTCAGTTAATATTGGGAGCATATCGTTTCGGTTCATTGTGTATTCAAGACTTCAAATGGGGTAGTGTGGCCTACAAAAAAAAATCACATTTCGTATATGCCAGCCGCCTTTTGTAAAGTGCCCAGGATTTCGGGATCCAAACCAAGCATACAAATTGTATATAATACACGATAGCGCTACCTTTCGTTCACACACTCAGTTAATATTGAGAGCATATAGATTCGGTTCAGTGTGTGCTAAAGAGTTTTGAAAGGTTGTGGGTACCCCAAAACAGTGATAATTCGCCTTTCTCTTTGCTAGCCACTTTTTGTAAAGTGCCCCAGACATTCGGAAACCAACCCACCCACTGAATTCCTGAATTACCTACCATTATTTTGTCCACACCTCAGTTAATATTAAGAGAATATCCATCCATTGGTGTGTTTAAGACTTTAAATGGGGTAGGGTGCTCAAAGAAAATTCAACTTTGGTATTTGCCAGCCGCCTTTTGTAAAGTACCCTAGGATTTGGGGAACCAAACTACCCATATAAATTGTATATTCCATGATAGCACTCCATTTCGTTCACACTGTGAGTTATGCATATTCGGTGCGTGGTGTGTTCAATCGTTCAATGGGCTTATAAAGGGGTCCCACAAAACTAAAAATATTCGCATTTGGCGTTTGCCATCCGATTTTTGTAAAGTGCTAAAGGCTTTCGGGAACCAACCAACCCATCCATCAACATTATGTATGTCCCGGTATTACTATTCTTTGCCCACATCCTCAGTTAATATTTATAACAATAATTTCAGTTTGTGGATTGTTCAACTTTAACACTTCAATTGTGTAGGGGGTGGGTCCTCAAAATCCTCAAAGCAAATTTGTCTTTCTTATTTATCAGCCACTTTGTGTAAAGCGACACAGGCACAAGCCACCCATACAAATTTTGTATTATCTGATAGTACCACATTCCAGTCACACTCTCTGATAATATAGCGAGCATATAGCTTCAGTTCGTATTGTGTTCAAGTTTTTAAATCGGGTAGAGTATTCTCGAAAAAATAGAAAATTCGACCTTCATATTTGCCACGCAGCCTCGTTTTGTAAAGTGCCACACTATTTTGGGAACAAACCCATCCATAAACATTGTGTATTTCCTTATGTTACGTGATTCTTAATATTCAGATCATATTCTTTCAGTTCGTGGTGTGTTCAAGACTTCTAATAGGGCAGGGGGGGGGGGGGCTCAAAACAGAACATATTTGAACTAACGCTTCCCCCTATCCAGTATAACGCTACTAGTTTATGAGATATAAAATACAATATCCATTGTTTCCATATTTTGGTCGATTTAGAGGGACTCTAACAATCACTATGGCAGCAACAATGATTCTGTTCTGTATATTTTAGTCTATATTATGTGTCGTTTAGAACAAATACTTGAGTTCCTCAAAGTCGCTATATATTAATATAAAATTACATGTTATAAATAAAATGTTTTGTTGTTGTTGTAACTGGGGGTTTGGCAGCCTGTTGACATCTATAACCACGCTCGCGGAGTCTACGGATCAGGTTTTCATCACACGAATCATGATTAGATGCCCATTAGAATCATTTACAAAATTCTGTGTTGTCGTTATCATAAATATGTATTTTTTCTACCAAGTCGCGTTCGGGGGGGGGGGGGGGGTACGTAAATCCAATACCTGGCAAGCCGTTCACAATTTCTGTCAATTTTTTACTACTTGTGATGTCCCGATAACTACTGAGCCGTATGAATTATATAGTTGGTCACGTGTTGTTTAGAATAAAGGTTCTAGTACTTAACATCGATGTTAATGCATGCAAAAGTACCTGTTATCAATAAAATAATTGTTGTTGTAACTGGGGTCTGGAAGCCTGAACACATCTGCAATCAATTAAAAGGTATCTCTGGACAAAACTTTCAGTACAAGATTCATAATGGGTCCCATTAAGATCAATTAGAAAATGTTTGTAAAGTCGTTATCAAAAATATGTATTTTTTCGACCAAAAACGTGTTTGGGGGAGGGGTAGCTAAAATCCAGTATCTCGCAAACCGTTCAAAATTTCTGTTAACTTCTTTCTTCATATGCTTGTCAGATAACTACTACACCATAAGGACTAAATATTTCGGAATTATTGCAATATCCGTTTGAATGATAATGTTTGAAAAATATTATTTTAGTGAAAAAGAGCGATATTTCAGCAAAAAATAAATGTTTCGGCTCCAAATGGTAGGAAAATCTAAATGAACCAACACTTTTCGCATATCAGGTAGAGATATGGTATGATGTAGCAATGTTGACACCAACAATGTGGGCAAATAAGTTAGGACATAGCCGCAGGGCTCGCTTTACCAAAATCGTTAATTTCTGGAAAAAGTCACTGGTGGCTATCGTTCATCGTCGATTTGACAATAGCCACCACCAATTCCGTTATTTGTCACTGTCATTTTCGTCAACAGTATATATTTCTTCTTAAAAAAAAGATGGTTTTAACTTGTTCTACCGCGGGTAGGGGTACCCGACCACTTTTGGCGTTTGGCCGCTGCACTATTACGGCACATGGTACCAGCAGCAATTTTCCGGAACATTGTGCCGTTTGGAAAAACGTAACTTTTAACAGTGTAGACAATACAGTAGTTATTTTCATATTTTTATATCCAAAATAGGCAGAAAACATTCTTATCAATGACTTATATGCAGCTACTCACATTGGCAGAATCATTGCCGTTTTTTATTGACGATAAATTCGTCTCGTATTAAAGAGTAAATATTGATATTAGTGTGTAGTTCAGACATTGCATTTTCTGAAATTGTACAATCGGTGTGGATCTAATTTGTTTGTAATATTACTTGAATGCTACAATCTTTCAGTTGGGATAGTGTATGGATATTCACCTATCAGTTTGATTCACTGAAATGAGCGCATAATATGTCTTCAAATTATATTGTGTGTGGAAAATCGTTGGTATGAGGTACATTATATACTAGAGGCACAGAAAAGTAAGCGTCACCTGTCGATGCTTAACATGTCAAACTTGACCTAATGACATCTAAACCTGACATGCCAGACGAATAATCTAGAACAAAAGTTATTGCTATATCATTAATACATTTTCTTCTCAACGACATACATAAACTTATCTTACATCAAAGCAGTCATTAAAGCCCCTGTCACACTCAGGCCGGCGCTCTCATTGCGCTGCAAAAGTACCAAAGCGGCCACCTAAACGCACTAAGGTCTCCAAGAACCAATTGGTGACGCAGTGGACACTGGCTACAACGGGCGAGGATCTCCATGGTCGCCCATGGGTGCCAGAGCGCCGCGCTTGTTTTATGCATGCACAAAACAAGCGCAGAGGCTCGGCGTTCTGGCCAGGACGTAGAACTGTCGCCGTGACAGCGCAAAACAAAGCGCCAAGCGAGCGACGTGAGCGTTATGTGAACGTAGCAAGAGCGCATATTAGCTTCTCGTGATCGCAGCAAGAAATTAATCTTGTCTTTTTTGACTACAGTAAGCTTAATCAAATTCTCACTACGTGCCTTTCCGTCTTTAATACGCTCAATGAGGCTCTGTCCAAAACTTATTGCGCTGTCATGGGGTGTTATGGACTGGTTCCCGCTCATCGAACGTCCACATTGTGCTGCCACTGCGACTCTGGCGCTAGCTTTACGCCCAAGCGTTATACATGGCGTTCTTCCGGCGTTTACAGCAGGTTTACAGTACAATCCCACTTTGAAATGCGGTCTGCTCATACCACTGTCACACTCCGCTGCGATCAGGCTGGCTTTTGCTTTGAGTTGAAAAAGTATCAAAATACGAGTAACGCACAGTGCATGGAAGCGCTAAAAATTGTCAGAAATTTTCAATCTGTTAAAACAAGAGAACCAATGTCAGAAATGGTAACGCGCTCAAGATCATATATTATAAACCCAAGAATGTAATTGTAGAATATAAAATATACTGGTTTTGCGAACCAGAATTCCGTTAAATAACAATAACAACCGCACCTAATTAACGAACCGGTGGCCGACTCGACCGTCTCCGCACACAACCCCCAGTGGGCTGCATGAATTTCTTTCATTTGTAATTGACATATAGTTTATCACAAACCAAAAATATACATTACTCAACGTTGATTAACACAATGTTGAATTTCCCCAACTACATGCACCTTTTTACGGGACTCGGCCTCCAGCTCGCAGTTTGACTTTTAATCATCCCAAAAATTCCCATTCTATAAATAAAACTAATAAAACACCCATTGATAATGTCAGCCCCCCCCCCCAACTTTGGTCAAAATTTTCAACAGTTGAAAATTTCATACCTGCAAAAACATTAGTTGGAAATTTCACACCAACAATAGGTTGAAATGTTCTTGTAGTTTGATTTTCAAACAATTTATTGGGGGAATTAATTGTTTTTGGACCAATATTTGCATATATTCCTATTTTTGTCAAAATTTTGGACTGAAATGGTCATCAGTTGGAAATTTTCCAACCTCAGGGAGGTGACAGGTTGGAAATTTCCAACACTTGGAAATCTTGTGTCCTGGTCCCTCCCCCCGTGGCCAGTCAAAAACTGCTAGTTAATTTAAGAAAACAATATTCTCATACATTTGGTCAACATTGTCATTGGAATTGTCATCAGTTGTAAATTTTCCAACCCTAAGTGGGGTGTCAGGTTTGAAATTTCCAACTCTAAGAATGCTTGACGCTAGTCTAGATGATAGGATTTTGCGATTTTCTTGTTCAGATTAAAAAAAATTCGCACACCGGGCCGAACCATGATCGGCTGGTGTGTCATTGCCTCTCCCCTGTGGCCAATACAAAAATGCTGATAAGTTTAACAATATTTTACTTCATTTGGTCAAACTTGTGGTCATCAGTTGGAGAATTTTACAACCTGAGGGGGGTATGAGGTTTGAAATGTCCAACACTATATAGAAAAGCTTTAGTTGAGGCTAGTCTGGATGCTAGGATTTGCGATTTTCTTGTTCGAATTTCAAAATTTTCTCACACCGGCCGAACAACGATGGTCAGCTCAGTGATGTCGTGGTCTCTTGCCCGTAGCCGTGTGCAATTGTATGGAGTTAGACCACTAGATATTAGGATTTATGCAATGTTTCAGGTTAAAATATCTGAATGTTCTCATACCGGGAATATAGAACCATGGTTTATGAAGATATAGGATATTAGGCATAAACACTAAGGTGCAAAGGGGTGCAAATGGAAGTATGCAAAACTTGTGGTCGGTCTGATTATAACTCAAGGGGGTGCAGTTGGAATTTCCCAAGGTTGACACCCCCAACGGAAACCCTCTAGCCACGTCTCTGTGTGTACGACCCATTTCGTTCCTGCTTTGTCAGGTCTCACGCACTCACACGCTCTCACTGCGTTTCCTCCACGCCGTAAACGCTCTTAATGCGTTCAAGTCGTTGTCATTGTGTTGTTAGTACGCTTTGCGCTGTCATGGCGACGTTAATACGCCTGGTCAGAACGCCGAACCTCTGCGCTTGTTTTGTGCATGCACAAAACAAGCGCGGCGCTCCGGCGCTATGGAGCGACCACAGAGACCCTCTCCCGTCCTATCCAGTGTCCACTGCGTCACCAATACGTTCTTGGATACCTTACTGCGCTTTGCTTGGCGCTTTGATTATTTTTCAGCGCAATGCAAGCGCCGGAGTGTTGGGTATTTTCCCCACAACCTAAAAACTGACTATGACTGGAAAACGCAGGAGGCGCTATCTATACTCTCCGCGCACCTAGTACAAACGCTATCGCATGCCAAATGGGGTGGGATGCTGAAAAATCGCAAGCCAATTTGCGCGCGATTTAAGACCTGTTAAGCAACGTCACCCCTTTTTCAAATTGATATCGAGGCAGTCAGGTCGCGCCAGCGACCGCTGCCGCGGGGGCCTGATGGCTCATAAAAACAACTCTATATATAAGCGCCCGCGGCTACCACTTTATAGCATCAAGGGTAGACTGAGCAAATCGAGACGGGATGCTGGTCCCGCCAAACTCTCCAGACGGCATCGACATATCAAAACGCATGCGATTCTCGCCTATCGTATCCGTATTTGGACGAGATTGTAAGACCATAGCCTGCTCCGCGCCCGCGCATAGAGCGTTTTGCGAACTTATTGAGAACGTACTAGCATCACAATGACAGCGACTTGAACGCACTAAGAGCGTGAGACTTGACAAAGTAGGAACGCAATAGGAGCATACTTTGTTTTAAAAGTTTGACAATTTTCTACAGTTTTCGGCGCTCCTCCTGCGTGTTAGTCATATGTTGGTACTTTTGCAGCGCAGTGAGAGCGCCGGCCTGAGTGTGACAGGGGTTTAATTGAAAGCCCTTGGCCAGTCTGATAAAGGACCTATATTTCGGAAGCGGCTTAATATGGACAGTACAAGGTCACAGCCTTTTTGTGGGCTCCGAAATCAGATAATAAGTCTGTTTATTTTGTTAGCTCCCTCCCACCCTTGAGGTGCAATTCGACTTTTGACATTTAAATTTCCTTTCAGAGACTTTACTAAACCCATATGTCTAGTTATTTTCATATCATATGTTCCCATGCATTAGGGACCCCACTCTGTTGCGCGGTAGCTTCTCTATTATGTGACGTGGCGCTTGTGGGACAAAACAAAAATGGGCGTAAATTTGCAATAGATGAACTTCTAAAGTTTAGACCAACATGTTTCGGCTACCTTCGGCTACTCTAATTTTTGTTCGTTCATTATTAAAGGTAGTCATTTGGGCAATCCTGTCTTTGTTATCATATGACCATGTGGGATAAATGTTGATTAAAGACATACTATCCAGCTGAAGTATCTGATTATTTCAGTGAATCAAACTGATAAGTTCAGACACTTTCCCAACTGAAAGATTGTAGCATCCAAGTAATATATAACACAATTCGATCCACACCGATCGTACAATTAAATGCAGAAAATACAATTTCTGAACTACGCACAAGTGCAGATGTATAAACAATAGTTAACTATTCTGATTAGTGTACGATTTTCTCCTCGAGTGCGAGGCAGAGGATTAATTTTACGAGGCGCTTGACTAGATAAAATAATCCTCGCATCTCACGAGGGGAGAAAACAAGTACGCTATTCAGTATGGGTGCAGTTCCTCCATTTATCCCATATTTACAGATATATGCTAGTGACTTAGAGATATCTCCTAATGAATTAACATATATCTGCTAGTGATTTATAAATATCTCCTAATGAATTAACAGATACCTGCTAGTGATTTAGAGATATCTCTAAATCGACATAATCGAGGAAATATCTCTTAATTAAGTTAGCATATATCGTGCATATATCTCCAAATCATTAAGAGATATCTTCTCGCGAATTAACAGATATATATCCAATTCATTCGCAGGCATATGTTAATTCATTTGCAGATATCTCTAAATGACATGGTTTAGTGATATCTTTTAATTCAATTAACAACTATCTACTAGTGATTTAGAGATATCTGTGAATTCACCAGGATATATCTCTCAATCATTTGAAGATATGTGTTAATACTGCTGAATTAGGAGATATCACTAAATCACGATATAGAGAAACTAAACTAAAAAAGAAAAAATTAGGAGATAACTCCAATTCGACAGCATCAACAGATATCTCCAAATGACCAAGATATATCTCCTCGCTAGTAACAGATATCTCAAAATGATTTAGAGATACATGTTAGCTGAATTAAGAGATATCTCTAAATCGTGCCTAATTCTGCAAATGAATTTACAGATATCTGCTAGTTTTAGAGATATCCCCAAATGAATTAACATATATCTGTTATGATTTGCAGATATTTGCTAGCTGAATTAACAGGTATCTGTAAATCAGGTACATTTGGAGATATCAGCTTGTGCTTTAGAGATATGTCCTAATGAATTAACAGATATCTGATGCTACAAACGTTATGTCGGTCATTTAACCTAACAGCTTGTAAATTTCAACTGGATAGTTGTCAATAAATAAATGGAATATGCTGTGGGAGTGAAGAATTTTCCTCACCAACTGACATATACCGAGTAATTTCCCAATCACATTTCAAACTCTGACGATTCACGAAACACGTGACAGAAAAATCGGTTCTTGGAGTATGATGCTATCACGAAATTGTTGGCATTGCATCTCAGTGAAAATACATCTGCGAGATTATTCTGTCACATGTTTCCTCACAGCATACCAGACGAAGCGATGATAGACGTGCAAGAGAAGACTACTATAATAGTTTGCCAAAAATCGGGTCAGTGAATCGTCAGCATTTCAAATGTGATTGGGAAATTACTCGGTATATGTCAGTTGGCTGGTTGGTGAGGAAAATTCTTCACTCCCACAGTTTTTTTCCATTTATTTTTTGACAACTATCCAGTTGAAATTTACAATCTGTTAGATTAATTTACCGACATAACGTTTGTAGCATATTGTTCCGGTGCATACGCTTGGAAATACAGCTCATTTGTGACGACGAACAACTTTTTAGACATTGTGTCTGCTTTGTGCAGAGGCATTTCGCATATAAACTGATTCCTATGATAATATATAGACAATGAATTGCCAATATTTATATTTTATAATGTAATGTTATGTAATATTATGTAATGTATATAATTATGTACACTGATTGTAACATATTATCTACTGATATGGAGGAATAACACTATCCCTTTATCTATCGGTTGTCACTTTTGAAACATGTCGCCAGTGAGCTAACTCCCTTGGTTTGGCGACGGTCCGTGCTATCTTCGATGGTGTTCTGTTGAACACTCTGCACGATAGTGTTCACGATAGCGTTATGAATGTCACGACACACTTTTAAACTGTTGCTTTCGACGGTATATGCCGACGATGGTTCAACACAGAATAAGAGACCAAGCTGGTCGTCCTATAATACACGCTGCGGGCAAATTTTTAGTAAACCCCGTTGCGGGCCGAGTGAAGTGTACAGGTATCTTTGCTCCAAGGTGAGTGCGTGGTGATAAATTTGGACAGCGTTGTGAACGTTCCATTCATACAGATAATTTAGGAAACTAAATCTACATTCACATTGGAATTTGCTGCATTTCAGTCGGAAAATATTGACAATTGCATGAGACACTCCACGGCGTTGGAGTAAACCCCATTGCGGGCATGATTTTTGCCCGCGTCGGAGTTTACTCCTGCCCGCATTATACGTTTTACAGTATCGATGTACGGTATGTCTGGAAATATGTCTTTTATTCGAGTTACTGGATATGGATTTGGGGTTTTAAGTATAAAAACACGGGTATAGTGTCCCATATAGACTGCTCAAAGTTTTCAAAAACAAAACAAAAACAACAAAAAATCTCGAGAAGTGTCTGCAGTGAAAGTTTTGCTGCATGAAACTTATATTTACCAAGACATTCAGAATGCATTCGACTAAGATTGTGCTATTCTCGAGAACTGATATCTGAATTTTCTCTAAACTCCTGTCACAGCATAACAGGGATTGCCTATCATATACGACTTCCATTGGTTGGTATTTTCGGCTAAATGAATACTTTTGACTAATCAGACTAGCCCTGGTATGGAAAACTCTTATTGTCCGATGTGCGATGTACTGACGCCCGCAGCGGGGATTATAGGATGACCACGTGGAGACGTCGCTCAAAAATTAAGTCGAAACTCAACAGAGTTCCATATCGCCAGAAGTAGTTGCCCCAAAGTGGTGCAACGTACCGTTTAAAAGTGAAATATAATATACCACGTCGATACATATATAGATTCACGCGCACACACACACACGCGACAAAGAAAGACAGTATTAATCACTATTTTTCTAACTGTCAAGTGATACAACATGAATTGCATGCATGACCATGAATAATTATAGTATAACACTGTATAATCACGCCGAAATGGCAAAGTTAATTTAAACAAGCTGAAATGCTTGAACGGCAATGTATACAAACAATCTCCAGACAGAGTACGGAGTTCGACGGATGCTTTTTACGATCGGGAACAAATAATTGTGAACATCTTGTGTCATGTCTTGCATGACATTGTGTCGCGCGGAGTGATTCCCACAGTTGAGCATTC
Source organism: Siphonodentalium dalli (assembly GCA_032622095.1). Classification (NCBI taxonomy): domain Eukaryota; kingdom Metazoa; phylum Mollusca; class Scaphopoda; order Gadilida; family Siphonodentaliidae; genus Siphonodentalium; species Siphonodentalium dalli. The sequence continues at coordinate 116,430,676 of CP136064.1, forward strand.
CTCGTTTGGAGCAGAGTAATAGAATAACAACGGTAAAACATGGGCGGCTCCAGGGACTTCCTCTGCCTCCTGAAGTCTATGCGATCGTTATTTATCGTGATCGCGGTTCCGATTATAGCTTTACCGTTCATTCTATCGACAGGAAACACAACGGTAAGTACACCGCAATGGTAACAGGGGGTTTGGGGTGGGTCCCACTCTGAATTTGGGTCAATATTGTCGGGAGAGGGGTCACATTAACTTGTGTCCCAATCCCTTGTAACTTGTGTTAGAATAAGTATATTTAAACCAAACCATCCATGTTGGGCGCCATATATATACATTGGAAAATAAACTAGTCTGTTGCGTTATAGTGTATACATATATGCATGAAGTCACACATACTATAACACTTATTCGGTGTATTAATTATGCGAACCGCTTGAGTTATGCATGGCATATTGCTATTGAACTACACGCCGAACAGCAATCAGTAAGATCCCGACCTAACATTATGCGAGGAGTTTTTGGGATGGGATGCTTCGATAGACGTGGTTGGTGAATGTATATTCGTACACATAAACATACCACAATAGGCGGTGAAATGCGATAACATCTTCAGAATTAAAGATGGTGACCGTATATATTTCTTCTCTATATACCTAGATAATAATCAAACCCTATTGTATAGTGCAAAAACTGCTTGGTGTATGATTTTCGCTGTTTGGCGTGACACGCGCTTCAACAAACTCGGTTGAAGCGGGACGATGTTTCTTTGGCCCGGGGAAAATGCCTGCATTAAACCGCACGAATGAAATCCAAGTAAACTGTGTCCATTCAAGGGGCAGATGCATTTATTTTTACATATACATCACGGCAGATTGGAAAATATCTTCAACAAAGACTTTTTCTAGATCAATCCGGCGAAAAATATTGAAATTCACATATCATCTTCATTGTATACTAGCTGGATTATACGGCGTTGCTCGGGTGAATACTGTGTAAACTGTTCGTGGCACTTCAAGTCATTTAAATTGTCAATAGTCATCTGGGGTAAACATCACCTATTGCACGACTGAGACCCTCTATATAAATGTACATCTATCTTTTAAGTTGATAATAAAACGCTCTTTATTGCTAATTATTAGTGCCTCTTTAAGTCATTTGAGATAAAACAGGACCTAACCTGTGACATTCAATGCGTCATTTGACTTTTGTGCAGCAATTTCCCCACATATCATCTGGGCCGATAGTAAACGCCATTTATTGATCATATAATTTATTAGAACCCCCTTTAAGTCAGAGGTGAAATGCGCCTATCAGATGACACTCCACGGGTCAATCTATCTCGCATGTTTCAATTTTGACAGAGCAGATTGCAGCCATTTGGTATATAATTAATTATTGAATTAAATGAATTATTTGTGCCCTTTTAAGACATTCGAGGACAAAGGGACCTATCTAATAAGATTCTCCGGGTCAAATTACCCATATAAAAAAAAATCATCTCTGAGTGTCCAGCCGCGTGGTCGCCTTTTTCTAAAATATATACAAAATAATTATATAGAGCCATTTTAAGACATCTGATGTCAACGGCGCCTATATATAATAACGCTCCCCGTGTCAAATGAAATCTATATACAACATTTCAGCTGTGATATTCGAGCCGTTTGGTCGCATATAAGCGGACAAACAAACAAGCAAACAAACGAAAAAAATTGAGTTTTATTAGTAAAGCTATATACATGTAGAGTCTGAACGAGTATTAACTTGAAGAGAAGACAAAAGTAGTGGATTGTTATAAATTTGATACATTTCACGCCATTTCCAACCAGTAATTGGTGAGTATTCTGTTGTTTTCAGACCAACAGCCCCACATTTTCCTACTTTTGGTCAAATTTCTGACTCAAGTGGCTATCAGTTGGAAAATTTCCAACATTAGCGGATGTCGGGGTGGAAATTTTGCGAACTCGGGAGTTTGGTCTGGTTCAAGGCGGGGGGTGAAATGAGAATATTAAAGGTGGACACCCCTCCAATGCATGAATTCCAGCGTGACGGAATCACCAAATTTTACGGAATTTCACATTTCTATGGCCTATAAAATATATAATTATGTCCCACTGAAAATCAAAATGCTGAAATTACATGGAAATCTTATTGTAAGATAAATATATTCATTTGACCAGCGTTTGTAAGAATGTGTAATTGATTCCCTCGGGTGGTACATGAAGTCTAAACACATGGCATCGTGATCTACAATGCGACCCTCATTGATAAGTGTTTAATACATATAGACAGAATTGTGTACAACGGCTATGTGACTTGTAGCCTATACTTTTGACCGAACTTTCAACAGAATAGTTAAAACTTTTGATTTTGGTCGACAAACAATTAAATGGCCCAAAAATAAACAATAGACATAGAACATAGCTGAGGTCAGATAACGAATTGCATGCTAGACTCGCCTATACCCAACACCCACAAAGTCACAAACTCAAAAGACGTCGCCAACCCAACACTCACAAAGTCACAAACCCAAGAGATGTTTATGTGCTGATACAGATATACAGATTCAGAGGGCCGTGAGTTCAGGAGAATATCTTTGTAAGGGTACGTCCATACGCTGGCAATATTGCACCGCAAACTGCAAAAATGCCAGCTGCAAAATTGCCAAAACAGCTTCAGTTATCAGAATCGACCAATTGGCCAAAAATAATGCTAACCACAGTCAACTATATATGGTATAAACTTGCCCAAGACCTGTTATTTATCAACATTTTGTTCAACGAAATTTTGCCGATTTGTCAAATATCTGACACATAAAATCCACTTGATTTTAGAGTTATCCATCCGCAATTTGGTCTGAGACCGTCTTCTCGTCGACTTTTACTGGGCCACTAAACATTACCGGTGGTGAAAAATAATTGGTTTCAAAAATCGTGGGTTCCTCGACTCGAATCAAATATTTGTTGCCCACGAAGGCAAGGAAATAGTAATTTGCGAGCGTTAATTCGGATTATGCATCTTTAACATACATATAATTATGTACCCCAAATATATTAGTCAGCAATACAATAATCTCAATTGTGTTTGATTCATGTTTTCATGAATATATATGGCATACAATGTATTAAACCGTGATCAAGACAACGAATGATAAAAAAACTGTGTTATATATTACCAACATGACACGTGGAACATCATTTGTCAGTAATTGGATCAAAATTTCAAGTCACTGTATATCAGCTATACATGTATCTAAAACTAAACCCATCTCGGTGTTTAAATTTAAAGACATATTATGGACTTGTTCAGGTGCGTGGAATTGATAAGTTAGTTCCCAGGCGTTATGCCAACCTGGGGAATGTAGTATTCTACTAACATCGCTGAAAATTTCAAAGAAATCGACCATACCACTCCATAGAAAACATCGTGTGAACTAAGCCAAATTGTAAATATTTACATTTCGTAGCGGGACGCAACTATCGGCGACAATCTAACACAAATGAATTCTCCATCGAGAGTCATTGCCTTTAATTAATATATAAGAATGAATGTGTGTATCGTCAATTTGGATTAATATTCGTAACAAATAACTACTTTGAGCAAGATTATTCTCAATTGTATTTGATCACCCTACCGGAGTGTTTCATATCACTTTAAGTTGTAATGTTATAAATGGGAATTGCTATCTCCACAAATGTTGCAACATTAATGGAGGCTTTCGATTCCGATAACCCTGATTGTATGGTTATCATGTCATACCCCAGGCACAACACAAAATACGATACAGCTCTTTTGTTATTTTAAAAACATGTTATTGTGGCTAAAAGACTTTTAACCAAAGAGCTACCATAAATATAATCAATATTATACTATAGCTAGGTTTAGATCCGACTACGTCGCACATATAGCTTCACGAATAGGCAGACTGTGATGGTTTATGTGATTGGCGGGAAGAAGACTTATAGTAGTCGGGCGAATATACATGTAGTTTTCATTCTGAACAAAGTCCATATAAAATAGTTCGCTGTTTTCTTTAGTCGACAGCAAAATTAGAAACACATCATATTTCAAATCAAATGCGCCGCTAGTACCCATGCATATACGAATGACTTGAACACCGCCACAGTATTCAAATATAACTGTTTCCCGATTTCTTGAAATCCGAGATATACATGTATCACGTAGTGATCGACGTACTGTGAATGGCTTTAAGTTCGTTGACCCAGTATCAATATTCTCATATAAGCCTGGCTATATTTTAATGAGGTTCGTACAGAGATATTTATCCACATGTATCAGTTATGAAGGTGGAATTCATAATAGTACGAATCAAAATGTTTACCGAATTCACATTATAAATAAGAGAATTTCTGGGTAATTTGGTTGTACGTATTACTCAAACTATACACTACATGTATTTTTCTTAAAGTATTGTGATCCTGACGCATACAAGAAAGCACTCACCCTACATGAATTGGCACGGATTATGAATATGGACCTTGAAACCATAGCAACATGGTCAAAACATTGGCTTGTCAGTTTTAATTCCTCAAAACAATGGTCATGTCCTATTCATTGATTGTCACATCGGGGCAATCGGGTTTAACGTTTGTTTTAACGACATTAAATACATATTAAAAACGGATAAACAACCGAACCACTTTCGGTGTCATTTTGCACAAGCCATATTATAAACTGCATCGAGCAAACCAATATATTTTACAGGTTCCTTTCGCGACTGAAACTTCCCGACATTGAAACCTTTTCAAATACCCCAAATTCACTGCAACTGACACGACACAGATGATTTTCCATGCCGATAATGTTCATTGAACAATTAAGAAAACAGATTCAAAAAGTAATCGAGATCGAGTCACTCTTGAAATTATAAAGTATTCATATTAAAGGTATCATCAGATTCCAACAACAACAACAACAACAACAACAATAAACAAATTTGAAGTGCCGCTTCAGTTATCAGAAGCGATTAATTGCCCAAAAATAATGCCAATCAGTGACCAGAATTACTCACCTGGTATGAGACTATACCAGTTCACTAAATCGGAAGTTGTCCTGATATCAGGCTAGTTACCACCATTTCGAAGTGAGGCACTTTCCCATCCACCTCGAACCAATGTGAAATATAATGAATAATAAAATCGGAAATGTGAATTTTACACATTAAAGACATATTATGTACTTATTTGGGTGCGTGAAACTAATAAGTTATTATTCAGACACTATGCCAACTGGATGAATATAGCATTCCAGTAAAAATCGACCGTACCACTCCATAGAAAACATCGTATGAACTACGCACAATTATAAATATTTACTTCTCGATTCGGGACGCAACTATCGGCGGTTAGCTAACGAAAACGATTTCGCCATCAAGAGTCACTGTATTTTATTAATATATAAGAATGAAGGTGTTTGTTGTCAATTTGGATATAATATTTGTAAAAATTACTACTTTGAGCTAGATTATTCTCCATTTCTATTGTATCACCCTACCGGGGTGTTTCACATCACTTTAAACCTCTAAAGATTATTGGCTGCGGACACACGTACCACAGTAGCGATGGCATAGTAGGTGTGACAATTAATTATGGTAGAGTTTGGTGACAATTGGTCAACATAATTTATATGCCATAGGGAGTCGTGTCGCGCGCCGCATATTCGCACAGTGAGTCGACTGACCAATTAACCCATTGAGTTTCACCAAGGTTGATCTCTACTCATTACGTTTAGCCACATTGTATTCTCTACGATATATAAAATTGCACGACCGATCGTCCAGAATTGTCTTCTGTGTTAGCATTAAAAATATAACATTGCGTGTTGAGTAACGATCAACAGCGGCAAGACATTCGGTTTGATAAATCATTGAGATGTCGATCTCGACGCTGATAGAGCTTGGAAAAGACTCATTGTGTGAATGTGCGGCGGGTGACATGTCTCGCTATGGCACAGGAATATGACGACCAATTGTCACCAAAATTGCACCATAATTAATTGTCACACCTACTATGCCATCGCTACTGTGATACGTGTGTCTTCAGTCATTGCGAAAACTGCAGCACTCCGAATGCGCACAAAGCACATATATATAATCCTTTATTTCCTCCATGTAACGGAGAGCTTAGAATAAATGTATACAAATAACGATACAAATGAACAATAACACAAGAAAGAATACATCAAGTGAGTATGTACAGTAAGTCAATCACAGAAGGACATTCATGATAATTATATCTACGGTTTTAATTTTTATCAATTATGCAATAATATATTGTGAGAATTCAGGCACAAGTGTATAGACGATGTACCTGTTTAGCATGAGAGTATGGGGTTTCGGAATATTGGGATAAGATGCAATAATATGCTATGTTGACAAAGCTAAATCGATGATACGCACCATAATATATTGTAGTTGGGATACTCGGACGGGTGCATGCATTATTTGCACTACATTGCTATAATACAATCATGGAATAACAGGTATGATACTCCTTGTTATAAATATAATAAATTTGTTAATATCTGTTATTTTTTCCCGAACATGTGGTGGGATGCATGACAGAAATATCATCATCTGTTCGTAGGTGGTGAGCTTGTCGATTTCTATGAAGCAAGGGATGTCAAAATGTTCAAGAAGTGTGAACCACATGTCGTTCCTTGCCGCAGATATTTCTGGACAGACAATGATGCTGTGTTCAACTTTGTTGCTGTATTGTTTATTACAGAGCAAACACTTTCCGTTTTCGGGAATCACGGATTTTGCTAAGAGCTTCGCTATTTCAAGGAATTGAACTTTGTATTGTGGATAAGCTCTACATGTGAACCATAACGGCGAAACAGCCAGTGAGCTGTAGCTATCTGAAAAGTGTTGAAGTGAACTTTCTCTATGAAGACGCGCTTTCCATGCCGCTTCCTGGAAGTGTGATACTCCCTGGCAGACTAGCTGCTTCCATGCTTCCTTCGATGGGAAATTCTCGTTTTCAACGAAGGCAATTAAATCTGATTTGAGATTGTATTTCTCCAAGATTAAAATTATATCTGATATAAATGAATGCTCGCTTAAAGCGTCCCCTCTGATGGCGGTGTCTAAACGACACATGAAAATTTCTTTTGAAGATTTGATCAGGGATGTTCTACAAAGACTTCCGAGTAGTACGAGTTTGCGTTTGTCAATGAGGGCCGTAATGGGGAATGTGCCTAGGAGGCCCAGTACAACATCAGTTCGGGTCCTATATGGGAGCCCTTGAATTTGTCTTAGGCAAATTCGCTCCCATATAGGCCTCTTGGTAAGACAATTGTGTTATATAACATGTTTGAACTAAGTGGAGTTATTCCCCCATCATACATACCCGCATTGCTCAGCATGAAATAATGATGCTCTAAGTTTCTGACAAATGTGATTAGTGAGGTTGTTCATCTGATCCTTGTTATTGAGGGGAATACCAAGATGCGTAACTTGGTTCGACTCATGAATAGGTTTTCCATTTATAAGCCACGATTTTGTACTTCTAGATGTTTGAACGGATGTGCGCTCATTGAACACTATTATTTTACATTTGTCTTGGTTATATTTGAATCTCCATTTTTGACTGAATGAACTACATATGTTAAACAGTAGTTGTAGACCCGGAGCTGTTAAAGTCAATAGAGTCATGGCATCTGCTTGGGTTGGTGATACACAAAATGAGGAGCCAAAGCGCAAGCCATATTTGCTCTGTTCAAGAGTGTGTATAAGGTCGTCAATGAATATCATGTAGAACAGAGGGGACAAGATTAAACCCTGTCTGATTCCCTGTTGTATTTCGAAAAGGCGAGAAACACAGCCATTGAACCGGACAGAGCACTTTAATCCACATAAGAGGGAGTTGATGATGTGCCAAATTTTTCCTTGGAAGCCACGCTGATATAGTTTGAGAAGAAGTCCGTTAGTCCAAACCGTATCAAAGGCTTTATGGACATCTAAGAAACATGCAAATAAGGTACTATGATTTTCGGCTGTGAACGATATTGATTCATGTATTATAAATGAGGAGTTTAAACAGCTAATTCCTTTTTGGAAACCATGTTGAAGAGGGTGCACTTTCATGAGTTGGGGGGTATTGGTTTCAATGCGCACGAGAATTATTTGATCAAATATCTTGTATAGGATAGGAAGCAATGTGATGGCGCGGTAACTGTCAAACTGATTTTTGGGTTTGTTTCCTCCTTTATATAGAGGAATTATCATGCCGACTTTTGCTTGTGCGGGTACGTGATTGAATTTTAGCATTTTCGACAAGAGCCTAACTATTGAGAGCTGGAGGAAATCACCACCATGTACAATGTGCTCATAACACAATGAATCGAATCCGGGAGCTTTGCCTTTTTTGGCGGATTTCAGTACGTTTTTAAGTTCTTCTAAAGAAATTTCATAGCATAGTTCGGTATCAAGGTCTGATGTTTCGAGAAGCTGCGATAGTTCTTCGACTTGGTTATTGACATATGTATGGTGGTTTTCGTCGAAGTCATCGCTGACTAATGGGGAATAGAGGTTTTCAAAGTAAGATGCCCATGCTTGTATCACGTCACTTGGTTCTCTTAGTGTGGAACTATTTACTTCAAATAGATAATTTGACGTGATACCTCGATCGGAGCGTCTTTTATTGAAGATTCTAAAAAAGGCGTTAATATCCATTTCTGCTAATCTATCAAGACGATCATCATGTTGTTGGATGTGTTTTTCGTTTGATTTCCGAAATTCACGACGAAATAAACATTTAGATTCCTTGTATGCTCGGTATGCAGGGTGTGACTGATCCCGAGGTCTGGCATAAGAAATCCACTCACGTCGCCTCAGGACCATTTCGTTGTGGAGCTCCTTCAGAACATCATTCCAAAATGGTCTGAGGTGACGATTGAATTTCTTGGGTGGAATTGATATGCGAGCTGCGTCTGATACAATTGTGACTATTTCGTTGTAATACGCATCTATTTCGTTTTTGTTATTAATTGTACGAAATTATAAGTTGTTGTGTATATAGAGCTGATATGCATCTATGGAATGAGCGGAATGTATGGCACGTTTCCAGTCTATCTTTGGCATGGGTGTAGTTCTACTAGTTGACGTTGCACTATCATATAGGATTTTCAAAAATATGGGGCGATGATTTGATACATTGGTGGCAGAGTCGTCCAGGACTTCAATGTGCTCAACTCTATGAAGTTCCGCGGAGGGTATAAGGATATGATCAATGATCGTACCCGGGCCACCGTCCGCGGGGACAAATGCGGTCTTGACACCTATTATAGATTCTGATTTGCAGTGCACAGATGATAATTTTTACTATATCTAGCAGTTGTGCAAACGCTCTATTCCTCGCATCGTGCTTTTCAAGGTTTCCATTGAAATCTCCCATCAGCATTAAATGGCCAAGGGATTTGAATATGGACATTAAATCATTCAATTGTGGTATATATTCTTCATAGTGTTTTGTCGTGTAATTTGTTGAGGGTAGGTATACTTGAAAAATATATAAGAAGACGCCTGGTCCCAGTTGAAGTTGTATACCGCATATTCTATCGTCATCAATGTCAAGAACGGTTACTCTATCACTAATAGATTTCTTCCACATCAAGCATACACCGCCCTTGTAACCCCCCCCCTTGTACCACGTTCTATTATGTTTGTCCCAGTTCCGTACGGGGCATGACAAATTCATTTTAAAGTTGCAGTATTAAATTTGGCGGAGAACCTCTTTTGTGATTCTTGCCATATTATTGAAAGGAAATGGGCAGAACTTTGAAACGGAACTGAGATGAACCATAATATGTGGCTATTCTGGTCCATTATGATAAAACATATCAACTGGATATATGGTGAATGCCAGGGAGTTACTATATGAGCATAGGTAAGGTGAATACGTATACAGGGAGTTATTGTATGGTCAATGGTGAGACGAGTACATGTATGTATACAATGAGTGACTGTATGATCATAAATGTAATGAATAGCTATGCAGGGAGTGACTAAATTGTCATGTGTCATGTGTATGAGTATACCCGGTGTTTCTGCTTGGTGACTCGTTGCGGTATGGTCACGTGCAGGTTATACGGGCATACACATGTGTTGCTATATGGTCATGGGCGAGGGGTGTGTGTATATAGCGAGCGGCTATATGGCCATGGATGATGTACATATGCATACATGGATTGAATATACTGACATGATTGGGGAGTATTAGTATATCTTGAGTGGCTATTCTGCTATGGTGTGACACATAGGGATACTATAAGTTACACGGCTTGTTGATGGGGATACGGTGTGGTATGCCCCGGTAGATGCTCGTATCCCCCGAGGCGATAGCCGAGGGGGATACGAGAGTCGACCGGGGCATACCACACCGTATCCCCCCATCAACAAGCCGTGTAATGTATTTATCCCCGGTCAAAATTAACAAGATATTCCCACAGACATAAAGCGCGGAAACGAGCAACGAACAGTAACTCTATTTGATTAGACTGCTCATACGATGAATATATTTATATAGCTGTTTCCACAATTTGTCCATAAATACTTGCTGGCCTCGCTTACTTTTGGAATCTATATGTTAGAAGATATAAAAGAGAGCAATACACTTCAAAAATAGTAATGGTAAATGAGTCAGACAACGTAAATAAATGAAGCAAGAGTAGCAAGATAACATCACACCAGGAATCAACGTGGCTTTGAAAGATGTACATTAGACCTTCAAACTTTTGCCGGGTCATAAAAATTCTACTAGAGGCATACGAGATTGTTATGACCTTGTAAAATCTGTCTTCTCTATATAGCGACGACAGTTTTTGCCGGGTAATATCAGTTTTACACGGGTCATACGAGATTGTTATGACCCGTGTAAAATCTGTCTTCTCTATATAGCGACGACAGTTTTTGCCGGGTAATATCAGTTTTACAAGGGTCATACGAGATTGTTATGTCCTTGTAAAATATGTCTTCTCTATATAGCGACGACAATTTTTGAGGGGTAATATAAGTTTTACACAGGGCATACGAGATTGTTATGACCCGTGTAAAATCTGTCTTCTCTATATAGCGACGACAATTTTTGCGGGGTAATATCACTTTTACACGGGGCATACGAGATTGTTATGACCCGTGTTGTGTTACGATGCTGGTGATTAGAGTTATTTCTCTTTGATCGGTTATCGTACTCGTCAACGTCATCGGATATCACACTGTAAATATCACCATTTAGGGTAGGCCTGTGTGGATCGGGATATGTGTTTCGCGTCATATAACGGAATTCTTCTCTTAGTTCATCTAGCGCATGGTACATGTCTGTGAAGAGCTCGTCGTCAGGATGAGGATTTTGTTGAGAAGATGACTGGGCATAGACACACACTTGAACAGCCTCCAACATTTCGTTACGGAAATCATCTAAGTGACAGCACAAACATCGACCAAACTCAATTATAGTTTCTTTTAGTGAGTCGAAGTGTCCAGTTTCTTGGAATTCAGACTTGCCTGCCATGCGTCTGTAGTTGTCCTTCAGTGTACCAATTGAACCACTATTTCGATTCACTGTTTTAACTAATCCTTGTGCTTTTTCAATTGTTTCTGCTATATCGCTTTCCATATGTTAGAATTTGGGCACGCAGATTTGTTAAGCCGTCACGCTTTTCATCTAAGCAGCGCTGCATTTTAGTATCATTATTTTCCATTTTTTTTGCGAATTTTGAGTTACAATTTCACTCTCTTCGAACAATGTTTGCTTGATCTCAATCAGATCGGATTCAACATCAACATGTTCCGTCGATTTTTTGGCATCAATTTTTGTCTCAATACTAACAATTTGCCGATCCAACTTAGTTATTGAATTTTCCACAGAAGACAATTTTCCAAGGATCAGGACGGTGACTTCCTGACTTTGCTTTAGGATGGCAATGATGTCTGAACGGAATTCATCGTTGCATTTTGAATCTTTAGAGTTTACGGCAGTGGTAGTTGCAGTAATATCAATGTGTTTTGATGACGGAAGTGAATTGTTTTTCCTGCTGCTTATTACGCCACCGTAGTGTGGTGTTTATTGCTTTTGGTTTTTTTGTATCGCATGGGCGATCGATAATTCACTGGGTGATTGTACATTCGGCAAACCTCGTCAGATTCCGTCACCGTTTCATCGTACCGATAATTACGAGAGTACAACTAAGATTGGCACATGTGTTTACGTCACCGGTGTAATTGTGGGGACATGCTTCTATTATGAAGGTTTGCTATCCCGAACGTCCGCTATTCCGAAGGTTCTCTATTCCGAAGGTTTTTGTTATTTTTAGGTTAATTCTATATTTTAAAGTATTGAGACTAATTTGAGAGGGTTCATTTTCACAAAGATTCTTTATATGGAGTGTGCGCTCACATCCGAAATGATCATGCGCGCACACCGATACAGATACAGGAGGAAATAACTTAACTTAGAACATTAAATGTGATTTTGTTTTGTTTTCGCTGGTTTTCTTGAGATTTTATGTCATTACGTGGGCCCATACCTTTGAATTCTTGGCATATACTATGAATGTTGTGGTATATATGGACCCTCCCGCATTGGGACATGACATAGGTTCAGTTGACTTAAGTGGTGTTCTGTGTGTGCTCCAATTTGGAGTTCATTATTTTAAGGGCCAAGTTTAGAATTTTATGGGTCCATACCTTTGAACTCTGGGCATATAATATGAATATTGGGGGGCATGGCTCTATTCCGAAGGTTCACTATCCCGAAGGTCCACTATTCCGAAATTTCTCTGAATGTTCGCTATTCCGAAGGTTCACCAATCCGAAGGTTCGTTATTCCGAAGGTTCTGTGTTCCAAAGATTTTTTTTATTTTAAGGTTAATTCTATATTCTAAAGTAACGAGAGGGTTCATTATCACGAAGATTCTTTTTATGAAGGAAATAACGTAAAACATTAAATGTGATTTTGTTTTGTTTTCGAGGGTTTTCTTGAGTTTAATGTCATTACGTATGACCTTATTTCTCATTACATATTCACGCCAAGGAGCCCACACAATTGCTATGTTACGATGCGATTTAATGTGATTATGTGTGACCTAATATCTCAATAATCTGAGGCAAGAGTACGCCTGCTAAAGGCGAATTATAACAGTTGGGGGTATAACGCTCAATAAATACTGGAGGCTATAACAAACTGCGCAGTAGAATATCGCTGAATGGACGAGTATGAGATGAGCCTAAATGCAATTGTGACTTTGTTTAAAGGCCCACTTAATTTTCGAGTCATTAATTTTTTATAGTATATACGGTTTTAATAACAATTTATGCCATAAAATTTGAATAAACTACTATAATTCATCACCATTTGAAAGGCAGAATACTTCTATCTCCTAGTTTGAAACACCTTCAAAATACCGCGTCGTATATCTAGCAATTAGCAACCAACATGTCCTCCTCGGCTTTCCATAGATTTCAACGTAATTTGATACCTATGGGTATTTGTGTCCGGGAAGTGTTTTGAACGGGTCAAATCGTGACCCCGACCTGACCTTGACCTTTAAAACTGTCAATGCAAGGTCAATTTGGGTAAAACGGACAAATTTCGGCGAAATTTGATACTAGGGATACTTTGGTCTGAGGAGAGTTTTGAACGGGTCAAACCGTGACCTCGGCCTGACCTTGACCTTCAATATGGCCAATCAAAGGTCAACTCGGATAAAACGGATAGATTTCGACGAAATTTGATACCTATGGGTACTTTTGTCGGGGGGGGGGGGTGGTGTTTTGGACGGGTCAAATCATGACTCTGACCTTACCTTGACCTTCAAAATTGTTAATTAAAGGTCAAGTTGGGTAAAACGGACGGATTTCGACGAAATTTGATACCTACGGGTGGGGGTGTTTTGGACTGGACAAATCATGACCCTAACCTGACCTTGACTTTCGAAATAGTCAATTGAAGGTCAAATCGCACCTTTCACCGGAAAGCAGATGTGAAACAGCCCGGGTGAAGTCGGGCCTATCAGCTTGTGTAATAAAGAAGACAGTTTGATGAAAGTAATGTATGCCACGAGAAACGGGAAAACTTGAAATATGGAAGTACGCAAATTTCCCGCATAAAATTTGAAAGCTAGTTTATAGAATAATTGTATTATTATTTATATTTATGGCTAATAATACGATCTTGGTGGCGTTACCATTTCTGACTATGGTTTTCTTGTTAATTATGTTAGTGATGTGGAACTGTCTACCAGAAACAACAGCAGACTGTGAATATCGTCGGCGAGTTTGTCGCATGGCGATGGGCCACCTTTCGTGCTGGTATCACGGCGCTTTTTAAGAACACTTGAATTCTCGTACATGTATGAAGCATCGGCCTTTACTTCGGAAAAAACAACATCTCTCATATTACTTAATATGATTTCATCAATATCACCATCGAGTATGACAGATTGTTTTAATGATTCGATTATCAAATCCTTTGGATCTGAGTTCAGGAATATCAGGATGGCTGAAACGGCCACGGATGATGACATCGATGCCTCAATTGAGTCAAAATTAGTTGAAACATCCTTCAATTGGCTGATGGCCATTTGTAAGTCTGATGGGGCCATATTCAAGTTTATTGGTTGCTGATAAGATGTCAGGCTTTGGTCCAAATACATATTATCAGGGGAAGCCGACGATATAAGTTCCGCAAACGTTGCACCTGTTGCAGGGTCAATGTAAACTTCAGGCTGCGGATAACAGTTATCATGCGACATGGCTGTAGAGTTCATATGTTGGCTGTCGTTTTCCGTTAATGAATTGCTCAGCCAATTATGGAATGCGCCCGGTATCATTTGTTAGCGTGAGTGTGATTCATATATAACAGCTGGATTTGATCAATACACTTGTTCACAATTGTCTGAGTTCTCATATCTCGAAACAGCGTCAGTCGGGAAACGGTTGATAACTAACGTTCGCACTGCCTATGATGGGCACAAGTTCGCTTCAATTGGGCTGGAGTTTTGGTGATGAAGAACATGGTCACGTGTCCTCAGAATTAGAAATTGGGCTGACATGAATATAAACAACAACGTCCAAACGTTATTCAAATTTGTAGGTTTCAACAGTTTTCAAACCTTAATTTCCGGCGAATGAGTCAGTGATCCTTCAAATCCTAAGAGTAAGAATCAAACTTATGTGAATATACGCAGATCGTCCAAAACACAGCAACGGAAATTAGTTGGAAAGCACATTTAAACAATATAATTTGCGGAGAAATTACAAAAACAACTTCTTGACCAAAACCGGAAGTACAACCTACTGTGATACGTGTGTCTGCGGTCATTGCGAAAACTGCAGCACTCCGAATGCGCACAAAGCACATATGGCCTACCGTCCAAACAGCTCCAGTCTAAACAATATTGAAGGAAACACCAGGACAATGCTTGAAACCGTTGTATTAGTATTAAAATGCCAACGAACATCTGTGCTATCGGTTAAATGGAGATTATCATCCAACACAAGAAGACATACGGTACCACCCCTGGTCAAGTGGTCCTGATAATATGATACCATGCGAGTAGGGGAAATTGTAATAGACCGGACAAACTCAAAAAGCTCACTAGAAGTAGGAGTTTAGTCCATCGGCACCACACACGGGCTTGTGATACATCATTTTGAAGGTTATGACATTGTGCACCGGATAGGACCTGGTGTGAAATATACAAATAGTGCAAAAGATGATTTTGAGAGTTTTAAGCGGTAAAAATCAGCAAAAATTGCTAATTTTTATAAAAGCGGATAAGAGCGACACAACTGTAGAGAAACACGATTTTTTTTACGCCAAGATATTGTATTCTACATACTTCTATATTTCTAATATGATAGTGCTCGATTTCGTTGAAAGTTATCAAGATTTATGAGATTTTTTGTAAAAATACACAAAAAAACCGCAAAGTTTCATTTGTTTTGGCCCACTTAGGGTACGTTCATACGCTGGCAATATTGCACTGCAAACTGTAAAAATGCTAGCTGCAAAATTGCCAAAACGGATTAATTTCTACCCGCTGTCAACAAATCAGCGTTAGTAGTGATCAATGAACGACGGCCGTTTTGCTTGATTGATGAGCTGTTTGCAATATATTAGAACACGATGCGTGTTGGTATTCTTAGGCCAGTCAAAATAATGTCACTTGACATGTTGGAATGTGATATCGCCACGGCCAGCTCTCTCGCTGGGATTCTGCTCATATATGAGTACAATAAACGTCACCTAGACAGGAGATGGTGGGTCCGCACTTGGCTCAACGAAGATAACCGACGAATTCAAATCTTCACGGGTATCATCCCAAACTCCAAACTTGCCATTCCAATAATTTTAGTCACAAACTCGTTGGTCTTCATGTTAAGCAAAAACAAACGGGGGCGTGGTACTGATGCTAAACAAAACAAAGAAATCAAATAAATAGTAACACAAGTTAATCAAAAGCACACAGTATATTGTTATTCAAATGGCATGAATAATTGTATAGGCCCATATATGCTTTATCAATGCCAAAGACTATCATCCCATCATCCCTACTGTTAGACCCCGCCCCCACCACCACGACACAAGCAGTCACTTTTAAACCACTACAATTACATCGATATCGCAGTCTGGGTATATGGTGTTGGCACGTATTCGAACCCTAGCTTGATCTGAATTGAGTGATATCTCAATGTGGCATTCTGATCGATACATGACCATTTCGATAACAATTGAGAATTTGTACACGCTCACTGAAGTAAGCACATTTGAAGCAATGCATGGATACTCATAGTGAGTCCTGCCACTACCTGTCCTATAGCTCCCACATTTATGACTCGGGAAGCATCACTTTTGGTACTCTTTGTATCACGCCATATCCTCATATCCTCATATAAAGGAGATCCGCACACATGTATAATTATGCGTGTATGAGAATCACAGAGAACACACCCGATCCCATTCGATCGTATCAAGGACGATACAGACACTATCAATTATTGTTAGTGGCCTTGTGTTGTGGCCACCGGCAGAGAGGTATACGCCGTTATCATTCATCACCGTTGATTGTTGACGACCAACCACGACCCAGCACGAGCTAGTCGGTAGCTGGCAAAAATGCCAGCTAACAAAACAAAACAAAACAACCTTTGCAGCTGGCATTTTTGCAGTTTGCAGTGCAATATTGCCAGCGTATGAACGTACCCTTAATCAGCAATATTAAATATTTAGACTGCAATATAATAGCACAAAATAATCGGAGTTGTTGTGCTTTTGTATTCTGCCATAACGAAATTTCTAAAACTGATTTTTTTCTTCTTCTGAATTTTGGGGTGGGGTGACACAATCTACCACCACATATCACCTATGACAAAGAATAACATCTTTATCCCACAGTCATATGTGGTATATATTTCCACAAGTTTCTAGATTATATACGGGATCTCCATTCAATACAATATTGAATAATCGGCTATTAAGAGGGGCGAAACAATTGAAAATGAATTATTTTTTGTCTATTTTCCAAGTAAATTTTTACATCTATCACCGAAATAATGGTGTTTCAATACTTTGTATTTATAAGTATGTAACCTGCTATATCGTAGCACAAAACTATCCCGAATACCTGTTCTTTTGTATTCATTTGTGCCGAATTTCCCTAAAACAGTGACTTTTTGATTAATTTTGGGGTGAGGTTTGAAATAATCTTACATAACACAGCACGTGTTAAATATAATGACATATTCAGTATAATGTCGTATGCGGTATATATATCCGCACTTTTCTAGACTATATACGATATTCCTGGTCAAAACAATATTGATCTATCACCCATTAAGTGAGGCAAAAACATTGTCTATTTTTACAATAAATCTAAAACAAATCTTCGTTATATCAGAGAAATCGTAACACTATCATAGTAAATATCTAGAGGTATGTAGACTACAATATTTTAGCGCAAAATGTTATTTCTCATTTTGCCGCATTTTACAAAAACAGGGATTGTTGCTGAATTTTGGCACTTAATCCTCTAAAAATCATCTTTTGCATCATTTGTATAATTCACACCGGGTCGTATACCTGCTGCGGAATGTCATAACCTTCAAAATGATGTATTACAAGCTTGTGTGTGGTCCCGATGGACTAAACTTTCTGAAATCTGTTCCGTCCGCTCCACTACTGAGGCCGTTACGAAAAGGTACCGTTATGTTTTCTAAAGTCGTCATTTTATCAGTGTTTGGCTAATCCGAGCGATTTGAGAAAAAAACAGTGTGTATGAAACATTCATGAACATATACAATTTTTTGAAAAATATAACAATGCCTGCGCTGGTGTTTCTAAAACGACGTGAATAACCATCTTGATTATTGTCGATTTTCAACAACTAATAAAACTGGTATTAAAAATATTTCGCATTAAATGTTTTTATTGTTTTATACCCATGTTCAGATTATCGGAACATCGCGAAAAAGACAAATTAAAAAAATATAACGGTAAAATTTGTTAACAGCATCAGTTTGCCCTAACATCATCATAATAATTCAGCAGGACCCAACCGCATCATAGCACATTAGCAGGACCACTTGACCAGTGGTGAGTACACATGTATTAGTTAAGACAGTTAATTTAACATCTTTATGGTAAACAAAACTAATTCCATTGACAGAAAATTTGTTGTTCGACTTGAAGGGTTGTTTTCATATGGTAGCACTGCACTGTGTGTCGTGGTAATCGTCTTGTATAGTGTGTTAGCGACACATATAGGTCGTATCACGACACCACGGACGAAAGCGCCATCTTTCGATTTTGTTCATATGTACGTGTGCTTAATTTCTAGTCCGGGAAACCGACCTTTTGATTTTTATTTCTGGTCACCAGACAAGATGGCGTCCAACATGGCCGCCGTTTTCAGACGGGTCACTAAGTCAGTTTGATGCAAATTATTGTGAGAAAATGTTGCCATATGTATACAAATGCATATCTTTTTGTGAAGCTAAGATATAATACAACCTTTTGAGGGAAAACTTTTTTGCCGCCAAAAGTATCTTTCGCTATCCAATCATGTGCATATGGGTTCTCGTTCCATCCTTCCGCGCTGGCACTCGTGTCGTATCGTCAAACGCACTCGTGTCGTTCTGTGTATAAATTTATCTCAGCCTCTGTTACGTGACCACAGCCACCACCACTACCAATACCACAAACACCACCACCACCACCACCACCACCACCACCACCACCACCACCACCACCACCACCACCACAACAACAACAACAACAACAACAACAAATTCAACATCTCATTACTTCCCTGAAAATGTTAGCAGTTGAATGCCAGGGAAATAAACTCTGATACGTTTGGACACTTCTGTTCCGATCCTCGAGCTTGTGTCCACATATCTGCCTGTATGTATATACTATGCAGATATCAGACTGGATATTCCTGGATGACCCATAAACACACACGCATCAATACACCTATCTTCTTTCAGCATGTGGTAGAAGCAAAATTTCCCCCTTTTTGGAAAAAAAAGGAGGACACGTCATTCCCCGTGAATGCGTGCATGCGAATGAGACAAATCTATATGTTAAATATACCTTGTATAATTCATATAGGGTATACAGTTGGTCACAACAAATATGCTCATCCAGAATTCCACTTTAATTTGGAATGGGGAGATGTTAGCACGCGACATCTTGTTATATAAAATATATATAGTGCACATGTTCCCACGAATATATGGGTGTGCATTTATATCCACCAAATTTATTCCGTCCTTTCTTTTGCAGGTAGGAAGATGTGCGTACGGCTTGACTATAGTTGCCGTGTATTGGGTAACAGAGGCGTTACCTCTACCGGTGACATCAATACTTCCGGTATTCCTGTTCCCTGTTCTCGGTGTTGTTAAAGCGCCTGTTATATGCTCCAGTTATATGAAGGTAATGCATGCCAAAGACCTCATACCTGACCGGGAAAATGGGGGGGGGGGGGGTCCTTGCTCCCACATTGGGGTTTAACCCTTTCTATACTGAATGCATTATCCCATTCAGTTATAAAAATTATAAATTGGAATGGTGTATTATTCATTTGGAGGGGTGTTAAGGTAACAAAAGCAGATGACAGATAATGCAATAGCAGAATAATTTATACTACTTGGTGGGAAATGTTCAGACAATAAGTTAATAACTTATTATCTGAACATTTCCCAAGGAAACTACTCGTCAATGAGTATTTAGTATAGAACGGGTTAAATGGGCATGGATGATTTGAATCTTCTGTGTTATTTGGAAGTAGGGTTAAGATAGGTCGATAAATATCGAAACATCACACGAGCCTTACAAGTTTCCAAAGTCATATAAATTTTCCATCTCTTTTCAATTTTTCGCTCAAAAGTTTTATGTCAGGATTGGATTATAAGTCACGCATGTTCTTCCATGAGATGGGACCCGACTTGATTAAAAGGTCGAAGATTCCACGCCCAGAAAAAGGTGGGTTTTGAGGGGGGGGGGGACATTTTTATGAACAAAGAAGTAAAATTCTGGCAAAAAATGGATTCCAACTTGACGACGACCTGCATCGAATGTGAACGATATACCAGATATCAGATTCTTTTGAAGATTGCTCAAGTTATCATTTAGACAACGGAAAAATTATGATTTCTAATTATTACAAGGGCGCGTGATCCAATTCGAACTTGACCTGTGTTTTCTAAACCATCTACCAAATATCAAGAAATTCTGTTAAACATTCTTCAAATTATCATCCGAACAACGCAAAGATTTATTATTTATGAGTCGAAAAGGGACGTAAATCCGTAAAAAAAAATCACTGGACCATGACTGAATTTGAATTTGTGTCTTCAAAAATGTGAACCACATAGCAAATCTCAAGAAATTATGTCGGATATTGCTGAAGTTATCATCCGGAATATATATGTTTCAAAGTCAAATAAAAACCGAATTTGAGCATGACAATCATTGTCAAAGCACAGACGTGATTCAACCAATGTTAGATCTTAGTAAACGAAATGGTGTGTTTTTATCGTAGCGGAATCAGACGGCATGGCGGTTTTTAGATCAAATTTCGTCGTTCTGAAATTCTGTTTCTGACAACTTAAAGGCACGTGCGGCCTTAATTGTCGAAAATATTCATATTTGTTCCAAACACCGTAAACAGAAAAACATTAACACGCATACAGTTCCGTTCATATATACCATGACCATCGCGTAAACAGCATGTTATCACAAAGACCTACTATATTTTACCTAAGCAAGAGCCTGATTGTGTTACAGAAGACAACACAATGCTACTGGCTAATCACACACAAATGGCATAAACGCTCTTTATTAGTTCCATATCAGGTATTCACCAACAAAGAACGCTCTTTATGTTTACCATCATAATATAAACAAACACCAGAAAAGTTACTTTTTATGCTTTTGTTTACATAACAATGGTCAAACATATGACCATAACATACTGTTTATGCGATATTTCTTATTTGTATACGGACAAAGTCTATATCAACATTTTGATGTTCTTTCTGTTTGTGGCGGTTTTTGACGGGTGGAGATATTTTCACAGGATACCCACCGCCAAGGCCAACCGTGTCTTTAAGTCTTTCGATGAACATTCTTGGAATTGATCTGGACTTCATGACGAATATCTCTGGAATTATATATCCGATCGGGTCGGGGTTTGTTTCTACGCGTAGAGTAGCCTCTTGGGGAATATTGGCCGATGACACATAGTGAAAAATATTTTTTTAAAGGAAATTTTTATCCTAAAGTTACCATTTTTAGATGCTGTGCCCCTTTCTCAAGAATTATATAATTATCCATAATAAAAGATTCCCGCCCCTGTGGTTTGTACTAGAAAGAAATCAGATCGTGCAGTGTTTTTTTTGTGGTTATATCTCCGCTCTTACTAGAGGCTTTTTTACTTTGACTTTTTGTCAGGTGAGCAAAAGACAGTGACAGTTTCTGATATATGGTGTCCATGCATGCGTTCTTTGCCAAAAGCGAAATACAAAACGGAGCGTTCTAAATTATGAGCTGTTGTACTCATTTCTGAACTATTATATTTATGGATGCTTTGCATGGTGGTCATTTATGAGACCATCTCCTTTTATATTCAATAGAATATATGTAACAAATGAATGAATTTGAACTATGGATTAGTGCAAAAATACACTCGTTTGCTCTATGAACGATGCAAACAACATGGTAATTATAATGAAAATGAATTTATGACTGGAGTCATAAATTCATTTTCATTATAAAGAAATTAATAATGAAATGGCTTTATATATGACAACGCCATGGGCATCAAACGGTGGGTACAAGTTAAGAGTAATTATTATTTACGTGATAACGTTCGTCATTTGACATTTGTGTGCACGTCAAAATTATGGGTGTGAAATAAGGGTCGAAAAAACGATCTAACTTTTTCTACTATAAGAAACACCAGCTCTAAATGTAAGTGGTATTAACCACTAAGTGGCATTCAAACGGCATACATTATATGTGAAGGATCGAACACTTTTATTACTTCTATCCCCTTCATTAGGACACGATTATGCTGTTTCTTGGGAGTCTGATAGTGGCGGTGGGTGTGGAGGAAACAAACCTACACAAGCGGATAGCCATTCGGGTGCTACTCTTCATGGGAACGGACCCGAAATGGTGAGTTAGGTACGATTATCACGTGATATGCACAGATGTAACACCACTAGCAACAATAAAGAGGAACCTAAAAATTATCCTATTCACGCGTGTATATATACTTGTAAGTACACATGTAGACCCTCACAATTACATGTATATTAAATCCACTTACCATACTTTTATAATTTTAGAATTTCGACAGTGTCATACAAAGTTGCCACACACAAGTGATAATGATACATTATTCAGATCCACGCACTCTATTTGTCCAGTATGATGTTACCTTATTCGTATTCAAAATCGCGCAGTACTATTTTTTGGTCAGTTTTGAATTCGCGCACTTTGAATTCGCGCACCTAGCTGCGCGAATTCAAAACTGACAAACATATATATGTTCGTAAATATCTTGGATCTCATGACAGTTTCAGTTCTTAATAATTCCTGATGATATATGTATGTATTCAACACCATCACGGTGGATTTACATCGTGAAAACATACATGCATCGTCAATTTATTGAGGAGATGGGAGCGTATGCATGTGGTCCAAATAATTATGCTGCTACTGAAATAGTTATAGACACCTTTGACATGAACTCGAAAGAAGTAAAACCACAGAACAGTCTGAACAGAATCAACACAGTCTGGGGTGCGGGTCTAACCGTTGATAACTACAATCCAGGCTGTTTGTTCACCCCAGGGTTGTCCAGGGGACATGCTTTCGTGCATCTTCAGCCTGGAACATGTATGTGTATTAATTTTTTTTTTAATTATACAAGTATACATGAATTTCAACATCGACGATGTTACGATGATTAATCGATTTACATCTCTATATAAAACCCAAATGCCGTCTTTTTTGTCTGCAAACTAAAATGTTTATGACGTTCATGTTTTGATCCCAATAAAAATATTAATAAACAAAAATGAAAACAAACGTCAGTTCCAACAACGGCGACTATACGATTTAACAAATGGTAACGTCTGAAGTACGCACAGTTGTAAATATATAAATAATGACTTTTTTATTGGTGGGACGAATTAATATCGATAAACAATATGAAAATCACTCCAACAAGGTGAGCCACTACTTATATATAATCCATGTATAAAAATGACGTTTTGTGATGTTGTGATGTCATTTGGGTATACAATTTATGAGAATATATGCCGGGTATCCCTGTTAAAGTATACAATATATACATCAACCCCCGGTTTTTTCATACAGCCCGGTGACTTCATCATCGCGATTTTCATCATCATCACCATATTCATCATCATCATCATCATCATCATCGATATCGATCATCATCATCGTCGTCGTCATCGCAATTGCCATCGCACTCGTCATCGTCATCGTCATCATCATCATGATGTAATTTCTGTCGTCAAGGGTTTTTAAAGTATTCTTCGAAATTAAGGACGTGTTTGAAGATTCGGTATATTTTACCTCCACTGGTTGTGTATATATGTCATTTTGCCAACTGATTCTATAATTGCTGATACGGCTACATTTAACATATTCGAGAATACTATCCGGATTTGATAAATACCCAGTAGATAAGAGATGTCCCTGGCCACTTTTGATTAAAATAATGCAGATCTTTCTGATCCAGTGGACGTGAGATCAATTTAACGATGGATGCTGATCCTTTCTACATGGATTAGTCATTTGTGACGTTGTGTGGCAGTTGATCCTGTTCGCATGTTGCAAGGGTTTCCATAGTGAAATGAAAGCATCATTTGAAAATGCATGTCACATTGCACCTGTCAATAGCAAGCCTCTGTTCGTATAACAAAACTTTCAAAGATTGCCGATTTGTTAAATGTACGTTAATATTCGTTAAATAAATTGACCAACAATTCTTAAATACATGGCTACACAGGGTCATGTACAGGTAAAACAAAGGCAACCAAGACTTGAATCGAATCTAAATTATAAGTCGATATTTAATCAAGCATATATATAACTGGAATAATTACTCATCCGTGTTACGAACCATGTATCGAGAATACAACTAATCAAAGCGCCTAAGTAGTCATTAAGAGGATTATTCACACATCTACCCTATACCTACCGAAAACAATAGGTGTCTGCAAAACGGGATGACCCCAATATTTCTATTGTGATCATTTTTTGCGCTCATAGATCCAATGGCGATTGCATTCTGTTATAAATCATGTTAAAAGTCATTTATGGACGGTACCCTGCATTTATAAAACTTTTTTCAGGTTGATGGCGGGCATCATGCTCCCGACTTGGTTCCTTTCTATGTGGATGAGTAACACGGCGACGACAGCCATGATGGTCACGATAGTCAACGCCATCCTGGTTGAAGTCAAACATGTAATGTTGGAGGGTAAGCGTTTTTCACTGGTCGCCATTATGTGAAACTGACCCTCTTTCTATAATTTCACCCACTTAATTTTCTATAATATTTCGTCAATAGGTTTTCAAAATGCTAATGTATTGAAATAGAATAATTACATTATAGGGCGGAATGGAACGTTGATCGTATATATAGGAATTTTGTCACGGTCACGGCAACACGTGACGTCGCGGAAACGTCACTCTAAAGTACACACAATTTAAAGGTGTACTGTACGCCATTTTCAATAAATTCCCGGTGATAACAACGATCTAATATCGATAATATATAGAAAACTAAGAAATTTGAGTCGGTGATGTAAATCTGTAAACGTTCAGGTTAATAGGTTATCTTAAAATCAAAGTTAATAATTTGATATAAATTAAATTTATAGCTGGAGCCATAAATTAAATTACGAATTTCCGTGTACAAGACGTAATCAAAATAATTCACGGATAGTGGATTGGGCAACGCGTGGTACACTTGATCGTGTAAAAAGTTATGTTGAAACGGGGCGTAAATTCAAGCCACTCACTGAATTATGACTATACAATGACTTAAATGAGTATATGGGACTAGAATGCATATAACATAACATCTGTTTGATACATTTGCTTGAAAACTGTTCAAAAACTGCTCGACAACGACAAT
This sequence comes from Siphonodentalium dalli, assembly GCA_032622095.1. Lineage (NCBI taxonomy): Eukaryota > Metazoa > Mollusca > Scaphopoda > Gadilida > Siphonodentaliidae > Siphonodentalium > Siphonodentalium dalli. The sequence continues at coordinate 116,456,365 of CP136064.1, forward strand.
TGGTATTTTCGTATTCCGGCTAATCTGCCATCCGTAACATTACTTCCCACTCAACAGACTTTCAAATAATGGAAATCTGGTTAACTTATTCTACGACTCAGAGACTATAGTAACCAACAACAACATTTGAGTACAGTATCTTTAATGAAATTTCCAACTCAAAATGCATTTAAAATATGTTAATAGTTTTTACTGATAGGTTGTTATAAGGAATAATCTTCACTCCTGAAATAATTACACAGTATAAAATTACACCCTCCCTAATGTTGGAAATTAATGTTAGACGGATATAATATGATGGTCGAATCACCGGATTCGAATTCACCCTGAAGGGGGTTCGCGAATGGATGATAATAGCTACGACTTAAAGATTAATACATGATTTATTATATGGCATCAATGATCAAACCCCACCCCCCATCATTGGATTAGTTTACAGTATTGTAACTATTAGAACACATTAAACTCACAAGATCATTTGAAGAAAATACAACACTTATACGCTAAAACACACATGTATGCTAAATGAAAACCTTTCATACGAAACACGTGAAAATAAGTCAAAACGAATCATAAATATAGCGAAACATTCAGACGACATAAACAAGCAGGACAAATGATGCCATCTCAATTTGCTGTGTGGACCGCTAATACTACTGTTGATGATAACGCGTAAAAGAGGTGACATATGGTCCAAGGCGTATGTGATGTGCGAACCAAAAAATTCATGAATCTTATAGGGATGGGTGGGAGGGTGTCAAAGAACTGTCAAATTATAATTCCAAATTAGTGTACCTTCGCAGCCACTGACGAGAAAGGTTGCGATTGGCTGCTCGCGTGTATATTGAGACATCCAATCAGATTACACAAATCGTGGGTGATAGAAACTACGATTAGGACAAGTTGAGAATGCCTGAAACGGATCGCTGACTAGGTTAAGGTCCGGAATACGAATGAGATGTTAAAGGTACGTGCGGCCTTAATTGTCGAAAATATTCATATTTGTTCCAAACACCGTAAACAGAAAAACAGTAAAACGCATACAGTTCCGTTCATATATACCATGACCACCGCGTAAACAGCATGTTATCACAAAGACCTACTATATTTTACCTAAGCAAGAGCCTGATTGTGTTAGAGAAGACATCACAATGCTACTGGCTAATCACACACAAATTGCATAAACGCTCTTTATTAGTTCCATATCAGGTATTCACCAACAAAGAACGCTCTTTATGTTTACCATCATAATATAAACAAACACCAGAAAAGTTACTTTTTAAGCTTTTGTTTACATAACAATGGTCAAACATATGACCATAACATACTGTTTATGCGATATTTCTTATTTGTATACGGACAAAGTCTATCTACATTTTGATGTTCTTTCTGTTTGTGGCGGTTTTTGACGGGTGGAGATATTTTCACAGGATACCCACCGCCAAGGCCAACCGTGTCTTTAAGTAAAATTAACTCGGAAGTTCGGTCCTGAGTAATTAAACATTTTACCCAAAAATAACTCATACATTTGTGCCGATCCCAAACTTTCGCGATTAAAATGTTTGTGATTCGGCCGAATGTATTTATATAGTGTATAATTACACCATGCAGGGAAGGCAGATTATTCCTTAAATATACACGTAAAAACGTGAAATCCGAAGCAACACCGCACCCCCAAATATACAATTCGTTATAACGACTCGCGAGTCGTTATAACGACTTCCAACAACTCGTTATAACGACTTCCAACAACTCGTTATAACGACTTCCAACTCGTTATAACGACTTCCAACTCGTTATAACGACTTCCAACATATTGTTACAACGACCTGCAAGTCGTTATAACGAGTTGTAGAAAAAAAACCCAAGTCGTTATAACCTGTTGTAGGAAGTCGTTATAACGACTTGTACATTTTTCTACAAGCCGTTATAACGAGTTGTAAGTCGTTATAACGAGTTGTTGAGGTCGTTATAACGAGTTCTAGGTCGTGCATTTGTATATTTGGGGTGTGGTGGTGTTTCGGGTGGTCCTAATGCGCTTTCTTACTCACACAGTTCTAGCAATTTGCAATAAAAGTATGGCCCTTCTCTAATGCCGAAATGCCACAGTATAATACTTTCTATATTGAGAGAAAGTGGCTGAGTGAGAAAGACTTTTGAGGGAGTTCAACTCACTTCTTTTTTAGTGTTTATTTATTCGTTTAGTGGCTGACTACCGGAATTTTCAACAGATAGCAGGGCACATGGCAGTTATCAAGCTACTCTCCAAAAGATGTGACCCGGAAAATGGTGAAACTTATCGAAACATTTGCACGTTTTCTTCTTCCTCCTGATCAGAAAACATCGCAATCAGACACCCCTATAATAGGCTTATCCTTGAGCATGAGCATGAGAATCAAAATAATTGCATTCACCATCATCAATATCACAAATCCGCCAAATCATCCATTGATATAATACGCCGAAATGAGCATGAAAGTACAAATATGAACGCTTTGTATCTACCGATATTGGGCGACGGTATGGCATGGACGTTCTTTATAAGTGCCGACTTTGTTTTAGTATGATACAAATTCAAAACGTGTTAAAAGTTCTTTTGAATGTCCGTATATATATATAACCATAAAACTTACTAATGGCTTATATAGTTACGATCGAATTATTTTCTGGAATAGAAAACGTACACATAGCGGTTGTATTGTGTCAAATCGCACAGGACATTTTTAACTATAAGAATTTCATTAATCACGAAACGTTTTTTATGCAGAAGACTACTATATATACGCACTGATATATGCTACTAGATTATGCTGTTTTATTATCCACCCCTTAACTCACACAATTGCTGATTGGGCAAAAGCCGTCACATGATAATCCGCGGCAAAAATTCATATTGGACTCCCGAAAGTCATATTGGACTCGATTCGAGTTCAATGTGACTTTTATAAAAGTTATCGGGACTGGGTGATGTTGGATAAACATACAGATGGATAATACAAAATGTCATTGTACAATGTTGTATACAGTATATATGCGTTTTGTTGTACTCGCCCAGGTTGTGGTGAACAGTGATATTAGACTTTTCACCACAACCTGGACTCGTACAAGAAAAAACACATACTGTATATACGCAGCATTGTATATAATAACTCTATAACATTATGTAATTCCCAACATGCATTGGAATTACTGAGAATAACTAAATAAATATAACACAGCATGATATATCATAAGATAATAGTTATATATTTCTTTATTGTCGCCATTCAATCGCCCAAAATCCCGATTAACCAACGTTGTGGCACACCCCCCCCCACACAAAGAACATCGGTAGCATATTTAAAGACACATTATGTAGTTATTTAATAACTGATAAGTGAGAACCCTGGCACATTGCCCACTGAAAATTCCAGCCAGCCGATGGGGGGGGGGGGGGGGTATCATTTAAGAAAACGCAAATGTCTAAACTATCCGCGATTTTGAACATTTCCTCTTTTAGTCGGAACGTATTTTATAAACAAGCGTCAACGATTATTCCAATGGGAGTCGATGCGTATTATTTATACATAAGAATGAATCTTCTTCTTGTCAGTACTGTTGGAAAATAAAATTTAGAACAAATATTTAATTTATTGTGTGACGGTATATTCCCAGCGGAGTGTTTCACAAATCACTTTGAGCAGAGTATTTAAATGTCGTCAGTTGAATCGTGTGCCTTTGTGTGGAGATAGGTCCCTAACACGCACGGGTCACGAATCACGATGTCATGAAAGTTAATGCAATTATGTAGCTTTGTGCTCTCGAGACAACCAACGACCATAGTTCGTTGTCGTCAGATCCATTTTATCTATAATATCGTCATCGTGTTGTTTGGCTTTTCGTGCACATATAGAGCCGTGACTATTAGGGAAAACGTTAAGCAGTACATACATTTAAGTTAAATGGTGATACAACACAGTTAGTTAGATCTAATAGTAGAATACATATAACTACATGCACAGATACCAGTTTGCCGATAATATGCATTGAATTCCACTCAATATTGCAACTGAAGTTGCAGAGTACATGTTCTTGGTACTTGAACAATGATCAAAAATAGCTCCTCCCATTCCCGTGTTTCTTGTACATATATGTTGCATGCAGTGCATTCCACACCACCACCGCCACCACCACCACCACCACCACCACCACCACCACAACCACCATTCCCATATATACATGCACACCCCAGAGCATCTGATATCTGTTCAGACCGGTCTTAATTGCGTTTTATATTATTGACTAATGACTTTCAGTTTCGAACTGAACTAATTAAACGCAAATAAGACCGACCTGAACAGAGATGAGGCTTCTTGGCCCACTATATAACCGGCCTCCGTGACTGGTTTCTAAGACTGAAGTCAAAACGTGGTAGCTACACTTTAACGTCGAACTTTAATCTATTGTCATTTCACTTGATAAAGACCGAAAACTTGTGTGCATTACACACTAATGATTATATAAAGGTGATATTCAATTCCTGTCATCTTTTATTAACTTGGTATTTGAATGATACCTCGCCCATTTGCGCCTCTTTCATCACATCACCTTTGCTTGAATAGAGGGACACACTTACCCTTTGAATTACGATGTGGGTGTTATGTGAAATTTGGATTGTGCAAGATGACGACCTGCATGCTCATATTTGTGAGTAGCCGATTATTATATATCAGTATATCTACACAGTCCGTCTGTGTTACTCTAAATCCTGTTTCGATTGGTCAACTTCCAATTGGGTCACCCGTTTCATACCCCAATAACACATACCGTAACACGAACACGACGTCACAAATTGGTGACATAGTCACCAAAAGCGGTCAGCAGTATAAATGGGCGTGCTTTTAAAAGTTTTGCATCTGAAGCCAGTTATTGATATCGATCACGTAATCGTTGCTAAGTGCTTGGAAATCTTATATTGGGCTGACTTAATGTGCTGCGTGGGTTAGTTTCAAATTATCGGTAGCTTTTGTGAACATAAATATGAATACATTCAGCTTTTTATGAGAATACATTATCAAAAACCTATATAAATGTAAGAAATGAATGTACTGGGTGTGTATTATTAGGGGACACGGCGTGGTGGTTGCTGGGGCACCTTTAGTTATGCGTCCCAACGATCACAGCGCCGTATCCCCCCATAACATACACCCACTACATTCATTTCTTAAATATTTTGAATGTGTATCTGATATTTATCGTGATGTTCCGAACTGCGCATCGCTATTATACTTCGGTGCATTTGTATATATGCACATATATACATGTACGTTTGCATGTTTCGTGTCAATTCAATATACGTCTCCTTCCCGTAATTACAACATTCTTATGAACGCAATGTTACATTGTAGAACATCAATAGCATTGGAAGATGCCCATTGTGATTTGACACCAAAAACCGCCATGGCATGCACTAATTTTCCGGCATGCAAAGTTATTATTCACAGCGACCTTCCATTTTAAAGGCCCACTTAATTTTCGAACCCCCTCCCCAGATCACATTATATAAAATATATGCCATATTATATACCATTTAAAAGAGGAGGCTCCAAAACATTGTATTATCAACTTATTCGGTTAATAAACTCTGAACATGTTGTTTTGTTGAGGTACCGACGTGTGTTCTATGCTTAAGTTTCATCTGCAATGGAAGGGGAATAACTCTATCTTAGTTTGAATTATGTTGCATTATGGGAGCGAAACTGGTCAAACGTTTCTATGATTTCAGCTAGTTTCTATTACTATATGCATGGGCACATTTTGAGACGAGACACAATGGTGAAGAATTATATAGTATTTTAATCATACTTTATTTCATAAATTGTTATTAAACCCGTATATCAAGGTACCATAATCGGTGACTCGAAGATTTAATGGGCCTTCAAATGATCAATTCATTCTACAGAAAAGCTTCCTGAACACGAGTATGACAATGGTGGTATGGAGCTAGACCCGAAGGATGAGATAGAAGAAACACAGAAATCTACGTTAGTATGACGTATTACTAATTGTATTTTTTATACATATGCGTCTTTAACGTGCCCTATCCGATTCACACAATGCAATATCGACGTTCATATAGGCCGTCTTTACGCGTTAAGTCAAGCGAGCAAAAATTATCGTCTCGGATAAAGAGCGTCCATGCTTCCGTTTCACAAAAGCGATAGATTATAAAGAGCATTCTGAATTATAATATTTTGTAGTCGTTTTCAGCATATTTACAAATAATAACTCCGATGAACATCCCCGCAAACGAAGTGTGGTTGGGTATAGAACGGGGTTCGTTCATTCCTATATAATGTTGCAGAGTTATGACTCTTAGATGGGAAATGCGATTGTGCCATCTTTGGATCTCTGTCTCTCAGACATCTTATGTCATATTTGAAAGATCTTTAATAAGGTCACGAGTCATGCAGCATGAAGGGACCAATATCCACATGTAAAATATTTTATTCTGAAGTTATGAGCCGTAGAGAGTAAAATATATCAATATCTATGCAGCTATGTCGTCTTTGATGGGATGTGAATGCATGATCTTGGTACATGTAAATGAACAATAATTGGAAGCATGTTATTCACATGTACCTGGTTGTGACATCATCCATCGCAGGCCGGATTAAGACGTCTTTCGAATTAGGCCGCCTCAGACAATTAATATGGGATCATGTCTCTATTCCGAAGGTTCTCTATTTCAAAGGTTCGCTATTCCGAAGTTTCGCTATTACGAAGGTTGTTTTTATTCTATTATATGCGACCCGCCATATCAAAGCCAGTCGTAAGTCGGGATTTTTTTTACCCTGTGCCAATGCATTCTCTTATATATGCGAGTCGACCATAGGTCGCCTCGCATATATAAGAGAATGCATTGGCCTAACAAGATTTTATCATTTTGTTTAAATAAATGTTTCTGACAATGTTTAGGACATAAAATAAAAAACATCCATTACCCTGCAGGGAGCCCCACACATATATAGAAGCATATAGAAGAGTGTCGTCTGCTCATGTTTGCCTGGGGTTCTGTATGGGTGAAATTATAAAATTGTTAAAGAATACAAGAAAAAATTATTAAAATTGTAAAAAATTGTTAGGCCAATGCATTCTCTTATATATGCGAGGCGACCTATGGTCGACTCGCATATATAAGAGAATGCATTGGCACAGGGTAAAACAAATCCCGACTTACGACTGGATTTGATATGGCTGGTCACATATGCGAGGATCTTCATCGTCGATGGTCTGCTTTACAAACATACTCCATCGTATATATTATGGGCGTACTATAGCGTTTATGACCCGAATGTGGCCTGATTTAAATAGCTATAGAGAAATAACGTCATACCTAATGGTGTTGAACATGTTATGCATGTGAACCCACGAAAAACAATACAATGAACGACCACCAAGACGGAGTAGGAAGTGAGGTATTTTGGAGGCAAGAATACGTCAACTAAAGGAAGATTATAGCTGTGGCGTTATAACTCTAAATTAGTACTTGGACTCCACAACGTATACTGCATTGTGGAATATCGCTGAATAGAGGAACCCACGTTGAATTGTGGCAGTGTATATTGACATTTGATGTTTCTTCTAAAGACAGGACTTTATCCCTTATTTCGTTTCAGTCATGCAGTCACCATGTTTCCATAATGAACGATAAAGTTATTCCTGCTATTGTTTTGTCTTGTCTTGTATATATTCCTTCGTTTATTGTCGAAGCACCACTCTGATGAGCGTAGAAAATATGCACTATCCTAGGGATATCTACAGGAATCCTCAGAATATGAAATTACTTATTTGTACAGTTTCTCGGATAATCACTACAGACAAGGATCCATCACCAGGACAGGTATGATCATAGTATGCTCTGCTTCTTAGTTCGATTTCTTTTATATCTTGTTCAGTGAGTCTGCATAGGATCATCACATCATGGTGTGTAGGGTCTAGTGTCAGAGTGCTAATTTTTGGACAATTATTACCTTGTTTATCTACATTGATTTTTGCCGATATTCGTTTCTATAGTATTCGCGTTAGGTTCGTTTCTTTGTTAGATTAGGCTTTCTCGAAATTACAATATTTCTTTGTATCAATCAGCTGGCTATTCTTATGCAACTTGTTAATTCTTGCCCAAGCATGTGCTCATTAATTACCATTCATCGCACGTATTCTTAGCTTTACTTTTAATAATAACTTATTTGTCGAACTGTTAATGCCATTGTGGTGATCTGATAATTTATAATGCAAATCTGTTAATCTAATCATGCGTCGTTAATTCACACCTGTTCGTGCTTTGTATATAAGAATTTGTAAAACTGTGATATGGCACTTTATGTTTTGGAACTCCAATATTCAGTCACGTTTCACCTATTACAACTGGAGTTCCAATTGTTTTGGTGGACTGTTTCCAACTATACCAGAATGTCCGTATATTTCTATTGTGAAAATAAATGCTAATTCCCCAGAAAGACTCAATGTTGATTCAACCCGAAATAAGCTCTATCAAATTGGTGAGAGAATCCTGGCAGTGTTGCTATTTCCCCAACTGCAACGCAACGTTCCCGGAAGAAAAGAAGAACGACGCAGCCGATACCGGAAAACATCATTAACATCCTGAAGACGTTCGAGTTTCTGAACCACCGACTCGACTGGAGTCTAAAGACGGAGAACGGAGACGTGTCACTGTCACTTAACTGGAAGAAGGTAACACGAAAATGTAAGTCTGCATCGAACATACTTAGAGACCGAATTCGCATGGAGGATTTCATCCAAAAGAAGGAGAAGATATCAATTAATTGTACCAGTGTAGCTGCGACACAGTAAGATATGATCGTTTCGGATTCAGTGAGTACACAAACTCAACTTTTTACTCAAGTTATTTCAAAAACCGATATTGGTATCACGACTTCGCCATCGACACCTAGTGTTAATAGCGCTATCCAAACGATACCGGACTTCGTAGTTCAGAAACACGATTCGTCAACGGAGCAGCTTCCGGCATCATTACAATTCCAATCTAAAATCATCGACATCGTTCCCAAGAATGAATCACCGACAACTAAACCTTTTCAACATTCCCAGTCAGTTGAGGTGACTGAAAAAGTTGTTCGAAAACGGCTGCACAAGGACGAACCACAATACCTTATAAAATGGCGCGGACTCCCAGCAACTAAAAACACATGGGTAAATAGAGATGATTTGGACTTTGAAGCGATGTGATACATATCTGATTACCCAGCGATTAAGATACCTGGAAGTTTAGTACCAAAACAGCTACACATAAATCAGCTTCCAGAACCGTCACCCATTGGTATACAGTGCTAAAAAAAAATATTTCGAATCTGTACGGCGATATGTACGACAAAGGCTAGAGAATTGTCCTCACGTTGATTTCGAGTCAGTGCGCCGCGGCCTTCAAAGCGGATGGAAAAAGACAACGAGGACATTCGTTTAGTTCAATATGTCAAGTCATTCAGAAAAGGACAAACATGAAAAGCTATTTTAACACTCATTCATTTTGCATGCAAACAGAGAAATTGTGGGACCAATTTCACCCGGAGGAGAGTGTGGTGTCAGAGTGCTAATTTATGGACAATTATTACCTTGTTTATCTAAATTGATTTTTGCCGATATTCGTTTCTATAGTATTCGCGTTAGGTTCGTTTCTTTGTAAGATTAGGCTTTCTCGAAATTACAATATTTCTTTGTATCAATCAGCTGGCTATTCTTATGCAACTTGTTAATTCTTGCCCAAGCATGTGCTCATTAATTACCATTCATCGCACGTATTCTTAGCTTTACTTTTTATAATAACTTATTTGTCGAACTGTTAATGCCATTGTGGTGATCGGATAATTTATAATGCAAATCTGTTAATCTAATCATGCGTCGTTAATTCACACCTGTTCGTGCTTTGTATATAAGAATTTGTAAAACTGTGATATGGCACTTTATGTTTTGGAACTCCAATATTCAGTCACGTTTCACCTATTACAACTGGAGTTCCAATTGTTTGGAATGTCCGTATATTTCTATTGTGAAAATAAATGCTAATTCCACAGAAAGACTCAATCTTGATTCAACCCGAAATCAGCTCCATCAAACTAGTATCAGTTGTGTATAGAGATGTTGGTCTTGAATGACTTGTTGGTGCTTGCTATTGCATCAATCGCGTGGAACTTATGCTTTGTTGTTGTTCTTGGTTTGATTTAGGTGAAACATTCAGCGACGAAGTGATGTCTAGTCTCTGCAGTTGTTGTAACATAGTTTGCAGATGTCATTCAATTTGTACTGGTTAAATACGGCTGTGTTACTTTGGAGTATATATGTTCCAGTCAGGAGCCTTGCCTTTGTCTCTGCTCTCCTTGTATCATGTATGTTTGGTTGTACCGTACTATAAATGTTGTGGACTATATTTACGCAAACTGATTTTGGATTGAAGTACTTGAGGGACGATCTCTCTTTTATTTCGTCTTCCCAGGAGTCAATTGTGTGGAGCGCTAATTGTCGGATTCCAATTTCTTGCTCTATACAGTCTGGGCGAGTAAGATTCCGTAGAAGATGTTTAGAATATTATCTGTGTCAACATTGAGGTTTGATGTGATTCAAGTTTCTTCACCTATGTTGAGTATTTAGGTTCAGTACTTCAAGTCCATAAATAACTCTTGGTGCCACATACATCGACCATAGTGTGGTTTTAATTTGTTGGGTGATTCCCGTCTTGCCATGTAATCCGGCGCACATTAATGAGTAGGCGGTTCTTCTCGAAAGCTGAATTTTCTTCTCTATATCTGCCTTGTTGTCCTTATTACGCCACCTAGTGTGGTGTTACTTGCATTTGGTTTTTTTATATCGCATGGAGTACAGGGCGAATGTATTCTTGGAGATTGTTTGTACCTTACTCAATCGTACCGATATAATCACGTAGATGCCGAAATTGTAAAGTTAACGCCAGCGGTGTATAATACGTTTATGAAAATATGATAAATCCTATCGATAGAGTCAGGACAGGCTCAAATTGTAAACTTAAAGTCACCGGTGTAATAATATGTTGTTGAAAATATAAATAATCTGATAGCCTGAAAATATTGTATAACCTATTGGGAGCCCATAATAAATGGGAATAACCTATTGGGAGCCCCTTCTGTATTTTATGGAGATTGTTTGTACCTTACTGAATCGTACCGATATAATCACGTAGATGCCGAAGTTGTAAAGTTAACGCCACTGGTGTATAATATGTTTATGATAAATCGTATCGATAGAGTGAGGACAGGCTCAAATTGTAAACTTAAAGTCGAAAATATAAATAATCTGATAGCCTGAAAACATTGTATAACCTGTTGGGAGCCCCCTGGTGTAGTGAACTGAATTATGGGTAATTTTAATTGGAGTGCGCATGTCTGTTTTTTTTGTAGTAACGGCCATCTTTTATTTTCTGCATGCGCAGTCTATATGCGTTCTTTTGGGGAAATTCGCTATTTTGGTTAAGTGAAACAATGGTATGAGTTCAATGTTTGTTTGTATATAAGAAAGTATATTGAATTTTGGAGGCCGACAATTGTATCTATTTGAAGATTAAAAGTTGCTTGTGTGTATTTAGCTGTGCATGGTTCGTTAATTAGGCCAGCCTATTGTCATATTAGAACGTCTCCAATAACATACAACCTCTCTGCAGTTAACATTGTGAATTTGGCAACAGTCCAAGCAGGCCCTCTAATGGAGCACTGTGAATTTGGCAACAGTCCAAGACACGTGGGGTATATATAGAATACACACGTAGTGTTTCTGAATACCAAATTTACACCACGAGTGGGATTGATGGTTTACCACACGAGCTTTAGCGAGTGTGGTAAATCATCAATCCCACGAGTGGTGTAAATTTGGTATTCAGAAACACTACGTGTGTATTTTGTTTATACCATGACCGGTACAGGAGCAACAACTGCTATGAAATCGAAATAAACCCACTTAAATTAAGATGATTCTGTCGCACCATTCACAATAATCCCCGTTGTGTTCCCCACACTTGGCCGTACATCGACGCACACTATCACAGCTGATCAGGCGTATTGATACATTGAATTAGGTCAACATTCAATTGTACGAATATGGTATCATTGTAGCCAATTCACAATAAACTGTAATCATGATGAAACCGCCATAAATAAACAACATGAATATATATATGGGAATACGAATTTAATGAATATAAATATAACACATTGCGGGAACTTTTTTTTCTCCGCCGTACAGTGAACAGGAAACCACGAAAGTCATTTTGAAATCCACCGTTTGTTGTTCGAGTTTTTTACGTCTATTTCTTGAAATATATGTTCAATTTGTTGATCTGGATGTGATTTCCACGGAAATAACTGTTCGTTTTTATCGCATTAGTGAGTATAATATTCAATTGAATCGAAAGTATCAAATTGTTTTCATCGCGAGGCGCTACATTTTAAAAATAGAGTGATTTTGATCGAGGTCATGGAAGGTTAATGAAAGGTCAACTCGGATGTAGTTCTACTATGGGTATAAACTTTAACCATTGAAATGCCATTAAAACGTGTTACCCACAGTAGAAACGTGTTACCCACGGTCGGACTCCTGTTCACACACAGTAGGGTGTACAGCACAAATATATTATATAGCATGTTTGTACACAGTACAATAGGGAGTCATGGTATAAAATAACTGAACACCTGTGGCCAACTTGATCTCCAGAATGTTTTTAAGTGGAAGGGACAGTGTAGTGGGGTGGGGGTGGAAGTTAGATTTTGAGTGTGTATGATTCACAACTTTTGTAAAAAAAAGTTAATGCACATGTAGTTGGAAATTTCATACATTATTACACTACAACATAAAGGTTAAAATACATGGTTACCATTGCCTGGTATCCCAACTAGTAATTATTGTCCCCATTATGATGGGGACGGGGATCGAATGATGGAGGTATTTTGAGGGGGTGGGAGTCACAACTGTTATAAAGAATTTTAACAGTTGGAAATTTCATACATGATTACACTAACTTTTTGTCCCCATTTATTTTACTGCTGTCTTGTTTGTTACTGTATTCCTGATATGGAAATAATAAAGAGCATTTATTACGCCACCTGTGGTGTATCTAGCTGCTGAGATTTTGATATTGCGTGGTGGACAGGGCGAATGCATTGTGGGGCTTTTATTTATAGAGTTGGAAATTCCGTTTATTTAAAAGTCGGAACTACGCGACCAGTAGCCCAAGTCCAGTAAAACGGTTCGTTATAGGTGCTGGTTGTTATTGTTATTTTAACGGAATTCTGAGTTGGTCATTCGCGAAACCAATATATTTTATATTCTATAATTAAAACCGTGGGTATATAATATATGATCCTCTTTATGGATATTGTAGGAAGGTAAATTTAGCTAAAGCGGTGGGATATCTTGCAAGACAACACATTTCGGTTTGCGCTATAACGGCTCAATGTTTTAAGGTGTTACACAACGTCTGATAAAAAGAGTTCTATCGGGAATATTCACACTATTTTTTCAGAGAACATGCATAGAGTAAACATAGTCCTATCGGACTATCGTAAAGTAGTTCCGTTTAATTCGGGATTAATTAACCCTCAGACTGCCGAAACTGCCGACAATAAATTCGCTTGTTCGTGTCCGCCGAAAATCAAACTTGCCTGTTTAGAGGTCCCATTTTCGTGGCTAATGGTGATAGAATCACAATTTTTCAGTCAAATTCATGGATAAATTACATTACACTTAATCGGCTTATGTCCGCGGCCATAAACCTGCGTTTTGATAACAATTTATTTGAGACAAACTGTTGCGCGGGTATCAGTCGGCGCTTATCGGTTGAAGTTATTATGATCGTGCAGCCTGCGCGTGCAACAAGTGTTCAAATACAACAGAAGAAAAAAATACTATGTCAAATAAATAACGTCATCAATGGACAGACAAGTTTCATTTCCGCGGGACACGAAAAAGCGAATTTAATGTCGTCAGTTTCGGCAGTCTGAGGGGTTTAATTAATCTCCTTTACGATATCCCGATAGGACTATATTTACACTATGTTCTCTGAAAAAAAATGGTGTGAATATTCCCGATAGAACTATTTTTATCAGACGTTTTGTAACACATTAAAACATTGAGCAGTTAGCGCAATTTTCTGGAATTTCGGACTATTTCGTCTATAAAAATACGATGAGCAACTGAAAATGTTTTTCAACATTCTGGAAGGGGTAGATGTCCAGGTATATATGTTTAAAATTTCACGCATAAACTATGACAGATAACAAAGTTATAATTAGTTTTATAGGCCCACCATAAATCCCCTATAATAAACGCATGCCCCCGTAAGCACATGGCTTTGCTGTGGATGCTTTCGTTCCCAGCATGCATCATTCTCGCTATCTGTAAAATGTCTATGAACAATGGCTGTGCCACGCACTCTTAGCTTTGATCCGCATTTAGAAGCATTCTGGTGTGGCGAATGAGAAACCTGCAGTAATTTATAAGCCGTAGTTCATTGTAATAATTTGAAGAATTACTTATCTTAACGGAATTCTGAGGCGGTCCATTCATGTAACCAATATATTTTATATTATGATTTATATTTATGGCTAATAATACGATCTTGGTGGCGTTACCATTTCTGACTATGGTTTTCTTGTTCCACATGATTCCCAGATGTTCCACTGCAGAAGGCTTGTCTATAGTTCCTCCATATATTCTATACATGTAGTTGTGGTTTTGATGTATGTTTTAGGTTGAATTCTATGATGGCAATTTTCTTTGGGTTGATAAGTTACCTTCCTCCTCTTGAGTATGCTTCACCTCTGGCAATGATATACTGCATCTCTGTTGGATTATGTGAAAGTAGTGCGAGGTCATTAGCACATGTCGCGTGTGGTATGCATATAGTACCAATTTTCGCTTCCTCATGTTTGTTTCTATATCTAGCAAGAGAGGGTTGTTGAAGTGTTTGTAATGAGCTGTTGATAACAGATGCCTTGTCAGAAGCTCTGCCATATTGGAAACGGTTCAGAAGTTTTTCCTTGCCACTTCAATTTAGAGCTAACATTTCTGTTGAGGTCTTTTAAGATGAGCCATTCAAGTCCTGATATATCATCGAGGTACAGTTTATGCAGCAAGATGTTATTATCCGCTACATCAAGTGGTGTGAAAATGAGTGTTTTTACTCCATTTTCGCTTCGTTGGAACACGCCGATACTACAAGTGATGAATTTATTGTCGAGGTCCCCTTCGTAAAACCAGTTTCAAGTCTGTACTATATTTTTGCAAAAGATTCAGTATGACGCCAATGTCTGGCGTTGAGGACTTGTGAAAAAATCTTCAAGAGTATAGTTGTGAGAGTTATTCCTCTAGAAGGCACAACAACAATAAAGCTGCCGACACAGTGCGCTTAACCAGTGAGCACACAAAGAATGCAGACAAGCAACAATCCCATTTCTGGTGAAGATGGAAAATAGCACACTCCAACGAGGTGAAATTCCAAACATCCTTAAGGAGGCGTATTCACCCCAGTATTTAAGAAAGGTGACCCCCATGATCCAGCCAACTATATATCACTCTGTTTCCACCATCAGCATGTTTTCTGAATTTTACTTTCAGCTGGTTGTTATATAGGATGGCCACAAAATATTAACCGAAATATGGAACAATTTGGAAACTAGAATGGGGTGTATTAATATACTATGGGAATACTATAGAGTAATAGTATATTTAATTTATTTCATGTGTGGTTTTTTTTTTGGTGGGGGGGGGGGGGGGGTTGTAACCTTTGATGTATTTCTGAATAAATATGCCCAGAATAGAAAACCTTCGGAATAGCGAACCTTCGGAATAAAGAACCTTCGGAATGGAGAACCATACTCATTAATACACCTCAGCGGAAAGCTACCTTTGCGAGGGATACATGCACCATGTATGATGTACGGTTCACTTGTTCTTATTATTATGCAGGACGAATACGCAAGCAGACGACACGGAATCTGATGACTATAAAGAGTTCCTGAATTTAGCGAAAAGCTTTGCCATCGCTCTGGCTTACGCTGCAAACACGGGAGGGATATCCACTATCACGGGAACACCACCTAATATCGTCTTTCAAGGACAAGCTGACGAGTGAGTGTACACATTAACCATTTCAGTGCCAAGTCCGATTTTTGTATCAACCCATATTTCCTTGATCATTTTTCAAATTTATTGATTATAATAATGTGATACATTAATGTATCACATTATTATAATCAATAAATTTGAAAAATGATCAAGAAAATATGGGTTGATACAAAAATCGGACTTGGCACTGAAAGGGTTAAAAAGAACCCAATGTGTAGCCTTGTTAACCCCTGAAGTATCTTACTAACCTGTTGTTTCGTTAATAAGATGAGCATCGCTATATATAGATATCTCGATATGTTCGTTGCGTTTTAACATAGGAATTGGGGAAAGAAACTTACGATCATATAATAATGCTTGTTAATTGTAGTCTATTTGCCAAATACGGAATGGAATCAGGAATTACGTTCGCTAACTGGATGGTTATGGGAATCCCGATATCGATTCTGCTACTCATTCTGACGTGGGTGTGGCTACAGATCTACTTCTTCCCCAGTGCGTAAGTGTGATTCTACATACTACTAATTCGTTATGTATTTCTATGGAGCATCGTTCAGTAAAGTAGCTTTTCTGCGAATGGTTCATGACATGCATCGTTGACACTGGCACACACTAACACATACTGGTAGTTTCCATCGACTGTCGTTTGAGTTCTAGATATACAGTAATGCCCTAAGTAATCGACTCTTTAACCACAGCAGAATTTTC
The DNA here is from genome assembly GCA_032622095.1 of Siphonodentalium dalli. Lineage (NCBI taxonomy): Eukaryota > Metazoa > Mollusca > Scaphopoda > Gadilida > Siphonodentaliidae > Siphonodentalium > Siphonodentalium dalli. The sequence goes on from CP136064.1 coordinate 116,473,237, forward strand.
AGGATTTAGTCGGAAATATGGCTTGTTGCCATTCATCGGAAAGCTCTCACTAAAGAGTCGATTACTTAGGGCATTACTGTAGTAATAATTGCAATTGCCTTTGTGCGGAGGGACATCATGCGAGGTTTGTAACATCATATGAGTATGCATGAACACCACCACTTTGAATTAAAGTGACTTCGCAATAACGCACAGCCTACAGACGCATCTCGGCAGTTAAATGGGTACTGTACACTAAATCTGGCCATTTATGGGACCATCATTCTTTTATACTCAGCATAATATATGCAACAAATGAATGAATTCGAGCCATGGATTAATGCAAAAAATACACTTGTTTGCTCTATAAATGATGCAAACAACGTGGTAATTACAACGAAAATGAATTTATGACTCCAGCTATTTATTCATTTTCATTATAATTACCATGTTGTTTGCGTTGTTCAATGAGAACACAAGTGTATTTTGCACTAATCCATGGGTCAAATGAATTAATTTGTTACATATATTATGTTGAGTATAACAGGAGATGGTCTCATAAATGGCCGGATTTAGTGTACAGTCCCCCTTTAATTGAAGGAGATAATTTGATATGAAATTAAGTGGTATGTTTTGGGTTGAAAAGAACAAAATGAAATCTGATTTGGAGTCGTTATCATTAAGCACACTGCTTGAAAGATACATGTGATCCCGAGGAATCGATCCATAATATACCTATATAGTATTCATTCAATCAATCTAGCAACCAATAAGATATACAAGGTGTAATACCTGCTAATGATTAATACCTATTTTCAATCATAAACTGTTTTCTCCGAAGAGTAATGGGAGTAATTTTGGAATTACATAATATAATATTATAAATTTGTTACACACTGTTTTGTGTAGCATGTGTTTTTCTTGTACGAGTCCAGGTTGTGGTGCAAAGTCATATTGGACGAGACGCGTAACGTCGAGTTGTAATATTGTGTTGGGAGAGGGGCTTCATAAGTTGCCAACACTTGTGCCCCGATCCCTTTTGTATATTATGCAAATAAAATGTGTTTCATGTCAAGTACACACCATTGTATGTTTATCCAAATGATAACTTTCATAAAAGTTTTATCGAATGATTCGAGTCCTATATGACTTTCGGGAGTCCAATATGACTTTTTCCCGGATTATCATGTGACGTTTTTTGCCCAATCAAAACAGTGTTAACTAAAGGCACGGGCGGCGTTCGTTGCAGAAATAGTCATATTTGTTCAAATCGCCACCAACAGAAGGAATATTAAATTATATATAGTTTTGTTTATATGCCAAACATAATCAGCGCGTGAATAGTATATTGTCGTCAAGACGTATACGGTGGTGGACGCAAACAACAGCCTGCTCGTGTTACAGAAGTTGTGCTTCTGTTTACATAACACAGCGCAATTCTATTGGTTAATCACACAAAAATGATATAAACGCTCTTTATTATTTACATATCAGGAAAACAGTAACAAATAACGCTCTTTATGTTTACCATATCCGGATCTAAACAAAAGCAAGGGAACGTAACGTTTTTTAAAGTTTTGTTTACATAACAAAGGGAAAACAATTGACAACTAGAATGCACTCACTGGAGCTGCATATACTTGCGCCCATCACACATTTGCCATGTTTTGTGGTGTCTTATTACCAACACCAATTTGAACCACGGGTGCTGGCCTCTCGTTTGAGAGATCGATAAAAACAGATCTAGATATCAAATCTCAGTCCATCTGTCGCTGAAATATTTGTGTATACGGACATAATATTTCAAGTTGATCTATTACACTATAATGATAGTCTTAGTAATACGTAGGAGTTGTTTGGCATATTTATAGAACAATGTAGACATCGTTCACATGAAGGGTGTGAAGATGATTGGTTACCGATGATGCTAATATATATTATATACCAATTGGGTTAAATTACTATAGTTTGACTAGAATTATATCAAGTGTGTATGCCATTGCACTTCAGCGGCAAAAACATCAAATTAAATTAAAAATACCGACACAAATAAATAAAAGACAAGCGACCATTGGCTAGTCTTTGATTAACAGTGTGTCAATGTGAGCATGCCCTTAGCGACTGATCTATACAGTCTTCGGGAACATATCATCAAAATGTCTATTGCGTTGAGAATGAGAAATCTTGTTTTCCCAGTTAATTAATAAGGCATTTAATAATCCATATGTTTCAACATTCACATTTTTCAGTGCAATTGTTTCTCAATTGAACCACACGCTCTACTGTTTGGCCGGACATGATTTATATGTACCATGATCTTTTGAAAATGTTTTGAACTTCAAAGAAAGTTTCCAGAAATATGTTCGCACCTCACTGTCTCTGCGAAAAAAAAAAACGATTCCGCGCGCATCTTTTAGACATGATCTCAACACATTTCCTGAGTTTCAAGTTACATAAAATAGGCTTATAATGGGCAGTACTATTGGCCACTTTTATTTTTCATGCAGTATATATATATTTATAATAATAGAACACGAAGTTGTTGGCAGTTAGAATGGTTTAGCCTGTCCGTGCAATACGGGTCTCAGCTGTCTGGACATCGACACAATCATGTATGGTGTTTTGCGCGCCCATGTAGCTTGTGACGTCCTGATGTGCGTCATGACGTCATGGCGTCTTTATCGGTTTAATCATTCAATATTTTTTAAGGACGACCAGCTGGGCGCAGCCCAGCCGCGCATATGTTGCGCAGCAACATATGCATGCGCTGGTCGTCCTTATATTGTTTTCGCTTTCGAACATGAGCGCCGCCATCTTGAATTAGGGGCGCCGCCATTTTGAATTTGAGGGGCCGCCATCTTGAAACGTCATTGCAATTAAATGAAAACTACAAAATGTTACTTTTCATATAGCCAGCATAACATTATTCATTGCGTTAAGGCATTACATGGTTTATTCTTTGAACAATAATCATGACTTAAATCATAAATATTGTCGACTGGACTCGGGTTGCAATGCCATTCGGGAAATGTCGGAAGTTTACGTAAAACTGCAAATTTTCCTTAGCCACCCCACGAAAACAACATAATTCATATCGTAAATATCTTGAATGTTTATCATATAACTAGCCTAAATTAACTTTTCTTTAGTTTAGTAAATTAGTAGTTCTAAGCATGTTCTGTAAACTGTTAGGTTACGCCATATGTTGTATCCAAAGCGACGTCATATTGGCACACGCATTTTCCCCGCGAAAGTTATTGACGTTTTGACAGCGACACGACAGGAGGCCCCCACCCACACCCCCTTGGAATACGGAATACCACTTAACACAGAGGGTGGAATACGGAATACCAGTTAACAGCCATATGATATGGAATACGGAGTACCAGTTAAGATCAGATAAGATAATTTATTGATGATAAAATGATCTAAAAGTAATAAAAGTATACATTGGAATAGTCTATTATTCAACTGGAGGGTGTTCGTGAAAATGAAGCAGACGAGAAAAATTTTAATTTCAGAATTAGTTTGATTTACTGAGGGAAATGTTCAGATAATATGTTTTTTGGAAGGTCGGCGTACGAATACCGGTATTTTTGGAATACCGAATACCTCCTAACAGAGGGGCCGGAATACGGCGTACCTCATAACAGGGCATGGAATACGGCGTACGAAAAGGGGGTGGGGGCCTCAGACAGAGCACACTAAGCAGGCATAATATTGGCATGGTTCGCATTAGGTTTGGTTGGGTTGACGTTGTTTCATAGTGCATGGCTCCGAGTCCGCGCTGGTGTAAATGTAGCTCCATGCAATTGTAATCAAACTGATCAAATCCCAACCTATAAAATCACTATAGAATTTGTACAGGTAGGCCTACACACAAAACATGTTCTTGGAAATTGAATGTTCTTCCTTACTTATATTCTAATGATTTGGGTTGTGATTTGAAACAAATTTAACAAACAATCCAAATTATGAGGGGGTAAACCCAAGTTCTCACTCATAATAACCCCAATTTCCATCCAAGACCAAGGGTTGTGGAGGCGAGTACAACTAATATTTCATCCAAATTGAGAATGGGCATATGTGCCAGTCAAAAAAATGGCCCCGGGGAGCCACGATCGAAAGGCTGGAAGATACATGTACGAGTACAATATGATAATTATGAGGTACAGACCCAACCCCCTACCACAAGCAACCAACTTCGTGTACGTAATTGGTTATAAGAAATATTTATAGTAATTAAATCTTGACGTTCATATAAGTCAACACATATTAGAGTAGTGCAGGTCGTGACTGCACGGTCGTCCTTTTTACATGGATTTCAATGCCATAATTTCTTGTTCATTTATGAACGATTTATTACCAAAATAAAACCAGATAACAATGGCAAATTAAGTATATATGGATTTAAATTACAATTGATGCAACCATTTCATATGCAATCTTTACATACTGTACTTCCGGTGTGACGTAATGTTCATATTCGCGGAAGGACAGACAGACAAATAAACAGACAAATAAACAGAGATCCGCATCGAAAACATTACTTGCGTCCAGCATAGACTGGCGCAAGTAATAACATACTGTTTATGCCATATTTCCGAATGGTATAAGAACAAGGTATGTCTATATTTTACTATTATTTCTGTTTATGGCGGTTTTTGACGGAGGTGAATATTTTAACAGCATACCCACCACCAACGCCGCCCGTATCTTTAAGGGATGGGTGATAATATATGTTTTAGATATACATGTCATTTATAGTCTCCAATATGACAAAATTGCCTCTATCCGTGTCAGAAATGTATTTATTATCCACCTCTTAACTAACACATTTCTTATTAGACAAAAGCCGTCACATGATAATCCGGGAAAAAGTCATATTGGACTCCCGAAAGTCATATTAATTGGACTCGAATCGAGGACGACCTGGACTAGTATAATACATATATTGCATCTATAATAACTTTACAATAGCGTTAATTCGGCGCTAACACGAAATAAGTTGTTGTAACCTTGGTAGCTTTTTTATGACAAATTTTTAACTTGGTGGTTTTATTCATATTGTGGAAATTGTGGTTTCATTCACGGCGTTCAAATAAGATTTGCGTTAGAGCAGTAGAAGCGCCACATTTCATGCAACAAGATAACATAGAGTGAAGGATGCACATAGTTTCGTGGTCTTGCATGCGAACTACATGATCTCTTAATGTTACAGGTTATGTCCGTGCATAAAGAAGAAGCACAGAGATTTCTCGTCAGTCGGACCGATTCTACAGAGAGAGTATGCCAGACTGGGATCTATTAGGTAATAGCCTCACGTAAGGGTAACTTGTAACATTCATACGTGTTTCTATGGTATTGCTATGGAGGCACACTTGTTGGGAGAAGTCACGTGAATTTACGGCACCAAACCTACGTTTTAAGATATCGGCCCAAAACACAAACTTTTAAAGACGTATAAAATCATTGGATTTGACTTGCAGGCGTCAAGGTAGATATAACAGAAACATGGTTATTACAAATATCGATGCAAATATAAATTTGTTTTGCATGAATGCACATTTAGATATATAATATAGTTGTGTATACAGTAGTGTCTTGATCTGTATATAATTATATATATTTTTTCTGATAGATTATTGTTATTAATTTCGGCGTATAATGGTTACGTGTTCGGTCAGTGACTCAGTGGATATGGATTTTGAATGGTTTAAGTGATTCAGCCTCAAGAGGAGTCAGATTGTAGTATATACTCGTTGCTGTGACCTATGTCTCCTATGTGGTTATACATTATGTTGCTTTCGTTGTGACATGGCTTGGAGTTGCGACCATTTTGATAACCATATCATGTCCGCGATTCTATTATTTTCTGTACGTGTCACTCTATGCGGTCCCGTACTCTAATTTCACGCAAACTGGTATAACTGCACAATTCTTGTGCCGCAATGTATCGTATAATGACTTATTTTGAGAATTGATATAATATAGACAACCATGTTGGACGCCAACTTCGATAATACAGTTTCGCCAACGCGGATTTTAGGTATGTTATACTGAAGAATCTCTGTCTTTTGACACCGAATTCACTTTCTTACTTATTTCTTCCTGGTTAACCCATCATTTCGCGTTCCCACGACCATCGAATGCGATCAGTTCGGTTTGCAGTCTGTGACCTTTTGACCCATGTGACCTCAATAATATAATGATGTCCGCTTCATGCCCTATCAGGATGCAATTAGCAATTCATTCCTATCATGTTGATATATAACATGGCCATGTTCTCCAAGCATACGTTGTGCTGTTGTTGATAAACAGAATCCACCGAAAAGTCACATGGATATTGCGATAAACGATGTCAGTTTTCATATTTTGCGCATGTATCTCGCAGAGGATTTTTAATATGTGCTCTGTGAAAGGTCCCCGCACACCATGCACATAATTTCAATTTTTGTACACATTTTGTCTAGGCTAAGTCATATTTCTCATATTTTGACTGGATTAAGTACTATGCACATAATTTCAATTCTGTACAACTGTTGTGTAGTTAAGTCATATTTCTCGTATTTGACTGGAGTACGGCATCGAATGTAGCGAATAATTAGTGAAGTGTCGAACTTACTTCCGAAGTGTCGAATAACGTAGAAGTAATTTCTACTTTGTCCTTTCATACGTGGTTGTGTTCACTCTAGTTTCAGTTGATTGGTTTTCTGTATGTATACATGTATAATGCGTATTATGCCTTTCAAAGACAACGCTTGCATTTCTAGTAGCAACGAACAATGATTTTTGTTGTCTGGGCATTGATATAATCTTTTTCAGTTTTGCAGAGGTAGTAGTGCTGATTCACTTCATTGCGTTAGCTTTCTTGTGGATCTCTAGAAAGCCAGAGTTCGTTGATGGATGGGATTACTTCTTTAAACCCGGGTGAGTGAATATAATGATATCTCAACGAAACATTGCTGGTTTCAGTGTGAATCTAATTTATCGACCCTCGCACTTGAAACGACCAGTAATTTCAGGCGTCATGCAAATTTGACATGTTTTGACACGTTCCGGGGATCACATACATGTCGATTAATACATACATTACTAATACATATATCTATATCTCCGAAATCATAGAAATTTATCATCCGTTATCAACGGTCACGCTCAAATGTTATGAACGCTCTTTATTTTTACAATACAAGGAAAGTACTAACACGGATGCGCTTTAATGTTCCACACCGATGAACAAAGAACCATCCTTGTTTTCTATTGAGGCGATTAATTCTATGAGTTTAATGATTGTTACTGAGATATATACAGTATAGAGTGTGTATATACGTGTTACATGCAAATATCGAGCTAGTACTTTGACCAGCGGAACGTGACAAACGTAGTGTTCAATAGTTTGAAGAAGTTATGTTATAATAAACTTTTGCAATATTGAACATGACATGCTTCAAATACAGATTCACAGTTGATAAGCGGATTTTTTTCTATCCACTGAAATGTTACTGACACAGATTCACATACACTCATGGCTAGTAAATAGTCTTGTAATATCTGCTTTTTTGCATATTCTTAAATTTCAACCAGTATTTCACAATGCGCAGATTAATTGCGTACTCATGGGCAGTCTACCACATTCGCCATATACGATATAAATAGGAGTCGATGACTTCGGATGGAGCACATGCTTTATAAATTTTCTGTGGATATTTTCAAATATTGCATTACTCCCTGATCCCCATACTTCACAGCATTACAACATAATTGGTAAAACTTGGGCGTCAAGCAATTCAAACCACCCGATCCGCATAGAATTATCAGATATAAATACGTAATGACGGAAATTCTTTACCATCTATAGATACGTAAGTGTGGACCGTATACGCCTATTGAGCCCACTATTACGATATATATCTCTTAATGATGATCTGATCACGGGTCCACCATTATGACATATAGAACACTAATTGTAACATAACAGCGTTGGCTTATGCGGTTATCTATACATATATAATAAAACCTAACGAATATAATATTGAGTGGGGGTATTACACCTGATCAAGTAGTCCTGCTAATATGTTATGATGCTGGAGGTCCTGCTGAATTGCTATGACGCCGGTCGGGCAAATACATACTGTGAGAGGGCAACCTACAATTTTAAAGTTCAACTTGACTTCTCAAGATTTAGCTATCGCCATGGGTTCATGTCCGTCCTCCGTGTGTCCGTCAACAATTCCCATTAGCATGGGTGATATATGCGCTACAGGTCGCACCTTTGGTCGGGTCGTTATGAAATTCGTCATGGTTGTTGACATTGACATGTAGATGAGAAATTAGTCATTTTGGGGTAAATCCAGGTAAATCGGCAAGAAAACATGGCCAACAGCCACCATCTTGAATTTCACAATTCAATCCATTGGCCACGCAGGCCGTATATACCATTTGTGTGATTATAATGAAATTTGTCATGGATTTTGACATTGCCATGAAGAAGAGAACGAGTATTTTTTTGCGTCAATCGGCAAAAGAGCATGGCCGCCATCGGCCATCTTGTTTTTGAGTATTAAGAAATGTAAATACATAAGCACGGTGCACGGACTACATGCCGTACCCTATGAAAATTGTCATGGCTGATTACATTGACATTTAGATGTAAACGAGTTATTTTGGGGTTATTTCACACCAAAATAAAACACGGGGGCCAGCGACCATCTTGGATTTCAAAGTTCAATCCATTAGCAGAAGACACGCCGGAGTGTTCGTCTGATTATCATGAAATTTGTCGTGGAATTAATATTGACTTGTGGATGAGAACGAGTTATTTTGGGGTCATTCAGCCATAAAACATGGCCGCTGGTAGCCATCTTGGATTTTACTCTTTGTATGACTAAATTCGCATGCTACAGGTCGTAGCATTACAACCGGCTGTTACAATATTAAATTTCCCACAAAACTTCTCCCACAAAATTATAAATCAGGCGGAATAGAAGTGGAGTGAATTAATGGCGCCGCTAGGCTTTAGGGAGTGCGCGAGAGGGGTCGTAGACCCTTCTCGCAGGCGGGGGTCCGGGGGGCCTCCCCCGGGGAAATTTTGGGAAATGTAGAAGCTTGAGAAGCATTCTGAGCATATTTCTGAGTATCATTATACGAATGTTAATTGGACCAAAATTAAAACAATATTAGTCCGGGAGCTGATAAGGTACCCCTGCACCCCATGATTCAACTTCACCCCACTAATTTTCTTCTTTATTAGTCCCTCAAACTTTTAAGCAATGTTAGGCCGGAGTGTTCGTCTGATCATCATGAAATTTGTCGTGCAAGTTAATATTGACTTCTAGGTGGGAACGAGTCATTCTGGGATCATCCGGCCATAAAACATGGCCGCTGGTAGCCATCTTGGATTTTACTCTTTGTATGACTTTATTCACAGGCTACAGGTGGTAGCATTACAACCGGCTGTTACAATATTAATTTTCCCACAAAACTTCTCCCACAAAATGATAAATCAGGTTTTAAAAATGTTGTTTTTTTCGGGCGGAATAGAAAAAAGAAATATTAAATGGCGCCGCTAGGCTTTAGGGAGTGCGCGAGAGGGGTCGTAGACCCTTCTCGCAGGCGGGGGTCCGGGGGGCCTCCCACGGGAAAATTTTGGGAAATGTAGAAGCTTGAGAAGCATTCTGAGCATATTGACTTGTAGGTGGGAACGGGTAATTCTGGGGTCATTCGGCCATAAAACGTGGCCGCTGGTAGCCATCTTGGATTTTACTCTTTGTATGACTAAATTCACAGGCTACAGGTGGTCGCATTACAACCGGCTGTTAGAGTATTAATTTTCACACAAAAGTTTTCCCACAAAATGATAAATCAGCTAGGTTTAAAAAATGCATTTTTTTCGGGCGGAATAGAAAGAAATGGCGCCGCTAGGATTTAGGGAGTGCGCGAGAGGGTGGTAGCATTACAACCGGCTGTTACAGTATTAATTTTCACGCAAACCTTTTCACAGAAAATGATAAATCAGTTTTAAAAAATGCATTTTTTTCGGGCGGGAATAGTAGCGAGGTAAAAAAAAATAGCGCCGCTAGGTTTTAGGGAATGCGCGAGACCCTTCTCGCAGGCGGGGGCCCGGGGGTCTCCCCCGTGGAAAATTTGGAAAATGTAGAAGCTTGAGAAGCATTCTGAGCATATTTCTGAGTAGCATTATGCGAATGGCAATTGGACCAATATTGAAACAATATTAGTCCGGGAGCTGATAGGGTATCCCTGTACCACCGTGATTCAACCTCACCCCACTAATTTTCTTCCTTATTAGTCCCTCAACTTTTAAGCAATGTTTGTACGAAACAAAACGTGTCAGAACAGTAACCAGACATGATGAGATGGCGTCCAACATGGACATGTTTTTTGTCAGAAGGATGCAAATTAGTGAGAAAATTATATATTTGTATCTCAACTTTACTTTGTAAAGTTTGAGCTATTGCCATGGCTTGGTATCCGTCGTCTGTGCGTGGTGTCAACAATACAGCCTACATGCAATACCTTTATTCGGATCATTATGAAATTTGTCATTGACATTGACATGTAGATTAGAACGAGTCATTTTGGGATCATTCGGGGAAAAACATGGCCGCCAGTGGCCATCTTGGATTTAAAATTCAATCCATTAGCACAGGCTACAAGTCGTACTGTTCGTCTGATCATCAATTTGTCATGGGATGTTTATATTGACATGTAGATGGAAACGAGTAATTTTGGGGTCGTTCCTCTAAAAAGCATGGCCGCCAGCAGCCATCTTGGATTTTACTCTTTGCATGACTAAATCCTTTGGCACGGGCTATAGGTCGTACCTTTGGTCCGATCATTATGAAATTTGTCATTATGTTGAAATTGACATGTAGATGGGAACGAGTCATTTGGTTAAAAAAACATGACCGCCAGTGACCATCTTGGATTTCAAACTTCAATCCATTAACACGGGCTACAGGCCATACTGCTTGTCTGATTATCATGAACTTTTCGTAGATAATAATATTAAGATGTAGATGGGAACGAGTCATTTTGTGGTCATTCGGCCATAAAACATTGCCACTGGTAGCCATCTTGGATTTTACTCTTTGTATGACTAAATCCTTTGGCACAGGCTACATGTCGTATCTTCGGTCGGATCATCACTAAATGTGTCTTGGATGTTAACATCGACATGTAAATGGGAAACGAGTTATTTTGGGGTAATTCAGCAAAAAACGTGGATGCCAGCGGCCATATTGGATTTCAAAATTCAATCTATTATCATGGGCTACAGACCGTACTATTTGTTTGATCATCATGAAATTTAGCAGTAGCACGAGAGACCAATACGCTACCTCTCGGCTACCGACTTCCCAGTTATTGAGTTATTGACTACAGCAAATACTTACACTCCGATTTCTTGATTCTGAAACATCGACTGGTTCTTCAATTACGTTTGTTTGTGAAGCGTGATAAACGTATATATAGCCAGTTTGTACGATGAGAAATCACGTGACTACACATGTTAAGTATCATATCACGTGAGCTGGCAAATCGCTGATACGTTGTGGACAAGCTCACCCAGCGTGGACCCGACTTCGTCGGGGCTGTTTCCCCTCTGCTTTTCGGCGAATTGCGCGATTTGACATTGAATTGTCCATTTTTAAGGTCAAAGTCAGGTGGGGTCACGATTTGACCCGTCCAAAACACTGCCCGGGCAAAAGTACCCGACAAAAGTACCTCCATCCGGTTTTACCCGATTTGACCACGAATTGATAATTTTGAAGGTCAATGTCAGGTCGGGGTCACCCGTCCAAAACACCCAGTGGACAAAAGTAACCCTATGTATCAAATTCCGTCGAAATCCCATAAAAATTCGCGATTTGATCTTGAATTGACCCGATTTCAAGGACAAGATCACGTCGCACGGGCAAACGAATAGGCTTATGATACTCCCCATACGAAATTTTCATCGAAATCCCGTGATACTCGGGCGTTCGACCTTGAAATGACCCGATTTCAAGGTCAATGTCACGTCGCACGGGCAAATTAATAGGCCCATGCCACTCCCCGGCCGAAAGTACCCCACATACCAAGTTTCATCGAAATCGGTTCGGCCGTTTTCGAGTCCATCGCGAACAGACAGACAGACAGACACACACAGAGACAGATTTCCCAACATATATAATAGACTAGCCGATGAGCCCGACGTTGTCCGGGCTATTCCAAAACCAAATTTCAAGTCGACAGCTCTACCCGTTTCCGAGATCTGGTCTGCGCATGCGCGAAGCTGGCGTCGCACGGGCTCGGCGACCTGATAAAATTCGTGTCCGCGGCAAGATACATTCACATACCAAATTTCAAGTCGATAGCTCCACCCGTTTCCGAGATCTCGTCTGCGCATGCGCGAAGCTGGCGTCGCACGGGCTCGGCGACCCGATAAAATTCGTATCCGGGGCAAGATACATTCACATACCAAATTTCAAGTCGATAGCTCCACCCGTTTCCGAGATCTCGTATGCGCATGCGCGAAGCTGGCGTCGCAGGGTTCGGCGAGCCGATAAAATTCGTATCCGGGGCAAGATACATTCACATAGCAAATTTCAAGTCGATAGCTCCACCCGTTTCCGAGATCTCTTCTGCGCATGCGCTGCACGGGCGTCGCACGGGCTCGCCAATACGACAACGACGACCGCCTGGTCAAACTACACACACGTACCAAGTTTCGTCCCGATCGGTCGAGAATCGTAGATTTGTATAAATGACAGACATACAGACAAACAAACAAACAGACAGAGGTCTTCAAAATATATATGAGACTAGCCGATGAACCCGACGTTGTCCGGGCTATTCAAAAACCAAATTTCAAGTCGATAGCTCCAGATCTGGTCTGCGCATGCGCGAAGCTGGCGTCGCACGGGCTCGGCGACCCGGTAAAATTCGTATCCGGGGCAAGATACATTCACATACCAAATTTCAAGTCGATAGCTCCTTCCGTTTCCGAGATCTCGTCTGCGCATGCGCGAAGCGGGCGCCGCACGGGCTCGCCAATACGACAAGGACGACCACCTGGTCAAACTACACACACGTACCAAGTTTCGTCCCGATCGGTCGAGAATCGTAGATTTGTATAAATGACAGACATACAGACAGAGATACAGACAGACAGAGGTCTTCAAAATATATATGAGACTAGCCGATGAGCCCGACGTTGTCCGGACTATTCAAAAACCAAATTTCAAGTCGATAGCTCTACCCGTTTCCGAGATCTGGTCTGCGCATGCGCGAAGCTGGCGTCGCACGGGCTCGGCGACCCGATACGACGTTGTCCGGGCTATTCAAAAAACAAATTTCAAGTCGATAGCTCTACCCAGCCCGACGTTGTCCGGGCTATTCAAAAACCAAATTTCAAGTCGATAGCTCCACCCGTTTCCGAGATCTGGTCTGCGCATGCGCGAAGCTGGCGTCGCACGGGCTCGGCGACCCGATAAAATTCGTATCCGGGGCAAGATACATTCACATACCAAATTTCTGCGCATGCGCGAAGCTGGTGTCACACGGGCTCGGCGACCCGATAAAATTCGCATCCGGGGCAAGATACATTCACATAGCAAATTTCAAGTCGATAGCTCCACCCGTTTCCGAGATCTCGTCTGCGCATGCGCGAAGCGGGCGCCGCACGGGCTCGCCAATACGACAACGACGACCGCCTGGTCAAACTACACTCACGTACCAAGTTTCGTCCCGATCGGTCGAGAATCGTAGATTTGTATTAATGACAGACAGACAAACAAACATACATACAGACAGAGGTCTTCAAAATAAATATGAGATTGGGAAGCATACACGCGTAAGATTTCATGGAAATACGCAACATTTTTTTTAATTTGATGTCGATATTGGTACTGTATATCAGTTTAAGACGTGTACTCAAAACGGGTCCTTTTCAACCATTCATTTAAAAACATCCATGCATCGATCCGTTTATACCTCATACCCACTCTTTAACTAGTATAGATATGCACACTTCAATGCACAGAGATGCCGATATTGCCCACCCCTACACACACAAGGCAATGACCATAAACGCTATACACACAAAACTATCCTTTGGGTTTTATTACAGTTTTATAGATAAACATAATGGACTCTGGATAAGGTTACAATTAGTGTTCTATATGTCATAATGGTGGGCCCGTGATCAGACCATCATTAAGAGATATAAATCGTAATAGTGGGCTCGATAGGCGTATACGGTCCACACTTACGTATCTATAGATGGTAAAGAATTTCCGTCATTACGTATTTATATCTGATAAGTCTATGCGGATCGGGTGTTCAAACATATTTTCACTGACAAGCAATGAATTCTTGATTTCGATATAATAGAGTACATTGCCTGATTTATTCATCAGAGTCTTTTTCGCTATCAAAGGTGTTAAAACTGTACACCACTTCATTTGTCTGACCTTTGTAAAAGAATGTCTTATTCTTTGGCAAGCTTCTTTTATATATTAACATTATTTTATTTTCTCAACATTGACAGTTAATTTCCAATTCTCGCAGTACCTTTGGAAACTATTAAGTGCCTTTTGTAAATGTGTCGGTGTTTCAGCCACAAGTACCGTTTCATCTGCTTATAAGATAATGAATAGTTTGACATATGTCTGCAAATGGGTTTCTATATCTCGTGACATTTTACACAAACCTTCGACGCCGTCCGATTTTAGAAAATCTTTAAGATCGTTCAGGTAAAGTGAGAACAGCAGGGGATGATAAGTTTACGCGTTGTCGTACCCCAGATAAACATGGGAAATAATTGGACTTTTATTACACAAAACGAACTTTCGATATAATGTGTGTATTTCTAATGTTTTTAATAACTGAGTAACTTCAAATTTATGTCATTTTTCAGGATTTTGTACCATAGCCCTTGCATCCATACCTTATCGAATGCTTTTTCAAAGTCAGTGAAAGCGCAATAAAGATTGCTTTTAAGTGCCTTTGTAATTTCAGTTAGAATATGCAAAACATAAATGTTAACTGTTGTGGAATAACCTTTTCTAAAAACCCGTCTGGTTCTCACGGAGAACTTCATTCCCTCATTATATGAGTACAACCTGTTTGACAGGATCTTCGTAAACAGTTTCCCCCAGCAGCTCAAAAGGGTTATTGGCCTATAGTTTTTAGGGTTTACAAAAATCATGCGATCTCGAGCTGGGTCCACCACCTACCATGAAATAGGTTATTACCGTTACAGTACAAGTATTAACAAAGACATATATTCCCTGCGTTGTTTCTTCAATGTTGTAACGTTACCCGTCAGAACATAACAAAGATCCCAAATTTTTATGGTTGGAATATGTGCTCTACGGACGTACCAAGTACAGAGATCCATGACATGATCTACGAGCGAGTAAGAACGGACGGGACCAGTTTACCATCATACGTAGTAGAAGCTCCAATATTTCGTAGATTATTTAAACTCACATCTGTATGACAAACGGCTTGATACCGATCTGGGAGACTAATACTAAAGTTATGCTCGAATTTCTGTATAAATGTGGACATTCAGTGTGACCGTGTTTGAAATTCAACAGTAATCACATAGACTGCATTTAACAACGTAATTCTTGTTGTGTTGTTATAGGTACACGTATATGCAATATGCAACTAAGAGTTTGATTAATCAATTACTAGGTATCATGTGACCACGAGTCAGGTTAAAGTCTTACTACACATGCAGCCTCTGTCGAATACAACAGGCACACGCGTTGTCCCGTATCTGGATGAATGAATGAATACAAAAATGTTACCCAACGGTATTTGTGGTGAATTTGCGTGGGACTATTTGTTTTCACTTCCGGTCTGGACAGCCTACACTGCTACTATTTGACCTGGTGACCAAGTATCTGTTATATAGACACATCGTTTAAATACACATCTGTGTATTTACTGGCGATGTAACCTTGATAAAAATCTACCATTCAAGGTACGTGAAAGACTCGACACCTGCAATTCTGATAGCCATTCTACTGTTCATCGTGCCATCATCAATTCCCTGCATGAAATCATCTAGAACCTCATATAATTGCACTGGTAAGTTCGATGAAAAAGAAATCTTTTAGTATACCGTGGACAATATGTATGATCTGGCATTTGAATTATTGGTAAACTTTAGACTAGGGGGGGTGGAAAAAAAATTCAGGCACATATGCTGATTTTTTCCTTTCGATCCTGTTGGGACCTACCAACCCCCGCGTCCAAATTTTGTTCCGTTTTCGGTAGTTTTTTCCCGACCATTTTTGGACACCCACCCCCATTTTGACACTAAAACAGATATTTGCGGGGGGGGGGATACACTGTAAACAGCTGTATATGAATTTCTGTGCATACTATTTGTCATGTATGTTAATACTGACAATCTAAGGTGTTTTAAGCCAAACTCATTGCAAAAACAGTCAAAAAGACTTGCAGGGAAACAAAATTTGAGTTGCGGAAAAAAAAAGTTTGTTGGTCCCATCGATCACCCACCCACCCCGGAATACGTGCCCGGAAAAAATCCCCCCTGACTAATGGCCACAAAACTACAGAATAATCGCAATTGACAAATACTCCCCACCCCCACATACAATTCTTTGAATGTGTTTACTATACACAAATAAGGCAGGAACTATTCGATAATTTGATACAATTTGGCAATATAACCCTGGAAAATTTAGTAAAAGGAAACCCCTTAATTAGTGACCGCGATAATACTGAAATGTTCATGGCCGTTCATAAATACATTGCATTGTCAGAACGATTCTCGTGAACCCAGTGGAATTGGATCAGTCTTATTACAAAACTGCTTACTTATTCCAAAACCTAATACAAAACAAAATTACATACATGAATGGGAGTTACCCAATATATAATTTTCTTTGTTGCACTAACTGAAATTATTTATTTTTTTGCTTGTTTGCCGCATTATACTTTGTTTAGTGAGGTACCGCCCGACCTAGGCACAACTCCCACCACACATCAGACCATTAATCCAGTACTTATCACGCCCCCTCAGTAACCAGTAATCAAGATCTCACTGAATCATTTATATTTATAAGATGGACTAAATGACATCGCAGATTATTACTCTGCATACAACGCCCCATCGCTGTCCAACCCGCTCCAATAGTATACATATTATAAACAAGAAAACCATTATCAGAAATGGTAACGCCCTCAAGATCATATTATTAGCCATAAATATAAATGATTATATAAAATATATTGGTTACATGAATGCACCGCCTCATAATTCCGTTAAAACAACTAATCCTTCAAATTATAAAAAAAAAATACGGCTTTTTACTGCAGGTTTCTCATTCACCACACCAGAAAGCTTCTAAATGTGGATAAAAAATCTCATTCTTCTCTACTATATATTTTGAGAACTACGTATATAAATATATAAATATATGTGTCCTTTAAGCCCCGGTTCCATATCCCCGATTTTCCATCCCGAATGTTCCCGAATGACTCCCGAATCATAATTTTGCAAAAATCGTGGAGTAAGTTCGGGACGAGGCGGGACAGTGAATTTTTACCCCCGAAGATGATCGGGGATATCGGTGCTATCGGGGTCGATTCGGGACGATTCTGGACTCGCTCCCGACAGTTTTTAAATGTTCAAAACTATCGGGAACCAAGCCGAATCGCTCCCGATTTGTCAATCATCGGGAGCAATTCGGCACCTATTCTGGAGTAGTCGGCAGTATTCGGCAGTATTCGGGTGGATATTCTGGAGTAGTCGGCAGTATTCGGTAGG
This sequence comes from Siphonodentalium dalli, assembly GCA_032622095.1. Classification (NCBI taxonomy): domain Eukaryota; kingdom Metazoa; phylum Mollusca; class Scaphopoda; order Gadilida; family Siphonodentaliidae; genus Siphonodentalium; species Siphonodentalium dalli. The sequence continues at coordinate 116,491,028 of CP136064.1, forward strand.
CTATTCCCGAATTCGCCATGTGTGGCTGCTTTTATACTTAGATCCGGTGTATCTGCAAAATTCGGCATCGATTCGGGACGTTCGGTAGCAATTGAATACCAATTCGGTATTTATTCTGCATCAATTCGGTACCAGTTCGGCATTGATTTGGGGTATTCGGCAACAACTCGGTGTAAGTCGGTAGTAATCTGGGCAATTCGGCAGCTATTCGCACGAAATTTCGGTATCAGTTCGGGATAATTCTTTATCATTCGGGAAGAATTCGGAAGCATTCTGGAATACTCGGCAATGTTCGGGACGATTAAATTTTGTCATCAGTTCGGCGGCTTTTGGAATAAAACTCGTCCAGAATTCTCTCGAATGCTGCCGATTTGGTCTGGTCCCGAATTGGTGCCGAATATACTAATTCGGGACAGAAAATCGGGAATATGGAACCGGGGCTTTATAGACTCGAAAACGGCCAGACCGATTGGGCTCAAACTTCCCATCTAAGAGTAAAAACTCACGGGAATGGTCATCGCGGCGTTTTGGAGAAGCTCAGAGCACCCGTTCTCCTCTCTCAATCATCAAAATCACCGTCCTCGGCACTTCAGGGGTTAAGGCAGTCACGCTCTTTATATTGACCAAATTTGGCGTTGTTAACCGAGTAACGCTCTTTATTGCCATCGGCGTTGCTAAACGGTCACCTATGCGTACGAAACTAATTATCTCATTGAAAAACAAAAAATGCGTGTTGTGTGATTCTTATGTCTTTTGTTCCTATGAAGGGGGGGGGGGATTTTCATCGGGTCAGTTTGTTCCGCCCGATGTACCGTAAATCATACCTCTTTTAGGGACGGGTACCATCATTTCTCTTGATTAAAAAGGCAGAATTAACTCATTGAAAAACAAAAAATTAAATTAAAAAATTAAAAAAGGCAGAATTAACTCATTGAATAAAAATAATTTTAAAAATGTCATGTTTCTGACCAACCACACAAGTGGCGGGCTAACCTGCTAGTATTATATACAATACGAGTTCGACGACAAGTAATATGTTCAAGTGACTCACAAGTAAATATCGAATGACGATACATATATTTGTAAACAAACATTGCAAATAATGTTATTGGGACGAAAAGTCGCAAGACTTGTTCCGTATTATGATGATGATAATGATGATGATATGGTTGATAGAACAAACCACTATTATGATGATCGTGTCGTTATGTGTTTAAAATACGTATCAATAGACATATACGCACCCGTTCCCTCATTAAAATCCACATATTTCGACCATTTTAGGGGACGTCCGCAAATAGATCTCCGCAAATAGGGACCTACTGCAAATTGTCACTTACCGGAAAAAAAACATTATCTATTTATAAAACGCCCAGCGAACCATATATATCTACAATCTCTAGGACAGTATACACCCGGGCGTTAATAATAGTATACACATTATAAATACGCCTTGTCTATTCGGTCGGTGCCCGTCTAACCCCTCTTTGTTTATCTGGGAACGGGACAAATCTAAGTGTCGGCGCGTATCCCAATCCCAATTGTTGTATGTATATATACATGTATATATGGCAATAAAATATTTTTAAACTAAACTAATTGGCAGATGTCACTGAACGTTCGGACGAATACGAATCAATCGTAAGTGGGAAGTGTTCCGTCGTGGGTATTAACCGATAGTTGGACAAGATCGTAAGTATAACATGAATATCAAGCATTGTTTGCGAAATCGTGGTTACATGGTTACGTGTGTACGTAAAAATCGTAGATCCATGGACAGATCGTAGGGTAATCAATCACATGGTTAACCATGACTTACCATATCCTCTGACCTGCGACGGGGTGGCCTTCATAATCAGGCGATAACTAGCAGGTTCATCCATCGTGTTGGAAACGGATAATACCAGAACTGTCGCTGTGCAACTCAAAATTTGAGACATCTATATAATTATAATTCAGGCATATTTGCCCAGTACAAACACGGTGATGACTATTTTGCCGAATGTCTGACTTCACTGGACAGTTGTATCGCCAAATTTTCTGAGTTTGGTTATGTGATTATGATGGGAGATTTGAATGTCCACTTAAGTGATTCCCTTCGACTAACCTCCCCTCAGAGACATGCTGACTGTGTTGTGCTATTCTCCAAATTCCTAGACGACTTGAACTACGTCTCTCTTTGTGCATCATCCATATTGACCAGAGACAAACCAACTTTCATACCTTTCGCTACTGTGGCCAATCCAACGGTCATTGATAACATACTTGTGCCGTCGAATTCTGCTGATATCATTGAATCGTGTACAGTTTTCGACGATGGCGCTTCAAACACATCATGCCATGTGCCAGTCGCTTGTTCCTGCATCTTTCCTAAATCAAGCGATTCATTCGAAAACTCAATACCACTGAATAAGCCATTATTCAATTGGAAAAAAACTTGACGAATCCATGTATAATTCTCACTTAGACGCCTGTTGTGACGACTTTGTGTGTATCCAGACCACACGCGTGTGTAAAACATTGATCGATTTCATATATGAACGCATTGTGTTAACATTGCTAAAGGCATCTGAATTCGCCGCAGGATTCCGCAAATTCCATTCTAAATGGAAGCCATTTTGGAACCCTTCCCTCACAGATCTACACAACGATGTGAAATCAAAGAGAACCGTATGAATTAAGTCCGGTAACCATCACTCAGCATTTATCACCTGCGCGTATATGGACTACAAGTAATCAAAGCGTCTGCTGCGAAGAGAATTGCGTTTAGCAGCCGAACAACACCAATACCATATCTTCGATGAACTTGAGCGTTTCGCCACATGCGATCAAGCTTCCTTCTGGAAACTGTTGAATCAATCCAACAGGAAATCGTCACTCTTAAGTTCAGCAATGAAATTCTGTGACACTATTATTCGCGATCCTTGTGATATAGTAACTGGGTGGAGAGACTATTTTGCAAACCTCTATCCTTGCAGTGAGCACGACGACACTCAATTCGAAATAGAAGTCGAGAGAACTGTCGAAGAACTGCTTTCGAACCCTATAGGGTTAGCCAACACGTGTCAACTGATCCTATTTCGATGAAAGAGGTACAATCCGCGATTCGCTCACTTAAAAGGGGTAAAGCGGGAGGAGCAGACGGAATAGTGAACGAGCACATCATTTTCTGCAACAAATCTTTCCTGCGGATTCTCTGCTTCATCTACAATAGCATGCTTGATATGGCATATATTTCACATAAACTCAAACTTGGTCTCATCATTCCACTCTACAAAGGAGAACCAAACCCAAAGAAGAGCCAGATAGCTACCGTGTAATAACATTGTTACCCGTGATTTATTAAGTTTATGAGAGCGTCCTCCTAAACAGAATCGTTCAAATCACCGAGTTTTTCTGGATTCCCACATTCGCTTCAGAATGGGTTCCAGAAAGGGATCAGTTGTGAGATGACTTCCTTCATTATACAGGAATCTGTTGCATACACTAAATACAATGGTTCCCGCGCCTACGTATGTTTCTTAGACTCTCAGAAAGCATTTGACAAGGTGTGGCACTCTCCCCTTTTATTAAAATTGCATAACCTTGGGATCGACGACAAAAGGCTTCAGACAATCCACAGCATGCATACTGATTGCAACAGTCGTGTTATATGTAATGGATTCATTTCGGAACCACTGGATATATGTCAAGGAACACTCAAGGAGCGATGTGTTCGCCGTTTTTTATCTAGTGTACATAAATGACCTTATCAAAGACCTCTCATTCACAACAGATGGTTTGAAAGTGTATGGAATTTTGTTGTGCTGCTCCCACAATCGCTGATTACATTGCGCTACTATCCTTAACAAAGAGTGGGTTGGACTCGATAAGTGCTTTGACTACAGCGTAAAATGGAGATTCACGTTCTCTTCCACAAAGAGCCAAACAGTAGTGTTTAACGAATCCACTCATAAACACAACAGTTCTAGCAGGTCGTGGTCTCTTGGTGGAACGCCTATCCACGAGGGAACGGAGTGCACCAACCATGGTATTCTGCAGACCAACTTCAAAACGGCGACTAAACGAGCAGAACTCATGTCACAAAAATGGGTCAGACATATTTTTCCCTATCCGGGAAGCAGAAACTGCAGTCTTGTACACCGACAACGATGATTAAGCTCTTCAAATTAATTGTGCTGCCCAGAGCTTTATATGGTGCGGAACTTTTTCCACTTGACAATCAGTCCGCCATACAAACTGTGGAGAAGTCTTGCATAAAGAACTGTCAATCTCTACCAACTCGAACCAGATCGAACGTGTCTCTAAGGCTTCTCGATATCATGCCTGTGTCAAGAGAACTACATGTGAACAAACTTCTATTTGTTGAGAAGCTCGTTCATCTTCCACAGGGGCATCAGATTCCATTGCATCTATTATTGCTGAAATTGCACCAATACGTGTTATTCAATCGCCAGTCTTCTGGATTCGTTGCAGATATCACGCCTTTGCTCCGCCAGTATGACCTTCTCAATGTTCTACTAGAATACATGGACACGGGATTCTTTCCTGGTAAAATGGAATGGAAAAACATCGTGAAATCTTCAGTCGCAGCTCACTACATACAGGAGTGGTTAAACTCTGTTTCATCTTACACTGATCTCTCTTTCTTTCTGAAATGTCACGTAGATCCTCTGTCTTCTTGTCGAATATGGTCTCTGCTTTCGAGTAACCGACACCGATCTAGAGAGCTGCGTCATTTGGTGCTTCTGTTAAATAAAACCACATATCCGATTAGATTATGTTGTGCTCAATGTGGTTCATTCTACGACAATGAAATTACCCACGCGTTATTCTCCTGCAAAGCTGACATTCTAATACATCTACGCAATATCTTCTTGGAGAGAATCATTAACATATTTGGGATCCGTGTTTTCGACGGCCTGCAATCCCTCTCACATGTGAACTTAACGGCGTTACTACTAGGAAGTACCGCGCTTTGTGAATGGCTAGATGTTTGCTCTAACTCAGGGGAGCTGACAGTTGACTCAGCTGGGTTTCTTCTACACGCGTGCAACCTTATGCGGGGCACTCGTGCCTAAAGAAATGCGTTCATTCACATGCGATTCACTTGTCATTGTTGTGTATTTGTGCGTATATATTGTATGTTCTATACATGTATAGTGTATATAATCTGACTCTCCAGAGAGGACGTATTAAAGATATATATTATGCGACGACATCGCAATCGTGTGAACAGACTATAGCCAAGATTTTGTCGGGCCCGATTCCCCCACTTACGATTGAATCGTGGTCGTATGAACGTGGTTTTCGTGCAATGATATATTCTGATACAATAAGTGGTGGAAAAAAGCTCAACATACGGCCATATCTGAATATTTCCCGATAAAGAAAGTGGACTCTTCTGGACCTGTATTATTGATATGTTCGTCTGCCATCTGGTTAGATTACCCGATCAAGCATCCATGTGAATAACAGACTATATAGATCATGCCACGAATCTCTACTTTGGCTAACGCCCGTAGAAATCATATTCCACCAGTACAAAACCTTGGAACTTTTTGAAGTTTTGACAGGGAACCTTATAAAGTCGAAATTTAACGCGGGGAATATATTTCTTAGTTATTACCTGTTCCTTAATAATATGCTTCACTGTAGGTGAAGGTCCCAACTCGAAATATCATGATTTAAGGGAATTTGTGAGCGATTTTGCGTTAAGCCGCTTACAATTTTGGCATTTCTCCTGGGTAATTAATTCGATATTTATTGCGATATCGGCTCACAAAAGTAAGAGAAAAACATGCAATTTAGAGTTAGGACATTCACCTATAGTGAAGTACATTATTACGGAACAATTAATAACGAAGAAATATATTCCCCACGTTATTTTTCGACTTTATAAGGTTCCCTGTCAAAACTTCAAAACGTTCCAAGGTTTTGTACTGGTGGAATATGATCTCTACGGGCATTGGCTAGAGTATCTATTCATGGCATGATCTACAAACTATGTACACCAATATATATTTTATAACTGGGTGGTGGGATAATTCATTTAGTAAAGAAAAGGCGAAAGCGATGATTTTCTAGAACTTTTTCTCTAGACTTTGGTTATGAATGAGAGTCAGCATAATATTTCAGGCGAGGTGCAGGAGAAAAAGATACGATACAGGCCGATTTTGTCGTGGAAGGTGGTGAACGAGAAACTACCATGGGGTGTGCTACTTCTGATGGGTGGAGGCTTCGCAATCGCTGATGCCGCTAAGGTATGTTTTGTCGGAAGTTTCTTCACCAGCTGGGTTGGATTCTATAGTTGCAATTTCAACTGCGTTTCAAAAGTCTAGAAGTTATACCGTTCAAAAGCCAATGCATTATATATCTTTTCTGTTTAAAACAACTGACTGATCAGCGGGTGGCATTTCTTTTGCTTTTATGTTTGTGATTTTGATTTTGACATTCTAACACCTATCACTACAATCATCGGGAATACGTGTCAAGTCAAAGAGCATATCGGAAAGCATGCCAACTTCGTCGCTGGAAGCAGCTACACTTCCTGTCGTCGTTTTCAAACAGTTCTGATAACTCCTGCTCTTTGAACATGTTATCGGCTAACCCTGCCCAGAGATGCAATGTGTTAGCCCATCACCCCAATTGGGCGCTGGCTATTCCAGTAATGACAATGAAGGCTATTCCACCTGGTACTTCTCAATTTCTCTACAATATTTCTGTCGGAACAAAAACAAATAGTCGGTTAGAGTATATATGTAGAAACACACAGGAACATGGACATAATTGTAAAGCGGCTGTTTTGAAAAGTGACCCTTTCGGTGGTGCTGATGGAAACAGCCACATGGCATCCAAATATTTGGTTCTTAGGATAACAAGAAACGTGATTGAACACTTTTGTATGCTCAATATTTTGTTATTTGATGGCTGTCGTGCATAACTGAATAGCGATTTGTAGTTTTCCAAAAAAAGTTATTCTGAACCCCCTTTGGCGTCAATAAAATCAGTTTCAGATATGATGAGTAACCTATTTGATGGAACCATGAATGGGTGCGTCAACGACCACTGTGGTCTATATAGTTTGAAGGCCATAATTGTTGGAAATTATATTGTCAAAATCCACCAAAGTTTCAGAAGATAAACGTTGTTATAAATAATGGGTTGATTCTCAATCTACGGTGAGCTCACAAGAATAATCTATATTTAATGGACAGAAAATAACAATTTTAGTTGAACACTTTTTATCAGTAAAAATTTGAGCGTGAAGCGAGAGGTGGCGTCTGAAATAGGAGGGATCGGTTCAACGTCATTAGCTTCCTAGCTTTCCCTATACTAGTCAATAACGTTAATAAAGTACTGGAATGGTTTATGTTTTGACACAAATTTCCAACAACTGTGATAGTTTCCAGCAAACTTCAAACCCAGAACGTAACAGAAGGAATATCTAGGGCTAAATTTAATCTTGAAGATTGTCACAGCAATTGTAGGCCTATATAGATATGCACTCAGCCAACGTCGTTTCTGGCGCAACTAGGGTGTATAGAAGTGTCAGACTCCGAACAACACTGCATGTTTTTCGCGGTATGGTAACTATGGGCGCGTTTACAAGATAACAATTTCGTCCGATGAAAGAGTTGTCGCTCCCCAAATCCAAGCGTTTTGACGGGGAATGTCAAATTGGAATACAATCCACGTTTAGACTCCAGATGGATACGGATTCCCGTCTTGAAACAACCATTGCCATGTTTTATCTTCTTTTTTCCAGGAATCTGGTTTGTCCGATTGGATCAGCAATGAACTGAAGGCTTTGGGAGTATTGTCGCCGTGGGTTATCGTTCTTATACTAACGATAATCGTTGCAGCGACCACCGAACTAACAAGCAACACAGCGACTGTGTCCATTTTGTTGCCCATCGTATCAAGTTTGGTGAGCTGCAATAAAACTTAAGGATTATTGTGAACTCTTCTGGAATTAGAATTCAGAATTTATTATTCTCAAATCTCCGGACGTGTCCGGTATAACAGAGTATAGTTATGAATACACATCAATATATACATATAGATAATAGTGCAAATGAAAACAATATATAGGTCAATAATCGTACAAACTTTCTCCCTTTGACATTATTGCTTTTGTGTATAAATACTAGTGTACATGTAAAGCGATTGCAATCATATTATTACTTATCTATAACAATATCAACTGAGGAAAGCCTAATGTCTAACGATTTTTGCAATCACTCGACAATCGCAAAAGTTAATATTACTGAAGAATTCAGGCTTTTACCCTTTCAGTGCCAAGTCCTATTTTTGTATCAACCCATATTTCCTTGATCATTTTTCAAATTTATTGATTATAATAATGTGATACATTGATGGAAAGAGCTCTAAGAGCTCTTTCCATCAATGTATCAAATTATTATAATCAATAAATTTGAAAAATGATCAAGGAAATATGGGTTGAAACAAAAATCAGACTTGGCACTGAAAGGGTTAAAGTAGATCATGATTCGTTGTTTGGTTTAGCATATCCAAGAGCGTGCACTTTTCAACCTCCACTGATGTGGATAGTGCTTGCTGCTGTGGCATTTTTTATCACTACATGGTACACATCATACCGTGGTTTTAGGGACTTATATATGTCAGTATGTGTTTAATCAATATGAAACTCAGTCAAGGTTTAGTTATATCGATGTATCACGTCCATGCACAACCACGTTGGATACTTATACAGCTTTTGAACGCAGTGGTTCCAATGGAAATGCGTTGTTAAGATCTTTACCGCCGCTTGATTCTCCTAGTCGGTTATGGTCTTTCGGATATCAGCAAAAAATATTGCATGTGGGGTAATAGCTTTTGGGCTTATTAAGTCTTATTTTTCCCTTCCAGGCTGTATCATTGCAGATACACCCATTATATTTCATGATTCCTACAACGTTGGCGACGTCATTTGCCTTCATGTTACCAGTGGCAACGCCGCCAAATGCCATCGTCTTCTCAACTGGATACCTGAAGGTTTCGGATATGGTGAGTAGCTCTCTTGGAAAAAATGAGACGAACTGAACAAGTAATCAACAATAATAAACTACGTGTGAACCGGCTTTTGTGTCCTTTAGGGCTTTGGGCAAATCATGTCGAATTCTTTGGAAATTTATTGCAATCAGATCAGTCGTACAGAAATTGAAAATAAAACACAAAGGTGAGTTGCTATTCAACTGAGTTAAAGATTCCCTGTGAATTTTGCACCATAAAACCACCATCCGTACGTTTTCTGTAACAGGAAATAATTAGATCAGACCCGTGAAGCCATTAATATGGCTGAATTGGTCTTTGTCGCATTCTAATGTTCTAAAAGAAACCCGGGATCTCTCAAACGTGCAAAAAGACACAAAGGATCTCCCAAACGCGCAGAAAGACACAAAGGATCTCCCAAACGCGCAGAAAGACACCCATGATCTCAAAGAGTCGTTCGTCTGTGACAGTTAAAATCAATGTGGATGGAACACCCATTCAAATTCCCTTGAAATGTCACTCTAATATCACAAACAAATAATTATTGTAATAATAATTAACCTGCAACTAATTTTCATCGATTTTTAAAAATAAGACTTTGAGATAATGTGTGACTTTTTGCACATTTGTGAGATGCTGTGTCATTGTGGACGTTTATGAGATCCTGGGTGTCTTTTTGCACGTTTAGGACATCGTGTGTGTCTTTTGGCACGAAACCATGCGACAATGACCAATGCAGCATTAATATAAGGTTTTGGTGCATGATATATCGACTTTCGAAAAACGTTTTAGCACTTTTTGAATTTGTGTTAGCCAAAAAAAAAATCCAATGATTGCCTCTTATAAAGAGTGATGATACTACCGTCGCCCAAAATTGGTCGATAATAAAGTGAGTTCTAAATTGTTTATCTTTGTCGACGTATTACACTTGTGGATGATATTGTGGATTTTCGCGAGTGTTTTTCATTTTCTTCTGTCTGGTACAAGCGGAAAATTTGCTTCGGGAATTTTGAATCGTTTTCAAATCGGATCGTCAATCTTTAACCCTTTCAGTGCAAGTCCGATTTTTATATCAACCCATATTTCCTTGATAATTTTTCAAATTTATTGATTATAATAATGTGATACATTGATGGAAAGACCTATAATAATGTGATACATTGATGGAAAGAGCTCTAAGAGCTCTTTCCATCAATGTATCACATTATTATAATAATTAAATTTGAAAAATTATCAAGGAAATATGGGTTGATACAAAAATCGGACTTGGCACTGAAAGGGTTAAAGGCAAATTCCCGTTATTTTCAAGTGGCGTAAACTTAGCCAAATGTTCTAGAGTGTCTTTCAGCGAGAGTTATTTCAAGTTTACAATGAGTTCGCCTTTGATGAATGCGGCTTTCAGTAATCCAGCCAATGCAAGCACGTTCTAAAGAAGCAATGATGGCAAATTTAGAAATAAAAATGGCACAGAACGTCGGTCTATAATCGCAGAGCAGGAATACATTGTTGGAATGCTATGCTGCATATACGGACTGTTACTCTTCCAAAGCAAGTGACAATGGTTCACAAAAGTGAGGGTCTGGTAAATCTGATGCCACTTAAAAATAACCGGACTACGCCTACTGTGCTATACAACTATTTGTGTTTCAATGCTACATAGATCTCGCACAACTCGGGGTCATGAAGGCGGGGGCCAACAGACTCCTTTCTAGCATACTCGCTGTTTTCTAGCTTATCGTTTTAAGAAAAAATTGAGTGTTAACGACTTTCAAAAGAGTGTTTCAATTCGTCCATCACAGAATAGGACCACGCTTACGATAGCAATTAATTTACGTCTTAATTCTTTCCAGGCTAAATGTGGAATAACGATGAACATAGTTTCAGTGATAGTTCTCAACTTGGCTATAAACACGTGGGGGAAAGCGTTCTTCAACCTCGATTCGATGCCACCGGAAATGATACCAATGAACTCAACAACTACAACATCTACAGTAATTTAACCCTCTCTTTACTTCGTGGATTATTATGGAATGGTCTATTTTCATCTGAGGGATGTTCGAGAAATAAAAGCCGACGACAGAAAGACGAGCAGATAATACAAGTGCAGACGCCCGCGGATTCCTATTCATTGGTCGGAAATGACCAGATAATAAGATCAACACACGACCTATTTTTTAAAACTTATTTAACTGCACAAAATTAATGGACATTATATATGCAGAAGATGGCTTAATGTAGGCAAGCACCGTTCCTATGAATCACTGTGGTAATAATTGACAAGTCGATATGCATCCTAAGTTCAAAGATATGGGCGGCGTTGGCGGTGGGTATGCTGTTAAAATATTCAGCTCCGTCAAAAACTATAAACCATAAACAGAAAGAATACTAAAATATAGAGACATTGTTCTTATACCAATCAGAAATATGGCGTAAATAGTATGTTATGGTCAAATGTTTTTCCTTTGTTATGTAAACAAAAGCAAAAAACGTTACAGAACCTGGCTTTTGTTTAGATCCCGATATGGTAACATAAATAGCGTTTATCATTTGTGTGTGATTAACCAATATAATTGCGCTGTTATGTAAACAGAAGCAAAACTACAAAACACGAGCAGGTTCTTGTTTACGTACACCACCGTACGTCTTGACGACAATATACTATTTACGCGCTGATTATGTTCGGCATAATTATGATGAGCAAAACTATATTTAAAATTCCTTCTGTTGATGGCGATTTGAACAGATATGAATATTTCTGCAACGAACGCCACCCGTACCTTTAACAGCGCTTGTTTGAGAGAATATACGACTCACATAGTCTTAACCGGACATGGCTCATTTGAACCTAAAACATTAGGTAGGAGAGAAATACAGGTCGGCTATACTATACAAACACCGGATATTGAACAAGATTAGTTTATACGGAAAATAGTGACCGAAGTCACTTGAATATTGTCCATCTTCTCAACGGTCATATTTATATTCGGGCGGGATTCACAGAGAACTAGCAAATTTGATACATTGCTCACTCGCTATCTTTTTTTGGTTATTTATATAGGTCAAGAATACGCAATTTTAGAGCAAATTATGACGTTCCCGGACCCGGTACTCGTTATCCCCTAAAACTAAAAAGTGCGATAAAAACAGGCCGATAAATATAAAAACCTGTATGTATACATATCTCGTATTCTCGAGAAAAACTAGCTGACGCATATCTTCTTCCAACTGCATTCATTGTCTCAGATGAACACTCTTTATGTTTCCATTTAAAGAAATGTCTTAAAGCGAACGCTAACTCTTCGTTGTCATATTCTGAAGAGAAAAAAAATCATTAACGCCCTCGGGTGTATAATGTCCTAGAGATTCTAGAGAGTTGTGGTTCGCTGGGCTTTTTATTTATAGATAATGGGTTTTTCTGGTTGTGACAATTCGCAGTAGGTCCCTATTTGCGGAGGACCCAGAATTCGCGGAGATCCCCTAAAATGGTCGAAATATGTTGATTTTAATGAGGGAACGGGTGCGTATATGTCAATTGATACGTATTTTAAACAAATAACGACACGATGATCATAATAGTGGTTTGTTCTATCAATCAAATCACCATCATCATCATCATCATCATCATCATCATCACACGGAACAAGTCTTGCGACGTTTCGTCCCAATAACATTATTTGCAATGCTTGTTTACAAATATATGTATCGTCATTCGATATTTACTTGTGAGTCACTTGAACATATTACTTGTCGTCGAACTCGTATTTTATATAATACAAGAATGAGTCTATGTATATTTTGAATTGATCGAGTGTTGGAGCATCAACAGCGAAGTCTGGCAGAGAGTTCCAGCTATTTACCACCCTCTGCGTGAAGAAATATTTTCTATGGCCTTGTTAACAATGGACATCTGTAGCTTTTTATTATGTCCTCTTGTTCTTCCTGATGAATGTCTTTCTAATAGGTCACAGGCATTGATATTGTAATGACCATTCATCAGTTTATATACCTCGATTAGATCTCCTCTAAATATTCGATATTTTAAAGACATCAGATTGAGTCTTGTCATCCGGTCTCGGTAGCATAGAATTTTAATTTGACGAACTAGTTTCGTTGCTTTTCTTTGTATTTCTCTAGCACAATGCTTTGATATTTGTGATGTGGGATCCATGCAGAGTTACAGTATTCGATGATAGGTCTGACCATGCTTATATAGAGCGATTAGAAAGTGTCGATGTCAAAGTTCGTGAAAGTTATGTTGACTATGCCGATGATTTGAGAAGCTTTATTGTTTTAGGATATTGTAGGAAGGTTAATCTGGCCGTGTCAAATTGAGCTATAGCGATTGGATATCTCGCAGGACTCTTGGCGGGAACACAATGCCTCCGATTTTTGATCCGCACTTAGAAGCTTTCTGGTGTGGTGAATGAGAAACATGCAGTAATAAGCCGTAGGTTTTTGTAATAATTTGAAGGATTAGTTGTTTTAACGGAATTATGAGGCGGTGCATTCATGTAACCAAATATATTTTATATTATAATTTATATTTATGGCTAATAATTGAGGGCGTTACCATTTCTGATTATGGTTTTCTTGTTTCTTTTGCCGAGAGTTTATGACTTCCCGGTGTCGCACAGTTGCGATGTCATAATTGGTATGCCGCCCCACTGTACTGTGGCATTGTTAAGTATGTCGCTCACGTGGGGGTCCTGTACATTTAAAGCAGCTTGGCGGTTTTCGCCCAAAATACACCTAATAATATTCCAGTATGCATTTGTTTCTGGTATCGAAATAAATCTATAAATACTCAAATACCTTTCTACGACAATTGTATGTCCCAAAAGACGCATTGGAGTAATAAATAATACAACTTTGAACACGATGTTTTGGATCCCAAACACAAAAACAACCATTTGCACGACATGGAACAGAAAAGAGCATTCCGTGTTAGTCTATTCATGATATGGTAGAAATAAAGAGCGTTTGTTTCACTTCTGTGCGAAAAATTTAAACAGCTGGAAAATGGCTGTGGCCATTGACGGTATTTTTCAGAGCATATGAAGTCTTCAAAAACAACATTTAAAAAATTTATCAGTTTTGTCGACAGCTATATACCACTTACACATTATTCTTCAAAACTAACATCCAAAAAATATAATGAGGCGAAAAAAGTTCGAGAAAATCCAATCTCAAATTCAAAACCTGATAGATTTTTTAACATTGTTCAAAATATCTATGTCCCCGTCCAGTTGAATTCGATGAAATTCTCATCAAACACATATTCCCTAAAATCGGGCTACCCAACCGAGAATCGCAAAAATGGTGAATAAAAAGAATTAAGCATACCGTGTCTGTTTGTGAGTAGGTTCCAAACAAACCAACAATTAGTTGTTTCCGCTTCACCTGTATTCATTTCTGTCCATATAGAGATGCCGACAAGCGATGGTAATAAGAGAACATACGATTGGCTGCGAAACCGATTGTAGCTTATTTGCACAAATCGCTATACAGCCCATCATTATGTTTCAAAATGGAAGCTGCATGGTGGAAACTATTATACCGAGATTGGCTTGGTGAAATGAATGAAACCTGAATAATTTCTTTCCTTAAGGTGACATGTTTGTTCTTGGTAAGTTGCGTTAGGTATATTGATGCAGTTCGCACGAGTATACTAATACGTGGCCGCGTTAAATTTCTAGAAATAACGTTTATTCTGGGACCAGAAATAGCTAATACTGGACTGGGAGATCATTTTAAAGAAATTGATCAGGGTATGAATTTGGGATTGGATTATTTCATATTTGTTTTACTTTATCATATTTTATGGATATTAGTAATGAAGACTAATATCTAAGGAAGGGGTATAGTGCTATCAACAAATTTGATGTGTTGAAAACAATTTTGAATCTATTTCCCCCAAACTTGGTGTTATTTCCTCGATAATCCGGCTGTAACCCTTCTAAAAATAATAAAATATGTTTTTAAATGTTCCGGGACCCAGATCATGTGGTCGCTAATCGCATTACTTGCACAATATGTCTGTGGGGACCCATTAACCCGTTACCGGTACGTCTAGCAGACGGTTAACTTCCACTCAACACAGCGATATAGCATTCTATTCACGAGCCTTTCCAACAAATTAAGTATTTTCATGACCACGCGGAATTGTACTCGATCTTGGCAATCCAACTATTAAGGAACTAAGTTTGTTGACTTGCAGTCCAAATTAATTGATATTAATTGAATGCATGTTTGTCTCAGCTGCTCAATAGCCTTCAACAAACTTGTCAAGATAACTGAAATTTTATGTGAGCATGACAAATATAACAACTCGTTTTGTGTAGAGATCACCCTCTGTTTGACATAATGGTGGTCCAGGCAGACTCACTGGTCGAGTAGGGGGGCTCGGTGGCTCAGTCGGTAAGGGGCTCTGCTCCAGACCGACTCGCTCTCCTGTGCTGGTAAACGCGGTGATGCGATTGCAGTTATCGCAGAACTGTTCGGGTATATGTGCCTTTAGTGAATATAACCAAATATAATTTCCAGCTATAAACACAGTCTCAGCCACTGATTACGTAAAATGTTGGTGAAGTTTTGAATGTATTGAAGATATATACTCTATGGTACTCCTTTGTGTTTTGATAAATTTCGTTGATAATAATATACCACCATGCATTCGTGTGACTACAGCGAAATATTCGTGTTTCATCACTTGATCGGAGGCAACTATATATATGACTATTATTTTGTGATATGGACAATAAGATCTTCACATTTTACCTAGTATGAATATCTCTCATATTGTTCTACAACAGTGAATTTTGAATGGTTTGATGTTACAGATTTAAAAATAAATGATGATCGGTCACATTCGCGAGACTGCTCTGAGTACATATATTTCTGCTTCTAGAAAAGGTCACAGAATCAATATATCCCTATTAAATCTCATTTAACTCTTTAATTACACATATAATTGCACGATTCAAAATAAAAGGTGCATATATTTTTCCGTTTCTGGGCGCCCAAAAGTCAAGATTTAACCGTTGAATGAGACCCTGCATTCGATCGCTCTCTCGTCAGCTTCATCAGAGAGAATTCGTACATTTCTGATAAAAAGTTTCTCTTATATTTTGCAATGATTATTCCTCGAATAATTCCAGTGTTGGTTCACTATTATATGATTAAGTATTACATTTTGCACAAATGACAATTTCATTCGGTTTTGTCCATTTTTGCGCCCATTCTGTGAGACGTTCTACAAATAAGCATTGTTTGTCGATATTTAAATTTATTGCGAATTTGACATTAATTGGTGCACCAACCTCAGAAATTCCACAACTTCCGATACCAACAGCCATTTCGGACGACATCGTGAATAAAGCATTTCCCCAAGGCGGATTTTAGCGGATTTTGTTTATATGGTGTACACAAATTTAGCTTGTTTTCCGGGTAGGCCCTATAATTTCAGCCCCGACAGCCAGACTATATCGCTATTTTCTTAACGCGACCAGACACCATAGCTGACCAGTCTCGTCGGTATAAACCACCTGGACTATAATATATTATATAAACTCGACTAGTGAATATGAGCCAATGTGTTTGTTATTATATTGTATGTTTTATATGATTTGTAAGCCTGTCCAAATTATTTTTATAAATAAAATTAGTATACAATATTCTATGTGTGTGTTGATATATGAAATGAATCCAACAAGTCAAACATTTCTCTAGTATCTTGAATAAGATGAACAAGTAGAACGATTTCGGCCTCACGACACTCGGAAGAGGGCACATAGATACCTTGGAACTGTTATATCAACAAGGCGATCGTGAATTGTGGTGAATTATCGTTGCTTGTATCATGCATGTTCAGGTTGGCTTCTAGCCGACATATTTTAAGCCACGGCATTAGACCAAGTCTTCTCAGTCCACAGCAGCTTGGGATATCGGTTGGGATGATGCTGTTTTTGGACCGAGTCCCGCCCGTTGCTCTTCTATAACGGACGTCACACTCACAAGACATACGACGTGTAAACGTGGAGCCCGGGCACTCACGTAAACCCCCGAATGTGATTGATCGATCACCTAACAATAAACATGACCGCGATTAATCTGTATTCAAAATGATGTATCATCTACCATTACATGATAGAAAAGGTATATATAGTGATGGTATGATCGTTTAATGTATTGTTTACCTGCATTTTCTGATAGCGCGACAAATCGAAATTCTCTGGAAAACTTGGTTTGTTTACATAATACATATCTCGTTGCTTTGAAATTTAACAAACCTCTGCTATATGCATGTTCGATGTCACCATGCTTGGGAAAGACTGCTCTCTATGTTCATATGCTCAAAGCTACCATGTGACGCAATCCGAAGACATACAACAACGTAACTCCCGCCCACGATTATGGGCGTTATAGAAGAGCAACTGGGCATCATTCTAACCGATATCCCAAGATGTTGTGGACCGAGAAGACTTGGTCTACTACGGCATATGAGCTTGAAACTACGTCGCCAACACCAGGTCACTTCTGGAAATTTACAACCTCGGGCAAACTATTAAAGACCCATTTAATTTTCGAGTCGCTGATAATTTTTTATAATGCCTTGATATACGGTTTAATAACAATCTATGGCATAAAATATGATTAAAATACTATGATTCATCACCATTGGAAACGTCTGTGTCTCGGAAGATGCCCATAGAGAAATAGAAAACAGTTGAAATCATAAAAAAAGTCCCCCCCCCGATATGGCTCCCAGAATGCAACAGAATTCAAATGGAAATGGAAGTGGAATAACTCTATATTTAAGATATAGAGTTATTCCCATTCCATTGAAAATAATGAAAGTTGATCACAGAACACAAGTCGATATCTCAACAAAAACAACAAGTGCACAGTGTATTACACCGAATAAGTTGATACTACAATGTTTTGGAGCTTCCTCTTTCAAATGGTATATAATATGGCATATATTTTATATAATGTGATCTGGGGGTTCGAAAATTAAGAGGTGTTTTAATAAAAAAATGTTCTACAACTTTACAAACTTAAACGTATACGAGCCCTCAATACAGTGTTTGGTTCAGCGCAGCTATACCCACCCACCCCGCCCATAACAATTAACTGAATAACCAATCACCCTGCACTATAATATTTTAAATTAGTGACTTGCATACTTCATGCATGTATCACCAACGCCAATTTTCTTGATTCAAGATTATATTCTTATATATACATATATTCGAATGTCAGTAAGTCAGTCTGTCAGTACACATTCAAATACATGTATATGGGTCCAAATGAGTCTAACGTGGGGATTCAGGGATGGGAAAAGGGGAGGGACACCAAATTCAATGAAAATCTTGTTGTCGCCTAGTCATCTCATGATATAACAGATATATGGAATCTAATGGTTAAAGATACATGTACCAAAGAGTCCGGGATGGGGTTGGCAAAAGAGCGCCGAAATTAATAAGAGTTCTGTTTTACCACATATTTATATTGAACTTACACATAGTCATCTCCGTGGTATGGGAATTTACCTTTTCATAACGGGAGTAGTATTGGTTCAAAATTAAATACCATGTGCCAGTGCATTATTTTATATAAGCTCCCATATGATGCCTCGCATATATAGGATTATTCCCTGGTTTACAAGGTCAAGGTGAATATTGTTGGGACAATGTATTCTCTTATGTATGCTAGGCTCCCTATGGAAGACTCGCATATATAAGAGAATGCATTGGCACAGGGCTTTCGCAAAATATCAGGAAGCCCCAGTGATGGACATGTTAAAGATACCCCAATGACACCGTTCATGTCAGGGAAGGGGTCGGGGTAATATGAACACATTTTCGTCGCCGATTTACATCAAACTGATATAATAATCTCCATGTACAAGGAATTTATGGTATGAAACATTTTTATCGCGGATTTCCTCCAAACTTATAATATATAAGTGGTGTATAAGGGGCACCTTTCGGAACAGGAATGGGGATCGGGGGATAAGAGCACCAGAATTTATAAAGTATTTTCATTTCGCCACTTTTCCAACAAACTTATATATGGGCATCCCCACGATACAATACATCAAACTGTGTGGTTTAAAGTTCCCAACATATGCTGCCCAAGTTAGGAATGAGAGTCACAAAAGGTGCCGCCGACTACACCAACTTAATTATAGTCATCTCTATGACACGACGTATTTATATAATTCTGCAGTTATTTATCGGTGTCGGAGTCCGAGTCAGGAGTGGAGGTCAGCCAAGGCACCATAACAGTTAGGAATACGGGTTAATCTAATTTTTGTGTGGTTAACAAATAGAATTGCGTTGTGTTATGTAAACAGAAGCACAACTTCTGTAACTCGAGCAGGCTCTTGTTTACGTACACCATCGCACGTCTTGACGACAATATACTATTTACGCGCTGATTATGTTTGGCATATGAACAAAACTATATTAATATTCCTTCTGTTGATGGCGATTTGAACAAATGTGAATATTTCTGCAACGAACGCCACCCGTGCCTTTAAATTATGAAATGACAGGCATGACTGCAGCATAATATGGCTGGGTCATTTAGCCAACTAAGCTAACCCCATACCTAGATATATTGTCATTCCCAAACATGATTATATTTAAAACGAGGGGCCAACACATACCCGTTATAAACCTATCTAAAAAGGTAATTAAGGGGGAGACGCACGTTTTGCATAAATCACAGTAAATCCAGCCAGAAATGGCAAGTGATTTTCAACAAAGAATTTCTCTGGATCTATCTGGTGAAAAATCTTGAATTTTACATATAATAATTTTCATTATATATATATATATATATCTTTATTTCCTCCTCATGGGAGATCATTGATACAATACAATTAATTCACACAAAAACAAATATATCAACAACAAAATGGCAATATAAGCACATAGGACATGGCGCCATATATTATTTATTCACAATGAGATGATAAAAATATAGCAATATTGTAAATCGAACAATTCGTGTTTCAAAGCGTGCCTGACATCTCTCTCTCTCTCTCTCTCTCTCTCCCTCCCTCTATATATATTATATATGTATATATACATATACATATATACATATTATATATATATATATATATATATATATATATATATATATATATATATATATATATATATATATACATACATACATACACACTCATACATATACATACACACATATATACACACATATATATATCCCCACATACATATACATATACTCATACATACATATATATATATATATATATATACATATATATATATATATATATATATATATATATATATATATATATACACACACATGTACATACATATACACATATATATACACACATACACATACATACACATATACACACATATACATATATATATATATATCTCGCACACACACCTTAGCCCACATACACTCACACAACTATCGTGTATTACTACACACCATGCATGGATGCTACTCCGGTCTATCACAGATTAGGCCAAGATGTCAATATAAGTTCATGACATCTCCAATCGGAGTGCAGCAAAATGTAAGACATACATAATCAGATTCGGAAATTTACACAAGTATGTTAGGGATACAATGCAAGTAGAACATTGGCACGGTCATGATCGATTACATACACATGTATGCACCATGTGAGCTTACACGAACCTATAATGCATGATCTACATGCACATATACATAAAATGATTGTCGATGTAAATGTAATCCAAGCATTATCGGGTAAATGTATCGCCGAAAACAACCTCAATGTTTTGCGACCATTTGGTGCCATAAGTGTGTGGTATTTGCGAATAACGCCCACCCGAACATAGCTGTTATAATACATGTATGCATGTATATTTCCTTTAGTTGTATATTGAATATGTCAACCTTCACTGACGTGCTGGAGCTGATAATGTCGCTTAATTCGTTGCATTCTCAGATAATATTATTAAGTCAACATAGCGTTTCCATAGATCAGCGGATTTTTTAACAAAAAAATTAATTGGGTCTTCCGTATATTCCAGTGGAATCGTCATAAAATCTGATAATCCAGAAAGAAAAAGTCGAGTTTTAGATTCTGGACTCAGTTTATCGAATTTTAGGTAGAATTCGATATCAAAGTTGTTCAAAATGTCGAATTCCACAAGGTTCCTCTCCGATGATATTGACGTGCATTCACATATGGTATGTTTAACAACGTCGCTGTGTTCGCGACTGCAGAGAGGACATACCTGTTTCTCACCAGGTAACATAGCCATAAGGCGAGCAACAAGCGTGTACGATGATTTATATTTTGGGAAGCATCGACATTTTCCCCAAAGATGAGACATGGTTAATTCTTGTTGTATCTGGTGAAAAATCTTGAATTTTACATATAATAATTTTCATTATATATAGAATCAGAGCAATTATAAAGAGACAATAACAATAATGGATTTTAATACATTTGAGAGGTTGAAAATATTTGTTTCGTTTCTGTCCCTTTAGGTACCGAGAACTGCCAGAAAAAATTATAATTTCAAACAACATGTCAACCATCAAATAGCTTATTGTCTTGACTCCATGAGAGGAGGCTTCATTTGTATCATAATGTTGATTTAGCTTTTTAATTGCATATTATAGCATCATACCCCGTGTATTATAATGAAGAATAAAGCAGTCACAAATATGCCAGCCCAATGAAAACAAATGTTCAAATGTGGTGCTGTCCACTCAAGCAGTGAGCAATCAACATAAATTAGGCCACAGTGTTAAGAGATATGGTGGTCAGATTTAACTTGGTTATGAACCCATGACCCAGAACTCAACTGAGCCCAATATTTCAATGACCAACAAGCATGGCATGAAAATTCTCAATAATAAAAAATTATTTATGGTAGTTGTCTTTCTGAATGAAAAGAATCATTTAATTTCATGAATCAAGAAAAATTAAGTCTCCTCTCATGATCTTCAGATATGATATCATGTATATATGAAATGCACTTTCGAAAAAAATCTGTTTTTACAGTAGTTCTCGGTACCTGAACACAGTGAAATTTTAAAGATTTTTCATGCCATAAAAGTAAAGTAAATGAGATTATAATAACCAAATGTCCAATGGTTCTTATGTATGGTACCACAATAATCTCTTGTACAAAATTTCACAAAGATATTCCTGATAGATTTAGAGAAAATACATTTTGAAATACCAGGAAATTTTGGCAAAACGTGCGTCTGACCCTTAAGTTAAGGGAGTGTTGAGGGAAACATGAAATAGGAAATGACAACCCCATCATGATGGTAGTATATTTATTGATGGATAATTTAACCAACTATACGCTACACCGTACCTTGATATATTACCATCCCGAGACGTAATTGCACCGAACACGAGGGTCCAGCACATATGTTATAAACCTATAGTAAAAATAGTGACATCTTCAGAATCAAGTTCAGGGAGTTTTGAGGGCAAATAGGAAATGACACACATGACGACAGTTTATGAGTGGGTCACATAACCAACTAAACTAGCCACCATATATACCTTGATATATTGCCATTCCGAAACGTGCATGATTGCACTGGAAATGAGGGCCCCCAGCACATATCCGTTATAAACTTAACAAACAGTGACATTATCTTCAGAATCAGGTCCATGGAGCGTTGAAGGAAAGGGGAAATGACACATAAATGTAGCATACGTATGGGTAATTTAACCACTTGAGCTAGCCCCATGACTAAATATATTGTCATTATAAAACGCGGTTGCGCTGAAAACGAGGGCCCAGCACATATCCGCTACAAACACAGCAATAGGTGACTTCAGAATCAAGTTTAGGTAATGTTGAAGAAATTAGGAGATGACACACATAACGACAGTATACGGATGGGCTATTTTTTTTAGCAACTATAAGCTAAGCCCCGTACGTACTTATGTCATTCCCACTTTTTCAATGAGGGCACAGCAAATCTATACTGATAAAACTCGCTTGTGTTGTTCGTTTGTTCGTTTGTCCGCTTATAGGTGACCAAACGGCTGGACCATCGGGTGCTGAACATTTGTGTATATGTGTATTTTGATCCGGGGAGCGTTACTAGATAGACCCCGTTCACCTCAGATGTCTTAAAAGGGCACTACTAATTATTTATATATATATTTGGGCTAGATGCGACCATAGGATTCGATAATCGTAGCTGAAAATGTGTAGATATGGGTTTATTGTATATGTCCTGCCTACCTCAGACTGGCACTAATGGTTGATCTAACTAAATAATTAATTATATACTGAATATGGTAGCAATCTGGTCGGCGGAAATTGAACATTGGGATAAATTGACACGTACGTGTATGAGATATCGTTGACATAAGGCGACTACACAGGGGCAAATATGAGCAATAAAGAGCATTCATTAAAGACACGGTTGGCCTTGGCGGTTGGTATCCTGTGAAAATATCTCCACCCGTCAAAAACCGCCACAAACAGAAAGAACATCAAAATGTAGATATACTTTGTCCGTATACAAATAAGAAATATCGCATAAACAGTATGTTATGGTCATATGTTTGACCATTGTTATGTAAACAAAAGCAGTAAAAAGTTACTTTTCTGGTGTTTGTTTATATTATGATGGTAAACATAAAGAGCGTTCTTTGTTGGTGAATACCTGATATGGAACTAATAAAGAGCGTTTATGCCATTTGTGTGTGATTAGCCAGTAGCATTGTGCTGTCATCTGTAACACAATCAGGCTCTTGCTTAGGTAAAATATAGTAGGTCTTTATGATAACATGCTGTTTACGCGATGGTCATGGTATATATTAACGGAACTGCATGCGTTTTAATGTTTTTCTGTTTACGGTGTTTGGAACAAATATGAATATTTTCGACAATTAAGGCCGCACGTGCCTTTAAGAGCTTAGAAGATATACAGGAAGATTGCTACAGATGGGTCAACTGACCAGGGGATTGTCACGGGATAGGCGCCTTTGATTCCATATGACTTAGAGGTGGACTGATACATTATAAGAAAAATAAAGAGCGGTTATTATCAGCCCACACAATATGTTTGAAATTGGTGCACAAAAGTAAAATGACGTGTGGAATGTCACGGGATAGGTGCTGTTGACCTCAAATGACTTAAAGATGCACTAATAATTATCAATAAAGAGCGTTTATTATCAACTTAAAAAATAGTTGTAACTTTATCCGGAGAGGTGCTGTTTACCCCAGATGACTAATCATTTTTTAATGACTTGAAGGGCCACTGATAAAGTACGCATTCTTCACCCGAGCAACGCCGGGTACTCCAGCTAGTACTTTATATAAATATAGCGAAATGTGATAATAACTTCAGAATCAAGTTCAGAGAATGTTGACAGATATATATATATAAATGACACACACAAAGCAGCAGATGGATGGGTACTTTGGCCAATTTGAGCATATCATATACCCCCCACCCACACGTAGAGATGTCATTCCCACTATTGCACTGAATATGAGGACTCAGCACATCTCGTTATAAACCTAATACGAGAAGTGACAGTATCTTTAGAATCGGACTAGGGAGTGCAAATATAATGAAACGCGCGGTGCTCTACTGTTAAATTCGGGGCGACCGAGCCCCAGGGGAAAGGGAGTACGTATTGTTTTTTTTAAATCCAAAGTCTCAAATCAGCCGAGGGCCGGAATGACTGACGCAAACGTGCGAAAGTGAATAATTAAATATATCGGCGAATAAATTAGATTTGGTTCAACTAAAATTCAGTGCAGTGTTTCAATGTGACAGGGAGACGTGTACTGGATATCTGCACAGAGGAACCAAGAACAGGTAAAGTTTTATATCGTCGAATTTAATTTGGAATTGTTTTATGCGTAAAAACACCATCTAATTTGGAATATACACAAAACGTATATATAGACACTATATGTACATGGCCTTGTATTTGCAAGAGGCATAATAATATACTGCGTTATAGAAATTAACACATGCTTAATAAAAACAGAAGAGAAAAAACCCACACAGAAACTACACAGAAATGTGGATAAAGTTTCAAAAATGCGATCTATACTTTGATGGGTAAAATGATTCGCATTGATCAAGATGCTGTACCTACCAGATTACCTGCATATACTATCTTAACTTTCTGAAGGCTGATTTCAGAAATATGTTCACTCGTTTAATTTCAGGAGGACATATTTTCTACACGCCATAATACAGTAATGCTCTAAGTAATCGACTTCTTAACCACATCATAATTATGGGTAACTTTTCAGGATTTATAAGAGCTTTCCGATGAATGGCAACAAGCCATATTTCCGACTAAATCCTGAAAAGTTACCCATAATTCTGCTGTGGATAAGAAGTCGATTAATTTGAGCATTACTGTACTTATCTTGGAGATAACCGGTAGTACAATGTATATGTTATAATATACTGTTCACGAATATCTTTGAATGTATATGCATTACAATCATGATATTCGGAAAGAAGATGTTGTTCGTCCTCTATCCCGATTTACATTGGTCACAAATAATACTTATTTCAGTTCCTCTATAGCACCACCGCCCTTATGCAATGGAAAATCGATCGTTGATTATTCTGAATGTCGCAACATAGGAAATCAAGTGATCTGGTAATATAAAGCAAGCAGCGGCTATAATTGCAAGGCTAGTTTTGATTTTGTTATAATCAAATATAGCTATGGAATGGTCCAGGAAATAACATACACAACCCCAAGAGCGCTGTCACTTTAAAGCCACATGGCTGTTTGCATTCAAAAATACACCTAGTTATATACGCTTTTCAAATTTTCCCGGTATCGAGATAGGTCGATAAATACATGAACTACCATTCTACGAGAATTATATGTAACAGAAAGAGAAATTGAAGTAATAAAAATACAATTTGTAACACGATGTTTGGGTCCCAAAAAAGAGAAAGAAAAAAGAAGCCATTTGCACGGCATGGAACAGAAAAAAAGCCTTCCGCGTTAGTCGTTTCCTGATATGGTAGACATAAAGGGCATTTGATTCACTTCTGTGCGAAAAATTGAAAACCGCTGTAAAATGGCTGTTATATTGGCAGATATTTTTCAGAGTATATGAAGCCGGTATGTCGATATTTCGTGTATTTGCCAACCTACCGTATTCCTCCTTCCAAATTATGTAGACAAAATTTGGAAGATCTAGTGAGTCGTGTCCGTTTAAACTATTATTCAATTCAACTATTTATTATATGCTTGCCTATAAAATAGCGAAAAGTTACCGAAACATAAATCGTTGTATATGTGTATCTTAGAAGCAACAGTGAAATACGATTTGGTATTTCATTATAGCTTTCAGTTATTTCACTGCATATATGTTTAATATCTTCCAACCAAGATATTTGGCACGAACAAAAAAAAAAACCAAACAAACAAAAACGGAATGACAATAAACAATACCTATCCTTGGCCATGCGCGGAGAAGTGGGGTCTCGATTCTTAAAGGCACGTGAGGCCTTAGTTGTCGAAAATATTCGTATTTGTTCCAATCACCGTAAACAGAAAAAACAGTAAAACGCATACAGTTCCGTTCATATATACCATGACCATCGCGTAAACAGCATGTTATCATAAAGACTTACTATATTTTACCTAAGCAAGAGCCTGATTGTGTTACAGAAGACAGCACAATGCTACTGGCTAATCACACACAAATGGCATAAACGCTCTTTATTAGTTCCATATCAGGAATTCACCCACAAAGAACGCTCTTTATGTTTACCAGCATAATATAAACAAACACCAAAAAAGTAACTTTTTATGCTTTTGTTTACATAACAATGGTCAACCATATGACAATAACATACTGTTTATGCGATATTTCTTATTTGTATATTGACAAAGTCTGTCTACATTTTGATGTTCTTTCTGTTTGTGGCGGTTTTTGACGGTTGGAAATATTTTCACAGCATACCAACCGCCAAGGCCAATCGTACCTTTAATGCTGCGTTGTGCTTGGAGTAGTGGAGTAGACCAAATTATTGGCCCAGGCTAAATTTGACAATTTGATTAGTCGTTTTCCGATTATATAGGGACCATGCACTTGTCGGCACATGGCATAGGATTTAACAAACTCGTATATGTAAATGTATGATATGGCAGATTGACAGGTTGCCAGCCTGGTCCGCCCGTTGGCTAACTAAACCAGGAGATGTTCCAACGGTCTGTTGAATGTATTTCAGGAAACGACAAGTTCTTTTCATGACTGATGGTCGAGAATTTTGTAAAATTGTTCTCAGTTTCAATAACGAATGGCGTGATTTATTAAAAATTGGAAATAGAGCCTCGCGTTCTGTAGCTTGCCGAATGACGTCACCAATTGAAAGCGGTTTGCTTCCTAAATCTATACCTAAACTGATGTCAGAAATGTGGGTCAACCAGGTGTTTCTGCCGTGTATTGTTTAATTTGTTGTGCTCTTAAAAGTGAAACTGCTGCATAATTTAGCAACGTTAAGCATTAATAAGGCGCAGATAATACAAAGAACACCTGCAGTTTTTGTTTGAATACCTGAAAGATCTCAATCATGTCTGATGTCTAGAAAGAAATATCGAATTTTCACTCGAGGATTGCAGCCGCTCGTGAAAAATCTATATTTCTTTCCAGACACTCATTTAGTATTCAAACCATGACACTGTAGGAATTGTCTACATCACACATGTATGGGGCAAATACTGGAAATCATTTTATAAGTTTTTTTTTGGACAAACGTCACGATTTTCAGTCATTTCCACCTATAGGGGTATTTTTAGAATTTGGTCCTACTATATAAGAGAGCCGACTCGGAACATCAGATATATGGATTGGATAAAACTTCACTCTTTAACCATTTCATGACGGGGGCTGGTGCACCATTACAGATCCTGTGCCAGTGCATTATCTTATATAAGCGAGTCTCCCAGGGGCCATAGATAGGGAGCATAGCATATATAAGATAATTCACTGGCTTACACGGTCAATGTAGTATTATTAGGCCAATTTGAACATTATATTATGTATGCGAGGCCCCCAGTATCGGAGACTCGCATATATAAGAGAATGCATTGGCACATGGTTTTCGCAAAATTTCAAGAAGCTCCAGTCATGGAAGGGTTAAGAGTAGAATTCCTATGCTTTATTTTTTTTCAGTACCCAATTCCCGTGTGGTACAAATACTATTACATATATTACAACGAAGAATAAAGCAGCCACAAACAGACATGGCATGAACATTCTCAATTATAGAAAACTATCTACGGGTGGCTGTCTTTCTAAATGAAAATAATTATGAAATTCCTTAAAATATATTCTTCTCATGATCTTCAGATATGATATCCCGAAATTATAAACTGCAATGTTGAAAAGAATCTATTTTACAGAAATTCTGTAAAACCTGAAAACAGCGACATTTGTAATATGTGTCATGCCACAAAGGTATAGTAAATGGGGTTATAACTTCCAACTGGTTGATGGTTCTTAAATATTTTGTCACAGTAATTTCAAAAGAAATTCCAGACAGATTTTGAAACATCTATTTTGAAATATCAGGAAATTTAGGGAGAAAAAACGTGTGTCTGTCCCTTATATTATTATTAATGAAACAATGTTACCAATAGAGGGAAACAGCAATTGCAGAAACATTGAAGATTACATATAGCGCAAATCTGGTTGACTTTGTTTTTGGAGTTCGAGAGAATAGTCTGACGTAATCAATATAATTATGGTAGTCAACGCATCAGAAGTTCAATTTCAAATGTTTTGTTCCGCACAACATATTTACAATAGAACAAAGATGGATAGTATGTACACCTAGATTCATAAAACCGTCGGGCATTTGTTGCCGTCAGGTTCACAGAACAATTGCCAAATGACGCCCCTAATTCAGCAACCACCCAGACAAGTCTTGTCTTTGATGTCAACATGCAGGATCAAGCTTGAACACATTGTTAGTTAGGCGATTTTGGCGTCAAAACATGCGCAAATGTCCAAGGAACAACATATTCCAATCACATAGGAGTGAAAATACGTATTGGTAATATAAATGTCTGTTGTTAAGTATCTTTAAAGGTACACAGGTATGTTAAAACATGTATCGGTGACTCCAACGCAAGTCAAACCCAATGATTTACGTCTTTAAAGTTCGGGTTTACTGCTTATCCAACATCCAACTGTCGAGCCAACATAAAATAATTTGGGGCGTGCAACACATAAAGTAATGTTTCGCCACACAGTGCATGATAGTTTCATTGGCCATTGTGATTAATTATTGAATGCAACACAGAAACTGAAGTGCATAATCTTGTGGTATATAAAGACTTTTACATTTCCGGAATTGTCTACACTCTCCATGATAAGAAACCATACACATATGTCCCAATGCTTATTATACTGCAAAGAAAAGAAACACTCATCTCTTCAATAGAATAGTGCCATATCTCGCCAGATGAAAGAGACAGTTTATGTAAGACTAATCTTCAAGCTGCTACCAAACCGGTTTATTAGTAGACCATTTTGTTCAAATTACTTCAGTCGCCACTTTACAACTGGAATCTGCTACCACGCAATGAACAATATTAGTTTTCATTATCGTTTTGTTTGAACATATCTTACCAATACAACCACGTATAATACTTGTGTTAAATATCAGGTGATCATCGTTTAAAATATGTTATTTCAGCGTCAAACATTCACGAAATGTTGCTACTTGTTGTTTCGTGTACAGCAATTATATGTAACATTAGGGAGAAGGGGTAAGCGCGGTTGCAGAAAATGTGTGGCAAACATAATGTCCAGCGTAAACACAGTCTCCGCCACAGAGTATGTAAACAATTTTGGTAAAGTTTTGAATTTTTATTGAAGATAGTCTATGGTACTCCCTTGTGTTTTGATAAATTGCGTCCATAATATGCCACCATACATTCGTGTGTTAAAAGAGAAATATTCGTGTTTCATCACCTGATCGGGGGCGATTATGACTACTATTTTGAGACATAGACAATATGATCTTCACATTTTATCCAGTACTATATGCTTATCTCTCATATTGTTTTGTAGCAGTGCATGCAAGGTTTTATGCTAGCAGATATCAAAATAAATTATGATCGGTCACATTCGCGAGACTGCTCTGACTACATATGTTTCTGCTTCTATAACAGGTCACATAATCAATACATCCCTATTAACCATGCATAGTTAACTGTTTAATTACACATATAGTCATACGATTCGATTCAAGATAAACAGTACATATAAAACTGCGTTAATTTTCCGTTTCTGTGCGCCCAAAAGTCAAGATATAACCTTACATGAGACCCTGCTTTCGATTACTCTCTCGTGAGAGTCGTTAGTACGGTGGCCCGTGAGTGAAAAGTTTGTTTTGCCGTGAGTGAAAAGTTTATTTTGCCGTGAGTGAAAAGTTTGTTTTGCCGTGAGTGAAAAGTATGTTTCGCCGTGGCACTTACGGGCCACCGTACGTTAGAGATAATCTCTGATAAAAAGTTCCTCTTATATTCTGCAATGATTATTTCTCGTTTATAATTCGAGCGTTTGTTCACTCATAGGAATAGCTATCCATTAAAATGTTTCATATACAACATGACAATAACAACAATAATGTCCTGGTATGGATTGCATGGGGGACCAAGTCACCAAAAGACCCACTCTGTTCATTTTGTGGCAAATTATATGTAGTTTACGGGAACCAATTTCTTTCGAGTGGGAAACGCGGATTTTGGGAGATATTTGACATATAATGATGCCTGGTGAGAGCGAAAAATGTCACTTAAGTGTTGGGGGAGGGTTAGTTATTTCGAATGTATGCGACATATGTAGTGTCAGCTCTAGTGAATAAACACAGAATTAGAATTTCGACCATTGACCCCGAGTACGAGAGGTCAAAGGTCAAATATATTTTGAAACGCCATTTGTTTTAAATGTCAAATTGGAAAGTTAGCTTCAGAAATTTTATAATCGTCGATTGGAATCCGTTCTTGTATAATTTTGAACCTTACTGTATACCAGATTCGGACATGAGGAAAGAAAACTAACATGGACGTTATTGCAACTATCCAAGATGTCGGCCAAAATGTGTGCCAAAATAGCACAAAACAGTAAAAAATTACAAGAACAGAAAACGACTCCATTATCGAAGGATATTGGTCATAATTTTGTCACACAGGTAAAACAAGTTGTTTGTTTTAATGGGACAGAGTATACCTGGTTATTTTATCTCAAATACAGACAAAAATTGCCGATTCAAATTTGAAAATTATGAATTTCTAGTATTGTTCTATGCAAGAGATGAATTATGGTAGTTCACTGGAACTAACTAGCAAACAGAGATTTCAGCAGCTAAAGTGTGGACATGTGATACTGTTCAATTGAAAAAAATATTTCAGAAAGCTTCTGACCAATATGCTAATTTGTGTTCAAACCAATTAATTCGCCAGAAGAATATACTAAGAGCTATCCTCATCACAATCATAACTGTCCTCTTCGGAACTATCATTTACTTATATATCACCAGTATCATCAATATCGTCATCTGATTCCTCGGACTCACATAACACCTCTCCCAGATCTGTCGGAATCTGTGGTCCAGTAAACCACACAATACCAAAACGACCTTCCACTTCCTCCCAGTCGTGCATGGAAGGGTCCATTGTTGAGGGAATTGCAAGCGTGGCATTTTTCCAGATATAGGCCACAAAGTTTGACCTGATGATTTTTTGTTATAATGCCGTTTTCGAAGGAGGGAGACCACTAGAGTCAGCCCCTTTGATTTTTGACCAAGGCTGGCTGTTGTTGGTGGGGGCGAATTTCGTGCGGAATATTGCATATCTAGCATCATCCACGTTCTCCAAAGAAGCTTTTCCGAACATGGAACAAACAAACGATTCGAGAGAGTCCAATGTCTCACGACTTACATTTCTCGATGTTCCTAAACTAGCGAAGGCAGATAAGACTCTATCGGATTTAATCGCCGTGTCAAAAGGTTTAATTTTACCTTTTCGCATGTAAGAAGCTGTATAATCACAGCCAGTAAAGGCGTGTATTCCTGGTAATGCGTCACAAACGATTCTCCCAAGATGGCCCTGTATATTTGACACATCGACAAAACGTCTTGTGTTGTTGCTCTCGTGACCAACATCTAACCATACAAATGATTCTATTCCAACAACGTGGTACAGTAAGATGATCAGAACATCTGTATCGGAACAGCGGACGACTACATTTGGAAGCTGATAATGATGCGTTATATGGGCTAAATGCAAAACTATTCTTGTGTTGGCGTCCTCGTGTTTACAGTGTAATTCAGTGGCATCTCTGTGGTTCATAGCGTTCCCACATGCCGGTACTCATAACACACATTGGCAAACATCAAACAACATTCCCCTAGCACTTCAACATAAATATTCTTTGCCAACTCATCTGCCAAAAATGACAAAAATGACACTTTAAAAGTCTCTGAGTTTAAATTTTCAGCAAAAGTTTTCGGTTTGACTTTCTGATCTGGACCCGTAACGCGCGACTCATTGATGATTGCTCCACGACTCTCTCGCTCGATGTCTTTAATGGACGGATGTTTGTATGTGTCAGCTACAAAGTCGACACGATTTGCAAATTTGCTGAGTGTTCTGAGCAGATCACGGGCGATACCGCCATAAGTTGGCGATAGGTTTGTGAGTGTACGAATCAGGAAAAATGCATCAACAATATAAGCGTCTACAGACTTTGGCGCTTCTGATTCTACCATTCCTTCAAGTTTGTGAAACATTTTTGCTTTATCTGTATTCATTTTTGTACCATCAATGTGAGCCATGCACAGCGGCACAGGCGTCAGCGGGTAACTGAAAAGCTTGCGAAGATCGATGTCCATTAAACAAGATAGATATAACAATAGCCCAAATAGGTCACGCGTGCATTTGATTTCTTTCAACTTCTTGTCTTTAGAAGTCAGTATCATCGAAAGGGCGGTTGATGCAAAATTCTTAACCTTGCGCCTGACTATAGGCTTCTCGAATCTCTTGTCATCATTGAGGCATTCAGGCCTGAATGCATCCCGCCATGCCTCTCCATTTTTGAACAGCTTTGAGTATTTCGGTAGCTACAATTTTCCCGACAGCACGGCCCGTGGATAGCGAATATAAATCCGAACTTGGCACTTTGTCCGAGAACGGATTCAGTGTGGACTGTATTCCTTCCATGAGCTTGTGAAGATCTGAATTGTCGCGTTTTACTCTGTATGTTTTCAAATCGTTCACACTGTCTTCTGTTGGGGACTTACCAGCTTTTATATTTAAGTAACTGATTATTGACCCCCTCGTGGATCGGGTAATCATCCATCGTCTACGTGCACCAGCAGAAGATAGGGACGTTATTCCAGTGAGTCTAGATGCAGCGTCCCTGTTGATGATTTGCTCAAGGGTAAAATCAACAGGGCTCCTGGAGAACGAGTTATGAGTACGTCGAACTGATAGGGCTCCATTTTCAAGCATCCCTCTTACACCTGGATGCATTGCTTCAACATTATATAAATCCAGTACATACATCACCATCCATCTGGCATAATTGTGCCTGGATGTTGCAAAGAAGATAGCAGACATTGCATGTAAAGAATACACGTACAATTCAAGGTCGTTTGTGTGGCAGGCTCGACTAAACAGGAGAAACAATTCAACCATATCAATGTACATTGCCCAACACTTTGTTGTTTCGCCGTGGGCGTCCGCTCTTGTTTGGTCAAAGTATTGTTCGTGTGATATCATGAGAGTCTCATATTTAACAGACTTCTCGACAGTTTGCATCAGATCTGGCGACGGATGTTCGTTCATGTGTTGAAATATTTCAGCAAACCTTCAGGCATGCCCTTTTGGTACCAATCTAGGAATTGTCGGAAGTGTAAAATTCTGAATGCCTGTGCAAGTAATGGATGTAGGCGTTTGCACCTATTATAATGTTTTCCAGATATAAATCTTTTCGAAGAACCACTTGCTAAGACTCCAGTGTCGACAAGGATATGCGGACCACCGGACTCGTCAAGTAAATGTCCAAGTGAACCAAAATATGCTTGTTGAATATGGAATGCACCAAAAGCATACAAATATATTATCAAACTTCGGGCTCTCAACTGATTGAATTTGTTTGGCTGGTTTAGCTATCGCTAAGTCATAATGGACTACAACCGCCTTCTGACTGCACTCTTGTGCAACCTTCTGATATGTCCTCATGGTTTCCGCAACTACATCTAGACGAGTTGGGGGGGGGGGAGGTTGATGTTCTCCATATATGATATACATTGCTGAGGCAGTGGATCATACTGAAGTCTAGCGTTCCAACCAACCCACATGGGTGTCGATTTAAATAGATGACATGAAATCACACAGGCTTCGTCGTGTCTCTTCAATTGCTGAAGATTTGTGGGAGGTGGCTTGGTCTTTATTCGGTAATCAAATTTTATCATTTTAGGTTTTTTTTTATGTATGGCGCTAGGTCAGTTATATTAGAACATTCCAGAGAATGTTTCTGTCTACGCTGGTCGTGCGCTTGGGGTTCAAAGGTGGTTTTGTTTGACGTAGGCACAATGGCTGGTTTGTTCTGATAACATATTCCGACAGTGTCATGCAGTGTCCCACTCTCACATAGAGTCTCTGTGTTTTCGTCAAAGTTATCCAATGCCAATGCCGTGGAGAGACCAGGCGCAGTGGTCATACCATCAGGTGTACATTGCTTTTTCTCCGACACCGAGAGAGCCATGTCATTCTCCAGCTCCTCAATGCAATGGTAATTCAAAGAATGACCAAATCGGTTCAGGATTTCGATGACGCGTCTACTGCCAGTCATACTCTTCAAACCGAGACCAAAGATGGTTTTAATGCGCCCTTGGTGCAAGAAAACATACAGTCGTCAGCCGATGCTGCAGCACACCGCTCTGTGCGATGGCTTTTTGATGGTCTCGAATATCCTGTGTAAAGCACTCGAAAGAAATCTATCAGGAGATTTGGTGGTTGTGCAGTACCTTTAGCAAGACCGTCTGGATACATCGGGCAGGGGTAATCTTTCGTCGTATTTTTAAGTTGCAAGATCAATGTTCGTAGATGAAGGGCTGTTTGAAATACCCTATTATCAAGAGAACAGGCCTGTCCCATGATTTTTTCAAGTGTCACCTGCTTCTCCATTTCAGTTGAGTAAATGACATTGCCCTGCTTGTTATTGAGTTTGCCCATGCGAACAGAACATTGGTACGGTTTGAGAATCTTATCACTCAAAGTAATTGCTTTATATGAACTATCTGAGAACCCATGTGTGGCCAGATAAGCCATGTATCGTTCATGCAGGGATGTAAGCATATCGGCACGTTTATCATTTATGATTGCAGACTCTATGTATTTGTATAGATCGTCAGTTGCACGAACGTGTGCTTCCCTCAACGATATGTGCCTAGTCGGGGCTATTGAGTCGTGTGGATGGGTGTTGTCTTTGTCGCTGAATCTCAGTTTATTTAGATACTGTCTGCGACAGGAGTGGTGATATTTCACTTCTTTAGCAACAAAGTCTATTCCACAAATTTTGGCAATCATTTAGCTATCATCGTATTCCATTGCGGCATTTTGTATCATTTCTGCTGCTTCCAAAGTTTCACAAGAACCCAATGGCTCGAAATTGGAGCTTCTTGTGCGATGTTTTCGCTCTTTATTACAAAAGAGATATAGTGGGGCCAGAACTCCCGATGATGTGTTCATATGATGATCAACATCTGTCATCAGAACAACATTCCTAACAGCAGAGGTACCAACCAAGTCTGTAGCAGCAACTATTGTGACTGCTGTGATGTTTTTGTGGCAGACGCTGTGATACCCATAACTCTCGGAAAACAACTTGCCAGATGTCTGAATATTTTGATGAGTCGACTTTCGACAATCTCGATTGACACGCAACTTGGACAGCATCCCATATCTTACTGTCGTAGCGTTTCACTGGCCCAAAATCACCAGTTCCGCTAACATGCAGCACACATTCTATACCGCTTTGGGAGAATGTAGCCATCATGAAGCAAAACGAAAACGAAACTAGATATAATAGAACTATAATAGACAAAGAATACAGAGTTAGAGCAAAATACAAAAATTAGAAGCTATGAGTGAGCTGAACGTGACTGTTCTGTATGAACTACATCGCGATAGTGAAGCATGCCCGCGCATAACGCTCTTTATTTGCCAACTACCTTAGTAGTTGGCAAATAAAGAGCGTTAGTAGTTGGCAAATAAAGAGCGTTATTCGCTGGCTGGAATTGTTCTGAATATGTCCAAACCAGATAGCTTCTAATATTTTATCTTGCTCTAACAGTAATATATCAACTGAACTATTCTAAATGGATTGGCGTATCGATTATATAGGCTTAGTACAATACAAACTTTCGGTCGCATAACTTCAATTACAGGTGCGGTACCCGTTTCTGTGAAAATTTAAGCGTTTGCATGGTTACCTTTGGATGGACGTATTAATCTTCTAGTTTAGTTCAATGTTATTTCATTTGATCATAATAACTTATACTCTAGATATATTTTCCTTTGCTCACTGGCAGTCTCACGGAAAATGCATTTCTCTATGAGCGAGTGACATCACAGTGATAAGACTTATGTACACTGTAAAAATTTGAATCTTGCACAGGAAAATGCTTGAAATGTACACTTTTCGCAATTGTACCGGTCTTGGTGGTCTTCATTTGCCGATTAAGTAATCGAAATATACTCTGTCACATCATAACAACACCCCTGTTTTAAGTATGTGACACAAATGTAACCAATATCCTTCCATTAAGGAGTCGTTTTCAATTCTTATGAATTTTTACTGTTTTTGGCTATTTTGGCACACATTTTGGCTGACATCTTGAATGGTTGCAGTAACGGCTGTGTTAATTTTCTTTCCACATATCCGAATATGGTATACAGTAGGGTTCAAAATTATACAGAGAGAGAGAGAGAGAGAGAGAGAGAGAGAGAGAGAGGAGAGAGAGAGGAGAGAGAGAGAGAGAGAGGAGAGGAGGAGAGAGAGGAGAGCGAGAGAGAGAGAGAGAGCGCGAGAGAGAGAGAGCGAGAGAGAGAGAGAGGAGAGAGAGAGAGAGAGAGAGAGAGAGAGAGAGCAGAGCGTGAGTGACTTATTGCCGACAAAATGGTATATATAACGTGTTAGCTGACACTACATATGTTGCATACATTCGAAATTACTAACCCTCCCCCAACACTTAAGTAACATTTTTCGCTCTCACCAGGCATCATTCTATGTTAAATATTTCCAAAACGCCGCGTTTCCCACTCGCAAGAAATTGGTTTCCGTAAACTACATATAATTTGCCACAAAATGAGCAGACTGGTGTCTTTTGGTCAGAGTGACGACAATAAAACCTTATGGGCTCTCGAACTATATGTTCATGAATGGACGATTACAGCTCCGATGAACCAACCGTTTGATCGCCTCAAGCCAATACATATATATAAAATAATGATTAGTGCCATATTAGTATAGATACTAATATAACTGAATTGTCAGCAACCTGGGAAATAATTCCAAAGTGTATATTAATGAACAATATCCTAAGGAAAGTGTCTAAGTATAGAAAGGAGGTGCTATAATCCTATGGTAAAATCAGCAAAGGGGCAGGGCGATAAGGCCAAAATGGTCAATGATAAAATTTTTGTTAATAACAAGCTGGTAATTCCATCAAAGCCACCACCATACAAACTCCCCTCCCTTTCAAAGTCAAAAGTTCAGTCAGGCAAAGATGGTAAATGAGGGTACGAAGGGAGGAGTAACTTGAGGATTCTGAGCTTTAAATGTATGTGGGTCTTAACTCCAGATTAAAGGACCCGGAATTTCTTGACTGTGTCCGTGCTTATGACATTTTATGTTTCCAAGAAACAAAAACTGATAGCACTGATACAGTCGAAATCCCTGGTTACACTACACTGGCAATGGTAAACAGGTCTGAAATAGCTAGGTATAGATCAGGCGGTATTGGTTTGATGATACGTGATGAGCTAGTAGATCATGTCGAGGTTCTAAGTAATGAAATTCCAACCGACATAGTTCTGTGGTTTAAAATTGTATGCAATGATGATCGAGACCCTATAATTATTGGCAATGTTTACCTGCCACCTGAAGGCAGCAAGTACTCCTCCCCAGGAATCATTTGATAAGTTATATAGTATGATCATTGATATGTTACTCATTAGTAATAATGTCCTCCTAGTTGGGATTTTAATTCCAGAACTGGTAGTTTAAAAGATTACGTTGAGGAATCTGACATAAGGGAAAAGGTTTGAATGTGGTGGCTTGGGTGATTTTTCACTTGACCGTGGGTCACTAGATAACAAGACAAACAATTTTGGTCATAAACTTATTGATTTGTGCAAAATTTGCTTCATTAATTATTTGTAATGGTCGTATAGGCCATGACAAGGGGATAGGAAATGTAACCAGTAAAGAAGTTAGTTTGATTGATTATGCACTATGTTCATTTGATGCATGTCAAATAGTACAAGACTTACATGTCTATGAATTTGATGATATTATGTCAGATGGACACTCCTGTGTCTCAATTGATATTACATTTAACTGTTATGATCAACATTCTTACAGAAATACTGTACATGAAACCTCGGAGGTGAATGAGTCAGTCACTATCAACCCTTGGTCACACGAAAAGGCTGATCAATTTTCAAATTTACTAGATGGGGACACAATAGATGAGCAGCTAATTGGGGACCTGTATGACATGGAGTATATTGGAGTAAATGATTTAAAACTAGAAAACATAACAGAATTCTCAGAAAAATTATCAGAAAAAATTCTAGAAAATGCCAAAACAGTGTTTGGCTATAAAAAGAGAAGAAATGGGGGATATCCTAAGAATAAATCAAAGATGCCATGGTTTGATAGTGACTGTTCACATTCCAGGACGACTTACCGGAGGGCAAGAAAAAGGTACATATGTAATAAGTGTACAGAAAACAGAATATATATGCTAGAATGTAGAAGAAAATATAAACTTGCTTTGCGAAGAAGTAAATATCGGTATAATGATAATTTTAGACACAAAGTTAAATCTCTGAAAAGCAGCAGCCCAAAACAGTTTTGGGAACTCATTAGGGGACTAGGAAATAAAAGTTGTAATGCTCAGATGCCACAATTGGGTGATTTTTATGATTACTTTTCAAATTTAACTGAAATGGCTACCCAAGATGACCCGCTACCGCAAACAACTAATCAGCACTATGATACCAGTGCACTAAACAGTAATATCAATATAGCTGAAATTGAAACTGCAATAAGTGATTTGAATAATGGGAAAGCACCCGGTATAGATAAAATTTCTAATGAATTAATAAAAGGTTCATTTGATAAACTGAAATATGTTTATCTTAAGTTTTTCAATCTAATACTTGAAACTGGTTTAATCCCAAATTCTTGGAGTATAGGTATTATTAAACCAATATATAAATCAGGAGCTCGCTCCGACCCTGGAAACTACAGACAAATCACACTAGTGAGTTGCCTCTCAAAGCTATTTTCAAGTATACTAAGTAAAAGAATACATGATTTTCTTGAAGAAAATGGGATCCTATCTGTGAACCAGGCGGGGTTTCGTAAGAATTTTTCAACACTAGACCACATTTTTACCTTAAATTCAATGATAGAATTAACTAAATCAATCAGTGGGAGTTTGTACACTGCTTTTATAGACCTATCAAAGGCATTTGACAGTATATGGAGAAATGGGATGTGGTACAAGTTAATTTCATCTGGGTTAAATGGTAATGTCCTGACCGTCATCAAGCAAATGTATAATGACATCAAATCATGTGTAGCAGTAAATAATGAATATTCACCCCTATTTGGGTGCCCTGTCGGTGTCCGGCAGGGCTTGAACCTATCCCCGGTACTTTTTTCACTGTATATTAATGATATGGAATCTTTTTTGGAAAGAAATTGTATAAACCCATTGTCTCTATCTGCTCTAACTGGTAAAGCTATGTATAGATATGTAAAGTTATTCTCATTATTGTATGCCGATGACACAATACTCATATCAGACACAGCAGAAGGTCTCGAGGAAATTCTAGAAGCTTATAACCAATATTGTGTTGAATGGAAACTGAACATTAATTGCTCAAAAACTAAGATAGTGGTGTTCGGTGAGGGCAGAGATGAAAACTACACATTTAAAATAGGTGAAAATAATGTTGAAGTAGTTAAAAGTTACAAATACCTAGGGGTAACATTTAATAATGAAAATCATTTTGCAGAGGAAAAAAAGAAACGTTGCATTGAAGGAAAAAGAGCTATGTTTTCTCTGATAGGCAAATTCAGAAAATACAAACTGCCATTAGATGTAGTAATAGATGTATACAATAAATGTATTATACCTATATTAATATATGGATGTGAAGTATGGGGATATGGATCAAATGCAGGTATTGAAACAACTGAGCTCTGGTTCTTCAAATTTATCTTAGGGCTAAAAAAGACAACACCAACCGCAATGGTGTATGGGGAACTTGGAATTTTACCGGTTACAACTAAAATTAAACTGCGAATGCTTTATTTCTGGGAGCGCTTGATAAATGGTGAACAATAGAAGTTATCGAATATCATATATCATGCTATGCTAAATAAACATAAGGGTAAAAGGTCACTCAGGTGGATCTGCAATATTGAAAAAATCTTGAATGAAATTGGTATGTCATATATTTGGCACTATCAAAATACCTATGGGACACAATGGTTTAAAAATGCAGTCTATAGAAGACTGAGTGATGCATATGTCCAGACTTGGAGAGCC
This sequence comes from Siphonodentalium dalli, assembly GCA_032622095.1. NCBI lineage: Eukaryota > Metazoa > Mollusca > Scaphopoda > Gadilida > Siphonodentaliidae > Siphonodentalium > Siphonodentalium dalli. The sequence continues at coordinate 116,531,918 of CP136064.1, forward strand.
ACATTGGACTCTTCCAACAAATACTCCTTTTATAGACTGATCAAAAGTGATTTTGGAATGGAACCATATTTAAAATTCTTACCGGAAAGAGATGCAATAATCTTGGCTAAATTCAGAACACGGAATCATAAATTGCCCATTGAAACTGGGGTTTGGGGACATGTAGATGAATATGTTGATATCAATGACAGGATCTGCAATTTATGTAACACTGGAATTGGTGATGAATATCATGTAATTTTAGAATGCAAATCCTTAAGTTATCTTAGAAACAGATTGATTGACAAATATTTCATTTCGAAGCCAAGCATGTATAAGCTCTTTGAGCTTTTCACCCAAAACACTGACAAAATTAGACCAGTGGTAAAATTAATCCGAGAAATCTTAAAAAATCTACAGGACCCAGTAAATAATGATATCCCAATTTATTACTGATACACTTAATAAACCATAAGTACCGGTATAATAACCGTATTCATAATTATGGGGATCTAGAACCACTACTGTTGGTTTTTAAGAATATTAAATATTCTTAAGAATACTATTCAACTTGAATGCGGAGTGAAATAGTTGGATAGATCAATGTTAGGCGTCAGAGTTCAGGGAATATTTAACATACCAGTACATGACGAGAAATGACCAAATAATTAAATTAAATAATTAAAATTAATTACAGGTATCAGCATTCAGCACCACTCATAGAGCCTTGTAGGCTAGATGGCCATGTAATAATCAATGTGCATGCCATCCATCAGCTGTACCAAATATGGTACCGTACAGATAGTGAACTCGGCAAGGGTTCAAACCAACTAAGTACATGGACAATAACACACAGCCATAATTTATCAGATGCTATATCATATATGTGATAATTGCCAGAAATGAATCAACTCTAATCTTGATATGCTTATATTTGGCTTTTTATTAAGTTCTGATTCTAAATATGAAAATTTATCGCACTAAAATTGTTTATTTATAGCGCAATATATGTTTTATGGCTGAGTGTATACAGTGTCCAGTAATATGTGCATAATATGGGAATCACGCCTCATGTGAATATGGACAACATCATGGAAATTAATTCAATGTATTATGATTATATTATGCGTGATGATGCACACGTGACTGTATATATTACTTGTATATATTTATTTGTAATTTGTCTTGAATGTCTTATATATAGATGGTAGACAATAAATGATGATGTTAGTTAGTTTGTCTGTTTGTTTGTTTGTCGGTCTATATGTGATCAAACGGCTGGTCCCTCGGAACTGAAAATGTGTACACAGGGGCCAATTGAATCCATGAGAATCATGGGATAGGTGCCGTTGACGCAATGTCTTAACAGAGCACTAATAAACAATTCTAATTAAATAATCATTTACTCATATAATCTGGTCGTTGATAATGTATTTACAAGGGGGGGGGGGGGGGGGTACCAGACGAGTGTCATGGTGTGCGTGTTGTTGACCTCAGACTTAAAAATGGGCACTAAAAAACAATTATTATTAAATAATTAACCATATATACCCATGCATGGGCCCTTGTCGCTGGAAGTTTGGCATACAGTGGTAAATTTACCGGAGAGTACCATTGGAAAGGTTCCGTTGATGCTAAAGGGGAACTTAAAAATATATTATCATATTTGAGCAATAAAGACTGTTCCTTATCAGCTTATCAGCTTAGTAGCTATGTATCATAGGTGCCGTTGACTCTAAAGTGGAACTTAAAAATATATAAAAATATAGTATCGTATACCACTGGGTTAGGCGATAATGACTAAAAGGGGATCAATAAATTATATTAAATGGCAAACTCAGAGCGTTCATTATCAGTTCATAAGATATATTGGGAAATTAGCACGCATGTATAGGTAATTGACACGGAGAGTGCATGTCATGGATAGGTCCCGTTGACCTCGGCTGACTTAAAGATGCAGTAATAATTAGCAATAAAGAGCGTTTATTATCAACTTAAAAATAGAGGTAACCTTATCTGAAGACTGTCGTGCAACAGATGATGTTTGCCTCAGGTGACTAATAATTAACTTAAATTACTTGAAGGGGGCACTAATAATTTACACATTCTTTACCCGAGCTTTTAAAGAGCGGTTATGTGTAGGGGATTGAAACAACTGATAACTTGCTATGACTTAAGCTAGCCACACATGCATTCGTATGCGTATGGTGCGTTGCGTTATTTTTGTCGCGTGCGATTGTCGGACGGAAAATCAAAAAGAAATGCACGGGGACCCACACATGCATGCGGTTCCGATTCGAAACTATTTTGACGCTCCGAATGCCTCCGATTTTTATCGGACCGAAAATACTCGTATTTTCCATCCGATAGAAATCGTCGCTCCGTTTGCGTTCGCATCGGAATTCCCAATTATTTATGACGTCATCCTGGAAAAGCAGCGATTTTTCAAAGTAATAAAACATGCCGCGAATTAGATCTACTCCCATTACACCCCAAAAAGTGGAAGATTTGTGCCTTCTAGTTAAACCCCGGATCTATCTGTATGTGTGCCAACATGTGGACTATCACGACAGCCAGAAATCATTTAATGCGCAGAGACGTGGCGACAGGGGGGGGGGGGGGGGTGGAAATTTCATACCTGCCAAAACATTAGTTGGAAATTTCACACCATCAATAGGTTGAAAATGTTCTTGTAGTTTGATTTTCAAACAATTTATTGGGGGGAATTAATTGCTTTTGGACCAATATTTGCATATTTTCCTATTTTGTCAACATTTTGGACTGAAATGGTCATCAGTTGGAAATTTTCCAACCTCATGGGGGTGACAGGTTGGAAATTTCCAACACCTGGAAAGATTGTGACCTGGTCCCTCCCCCGTTGCCAGTCAAAAACTGCTAGTTAATTTAAGAGAACAATATTGTCATACATTTGGTCAACATTGTCATTGGAATTGTCATCAGTTGTAAATTGTCCAACCTAAGTGGGGTGGTCAGGTTTGAAATTTCCAACTCTAGGAATTCTTAGGGCTAGTCTATAGGGGAACATGTCTCTATTCCGAAGGTTCGCTATTCCGAAGGTTCGCTATTCCGAAGGTTCACTAATCCGAAGGTTCACTATTCCGAAGGTTCACTATTCCGAAGGTTCACTATTCCGAAGGTTCGCTATTCCGAAGGTTTTTGTTATTTTAAAAGTTAATTCTGTATTCTAAAGTATTGAGAGGGTTCTTTAGTACGAAGACTCTTTTATGAAGGAAATAACTTAAAACATTAAAAAAATTAATGTGATTTTTGTTTTCGTGGGTTTCCTTGAGATTTAACCCTTTGGCGAGTAGAACGACATATATGTCGTCTATCGGCTGAGGACTATGTCGTTTTAGGAAGTACGTGTTATTTTACGTAGACATAAATTCAATAAATCATCTGATTTATAAATGATTTACATAGGAGTTATTTTGATTAATATAATGTCCCAAATGCCAAAGGCGGACTATAACAGTGGGGCTCTTACGGTCAATCAATACTGGAGCGCTATAACTTACTGTATAGCAGAATACCGCTGAATGGACCTAACTGCAATTCTGACTTTGTTTTGATTTTAATGTTGATGTTTCTTTCAAGTACAGATTGCCAGTTCGGGCAGGGGGGGGGGGGGTCGGAAAAAAATTTCACGCACGTATGGCATTTTTTCTCCCCCACCGCCAAAATGTTTTCCGTTTTCGGCAGTTTTTTCCGACCATTTTTTGACACCCACCCCCCTTTTAACACTAAAACAGAGATTTGCGGGGGGGGGGGGGGGAATTCACTGTAAACAGCTGTATATGAATTTCTGTGCATACTATTTATCATGGATGTTAACATGGACATGTAAATAGGAGTGAGTCATTTTGAGGTCATTCGGCCAAAAAAACATGGCTGCCAGCGGCCATCTTGGATTTCAAAATTTGCAACAAAATACAACACGATAACTGCCTGCAGTCAGTTTACCAGTTAGAATTACATTATTTATCTCATTCAAAGTGGTTTTGGAGCCCAACTCATTGCCAAAACACTAAAAAAACAAGCAGGAAATTTTATTTTTAGTTGCAGAAAAAATTGCCTGTTGGTGGCTTTGACCACCCACCCACCCCGGCATACGTGCCTGAAGAATTTTTTTCACCCCCCCCCTGGTTCGGGTGGAATGCATCTCTAACTTGTAGTTTATTTCAGTCATTGTGTTTTCAACTTTCTATAATATTAAAATTATAAACTGATACTGTCTTCTTGCTATTAATAACCGACATCTGGGACAAATTAGATATTAGATTGGGGTGTATAAATGTACGGGGGCGCAAATTTTGATTCATTTCTGGCTAAAAAACTCCCATAATAGAAAACCTTCGGAATAGCGAACCTTCGGAATAGTGAACCTTCGGATTAGTGAACCTTCGGATTAGTGAACCTTCGGATTAGTGAACCTTCGGAATAGCGAACCTTCGGAATAGAGAACCCTACCCAGTCTATAGATGCTAGGATTTTGCGATTTTCTTGTTCAGATTACAAAATGTTCGCACACCGGGCCGAACCATGGTCGCCCCGTTGTGTCATTGTCTCTCCCCCGTGACCAATACAAAAATATTAATAAGTTTAACAATATTTTACTACATTTGGTCAAACTTGTGGACTGAAATGGTCATCAGTTGGAGAATTTTCCAACCTGAGGGGGGAGTATGAGTTTTGAAGTTTCCAACACTATAGGAAAGCTTCAGTTGAAGCCAGTCTAGATGCTAGGTTTTGCGATTTTCTTGTTAAAATTTCAAAATTTTCTCACACCGGGCCGAACAACCATGGTCAGCCCGGTGTGTCGTGGTCTCTTGCCCGTTATAGCCGTGTGTATTTGTATATGGAGTTAGACCACTAGATGTTAGTATCTATGCAGTGTTTCAGGTTAAAATATCTGAATGTTTTTTACCGGGAATATAGATCCACGGATTATGAAGATGTAGGGTATTAGGCCAAATACACACTGATGTGCAAGGGGGTGCTATGGAATTATGCAAAACTTGTGTTCGGTCTGATTCTAACTCAGGGGAGGGGTGCAGTTGGAATATTCCAAGGTGGACACCCCCGAACGAAAACCCTCTAGCCACGTCCCTGTTAATGCGTCGCAGGATATTTCCGAGAAGATGTGCAATTCCTCCGTAGATGGTGAGTATATTGTGCTATCAATTCATTGTTGAAATTTTATTCATAGCCTTTTTTTTAACAATTCCTCCTCCTGTATATCCATGGTGAAGTGACTGAAACGATCACTATCGGACAACGTTCGCATGACCCCAACGGAACGATAACGCAAACATGTGTGGGTACTTTCGGACGACGAACGGATCCGACGAACGGATCCGATTATTTTCGCTAACCCATACGCAATCATGCATGTGTGGATAGCTTTAGGTAATTCGTTTACGACATGTTTACGACTTATTTTTTTTTTGCCTCAGTGTCACAAAATATATAAATTAATAGGTTTAATCTTGCGGCTAAATGTAGATCGTATGTTCTTTGTGTAATTATTTTTTTTACCCACGCCAATCATTTATTCGGTATTGGTATGCGACGAAAATAACGGACATTTATAAATGCACTCGAAGCATCATCTATAGAATTTAACCATGCACCAAATTTACTTATAGTCATGCAGAGCAAAACAATAAAATTAATTCTAATTTTACATAATTTTAAAATACCTGAATAAATTGTGCGCGGATTTCTGGCTGAGTTGGCTAATAGCGTGCGGGGCACCCGCCTGAAGCATTAATTTAATTCGATATAATTGGCGGAACAATTGGTCTACTTTCTGAATATCTGATTCCATTCGCTGGTCAGGTTTTCATACTTTGTATTCGTTCACACTTGCCTCAGTTACAGGGGAGGTTTATATTGTAAAACGGCAAACTTCGAACTTGAGTTACTCTAGAAATGTTCTTGGCGCGAAAGAACGCTTGTGTCGATTAGTTGGGTAGGGTTCTCTATTCCGAAGGTTCATTATTCCGAAGGTTCGCTATTCCGAAGGTTCATTATTCCGAAGGTTCCCTATTCCGAAGGTTCATTATTCCGAAGGTTCGCTATTCCGAAGGTTTTCTATTCTGGGCGTATTTAACCAGAAATGAATCAAAATTTGCACCCCACCACAAAATCCGCACGAGGAATGAAAAATACGATTACGCTAGTATTCATATATAGTACATTTATACATCCACTTCTAATTCCCAAATTGTCCTAGATATCGGTTATTAATAGCAAGAAAAGAGTATCAGTTTATCATTCATTGTGGAAAGTTAAAAACACGATGACTGAAATAAACTACATGTAAGAGATATAGTTTTTCCGAACTGGAAATATGTATTTGAAAAAAAAACATCAACATTCAAGGCCCGCTTAATTTTCGAACCCCCAGATCACATGTATAAAATATATGCCACTATATATACCATTTGAAATATGAAGCTCTCTAACACTGTATTATCAGCTTATCCGGTGTAATAAACTGTGATCATGTTGTTTTTGTTGAGTTAACGCAGGGATAACGACTTGTTTTTGTGCTTAAGGTTCATCTGGTTTTGTTGCGCAAAGTAAAGTGTATTATTTTCAATGGAGGGGGTAACTCTATATTTTAAAGATAATGTTATTCCCCTTCAATTGAAAATACAGTAGGTTGAATTCTGTTGCATTCTGAGAGCCATGACATATACGGGGGGAATCTTTTTATGATTTAAGATGTTTTCGATATCTCTAGGGGCATCTTCTGATACAGACGTTTGGAATGGTGATGAACTATATTAGTGTTTTAATCATATTTTATGGCACAGATTGTGTTTAAAACCTGATATCAAGGCACTATAAAAAATAGCCGATGACTCGAAAATTAAGTGGACCTTACAATTCAATACAAATTCACAATTGTAGTTAGGTTCAACTCATACCCGTCTATTCAACGACATTCTGCTTCGCATCATTCATTAAAGGTACTCAATCCGAACAGAGGGTCTCCATCTCAACAGATTCTAACAACAACAATCCGATCAGAGGGTCCTATATTACTATTTCTTTGGCTTTGGGGGTAAAACATATTTGATACGAGTCGAGGAACCCATCAAACAATGCTCAGAGTTATTAGATGTACACCAAAATCTATTCAAACAGACAAGGATGGATAACTCTAAAATCAAGTGGTAATAATAACGCAATTTTGACTGAGTTCTGGGCCAGAAAGTATTCCCGATAATGAAAAATAATAGATTTCTAAAATCGATATCTAACAAATCTGAGCTTTGATGGGTGACTTCCTCGACTCGAATAAAATATTTTTGACCCCCGAAGCCATTGAAATAGTAATTGAGAGGAGTTTTATCGGATTGAGTACCTTTAAGAGTTATAGTCCCGCTGTTTTAATCCCGCCTTTAGTTGGCGTATTGTTGCCTGTAAGATTATTGAGATTTAACGCCATACGCGATGACATTAAATCGCACGGAAAGAGCAATAATTGTGTGGGCTGCCTGTCGTGAATATGTATTATAATGACATTAAATCTCAAGGAAACCCACGAAAAAAAATTAAAAATAACATTTAATGTTTCAATGTTTTAAGTTATTTCCTTCATAAAAAAGAGTCTTCGTGATAAAGAACCCTCTCAATACATGAATATAGAATTAACCTTTAAAAAAAAAATCTTCGGAATTGCGAACCTTCGGAGTAGTGAACCTTCGGAATAGTGAACCTTCGGAATAGCGAACCTTCGGAATAGAGACATGTTCCCGATTAGTTGAATGACCAGACGAGCACTAAACTGTGAAATAGTCGAGGCGTGTCATATCTAATGAATCGCCCGCTTTCTTTGTAAACAGTTGCATACGTATCATAATCAACCAAGGGACACGGATTAAAGGCCCCACTTAATTTTAGAATCTCCAGATCACATTAAATACAACATATTCCATATTATATATACCACTTGATAGAGGAAGCTCCAAAAATTGTATTATCAACTTATCTAGCGAATAAACCTTACTGTGAACATTGTTTTTTGTCAAGGTACCGACGTTTGTTCTGTGCTTAATTTCAATCTGGTATGTACTACCAGTCTATATATATTTCCGATGAAAGGGAAATAACTCAATCACTTAGTTTTGCATTATGCTGCATTCTGAGTTAAATAACGGAGGAAGTCTTGGGTTGAATATGTCGGTCGATATTCGGTAGTCGCACTGTTTCAGTTCGGCAGACTGGATGGAATAAGTCTTATAGTGAGTGAGTGGGTGTGAGTGAGTGGGTGTGAGTGAGTGGGTGTGAGTGGAGTGGGTGTGAGTGAGTGGGTGTGAGAGGGTGAGTGGGTGGGTGTGAGTGGAGTGGGTGTGAGTGGAGTGGGTGTGAGTGAGTGGGTGTGAGAGGGTGAGTGGGTGTGAGTGAGTGGGTGTGAGAGGGTGAGTGGGTGTGAGTGAGTGGGTGGGTGTGAGAGGGTGAGTGGGTGTGAGTGAGTGGGTGTGAGTGGAGTGGGTGTGAGTGGGTGTGACTGAGTGGGTGTGACTGAGTGAGTGGGTGTGAGTGGAGTGGGTGTGAGAGGGTGAGTGTGTGTGTGAGTGAGTGGGTGTGAGTGGAGTGGGTGTGAGTGAGTGGGTGTGAGAGGGTGAGTGGGTGTGAGTGGGTGTGAGTGGGTGTGAGTGGAGTGGGTGTGAGTGGCGTGGGTGTGAGTGGAGTGGGTGTGAGTGGGTGTGAGTGGAGTGGGTGTGAGTGGGTGTGAGTGGGTGTGAGTGAGTGAGTGAGAAAGAGAGCAGATGTAAAAGGGGGATAGAGTAGAGATACGTTCTGCATATATACATATATATACCGTATTTTGAATCATATTTTATTGACTTCTATGCCGCATTTGCTGTTCAGTTGGAAATGTTTCAGGAGAGGTATTCCTATTGCTGAACATGGCATACGTATATGGGGAATGTTAGGTTCGAGCTTCCAATTTGTGTCTACGTAACTTGGAAGGAGGTATATTAAAATTCAAATTCAAATTGTTTATTCACATAAACCACAATCGTGGTACAAATGGTGAAAAAGAATTACAAAAATAAATTAAATTAGCGGCGTCCCTGTAAGACAGGGGTATGTAGGTTGTATAGTGATAATTACGTAGTAAATAGATAAATTCGGCACAATTGAGTATAACTAACTGTACTTATACCGGTAAGTGTATATATAATGCTCATGTAGCATAAAATATTTGGTTGTATCGGTAGCCCATTCCAACATTTCAGAACGTACGGTTCGTTATTACAGAGAAAGACTATATATAATTTAAAAGTATGTCAATGTTGTCTTCTGAAGTCGATATAATCCATATACAGACTATAATTAATCAGTCCCAGAATGCACCGTCGTGGCATCTTATTCAAATAAGGTACACAGGTTACCAATCAAAATGGCTTTACGATATCGGGTGCCCTGAACTAGGCGATTAAAAATTACGTTTTGTTTATCAATAGAACCAGAAATACTACAACACGTGTGATTTTACACATGTGTTGATAAATAGAATATTTACGTGTTTGTTTGTCAACAGTCAGAAATACTACAGCACGTGTGGATTTACGTATTATTAGTAAACGTCGATAGTAACCTGATTTCGATTAGGATAATAATAGCTTTTTTATGTTTTGTTTTAATATTAAATTAGGAAACTAATAAATCAATAAATATGCCTTAACATAGATTACTAATTGTTACTGTCAGTTAGTGTGGGCCACCGATACTTTAATAGTATGCGACTTGAAATAAGGCAACTTTAGTGATACACACTTATGTATTTCTTTATTTCATTGGTTGGGTATCGATTGGTCCATATAAGATATGTTGAAAAATGCACGAACTATTACTATACCGACTTCATATGAACTGAACAAATGCTTGCCACGACCACAGCCATTTACAGGATATTTGAAATGTTTCGCACGTATGTGAAATCTCTTTATTTCTACCATAACAGGAATAGAATAACACGGAACGATATTTTCTGTGTCATGACGCGCACATGGCTGTTGTTTGTTTGGAACCTAATCACTGTCTTCAATGTTGTATTTTTATTACTTCAATGCGTCTTTCTGGGACATATATACTGCCCACAGAAAGTTAGTTAATTATTGATCGACCTATTTCAATACATGCACACATGATGTTAACGGGACTAAAGACATTCGAATTTGGCTCATGCGAAATAACATATGCATGTATGTCTGTAAAACAATCATCATCAACAAGTACAGGAAAAACTATGGAGTTCGTTCTTATTACCATTATTAATAGCTCTCCAATAATGAGAGTTCGTTGTCAAGACCATTGTTATGTAAACATTACTATTACAGGGAATTACCGATAAAAGTCCAATTAGTCCAATAAGATATCAAAGTTTTATCAAAACTGGACTGCAATCTTGTAAAAGTTCAATGCATTGAAAAATATTCTGAAAGTCATATTTAGACAACACTACTTACACGATTAGCGTGTAACCGTTTTTGCTTACATAATAATGATTACAACAACCCACTGCGAGCGCTTTGTGTCCTGTTTTATTTTTATTTTCGATATGTTTAGTTTTTAAAGTCCGCGTTACACATTTTGATCGTGTTTCACAGGCATAAAATAAAATGTATCTATATCGTCGCTTACAATATGTCGGACATCGATCGGACAGAGTTCCAGAATATTGCCGAATCAGATCGGCAATCTTTTTGCCATCTGTTGGTTTAAACATATTTTATTGGGAAAGTCGGATAATTGGATTGGGGCAGAATTTATTTGTAACTGATCAACGCCCCTCTCCAACAAACAATTATATATAAGATAAGAAATAAGATAATAGGCAATCTGCCCAGGGGGGGGGGGGGGGTCGGAACAAATTTCCAGGCACTATGATCATTTAAAAAATTTCCGGCCTCGGGGGACCCACCCACCCACCCAATTTCTTCCGTTTCCGGCCTTTTTTTCCAGGCAATTTTGGACACCCACCCTTTTTTTTCCGTTTCCGGAATTTTTTTCCGGTCAGTTTTGGACACCCACCCCCCTAAATTATCAATTGAGCAACCAAATAGCTGAATATTCGGCATTATCATAATTTATTGCGCGATATTTGAATAGAACAGTGCATAATGAGATAACGATACTATTTGAATTTATCATATAAGTGTCATTAATCAAGAAATGTGTCAACATAATCACATTTCTAGGGATATATAGGCAGAGTGCCAAAGTTTTTATCAACATTCATTTTCATCATATATAGTCACATGATCTAGTCACATAATCACATTTGAGTATTCTACATAATACAATGTCATGGTACCGGTACAACAAATTTCAGATTATTTGATATATTAATATTTGCTATGTGATATACAGTAATGCCCTAATTAATTGACTCCATAACCACAGCAAAATAATGGGTAATTTGTCAGGATTTAGTTGGAAATATGGCTTGTTGTCATTCATCGGAAAGCTCTCCCCTGAAAAATTACCCATTATTCTGCTGTGGTTATGGAGTCGTTTAATTAGGGCATTACTGTATTGCTGGAACCAAATTGTTTATCAAAACATGTGGAAATACAACTGTTCATCCCAATTTATCCCAGTTTGAAGAATAATGCTAATACCAAACACAACCATGATATACCCACATGACTCTTCTTGGGGCATCTCAGAAACCAGAACTGAGGAAACATGTTATAGCGTGTAATGGCAGGCTGGTAGCCACTGCCTGAAGTAATAGGCTTCGTAATAATTGGTAATAATATGGATGGATAGCCCAATCTCACTTCTTTTTTGCTCACGATATCATGCAGTGACGATAAAATCTTTCTTACTGTGATCAACATTTCAAGCTGATCCACATTAACTTGGAAAACAATTTGAAATTGTTCAAGCTAGCCCGGCTGGCCTTCAATTTATTTGTTAAGATTTTATGTTTTACGTTGTCAAAAGTCTATTTTATTCCATTATTTATTATATCTTTATTTCCATGTCACATATGGTCAAGTGTGCTTTCATTTTATTGCTTATTTTCAGCTGTTCTGCATAGTTATTCTTATTTTGTTGTATCAGTAGATGGAATCCTGATTAAATTGTATTTTTCCAATAGCGCAGTTTCCAGTTCTATCAAGTTGAATTTGGGTTATTGTTGGCCATTGTGCAACTGATCCAACATCTGATAACCTCTATATATAGTATAGAATTACTATTAACTATACATGACCTGTTTCTGTTCAAAACACATCAAAATAACACTCAACAGCAGGAATGGAAAAAAAAATTTGGCATATGGAAAAAACTGCTTTTTGGACCCGAGAGACACCCACCCACCCCATCATACGTGCCTGGAAAGTTTTTCCGACCCCCCCCCCTGATCTGCCTGAAAAAAATATGCGAAGTTACATAAATATAAATACTGAACACACTGTATAAAATAAACCGAAATGCATGTACACGCGGCGTAATCGATCCAATGATTCGCTGAGAGTGCCGAGGATTCGATGTGATGCCAACGAGGGTTGGAGCGGTTTTTTTTTGTGCACTATTTTGCTATTAAAATGTGGTAACTCATACAAAGACGTCCATTGTTTGATAATAAACATGCAAATGCCAACATTTGATCGTTTGTCCAGCGGGGAGACCCTTCTCACACATGTATAGGTTGTCGATTAGGTGTAAATGGCGCCGGTATGTAGATATCCTGTTCACTATTCAGGCACTGTGAATGAAAAAATCAGTGCACTTAATAATAAAACCCTCGATAATACACAAAGCGAGTGTATATGACTCTTTCACACACCCTGCCTATTTTTTTTTTTTTTTTTTCATATTCCAAATCACCGACGATCATAGTGGAAGATGAATGCATAACAAAATCACACACGGCGGTATACATGTAAAATTGTTCTACCTTTTATTTTAAAGTTCAATGGCCACTTTACTTTAATCACAGCGTTGCATGACGTTTCAGATATTCTACCAGCTGCTCCAGATATGGACCGGTGGAGAGTAGCTTTCGGGATCGGAGCGTATCTTGGGATAATGGCGATCACGATCAACAACAGCTTTGTTTGCATACACGCCAAAGGTATAGTTGTATTTGTTCGTGCGCACGGAGTATAGTTGTTTGTGCGCAGGGGTTCGCACGAAGTAGTTGTTCGTTCGCAGGACGTAGTCGTTTGTTCGCATGAAGTAGTTGTTTGTTCGCATGAAGTAGTTGTTTGTTCGCATGAAGTAGTTGTTCGTTCGCATGAAGTAGTTGTTCGTTCGCACGAAGTGACTGTTCACACGAAGTATTTGTTCGGTAATTCTTGACTTGAAACATATTTTATTTGCATAATATACAAACAGGGATTGGGACACAAGTTTGACGGTGCAAACGTATTTACATGCATGGTGATAAGTTTTCAGAGATATAATGTGTGCCTTCCAGAAATGATCAGACTTGATGTTGTTTCTTGGCTGAGAGAAAATATCACTAATTATGAATGTTTGGTACGATTGACAAGTGCTAATATATGATCTATTCTTAATATTTGTATGTTGGCGGTAAAATATAATGGTACACTTGATTTGTTTTCTATTTTGGTTTGTGCTCTGGAAGACAATACAGATAATAAATCAGAATGAAATGTTTGAATGGGAGGTTTGTACACTTGTGAGATAATTGCCATACATATGTAGCAAGTTGAAATTCCGGAAGAAATTTTAATTATAGTAAAAGTAATATAGTCATTTAGGGTCGAAACGCTTAGTCGCTGCAATATATTGCTGTGTGATGGAAAATAGTTTCATATTTCTTGTGTGACGAGGTATTAGGAATTCCACGCATAAGTTCTGAAATATTGCTTAGTTTGAGATTTTCGCGGGTTAATTTCCCAAACAATTTGTTCGTGGCCATGAAGTAGTTGTTCACACGAAGTAGTTGTTCACACGAAGTAGTTGTTCACACGAAGTATTTGTAGTTCACACGAAGTATTTGTTCACACGAAGTATTTGTTCGTGGCCACGAAGTAACTCTTTTCGCACCGAGTAGTTGTTCGTTCACGCAAAGTATTCATTCGTGTAAAAAGTTAAGCTAGATACATATACATGTACCTGCGTATCATCGTATGCGTTTATACGTATATATATATACGTAAAACTACATGTATGCGAATTTACGCACGAAAACGATACGATATTCAGACAAGTAAATGTGTCGCTAGCTTAATAATGCCGGTGTTGTTTGTCAACTTGTATATATTATTTGTAAAAAAAAAAGAAGCTTAGATTGCACGTGGCGAGGAGGAAGAGGTATGCCAAATATAAACTGGAATTTCTTCATTAAAATTATCATGTTTGTTGTTGAAAGTCTGGTGTTTCACACATTTTGTGCAAAAAGAGACGGACCATGTTACAGATGATATTGCACGTTTCTGTTTTATCATTTCGCAGTATGAAAATGAGTTTCTGTGCATCAGTCATATTAGTAAACTTGTGATTTACTTTATTTATTTCGTCAAAGAAGCGGAGACGAATGCTTTTGTAAATAGGACACTTTAAAATAAAATGTTCCTCGGTTTCAGTTCCCATCCACACTTTCTGCATATTCGCTTGTCTACAGAAATCTTCGGTTGTTTATGGCGCCCTTATTTAATTTCTAGAGTATGATTGCTAATCCGCAATTTGCTGAAGATCTTTCTTACTTCGATTGTCCAAATATGGCTCCAATCGGTAATCACTTATTATTTCTTTATACACCCTTAATTTGTTCTTACCTGATGGTTTTTCATCGTTATATATGTCTCTTCTGAAACACGACACATGGTCAACCTTGAAACTATCACAAATTGTGTGTTGAATTTTCTTCAAATACCTGTCAGTTTTATCAATAATCTCCGTGAATTTTGGAATGTCAAAGTTAAAGGCCCACTTATTTGGTATTATGCGGTCATCGGACATTGTGGCTGATTTATGCACGAGGGAATGTTTGTCTACAGTCGATATTTTTAACGCGTATTTAGTAGCACGAGATAATGCTTCATAAACAACGGGGTATCTATCAAGCTCGCGTACCGCGTGATTTGATGCTTTCCTGTTTACTCCAAGTGTAAAAATTGAGATGAGACGATTCACATGGCGCAGTATCTATATTGTTGAGGTTGATATCAGATGTTGGTAGTTGACGAAAACGGATGCGACTTACGCATACGTAAATCGGTGCGTTTTAATTACGCAGGTATGTGTACCTTGCATTACAGCCTGCGGAACCGTTAAATCGGGTATAGTTGAAATTCTTATTATCTCATCTTCCAGAGGATTGTAACATTCCGATCGACTTGTGTATTGCATTCGACGCTTCTGGTAGCATGACCCAAGATGGATTTGACGGAGAGAAAGCATATAGCATAGGTCTTGCTCATGCCTTGGACATCAACCCGAACGGCGTGCATATGTGCGCGCTGGCTTTTGGAACCTTTATAGCAGATAAATTCGGCCTTACAGATGATCCCGTGGAGATCGAGAACAAGATAAGGGGGTTAGTATTATTGAGTGGGTTCACCTGGCAAATCCCATTATAAATTCCTCTTTTGAAAAAAAGTCATACTCAAATGTTGTTGTTGGTATCTATAGTCCCTTCTTCGTAGAATATAAACTAACCCTATTTCCATTATTTTAAAGTCTGTTGAGTTCAAAGTAATGTTATGGATGGCATATTAGCCGGAATGCAATAATAGAGTAATTTTTTACAGTTTTCAAGCAAATGTATCAAAGAAATGTTAAACCTATATGACGACCCTCTATAGTACCGGACACGGAATTCCAAAGCAGTTCATGGGTAGGGCCCATACTGGCAATGCCTGCTGTCAATTCGATTCTTTCCAATAGTCTTTTGAATAGTCAAACTAAATAGTGTAAATGTTTTTTTCTCCAGGAGACCTGGCACAGAGATATCGACCCCAGGAGACCTGACACTGAATGAGTTAAATAATACACCCTTTTCGACTGTTAGATTTATTAAAAATGCACGAGCTGCCAACCCTAAAGCTTCTATTGTCCTTTTTCTGGTATAATGACAGTTTTACGCAGAAAAGACCGCAAATATATTTGTAACCGACACTGAGCCAACATAATTATTAGTTCAGAAGCAAAAGGCCAATTTCTCTCTCTCTCTCTAGGTGGGTGTGGAGTTCACACCCTTGAGCATTTCCTAGAATCGAAGATGGCGTCCAACATGGCCGACGTGTTACAAAATATGAACTAACTAAGTTTAATCCATTTTATTGGAGACAATATCTTATATAATGTTCACAAATGAATACATTATTGGGATGCTATTACATTGTACTACATTTTACAAGAATAATTGTTCTCCAATAGCAAGATGGCTGCCAAAATTGTGACTTGAATTCTACTGTTTGAAAATTACTATAAAATGTTGATTGTTTTCCTATTATTAATGTTTTACGATTATTTGGGCAGTGAAATTTGTTGTTCATTTGTGTTCAGCTACTTCCAATGCATAATGTTTTTTTTTTTAAAACGTAGTATGATATTTCATCGAAAACTCACTTTCGGTTTCTAGTCATATTTTAATATGAAAAGAACAGATCTGAAGAGTTAAGCCAGTGGAAGTATTACCGACAAAATGCAATCTCATTAGGGTCTGAAATTGTTACTTTGGTCTATGATGGCAGTCAAAATGGCGGCAAATTTATGTTTCGTCCTTATTCGTTTAGATGTTGTGTTTGATATGTGAAGTTGACTAATCTGCATTGCATTGAAACATTACACTTGTTATTTCTTTGGTATCAGTCCATTTCAATCCCTAAACAAATTCATCTTGATATAACTTCGAGGGAGATAAGCACAGGCTATTATTACCTATACAATTAAATCTCATTGGTGCTTGGAAATTTGCGATGGTTAATATAATGAATCATGACAGTCAAAATGGCAGCAAATGATTGGTGACACACACTTGAACAAATTTTGTAATAGCTAAAGTATCGTTCAAAATGATGGCTGCCAAAATAAGTATTTAGCCTTAATCGACTAAGACATCATATATGTTTATAAGCAGTGAGGCAAATGCTGACATTTCATCATAGAAACAATGCATTTCGCGCATCTGCTCAGGAATTAAATCATCATTAAATAGCTCAAATATCTCGGAAAGAAAAAAAAACAATTATGGTCAAAGTTCGACAGGCCATATAGCTTTATATACAATGGCCCTCAAAACCATGTACATGTATATTCATGTTGAACTTGCAAAGTTGCCAGCTTTCTCCTGGTAAATGTGTACGTTATATCTACCTCGATATTGTATAACCGAACGTGCAATACAATTAAATACCATCATTTATTCAGTAACATGTATATTTCACATAGATCATGGACATAGGTTCAGATACGAAAACAACAAAAGCTGTCATAGGCACATACACTTAGAATAAAAAATTATATCATAGAAGTGCATTCGCTCCTAAACCCAAATTCTCATTCCGGAAATATTTTCCATCACAACTTATCGTTGAGTATTGCAATATACTACCAGAGTGGAGAGCTTGGCCTTTGGTGACAGCGTCGTGATTATTATGACATGTGCCTCACCCCAATTTGGGATGTGGCATGGGCGAACAACTGATCCAGAGAAACTGATATCCTAGACTAATCCTGTGTATTTTCAAGTTTATTCCACCGTCACCCGATTTTCTCCACAAATATGTCTTACAAGCAACAATTGTTTTGGGCATACTTTGAGATTTCTCAACCGCTAGCGATCGGAGTAATCGCCATAGTGCGATTTCTATTTCACTGAATAGTCCAAATTTGCACACTTCCATGACTAGAGCTGGCCTATATTCAACCAACTGTGTGCTACTCGTCAGCCTGCAGGTTGAGAATTAACCAGTTGCCAATATTTTGACCATGGTCACGTTGGGATCGGTTCAATATATGTGTTATATTCATTGGGAAATTTTCGTATTCCAAATGTCGCTGAAATACCATTGTATTCAGCCGCTTGTTCTATGTCAGTTCACAAGGTATATAGTTGGTACATGTGAAACTAGGATTCGTGACATCCCCACTAATCGTATTGCAAACGGAAATGATATTGTTATTCGTGCATAAAGAGGCTGTTGAATAAATGTTAGTGCAGGGTCATATGGTCAACGATGCCCGGTATACGCTGATATCTAAACTCACACAAGGTTCGATGCTGTCCTCCGAAAGTATGTGAGTGATAATTGAATGTCATGATACCACCGTTACCTTGTAGCAGCAGCAGCCAATGTAGCTTCCTTTGATGATGCTATGATCAAACCATCTCCCTTATCTTCTAGGACATGACAACATGTTATGTTGTACAGCTTTTGGAACTCTGGAAATATCCATTTCAGTTAGTCTGAGACTTACCCATATCATTGCCCACAAGACCAGTATGGAAAAATTGCCGTGTACTAAGGATCAGTCTTAGCCAAGTCAGTATGCACCAATCATATTGTCGTCATACACTGGGTGTGCATTCTTCACATAGTTGAGGTCAAGGCACTAAATTATACAAGGTTTATCTTGAATAAATGATATAGTGCGGGAGTCTCTGGTCTTCTAAAAAAAAAAATATCATACCGTATATGCATGTAATTTCCATGTTCATATTGTCTAAATATTGTGTCCTATTTAAAGTGTTTCTCTTTAATGTATTTGATGTAGATTAGCCAACTCCATGCATCTATCAGTCACAACAAGCAAGCGCATAAGGACAAAAATGTAATTTTCTATACATTTTCTGCCATCATTTTGACTGCCATCATAAACCATAGTAAACGTTTCAGGCCCTAATGAGATTGCATTGCATAGGCAGTATTCACACTCGCTTATTTATTCCTTCAAATCTGTTCATTTCACATTAAAATATGACCAGGAACCAATATTGAGTTTTCGGGAATATTTCATACCACGTTATGTAAGATCACTTTTGTTAGGGATCGGAAGTGATTGAGACGAAAATAACAACATGTAGTACTGAGCAAATGATCATACGATATGAATAATAAGAAAACAAGGCAAATTTTTCAACGAGTCCAAAACAATAGGAACGGATATAGGAGATATGAGTGGGAAAAATCATATTTTTTACATTCCGGTCGCCATTTTAGCAGCCATCTTTCTAATGGAGTGCCACTTTTTCCTATAAACAGTAGTATAATGTAATAGCATCCAAATAGTATATAAATTTGAGTACATTTCATGAGATATAGTTTCCAACAAAACAGATTAAACTGACTTAGTTCATATTCTATACTACGGCGGCCATGTTGGCCGCCATCTTGGATTATACGAAATGCTCAAGGGTGAGAACTCCACACCCACCTATAAATTGATGCACACACCACCCAGAATCACAATACATAGAGAAAAATACTTAGAACAGAGAATTTTTACTTTACCCCTATTGCTCCCGGACTTACATAGAACGATTTTATTTTTACATTCCGCATCTTTTAAAAATCGCTTTCGATCTTTATACCATTTTTTACTTTTACGTTTATCGCGTAATTGTCTAAATTCAATATTTTAGTTGGGAACCCCTGTCCGACACATCACACACGTAGGGAATCTCATCTCGTGATGTTTGGAGGTGTTTTATATGTTGGAAACGGAGACGACAGTGCGCTATCAGCTGTGAGGTGTGTGTGTGCGTGTGATTGGTGTTTAATGTCGCTTTCAGCAACTAAGGCCATATACGACATTGCCAGTTTTGTAAGTATAGGATAATGGCTGAACACTGTACATTATTTCAGGGAATGAATCGATCAAGGCCGTAGGCCGAGATCGTTCCATTCGCTGAAATAATGTACAGTTTGAAGCTATTATCTGACTTAAAACATGGCCGAGTCCATTTGTTTGTCTTATCAGAATGGATTAACCCGAATTTGGATCAAGACACCTGAGTTGTACCATGTGTTCGGCCTTATCCACTCGCTCATTGTCTGCACGTATATGGCGTGACATCTTGATCCATTGTCAACTTAATGGACAGGCAGTACCCCATTGCGTTCCCGACCGTTGAATGAACACGACGTACCGACAATTAGCTATACTTCTGCGATAGATTTATGAATATCTTGGGGAGTTTTGCCCTTACATTTCGGCATTTGTATTCATTTATTTATGCGGCATATTTAAAATTTTGCGGAGAATTATACATTGAATGGCAGATTGGTGCGAGCGATGTGCATAATCGGAGCTTTGGCGATCTTGTAGTTTGAGATCGCGGGTAATGCTGAAGATCGAAGGACGACATATAAATATATTAGTTTTGGTTTAATCGTGAGGGGTGCTACAACATTCCACCAGGAACGTAATTAGATTCGAGAAATTTTAACAGTTGAAAATTCAATGCCTATTCGTGAAACGAAATGCCTGGAATTTGAAGTTATACCACCCCCCTCCCCAGCTCACACCAACCTGAGTGACGAGGCTCTATATATAGGTCTATCCCTCAGCTGTCTGTCATGATCTAGCAATCAATAAGAGCGATATTATACTTGAAAACCGTTGTCTATAGATAGCTCCGTGCATACATTATGGTATCATACAAAGTCATATAAAACAAGAAAACCATAATCAGAAATGGTAACGCCCTCAAGATTATATTATTACGCATAAATATAAATTATAGAAAAAAAATGTAAAATCTATTGGTTACATGAATTCAGAATTCCGTTATTTAGCAACTAATCCTTCAAATTATTACAAAATAAAAGGCCGTCCGGCCACAGTGCCCCCCGAAAAAGTGGCTTCATTGGGGGCATCAGCTTTTCTGAAAAAAAATAGCAAGGACCCTAAATCCGATACTAAATTTCAGAACAATCCAACCAGTGTCCCCTGAAATGGTGGATAAACTATCATACTAAATTTGATTCAGATATGATCACACAAACTAAAGTTGTCATCCGGAAACCAGAAATTGACAGGATTCTAAGTCGGAAAAGGGCCATGACTCTCGCAAAAATGGGCGGAACAAACCCATATTCGAACTTGACCTGTATATAGGGCTGATAAACTCACATACCAAATTTGAGAAAATTACAAGATTCTAAGTAGAAAAAGGGCCATAACTCTCGCAAAAATGGGCGGAGCAAACCCATATTCGAACTTGACCGTATCTTTTGGTCTGATAAACTTACATACCATAGTTGGTTCAGATATGATAACACAAACTGAAGTTATCATCCAGAAACCAGAAAATTACAAGATACTAAGTCGAAAAAGGGCCATAACTCTCGCAAAAATGGGCGGAGCAAACCCATATTCGAACTTGACCTGTATTTTGGTCTGATAAACTCACCTATGAAATTTGCTTTTTATCTATTAACTGAAACTAAAGTTATCATCCGGAAACCATTTCCGGACGCACGGATGGACGTACTGGCCAAAGTATACTTGTGGGGTGACTGCACATACCCATGAATACTTGTGTGGTGCGATCTTTTGTTTGAGTAAATTGTGGGGTGCAACCCACAACTGACGATTTTTTAAAGAGCGTATTTTTAAATTGATCATTTGTGGTGTTATAAACTGTTTCTAAACAATCTCCGTTATTTCGTTAATATATCCTCTTTTTTGAATATCTTTTTTTTCTAAATGTTTATTTCAGATATATTACATATTCTGAGAAATATTATATTAACGAAATAACGGAGATGGTTTGTAAATAAAACAATTAGAAGAAAAGCATGTTAAATTCATGATAAATTCATCGCACCCCACAAGTACTCTCTGGTTAGTGCGGACGGACGGACGGACGGTCGGACACCGGGTATTTTAATAGTCCCCCGAAATAAAAATACGGCTTATTACTACAGGTTTCTAATTCACCACACCAGAAGTCTCTAAATCCGGATCAAAAATCGGAGTCATTGTGTTCCCGCCATAAAATCTTCAAATGTGGTCCAGCCATTGTTGATATCTAAACATTGAAAGCAATTAATGCGGTCATAATAGTTACATACTGCAACTATCAATCCAGCGAATATGATATGATTGATAAAACAAACCACTATTATGATGATCGTGACGTTATTTGTTTAAAATACGTATCAATTGACATATACGCACCCGTTCCCTCGTTAAAATCAACATAGTTCGACAATGTTATGGGAACTACGCGAATTCGGGGACCTCCGCAAATAGACCTCCGCAAATAGGGACCTACTGCGAATTGTCAAAACCGGAAAAACCGATTATCTATTTATAAAACGTCCACAGACACACAGCGATCTAAAATTTGCTCACCAGTATACACCCGACGGGCGTTAATGAAATCGCCCACATTAAAATAACCGTTCATTAAATTGGATACTGAGCGTCCGTTATTAAAATAATGGATAGTTGTTTGTAAAATAATGTACGATCTCGACAATAACCTTCCATTATCCTATAAACTAGACTTGACGAACAAAGGAGTGACCTCATAACCATGTTTTAATGGTGGAGGAAATCCGCACACTTTTAATCATATTTATTGTCATGTATAATGAATGTATTAATACATAAAGATAAGGGATTGAAGGACAAGTTCTGGAAACTTAGGTGGACCTCCGCTCCCTACAACAAATATAAAATCAAACACAAATGAACAGTGTAATATTATTTTCGTAAAAGAATCGAAAAACGATGAATGTTATATATATTAGGGAATATTTTGATGGGGCATGACTATAGGAGGGGTCGATCGTATTACGGTAATAGGCGGTGTGTGGGGACACGACAAGGGGTCAATCGTAATGGTGGATTAACGGGAGGTCATTTGCAACAAGTTGCAAGCCTACCAGACAATTTGATAGATATTGGAGCTGCTTCTATAATAATTTTCTCGTTATGTATTAGGGTAATATCTCCTTTGATAAGAGCTTCATATGATAATACACCAAACGATCTCATGGTTTGTTCCAAATCCGTGCGATGATGCATATAAAAGGGACAATCCATACAAAATCGGCATCTTCAACAGGGCTTCCACAGGCACACATGGCGTTATCAGCGATGTGGTTAGTAAGTTTATCATAATTCAGGTCGCTATAATTGTTTCTGATTCGACAATGTGTGATATTAATCATACGGTCGCCGAGATGAACGTGTAACGGAATCTTGATCTTTGGAACAAAATGCAGATTTAAAAGCGTCATATGTTTTACTTTTTATTTCGTCTGACAAGACGTTCCAAACATCAATCGTGCTCGGGAAGAATGTTTTCTTGAAAGCTTCGATATAACAGAAGTAATTTTCTAAATCAACTGAATTTCGTAAAAAATAACGGCTGATATCTCCGACACGAGATAGGAGCAGTTCGGTTAGAAATATGGGGGGGGGGGGCTTTGTTGTTAACACTTGTGTGCATTATATATAGTTTTTGTGCATCCCTACGTCTGCCATCCAAGTTCCTTTAACAAAGCGTCGCATCAGAACTATAAGGTCGTAACTCCATGTTGGCGGGAAATGAGTATTTGATATCATTCGAATCGAGAGAAAAAATCCAATCCGATGGGGCAAACTGTTTTTGCATTGGATGGCAAATATTCTCACAAACCAGCGACACAAATGTCGTATCTTCAGCGCTCTTCACAATTATTCGTGATATAAGGTCGTATATCCAACAGCAGCCAATCGGATGCTTCAGGTTGTTCACGTGACTTATGTTTTATGTTTGTAAATGTGTGCTATATGGTCGTATCTCCATGTTAGTCACGTGATCATTTGGTGATTTAAATTTTGTGATTGTTCCACAAATTTCCGTGTGATGATACACATGAGTGAATATTCATAATGTAGAATAGACACTTTTTAGTTCATAGACACATGCGATTGCCACCATATTTAGCTTAATCTGTATTTATTAGCACAACTTCCTTATAGCACGGAAACCAATCGTCGTTGGCGTACGAAAAAGATCGTATCTCCAAACAAGTTATTGCTTTTTAAAAGAAAACGAGGGAGTAAACAGAAACAATATGTGATTCAATGGACAGCTAATGCCAGTTTTCATTGGGATAAATACAACAATACGTCATGCTTTGTCAACATTATGAGAAATGTTGTCTGAAAACTTCAAACTTCCTTTTCTCGGAAAGTTGAAAATGTGAGTTAAGACCTTATAGTTCTGATGCGACGAAAGATCTCGTTAGGCCTGAAACCACTCGCGCGGCATCGTAGTAAAGTTTTTCCATTGTTGATTTAATACTGTCTGTGGCAGAATCAGATAAACAGTTGCCACATTCTAGCATAGGTATAATACGTGAGCTTTAAACTTGGTATCGAGGGTTTTTCTTGATAACAAATATTTTAATTTGCGTATTTGTGAGAGCGAAGCGCATGCATTCTTGTAGATGTTGTCGATAGCAAGGTTCCATTTGAGATCGGATTGGAAAATTACTCTAAGGTGTCGGTGGTCATCCACACTAATTTATATGGAAGACACTGTATGTCTAAATGTGGGTATGTATTTGGTCTCGCAATATAGAATGTACAGGATTTATAAAATTACAAATATGTTCAACCAGTTCTTTTTTTAATGCATACAGGTTTAAATACCTTGCTTCCGGTACCAACACGGCTTGGGCCATCGATCAGCTGGGCAAGTACCTTAAAGATGGTCGTAAGGGTGCCTCTAAAATCTGCATCGTGATAACAGATGGTAAATCAATCAATCCGTCTGACACCATGTTCAACGCTAGGAATACTCATAAGACAGCTGGTTGCATTGCTGTCGGTATCGGATCAGGTGTGTTCATAGATGAACTCAATGTTATTGGTAATCTGGGGACAATACTCGTGGAGAAGATTGAAGATTTGGAATTAAATGTGACTGCACTGGCATTGAAAGATAAGATATGTAAAGGTTGGTACCAGCACTGTCGTAATTACAGTGTGCATAATGACACGAATATAGATATTATTTGGTTGGATGGTTTCTTTGTTGAGGTTTAGTGGCGTTCTAAATCGCGAAGTTATTTCACGACACGAGAAACCGTACACAGGGTTTACTTTTACCGGTTTTGACCACTCCTCGAACGCTCCTCGAACTAAACACCTACTCCGCTAAGCAGTTACGAAATATGTCCAGGTACACCAGTCATGTTTCCCCACCAAACACTTAAGTATACGGTGACGTACTAAATTTTGTATGCAGGTTAAACAGGAACGTGTTTGTATATAAAGCAAGCAATTGGTTAGTCAGCATATAATACAGATTGACAGCTATAGTGTTTGGTGTTAACTTATTTTTCGACCAAAACTGTAAAATGTATGGGTTTTAAACCCAAGACAGTGGTCATAAGAGCCCAATGTCATACAGTCCTACACGCACATTGACAATAGCCGTTGGTTCCAATCCAGATTGCAATTAATGTAGAAATTTGAAGTTGAAAACACTGAAAGAAGAATTTCTAACTACGGTTTCGTGTTCTTTCCGACAACGAACACCAGGCATCATCATTAATGTTGGCCTCTAAGCGGTTTCAGTGATGTACAAAATGACACACACACAAATACTAAAGGGTTTAGTTTAAACAATATTTTATTTGAACTGAACAGAACAACTAACGGATTAAACACGAAAGAATAAATACAACGTTCAAAACAGGATTGGATAACAAGACAAAATGGTTCAAAGTTCATCTTAACTGAGAGTTTAATGGACTACTGTGTTGGGCTCAGTAACTGAAAAATAATTTACCTGATTTCAGCTGGCAAGAAACAAATTGCAGACAGATCAACAACGACTGTTTCAACTGGTGGTAACACTCCGACGGATGGTACTGATACGACGGTTGGTATTGATACGACGGTTGGTACTGATACTACGGTTGGTACTGATACGACAACTGCCGCTGTCACTACGGAAACGACCACGAGCTCCACCCGGACTAGGCCTACCCCACCGATCGTCCTTCCTTTCGGTGTTCATGGACACGTTCCTACTGGTGAGGCAATTTTAACAGCTCCATGGCTGGAGCTTCCTGAAATTTAGCAAAAAGCCTGTGCCAATGCATTTTCTTACATGCATATATATATGACCTCACTAACACTTGAAACTTGAACATGTCAGAACCCGATCGCATGCGTGTGACATGGCGTAAACACTGTAAGATAATATTGTGATTAACATTGTGATTAGTATAACATTTGCATGCCTATTTATAATATGACCATACGCTAGCGTAATTAACGAACCAAAGCAAACCACTCATATGAGGGTAGCTGTGGCTTTTTTTTCTTTAAAAAAAAAATCTAAATCAGTTTATAGATTCTCTGGTATTCCCTCTAAATAAGATTCACATAAGGCTATATTTCCTGGGTTCGTCGAATGAATTGACCTCAATCGTAATTTCGAGTATAAATTAGGCAAATCGTACTTTCGGGTAGTCTTGATAGACAGCTAGACTATTCATGGTTATAAACTACTAGTACGAACATCAAAGTGAAAATAGTTATACCTTGTTTTCTCAATAAAAGGTAAACTAACGCTACGAATGAACTTACATTGTAATTCAATGTTCATAATTCTCATTTGCAATACTAGTAATCGAAAGACACAGTAACAAGATTTTCCGATTACGACATTAATGCTTTAAGCCCACCGATCTGCTGTGCTACAAAAATGCTCGCGAAATTCAAAACAGCTGCGTCGTATTAGATAATAATTGGTGACGTCACAAAATCAGATATTGTCTATAATCGACCTGCAGCGTCCGGCTTTGGTTCGTTATAACATGTATATAATTGTCATTTGTATATATGCTCTCCTAAATTGAGGAGGTTAACAATAAACAATTTAATGTTGCAATAGCACAACTCCCGCCACGAAAGGGTTAAAGGTTCAGAATTTCCAAAGCCAATTTTCCGCTCTACAAGGGAAATGGAAATGAAAAATTATCACAAACGCTTATTAGTGCAAGAGAACGCTCATCGTTATATACAGCTTTTGTGCGACGGGAGTATGAATACTCTTTATAAGAGGCAATCATAGATGTTTTAGCTAGGCTGACAAAAATTAAAAACGCGTTAAAAAGTCCTCTTTTGAAAGTCGATATCTGGCCATCAAAACCTGCTATTATTGGGCTGGTGCGTCCGATCTATAATTATTTTCTGGTATAAAACATATACAGTGTGCTGTTAAAGCCTGTTTTATTGTGTCAAATATAGGACAGGTCATCTTTAACAGGAACAAGCCATTTAAAAATGCAGATTGGAAGCAGTATATACGTATAATCGATACAAGATAGTTGTTCCCCGAAAAACCGGTGTCCACCCGTGCGGATGTATGACATAGAGCTGTCCATCCCAGATGGTTTCCGGATGATAACTTTGGTGTTAGTTATCCGATTGTTTATTAAATTTTGTATGTGGATTGCTCACAGGAAAATACAGGTCAAATTCGAATTTGGGTTCAGTCCGCACTTCTCTACCGGAGTTATAGTCCTTGTCGATGTAGAATTTTTCGATTATTTTGGTTTCCTGCTGATAGCTTTAGTTCTAGCTATCCGATTGTTTTCAAATTTTGTATATACATTTCTCACATGAAAATATAGGTCAAGTTAGATTTGGGTTCGGTCCGCCCATTTCGGCCGCAGTTATGACCCTTGTGGACTTAGAATTTCCCCATTATTTTGTATACTGAATGAGAACTTCATAGCCATATAATTACTTATTATTCTGGTGTCTAATCAAATATAACTTGGTGTGTTAACAACAAAGGCAGTAATGTTGGAAGCAAAGTTTGACTAAATGGTTATTCTGGCATCTAATCAAATATGTTAACAACATAGACCGTTGGAAGCAACGTTTGACTCCCCGATCATTGTTCCCAGAATATATATTTTTTCATTTCTAAAAAAGCTATGTACAGGTCATGTTAAAAGCCATGTTATTCGGCGGACGTGTGGCCCAGTGGCCTTTTATTAAGATTTATTATCAAATAGGTCCGGACAGTGAGGAAATCACCCTTATTAGGGCCCTTCTAATTTGCTATGCTGTTAGTGATCGTTAATCCGAGCGATTTGTGAAATGGTCAGTATCTGCATGGAAAAGTCAAGAACATACATATTGTTGAAGGAGTTTAATATTGTTTAATATTGGATGCGCTGGTGTTTGTACAACGATATAATTCCATCACCAAATTAAGCTATTTTAAAATAATTTACAAATTTCCTTCTTGAATGTTTTATACAGATAATAGCATTTCTTCATTGGCAATGAAATTCCCTTTTATTTGACACATAACTCGGCGAAATTGAACGAAGCGAAGTCGTGAAAAATATTAGATTTCAAAAAATGATATCTGATTACTCTGCGCTTTGATGGGTGGGTTCCTTGACTCGAATCAAGATATATTTTACCCCCGAATCCAAAAAATAGTAATTTGGGAGCGTTATAATTCGGATATAGTCGTTTTGTTATATGGTTATAGTATTAAAAAATCTTCTTCGAATGACTGTTATTATGCTGTTCCGAATTCAGTCCGGCCATTTTGCTTTTTCATCTAGGTGCTTGCTATGGTTGTCTCGTCGACCCGATTAGTGGATTCGGTTACAACGCCCACCCATCTGACTGTAGTGCTTACATCATATGTGAACCGCATGCAGTGGGCCCAGGCTACACTCCCATCCTACAACATTGCGCACAAGGGCTTTTCTGGGATAACAGTATTCTTACGTGTGTCACAGATTGCCCTAACGGTGAGTGAATAATGGGAGGGGTGTTAGGTGTCTCATCTGCATCTCTGGTTGAAATTTTCAACGATCTGAAAGTTCATGGTAGTTGGAAATTTCGGACTGGATATGAGTTTAAACAGTTTTGATAGTTTGTGTTTCCAATTAACATCTAGTTTCGAATATTTCCTAACTTTCAGTCAAATTGTTAGGCTGAAATAACCATCAGTTGGTAATTTCCCAACCATAGTTAGGATGTTATAGACTGGCATTTCTGAGCATGCACAAACCATCGGACACTTTCAACTCAAGCGTATGGGGTTGGTGCGAATTAGGTTCCCCATGGTTGTGATTTTTGATTTACAAGGGGTGCATTTAGAAATTTTAAGTTGGATACCCCAACCAACACACACTGGCAGAGGCGGACTGGCCGATCGGGAGACCGGGTAAATTCCCGATGGGCCGGTGAGTGAATGCATGTCTTATTATACTAATATCAATGCACGCATGCATGTATGTTCCTGAAATTGCAGAATTGCAGTGCTACTTCACACCAAGCACTCACGTCAAACGATGTCGGTTTCTTTCGTTACCTTATACTTGACCGTTTACATTTAAACCTATTAGGTGTATATCGGCACAGACGATTAAGATGATTACACGCTGTGCAATTTGCTTGAAATGCTCGTTAATTACATGGCGTTATTTATCTTATCAGACGTAGGATATGATATGATATTTATTAGCATAAAAACACTCATGTGAGCCGTATGCATTACATAATGAGAAGACATATAATTTACATAATTATACATACATTTTTCATATAATAAACTTTCAACCTATTCAAACTACATGTATACAATGTGACCTAATAGACACTCAAAACTATAAGCGTGTAAATAATCTGTATGCTGACCTATGATATCGTGTGGAATAGAAAATAATTATTAATTCATACCTTAATCACGGGCTTTTTCTCTCGTTTCAAAGAATTCTTTGATAGCTCGACTGATCACATGACTTGTATTTGGTTGGTCGTTTCGCATTATGTATATAAATTTTGAGATATTACTAGCTCTTAGAAATGCGTTGCTTTTATAATTCAGTTCTTCGAATAAACGTTTTCTCAACTTGTCGTATTTAGCACAATGGAGGACAAAATGCTTCTCGTCTTCCACTGAGTTAGCATTGCACATTTTGCATATACGCTTGTCAGCTGGTGTCGGTGGGCGTTTGTGTCGACCTTTTTCTATTTCTAATGAATGACAACTGATTCGAAGTCTACAGAATTGTTCACGATCTTTCATCGAAGTTGTATATAACAGATATGGTTCGAGCCGGAAAACGGTTTTGAATTGATTATATGTCCGTAGTTTACTGTGTGGATCGTCTGCACTAAGAATATATTTATTTATGTATTCATCCTTCAATCTTTCTGTGGCGTTATTAATATAGTTATCCGAAATGTGTAGACTATTTCCATCTGCCGTGTTCAATGACGCAACATACTTTTCTTTCATTGTTCTAAGTGAGGGTTTGATTGTATTTGATTCGCTTGATCTATGTGCTTCGCGCAAGATTTGGTTCGGGTGACCATTAATTCGCTTCAAAAATTTAAACGCCTGTGTTATGCACTCGACATAGATAGGATATACGCCGAGTTCTACTCTCACTGCATGGTTGACCGCCTTCGATCCTACACCGAGTATCATTTTGCAGAAGCTCAAGTGTATCTTCTCAGAGGGCGAGTTATGATTGCGCGATACTTCTGGTGCCCATATTTCGCTTCCATAAAGCAAAATTGGTTTTACTAGTGTATTAAAAAGTTTTAGTGCCAGTGGTATAGATATGTGGTAGCGATTTATCATTTCACGTCGCAGTTTGTGCATTACTTTAAGTGCTTTTGTACTCAATGACTCTTGGGCGAGTTTATATTTTCCACTCTTCGTAAAAATTAGTCCAAGGTATGAAAACTGATCGCAAATTTTCAACTCATTACCTAAAACTTTGAACATTGGAACTGCATTAGAGTTTGGATTAACCACCATTACTTCAGTTTTGTTGATGTTAATCGGTAATACGTTGTCTTGAGAGTAGCTGACAACTTTATCAAGTGACCTTTGTAAGCCAGTTTGGCTTTCCGAAACTAGAAGTAGGTCATCGGCAAACAGTAAGTGGTTAATTTTAGATTGTTGTAGAGTGCATGAACCGCAAGATTCATCAAAACATGATTTGATGTCGTCAATAAATATCTTAAATAGGGTAGGGGACAGCGAATATCCTTGTCTCACCCCTATAGTTGAGGCAAAGGGCTGCGAAAGTCCTTGTGATGTTTTGATAATGTAGTCGCTTGAACTATATATTGAGCGCAAAATGTTTAGAATATTTCCCCTATTTGAATATTCATCACTTTCTCGAATAGCAACTCCCTGTTTATGGAATCAAATGCTTTTTTAAAATCGATAAATGCTAGATATACGGGTTTGCGCTTGCTTTTATATTTATCTATAATAGATTTTAACACAAACATGCATTCTTGTGTCCCATGATTTTTCCGGAATCCAAATTGGTTATTACTAATTATTCCATTTTCCTCAAGATATGTATTGATTCGATTGTTGATAATTTTGTTGAAAAGTTTTCCAATAGTATTGCTAATAGCTATTGCTCTATAGTTATTCGGATCCCGCTGATCCCCTTATTTGTATATTGCTGAGAGCACGGATTTGCTCCATTCCTGTGGGTAATATCCTGAGAGAAGTACCTGATTGAAAAGTTTCGTTACTTCGTCTAACATCAGAGGTGCCACCGTTTTGAGGAATTCGTTTGATATATTGTCGGGGCCGGATGATTTATTATTTTTCAGTTGAGATAGATTTGACAGGACTTCGACTTTGCTTATGGGGCTATTATTCAAGTGGTGTTCAAGTTTTGGTTCCCATTCATCGGATTGGATGTAGTTTATATTTGGAGTTGTATTATCGTACAATGTCTTAAAAAACTCAACAAGTGTATCGGGGTCCGGTTCTAATGATGTCTGTCTCTTTCTGGCCGTCAATGCTCAATGGTTCTACTTATCTGTCGACGCATGGCTAATCGTAATTTTGTCATTAAATGAACTTGTCAGCATCATATAACACCACGTAAAGACCATTAAATTTTGCAAACGTTTATTAGGTGCTAGAAAATATGCATCAAATAATGCTGTCCGTGCAGAACTAGGTAGCTATCCTCTGTATATAGATGCAGCTTGCAGAATGTCGAATTATGCAATCAGTGTCACCTCGCGTTCTGACTACGAACTTTTACGAAATGCAGTTAAAGAACAACGGACGGTATTATCTACAAAATAAATTTTCAAATCAGTCGAATCTTTAGGGTTAAAGACACGGTTGGCCTTGGCGGTGGGTATCATGTGAAAATATCTCCACCCGTCAAAAACCGCCACAAACAGAAAGAACATCAAAATGTAAATAGACTTTGTCCGTATACAAATAAGAAATATCGCATAAACAGTATGTTATGGTCATATGTTTGACCATTGTTATGTAAACAAAGGCATAAAAAGTTACTTTTCTGGTGTTTGTTTATATTATGATGGTAAACATAAAGAGCGTTCTTTGTTGGTGAATACCCGATATGGAACTAATAAAGAGCGTTTATGCCATTTGTGCGTGATTAGCCAGTAGCATTGTGCTGTCTTCTGTAACACAATCAGGCTCGTGCTTAGGTAAAATATAGTAAATCTTTATGATAACATGCTGTTTACGGGATGGTCATGGTATATATGAACGGAACTGTATGCGTTTTAATGTTTTTCTGTTTACGGTGTTTGGAACAAATATGAATATTTTCGACAATTAAGGCCGCACGTGCCTTTAACTTTACCAGAAACAGGACACGCCACCGACATGGTAACGAAAAATTTCCGAAAATCTTTACAAAATAGCTACAACGAGTACTTCCAAGCCAGCCTGAGAGACAACTGCTCAAAATCAGGCAGCAATAAACTCAGAACATATCGTATTTACAAGAAAGAGTATAGGCTTGAGCCCGATCTTCTCAACGCGAAATCATTGGAAGACAGAATAGCTTTCACCAGATTCAGAATCAGTAACCACGTACTTGCCATAGAGAAGGGGCGTCATTTACAGCCCCCAGTAAAATTAGAGAATAGAAAGTGTGTGTTTTGCTCTGATGATGTCGTAGAAGATGAAATACATTTCCTTATGGAATGCACTGCATATTCACAACTATGAAAAGAACTTCTCGAGTCAATTGTTAACCATAATCCAAATTTTCCACGCATTAACGCAAACGATCAATTTATTACTATATTGACAAATGACTGTCCCACTCTAACACGAATAATATGTAAACTGATCAGTCGCTTCTTCGATGCTCGTGCTGAGCAAATAACAGTTAGGTAACCATAAATATAATACATGATACCGAGACTCCTTGTACATCTCAGCATGTAATTTTGTTCTTGTATATCTTATTATCACACGTTTTTGTATATACTATTATCCATTGTATTAGCAAACTGTCCTCGTGTGGATGTTTTTTGCCAATAAATCATTATCTTATCTTATCTTAATCCTGTACACGATCATGTGTGCCACTCGTTGTCCAATCCACTATCCGTGAATTATTTTAATTACGTCTTGCACACGGAAATTTGTAATTTAATTTATGGCTCCAGTCATAAATTTTAATTATATCAAATTATTAACTTTGATTTTAAGATAACCTATTAAAGGTACGGTTGGCCTTGGCGGTGGGTATCCTGCGAAAATATTTCCACCCGTCAAATACCGCCACAAACAGAAAGAACATCAAAATTTAGACAGACTTTGTCCGTATACAAATAAGAAATATCACATAAACAGTATGTTATTGTCATATGTTTGACCATTGTTATGTAAACAAAAACATAAAAAGTTACTTTTCTTGTGTTTGTTTATATTATGATGGTAAACATAAAGAGCGTTCTTGTTGGTGAATTCCTGATATGGGACTAATAAAGAGCGTTTATGCCATTTGTGTGTGATCAGCCAGTAGCATTGTGCTGTGTTCTGTAACACAATCAGGCTCTTGCTTAGGTAAAATATAGTAGAATATAGTAGGTCTTTATGATAGCATGCTATGTACACGATGGTCATGGTATATATGAACGAAACTGTATGCGTTTTAATGTTTTTCTGTTTACGGTGTTTGGAAAAATATGAATATTTTTGACAATTAAGGCCAACCGTGCCTTTAACCTGAACGTTTACAGAATACATCTTCGACTCAAATTAGTTAGTTTTCTATATATTATCGATATTAGATCGTTGTTATCACCGGGAATTTATTGAAAATGGCATAAGTACCCCTTTAAATATAGTGTTGGGTTATTCCTCTTGTATATATAGAATTCACAAAATGACGATATTCATATTTGCCTATAATAGTTGAATTCAGTATGTGTCTGACCTGATAAACAGAATAATGTTTCTTGTAACTTACTTATAGATCCATGCCTGTCCAAGAGTGTTGGTTTCACATACCCGGCCCAGGCCACTTGTTCCGGATACTTTGTGTGCATCATCACGGTCGTGGATTCCAAGCTTCATTCGCTGGCTGTCTGTTGCAGCGGATCAAACAGGATGTACGACCCGGGACAAGGCATCTGTGTGGACGACATATCTAACATGTGTGCGGACGACTGCCCACCGACTCAAACCACAGTGGGTCAGTAAATCTATAATTCCCAGAACGGCACTAGCCTACTCAATAGTGATAATTTGAAGTGAAATATCATAAGTTTCTATAAGACAACAAAACACGTAGTTTTCTCGCCGGGTATTTGCCATGTATTATATTTCGCGCGACTTTTCCGCCCTCTGATTGGCTGCACACTGCTATACTATTTTACGATAATACCCCAGTAGGATTCCTACTCGCCTACTATTCTTTTTCTATTTATAGAAACAGACTCATTTCGCGCAATCTGATTTCCACCCGAAGACACGGCCAATCTGAAACTACGCATTTTACGTTACTTGTTGCAATATTAGGGATTGACTATTTGGAGTAACAGGAACGGAACGGAACGGAACGAGGAAGAGGAACAACTTCCGAGTAACAGAATGACTATTTGGAGTAACAGGAATGAGGAACAGGTATATAAGCTCAAATTTCTCGCGTTTTACGCTATGACAAAATACATATTATACATCATTCGAAAGCATGGCCTCTCCCATTCATGAATATTGCACGAAGTTTATATATCTGTTCCTCTTTCCTGTTACTCGGAAAAGTTCACGTTTTTGCTAATTTCCGATTCACCACTCGACGTTCCTGGCTTAGTTCTCAAAAGTAGTGTATACATGTTTGCAATATTCTTTTAGTGAATTGCTATGATATATAATCTGTATTGTTTGATTGCGTAAAACGCGAGAAAATTAAGTTTATATCTCTGTTCCTCATTCATGTTACTCGGAATATTTTTTGCATGCAATATTCTTTAGGGGAGTGGCTATGCGTTCGAACGATATATAATCTGTATCGTTTGATTGCGTCAAACGCAAGAAAATTAAGTTTATATCTCTGTTCCTCATTCCTGTTACTCGGAATAATTTACGTTTTGCTAATTCCCGATTCACCGCTCGACGTTCCTGGCCAATTATACGCTTAGTTCTCAAAATTAGTGTTTAAATGTTGCAATATTCACGAAGGGGAGATGCCATGCTTTCGAATGATGTATAATAAATATGTATTGTTTCATAGTGTAAAACGCGAGAAATGTGAGCTTATATATCTGTTCCTCATTCCTGTTACTCCAAATAGTCATTATGTTACTCGGAAGTTGTTCCTGTTCCTCGTTCAGTTCCTGTTACTCCAAATAGTCAATCCCCAATATGAGTATATCATTACAATGGAGATTTCCACAGAGACCACGCCCACAGCGGTAGTAACGCCCACTGGTAATAAGACTTTACCCATATAAATATTGTCTGTTGGTTACGTGAGATCGACTTCTGAGGTGAACACATCAGCACTTACACTGGCTGAAACACTCATGTATATGATTTGTGCAAATTTTGATATTTTTAACTTTTAAAACAAAATTTATTTAAATAATTTTTTTTTTTTTTTAGATTGAACTCTGATCTGCTGTTGAACAAAAACAATAATTTAGATTTTTAGATTGAAACTTAAAAAAATTTGTTTTATTTAAATTTAATTCTTTTTTTTTTATTTAATTTTGTAACTTTTAAATTTTAAATTATCTTTTTAGATTGAAACTTCTTATAAAAAAATAAAAAAAATAAAATAAAAATAAAATTTGTTAAAAAATTTTAATTAAAAGAATACGGCCGTTATAACAAATTTGGTTGAAATCGGTCAAAGGCTCTGGAAGAAAAATCGTGAACAGACCTGGGGCCTGTTTCATGAAGCAATGTCATAAGATTATCTTAAGATGGACTTAACCTAAGATCTAAGGTGGATCTTATGATGTAACTTTTCCGTTTCAAGAACACGTTTCACAAAACAAGATTAAGTCCTACTTAAGTAGTAATTTAAGTTCGCGCGCTTTTAGACTGGCTCTCGACAATTTATTACAGCTATGCACAGAAAATGTTGGTTCTGTGTGTGTTATATGCCTAGGTACAGTGTCTGGTGACAGATACTAGGGCGTGTCAAAGAATAATTATGATATTTTAATGCAAGGGCGATAATCAGTATAATGACTGGTGCATACTTAACTGCACGAGCGCGCCTTTTAACTGTGTTTTCGCGTCAGACCCCATCCACACATAGCTGCATGCTTCCAATGCCTATTTTATACAAACGTATCGAGCTCAAATATATTATTTCAGTTATTAAAGGGACTTATACATCCTAACTAAGAATGTGAACCTTCACACATATAACATGACATTAAGGCGACGCGAGACATATGTTCGCTCCTTTCAATGCTGATATTGGGTTCTAATACATTATACGTCTTTGAAGCATCTATAATACCAGGAAACCGAATATGTCGCCACGACGGCATACACATACAATACACCACAATGGAAGCACTGATCTCAACGCTCTTTATTGATTGCCAACATTCATGGAATACTAACACAAAACGTTCTTTATTTATATTGCTATAATGTGAATAGGACTTCATATCGTGCTCCAAATAGACTTATTTCCAATCTGAGACATACTTGTAGAAGCCATATATAATTGATGTTAGTGTCATTTGCTCTGGTTCTGTTGACAAATGTGCTAAACGCCTGTCATAATTAACAAACTGCGTATGAACTTCGAAAGTACGTTACGTTGAACGACATTCTGCATATATGTTTTAATAAAAACCAAATCAACGACTTCTAATAAAGAGCGTTTATGATTAACAACACGTGAACAGACGGCCGGTTCACAGGCCCCTGGGGAAAATTACTAAATACCAATATAGACTATACCACTGGTATAGTCTATATTGGTATTTTAGTAATTCCCCCAGGGGTATGTGGGCCAGTTCACAGTGATATTATATGTTCTTCCGCGGATCCCGGTGTGCCCGCGCGGTCCGTATACTATATACATGCTATATATCTTTTTATTTCATAGTTAATAGATTATGATAATACACATAATAATAATAAAATAACACATATTATGTATTATTATTTTGTTGATATATATACGGGGTACATATACAATACATTTTTACAATAAAATTATAGCATAATAATATAGAAAGGCAAGTAAATAATAATAATAATAGCTGACATAAGCATTTATAAAAAAAAACTGAGTATAAATCATTCACTATTATCCTCGATGTGAAAATGTTCGGACTAATTGTCTCAACATGAGTATTGTCTACAGTGCGATTGGGTGATTTGAATCGCAAATGATGTTCAACTCTATGTAAATAATTTCTTTTTGTTACAGCAATTAGAAATGTATATATAGTCCGGTCTTGGCGGTTTACAGTTAGTAGCGGACACCCCGCCAATCTTGCAACCACTGGCCACGTCACTGCTATAGCTTACCAGTTGGTTATTAATTACTACCATTTCTGAAACACCCCTCCGTGCTAGCAAGGTGTTATTCAGTTAAATGTGTTTATAATAATATATACATGAACTATATCCCATCCACATTTCGGACCAACTGCGGATCACAACGTAGGTCTTAACTTTAAGATTATCTTATGACACCTCGCACCAGTCTTAAAGTTAAGACCAAAGTTAAGACCATCTTAGGTTAAGACTTTGTTCGTGAAGCGCACTTATGA
Organism: Siphonodentalium dalli; assembly: GCA_032622095.1. NCBI lineage: Eukaryota > Metazoa > Mollusca > Scaphopoda > Gadilida > Siphonodentaliidae > Siphonodentalium > Siphonodentalium dalli. Next base: position 116,569,937 of record CP136064.1, read on the forward strand.
CTGAAGTTTGAACTTATGACCATCTTAAGTCCCAACTATGTCATAAGTTGCCTTCATGAAACAGGGCCCTGAACAGACAGACAGATCCCTGAAGTCTTTAATATATCTAAACCAGAGAACACACATTCGTTTTGCCACTAAATGTTAAAATTATGACAAGTGTCATGCTAAAAGAAAAACATTGTTATAATCACGGATAAATTTATAACATCATGGCCCAAATATAAATCTCAGTATATTATGATTTGACAACAAAAAAGTTGTTTGAATTAGCCAATTTAACACTGAATGTATGCATGGATATCAAAATTAGGGTGAATAAAGATGGCAGCAGAATTTTACCTGCTCAGTCGCTGATTGGTCGAAAATATCCGCTAATAAATATTTGATTGACAGCTGTGGAAAGGTCCATTGTTGGTGAATTTTAATTATCTAATACTATGTCCGATCATAGTTAACTATCCAATGCATTTACTTAATAGTTTGTCAATTTAGTTGGAAAGCGCACAGTCCATATTTTGTAATGCCAGTGAACGTTATTTATAACTTCCTTTTCAATTTTCCTTGAACATAAAAAAGTTAACTTTTGAAATTTCGCTAATGATGTATTTATAGAAACAAATGCATGAATCATGAAGAGATGCTGTTCGATGTAACTTATAACATAGTTATGCTCCCCTGCCAGTTTTTGTAAACATACACTCATATCATACTGATATTTGTTATGTGGGTATGTAGTTTACTCCAGACTGCTCCCCTGGTAACGTCAAAAGAATGACGTAAATTGTAAAATCTGCGACCGATTTCCAAAATCCACGGTAAATAAAAATGTGACAAAATCAGGCATAAAAATTGTCTGATAATTGACACCATAGTATAATAATTAATGCATGTCTTGTTTACTATATGGCAAAATAGTCAATAAAAACAAATGCAAGCCATGCATTAGCTATATACTATATGATTGTGTGCGCAGTGGGGACGTATCATGGATCGTCTACGGTGTATGTATATATGGGACCGATAACATGCACTGGCAAATCAAATTATCGACAACATTAAAGATGTCACAGGGATACTATTATTATAATTATTTTAGTGGTCAAGTTTCCATTACTGTTGATATTATAAAACCATCCACCTTTACTCAGTTGCCCAGTTATATTTCCAGGTCCCACCGGAGGTTGTAAGTTCGGGGCGACGTCCGACCAGAAGACGTATATGGAAATCTTACCATATGGCGGCGGTTCCATAGAACGACCATGTCCACCTGGTGTCTTATTCAACCCAGTAGCGTGCGTTTGTGACATCTGGGACATGTCAGCGTTCTCGGCTACACCAAGTATGCGATATTTTATATATAAACGCCATTTATAGAACCCAACACCTGATCCAACCTACATAGTGTAAGTCATAAACACACCGTCTAAAGCATAAATTAACACACCGCGTAAACCAAAAACCCTCTTCTCAGAATGACGGTCAGTTCCAATTTTACCTTAAAATGTTGGCATTTCATATTATCTTCACAAAAATGTATACATTTGTATACATATATGACAAGATTGTCTCACTATAATTTTCATCAAACTGACTTAGTCTGAAAAACGGCGGCCATGTTGGGCGCCATCTTGAAATTAACGGTTCCACTTAACCGAAAGCTGGAACCATGCAGCTGGATTATGATCAGGGATATATATAGTGGACAATATATGTGCGAAGTTTAATGCTTTAATCCGGAAGTGAACGATTCTTCTGCTAGTGTGCGCTAAGGGACTCCAATAGAAGATCCTTACCAAAGAGACGGAAGTAGGTCTCTAATGGCTAGATTTAGATTGTTACCAGAATAGCGAATGTGTGTGTGTGTGTGACAAAACAAAAGAGACACGTCCACTCATTGTGTCATTAATTTAAATATACATGTATGATTGCGCCAGTTACAATCGGACTCGTATCATCATGAAATTGAAAGTAAGATTCTATCCGCGAGAGGGAGCACGTCAAACGTCTGTGGGTCTATCCATTGAAGACCTAGTTATTGCCGCAGAGGTAATCAACAACGATATTAGTCTGATTTTCGAATGGTCTAAAAAATGGCAAGTGAAATTAAATCCCATGAAAACAGAATCACTTTTAGTATCATGGAAAAATAACATAATTGTCCACCCTCCCCTTCAGATGTCGGACAAGGATATCGTAGAAGTCGAAACTCACAAACATTTAGGTCTTACTTTTAACAGACACGGTACGTGGAAAGATCATGCCACTGATATTAAAAATCGAGCCGCAAGTCGAATGTATATTCTGAGGAAATATAAATTCATTCTGGACAGGAGAACTCTTGAGCGTATATACTTGTCATATATCCGTCCAGTGTTGGAATATGCCTCCTCGGTATGGGGAAATTGCTCAGTTGAAGATTCAACCTCTCTGGAAGATATCCAATACGAGGCTGCTAGATTAGTCACGGGTGCAACTAGAAGCTGCAGCAAACAATCACTATTACGGGAAACCGGCTGGGACTCACAATCTAGCAGGAGAGAAAAAACTAAACTTGTGCAATTTTTTTAAATGATTAGGAGAACCACGCCTCCTTACTTATATACTCTAGTTCCTATTGAATCTGGAAGTCTAACCAATTATAATTTCAGACAAAAGGGTCTCAGGATCGACTCCCAGAGTTTACGCGACAAGATACGAAAATTCATTTCTTCCAGCTACCGTCAAATTATGAAACAACCTTCCGCCAAAGGCGAAAGAACGTGAATCAGTCTCTGACTTTAAGAATTTTCTTTTAACCGATCGAATTATCATAGCGTCATATTATTATATAGCGTACCGAAGACCAAGTAAAATCTACCACAGTCGCCTGTGAACAACTGCAGTATCCTGAAATATGACCTGTTTTGCAATCATTGAATAATAGTCCATTTTGCGACTGTGGAGAATTAGAAACTGCTGAGCACTTCTTACTCCACTGTCCAATATTCGAGCGCGAAAGAGTCCGTTATTTAGCCAATCTGAATGTGAACTTGGAAGTCAACATATTACTGTATGGGTCCGTAGATATATCTTATACGAAAAATGCCGACATATTCATCGCCGTGCAAAAGTTCATCGACGATACCAAACGATTTAACTGACATAATATGGTTATGAACTGTAAATCGTGAACCAAAAGCCTACATAAAACAAAACAGTGTGCTCTCGTATACTCAAGCATGCCAGAGGTGTGATTGTGTGTGGGGTGGACGCGCATGCAGCGATTAGCAGCGGGATAGGTTGCGGGTGCTTGTGATGGAACAGGCAATTCACCATTGAGACCCAATCAAACCATGATGCAATATATATACTAAGGAAATGGCGCGAAAAAGCACGGGAGTATAATAGAAAAATGAACGCTGCCATTGGCGAACATAGGGATAAAGCCTCTCGGGAAATTGAATGCATGAAATATAAAAACCCAAAGAAATTTTGGGCTGCTTTAAAGAACCGTACTAAGAGTATAGTGTCCCACCTATTGACATCGACACTCTCGAAAACTATTATCGTGAACTAAATACCGCAGTGCATGATAGCTATGTTACAAATACTCTACACGAAAACTCCGAGAGCAATGAATTCCTAAATCGTCCGATTTGTACTGATGAAATTAAAACGGGACTATACACAGCATGAAAAACAATAAAGCCTGCGGACAGGACATGGTCCTGAATGAATATTTAAAATAATCATCTGAAAAAATGTTAAATATCTATAGTAGAGTATTTAACTGTGTACTTGATTCCGGATGTATACCGGAAACATGGGGCATAGGAGCCATAGTTCCTATCTTTAAGAATAAAGGAGACCCAAAAAAAAAAAAAAAAACTACAGACCTATCACAATCCTTAGTTGCTTTGGAAAACTATTCACAAAAATACTCCCAAATAGAATGTACGAATTATAGAAACTAATGACATTCTCCTAGAAAACCAAGCCGGCTTCCGAAAGGGATACTCAGCTGTTGATAATATTTTCACTATACACATGTTAACGGAACTAACCAGAAATTTAAACTTTAACCTCTATACTGTGCCTTTATTGATTTTGAGAAAGCGTTTGATAGGGTGTGGAGACCCGGGCTCTGGCAGAAGTTACGGACATATGATATTAATGGAAAGTTTGTCCGAGTTATTACAAATATGTATCAGAATATTAAGTCTTCTGTTAAACTAGGGCTGAATATTCTGCCCCTTTCCCATGTTTGTCAGGAGTTCGACAGGTTTTAAATCTACCCCCATACTATTTTCTCTATATTTGAATGATCTGGAAAACTTCATGATAAAGGAAGGCATCGTTGGCCTCTCAAAAATATCAAACCAGATTGAAATAGAATTGAAAACCTACATAAAAATACTGCTTGTACTATATGCAGATGATACAGTACTCATGGTTGAAACCCCGAAAAAATTAAAGACAGAACTTAATGCATTCATCAAGTACTGTAAGACATGGAAATTGACAGTGAATAAAGATAAATCAAAATTTTTGTTAATTTCGAAACGTAGTTTACCTCGGAAAACAGAATTCATCTTTGACGGCACTAAGCTTGAAGTAGTGAAAAAGTTCAACTACTTGGGCATTATTCACACAAAATCGGGTTCATATTCTGAAGCAAAACAAACCCTTGCCACAAAAGCTACACATGCCATGTACTCTGTTATAAAACGATCAAGAACAAATTGTCTTTCATTAGCTAACCAACTCGATTTATTTGATTCGCAGGTGCTACCGATTTTACTGTATGGCTGCGAGGTGTGGGGTTATGGTGACAACCAGGTGCTCGAAAATGTCCACCGCAAATTTCTAAAGCATGTCATGAATTTGAAACCATCAACCCCAATTTTATGATATATGGTGAATCTGGAAGATATCCATTAGAAATCACAATAAAACTGAGAATACTGAAAAATTGGACTGACTGACTGACTGACGAACGTTATGGACAAATACTATATGAGTTGTCACTAAAGGTCGTTCCACACCGGGCGCGAGCGAGCGATTTTTAAGGCCGTTTTCTGACGTCCGTAGCTGTTCAAAGCGCGCGATTTTTATGTTCACACCGCAAGCGACCGACTCGCTGACCACGAGGCGATTATAGCAGTGATTTTATGCTTCGTCGAATTCTCGCTTTGTTGCAAACCAGCGAGATAATTGGACCGCTCTCAAATAAGGTGTTTTACAACCGTATTTTTTTCTATTTGATGACGGCACACTGATTTGTCGCCGCTATAATGGAGGACTTTAGCGAGAGGCAAATAATCGAAGTACAACGCCATGTGTGTCTGTATGACACGTGTGTGTCTGTATGACTGTGTGTGTCTGTATGACTGTATGTATGTATGTATATATGTATATATGTATGTATGTATGTATGTATGTATGTATGCCATGTGTGTCTGTATGACTGTATGACTGTATGTCTCTATGACCAAATAATTAAACCATTTATTTTTGTGATTTTTCGTGACTGAAATTCCACCTTAGATTACTATACTCAGTTTATTCCTTGTAAAGAACTAAAATCATGGACCGTATAATCTGCTCCATTGGCTGGTGAATTATATTTTGGCATAATCAGGGGAAATGATAAAGAATATAACGAGGCTAGTTCATTCCAAAATACGTTGTGGTAAACATGAGACAATGCATTCATCAACTAATACTAATCGCGTATTACCGGGTGGGTGCACTCTTATAACTAATGTGTAGAAACGATTACACATCAATTGTGTAAACCCGGTTAATACACATAGCAATGTGTAGTTTTACATACAAATACATTGACCAAGTGCCGTTCTACACATAATGTGAACATTTTATTACACACAATTGTGTAAGAACGTAGAGCGTGCGCATTGCGTGCCTTCAGTTTCATAGTCTGCTACATGACGGCGATATTGTTTGAGTATATGTTTTGGAACACAATTTAGTACTGTCTCAATACCCATGTAATTTTGAGTGACGAGAATAAACAAATTGTAGACACGGAATGTAAGTTCAGAATTCCGACTTGTAGTCCGGTCGCCAAACACCCGGAATTCACGAATGCTTGTTTTCGCGTATAAAGTTTTTTTCTCTGCGGATTTTGTAATTTCAGGTATCCGACATCAAGATTTTATCGGCTGGCCATCTGTCAGCCTTGAGCAATTTTTTTTATAGCGCCACAAAAAGTATACCCCCCCCCCAGATTTCCCCAGACGTAAAACCAGTTACTTGAAATTTGTTGCAAATTCACATGACTAATCTAGTAAAATGTATATATTTTCATGAAGCTAAGACATAATGACACTATTTTGGGCCAAAATTGAAACTCACCATCCAAGATGGCCACCAAAATGGCCGTCGGAAATATCTTCTAGATCAGTTCATGCTGTTTGGAACTAGTTGAGTAATATGACTTTATTTTGTATTTTGTATATTAACTGATCATTGGAGCAATTAAATATGCAATTATTGGGGTCCTATCCGCTTGTGATCCCTCAAAAATTCGATTTTACAGAATGCGGTATAAAATTTTACAAAAAATCACAACTGGGATTCTAGTCATATTTCAACAAGAAATGAACAGAAGGTTGCATTTAAGTGAGGCATACCATTACGTATGAATATTCCAACGCACTGGAACCAAAATTCTTACTTTGGCTCAAAATGGCTGCCAAAATGGCCGCCAAAATATGGAAAATGATAAATATTGCCCTAGGGTGTCCTGCAATCGCTTACAAGTTGTGGTTGATGTACAAAATTAGCTATTATGCCTTCTATACATTGAATACTAACATGTCTGCTGCACCATGGTTAATTGTTACTGTTGCCACCACTGACATCACCAAAAATATTGGACTTTTCTCTCAAAAACTTGACATAAATATCGGCAAAAATTAACTTTTCAGGTTTGGACCATTTTGTCTTGTAATATGTAACTATCTTTGGATTGAAAGGTGTTTATTGTATTGGTTTATCTTAAATGTGTCACACTATGGTGTTTATAGACCAAATTGCTCAAGATGGCTTCCAAAATGGCAACCAAATTGGTAAAAGTTATTTTTTTAAATATATCATTATAACATTATATATATAACATTATTCTCTGCGTTATCCGAAAATGTAGTAAATTGTGACTCACTTGGTTATTATACGTGTTAGGTAATTAACTGACAAAAAAGCCACCACTGACATCACCAAAAATATTTGACCTTTCTCTCAAAAACTTGACATAAATATCGGCAAAAATTAACTTTTCAGGTTTGGACCATTTTGTCTTGTAATATGTAACTATCTTTGGATTGAAAGGTGTTTATTGTATTGGTTTATCTTAAATGTGTCACACTATGGTGTTTATAGACCAAATTGCTCAAGATGGCTTCCAAAATGGCAACCAAATTGGTAAAAGTTATTTTTTTTACATATATCATTATAACATTATATATATAACATTATTCTCTGCGTTATCCGAAAATGTAGTAAATTGTGACTCACTTGGTTATTATACGTGTTAGGTAATTAACTGACAACGAAATGTTCTAGTATGGTTGTCCCAGTTCCGTATGGGGCATGACAAATTCATTTTAAAGTATGACAATTTGCGGAGAACCTCTTTTGTTATTCTGACCATATTATTGAAAGGAAATGTGCGGAACTTTGAGACGGAACTGAGATGAAACATAATATATGGCTCTTCTGGTCCATTACGATAAGTCAATATCAACTGGATACAGGATGGATACCAAGATGGTAGACAGGGAGTCATAGGTGAGGTGAATAGGTATACATGGAGTTAGTGTATGTCACGAATGATGTGAATATGTATACAATGAATGACTTTATGGTTATGCTTGTGTTGTCCATAGTGATATTTATAGGTATACAGGGAGAGGTCATGGTCAGGTGTGGGGTGTATCGGTATGCATGGAGTCACTGTATGGTGTATGGTTGTGTCTATCCCGTACGGGTGTATCCGGTGTGCCTGTATGGACATTGATGTGGTGTATGGATATAGCTACATGGTCATCTATGTATTGATTATGTATATATGGAGTGACTGTAAGGTCATGGGTGGGATGTACATGTGTTTTCTGTATGATCATGGATAAATAGTGAGTAATTTTATGGTTACGGGTAATGTGTGTGGTATACACGGAATGACTGTACTGTCATGATTGAAGTCTATATGCATACCTGGAGTAAAATGGTGGACATTATCGTGTGGGTATATAGGAAGTGTCCTTGTCGTAACGGATGGGATGTATATATATCGTGGATGTATTATCATTGGTGGGTGTGTAGGGATTAGCTGTATGATCATGGATGGCGTGTATGGTTATATAGTGCGTTGCTGAATTGTCATGTGTAGGTGTATATGCAAGTATGGATGGTATGAGTGGTCGTGTGTGCGGGTTTTTGTATATCTGGAAGGACTGAATGGCCAGTGGTGAGGTGCATATGTATACCTGGAGTGACTCTATGGTCTAGGATGAGCTTCATATGTATATATCGAGTGGTTATATGACTGTGTGTGGAACATGTATACATGTAGTGACTGTATGGTCAATGGTGAGATGAGTAGGTATACAAGGAGTGACTGTATGTCATCAATGTAATGAATATCTATGCAGGAAGTGACTAAATCGTCATGTGTCAGGTGTGTGAGTATACCTGGTGTTCCTGCTTGTCGACTCGTGGCAGTATGGTCATGTGTAGGTTATGTGGATATACAATCGTGTTGCTATATGGTCATGGGCGAGGTGTATGTGTATATAGCGAGTGGCTATATGGCCATGGATGATGTGCATATGCTCACATGGAGTGACTATACTGAGATGGCTGTGGTGTATTAGTATATCTTTAGTGGCTGTTCGGCTATGGTGTGACAAATAAGGATACAGTGAGTGATATGGCCAATGGTGAGGTGAATATGTATACCATACACATTACCCCTAACCATAAAATCACTCACTATTTATCCACACACCCCATTCGTGAGCATACAGAACACATGTACATCCCACCCATGACCTTACAGTCACTCCATATATACATAATCAATACACAGATGACCATGTAGCTACATCCATACACCACATCAATGTCCATACAGGCACACAAGGTGCACCCGTACAGGATACACACAACTATACACCATACAGTCACTCAATTCATACCGATTCACCCCACACATGACCATGTCCTCTCCCTGTATACCCATACATCTCACTATGGACAACTCACTCATAACCAGATAGTCACTCTTTGTATACATATTCACATCATTCATGACATACATTAACTCCATGTATACCTATCCACTTCACATAGAGTAACTCCCTGGCTACCATCTTGGCAACCATCCTGTATCCAGTTGATATTGGTTTATCATAATGGACCAGAAGAGCCACATATTATGGTTCATCTCAGTTCCGTCTCAAAGTTCTGCCCATTTCCTTTCAATAATATGGTCAGAATCACAAAAGAGGTTCTCCGCAAATTTCCATACTTTAAAATGAATTTGTCATGCCCCATTCGGAACTGGGACAACCATAATAGAACATTTAGTTGTCAGTTAATTAACTAACACGTATAATAACCAAGTGAGTCACAATTTGCTACATTTTCGGATAACGCAGAGAATAATGTTATATATATAATGTTATAATGATATATGTAAAAAAAATAACTTTTACCAATTTGGTTGCCATTTTGGAAGCCATCTTGAGCAATTTGGTCTATATACACCGTAGTGTGACACATTTAAGATAGACCAATACAATAAACACCTTTCAATCTAAAGATAGTTACATATTACTAGAAAAAATTATCCAAACCTGAAAAGTTAATTTTTGCCGATATTTATGTCAAGTTTTTGAGAGAAATGTCCAATATTTTTGGTGATGTCAGTGGCGATAACAGTAACAATTAACCATGGTGCAGCAGACATGTTAGTATTCAATGTATAGAAGGCATAATAGCCAATTTTATACATCAACCACAACTTGTAAGCGATTGCAGGACACCCCAGGGCAATATTTACCATTTTCCATATTTTGGCGGCCTTTTTGGCAGCCATTTTGAACCAAAGTAAGAATTTTGGTTCCAGTGAGTTGGAATATTCATAGGTAATGGTATGCCTCACTTATTTGCAACCTTCTGTTCATGTCTTGTTGAAATATGACTAGAATCTCAGTTGTGATTTTTGTGTGAAATTTTATACTGCGTTCTGTCAAATCGAATTATTGAGGGATTACAAGGGGATAGGACCCCAATAATGGCATATATAATTGCTTCAATGATCAGTTAATATAAAAAATACAAAATAACGTCATATTACTCAACCAGTTCCAAACATCATGAACTGATCTAGAAGATATTTGTGAAAAAATGTCATATTTTCAACTTCCGGTGGCCATTTTGGTGGCCATCTTGGATGGTGAGTTTCAATTTTGGGCCAAAATAGTGTCATTATACCTTAGCTTCATGAAAATATATATATTTGACTAGATTAGTCATGTGAGTTTGCAATAAATTCCAAGTAACTGGTTTTACGTCTGTGAAAAAAATTGGGGGGGGGGGGGGTATACTTTTTAGGGCACTATACAAAAAATTGCTCAAGGCTGACAGATGGCCAGCCGATAAAATCTTGATGTCGGATACCTGAATTTACAAAATCCGCAGAGAAAAAAACTTTATACGCCAAAACACGCATCCGTGACCTGGCGGCCGGACTATTGTGAGTATTGTATTGATGATATATGAGGATTTATTTGTTAAAACTTTCATGAAGAATACTGCTCTTACTCTTGTTTATATGATTGTTGTAATACGTTAATACTAATCACGTGCAACCACGCCACAACCATGGTTTGTTCATTGAAAACGAAAACTCACACATGACAGATCAAAATATTACGTACCATTGTACGCCATGAAAGTTTTAACATATAAATCTCCATTTGCCATGAAGACTATATACCCACAGTTCGGAATACTGAACTTACATTCTTGTCTACGATATATATGTGTAAGAATTTACACAAAATGTGTAAGGCATAGGTGTTGATTTTATACACACCAGTGTGTATAAATGTGTATACATTGACCCATGTATTGTGTAAAATATGTTTAAGATAAAAAAATGAATAATGGTTGTGTAGCAGGGCTACACGTTGTGTGTAGAAACCCTACACATTAGTCATAAGTGTGTGGGGTGGGGGTATCCCCCATGCAGCCACCTGACTCCCCTGAAATTAGCGTACACACAGAATAATAACCTGACTATCGCGCGCGCGACGAAACGTTTCAGTCGCTTGCGGTGTGAACATAAAAATCGCGCGCTTTGAACTGATACGGACGTTAGAAAACGGCCGTTATAATCGCTCGCTCGCGCCCGGTGTGGAACGACCTTTAGACTTCTGAGTGAAGCAGATGCATGTCGTTTTAAATGGACAAGACACATTAAAGAAATTTTATTTGACTGTGGGCAATCACAATTAATGACCCGTGAACAAATATTATGTGTGAGCCAATTTATCGATTGTGTTAAATGTAGTCTTATCAGGGATTTAAAGACAAAGTGGGAGTCCGAAAGAGACGAATCAAGTAGAGGCAAGATTTATCGCATATTTAAACACGATATACCTTTTGAAAAATATCTGGAAATCTTAGAAAGTAAAAATCGAATTGAATTATGTAGGCTCCGAACAGCTAACCACAACCTCCCAATCGAGACAGGGAGGTGGAATGGGACAAGTCACAAAGACAGAAAATGTCCTTTATGTAACACTAGCATGATTGTTGATGAGTTTCACTATTTACTCGAATGCAAAGAATTTCAAAATATAAGGGAGAAATTTATTCCAGAAAAATACCGCGGAAAAGCGAACATTATAATCATGGACGAAATTTTGAATTCACATGACTGCGCATTCCATAACCAAGTATGCATACTTTTTAGAAAAGTCCACATTGGACTCTCAAATGTACATGTACTCATACCCTGATGAATTATATATTCTTATTATTCTTCACTATGTTATTATTTTCATTATTAGTTTGTACAGCGTGTCGATATTTTGCATGGCCAACTGTAAGCTGTGGCATTCTGCATCATGTGTCATATAGATGATAGTTATACTAATTCACTCCGTGTGATGTAGGATGTAGCACTTCCATTTGACTATGCATAATATAAAACTTATTGCACGCCGCAGACATGACAATTTTCTCATGTTCTGTTGGCTATACATGTATAGCGATATAAATTATATTGATTATATTATATAATTATATAAGCTTATATATATGTGTATTCATATGCTGTTGATGGTGCTCATTCAAACTGTGTCATTTCGCAGGGAGAGGATATAACTCAACTCTGCGCAGAACAAGCCCGCAAATTGGTCAGACCAAACCAGCACCCACTCACCCCACTAGATTTAATAAGTAACCGTTAATTAGTATATATAGAATTATCCGGCGATATACTCAATAATTTAAAATTTGCCATTACATCGCTGAAATTGTAGGTCATTCCGATACAAGTTGCATGTTATATACCAACTCAGTAATTTGGGGCGGCATGTTCAGGTGATGAACTCAATAAGCAAACCTGTAGGTTGTTTGTTGAGATCATTATCCGAACATTCCCAGTGTAAATCGAACTTCATGCAGCAATCCACAGTTCAGGTCAGTGATACTGATAGTAATATTTATCTTCCGTTACAATCATTGACAATCTTCGTTATTAGATTACCTGTTTACTTTCCACACAATCAGCGACATTCCGCTTACACGTGAGAAGATAATGGGTCTCGTTAGGTTCAATCGTAAAATTGGGCATAAGTGTATTTTGAGTATGTTAGTACTATAGTACTATATATTTGAGAATCGTTGATAAAAATGGGCGTAAGTATATTTTCGATAGAGCAGGGCGCCAGAGCGTCCTGTTGGTGTGTTTATATTGTTTATATAAGTTGGTTCATCGTGTATAAGTGTGAAGTTGTTTTTTTGGGGGGGAACTTTGTAATTTCGGCCGACTATTGCGTGTCTGTAAATAATCTCAACTTAAGATGGCTTAACCAATTCATAGAGCAGGTCGTCACATTTGAGCATCATGTGGGTGTGTGTATATTGTTGGTTTATCGTGTGAAGTTGCTTTGTAATCTCGGCCGACTATTAAATGTCTGACACATCAACTAATTAATCTCAGCTTAAGACGGCTTAACCAAATTATGTGCTTAAAGGTTCAGACAGGCATACATCTTACTGAAAATAATATCGGCCGACTATTAAATGTCTGCAACTAAATAATTTGGTTAAGACGGCTTAACCAAATTATTTGCGTAAAGATTCAGACACACATACATCTTACTGTATTTTGATCAACAGATGAATATTCCCACCTACTGGATAGTGCGTATTCATCCGAAGAAATGTCTGATTCTGTCAACTGGGATTAAAAAAATGAACACTTTAAATATTGTATATCCTACCATATGTGAATTATGTCATCACCAATAAATACATGTATAATCGATTATCTTTTCAATAATAATATCTCGCTGGGTTCTATCGTGGTAAAAATCTTTTGTTTGACAAGAGATTTTCCACTCAATGTTTGTCACATACCTACGTCATAATACTCACCCCTCCCATCCTCCCCCTACCCCACCTTCACATCTCACATCACTTACCCGCACCTATTCATGCGCGTACACAATGTGTACGTGTCGGAGCACAAGACATCCTTATATAGTATTACCTCATAGTAAAGCAACGCTCTTTATTCATCTTTCAACATAAATGACACACTTACATTATCGAGAATTATTGGAAGAGCGTACGTTTATAGAGTTATTGTTCTTAGAACGATAATCGTCAGTCGGTTATTTTAAAAATCGTTGCTAAAAAGAGGTCGATGACCCCGCCCACCCTGTTTTAGGGAAGTTACTCGGATGATGTGTCAGCGAGCCATTTTTTCATAATACCAACCTTCGGGACGTCGTAGGGGCAATAATCAACGAATTTCACAGCGAAAATTACTAAGCCTATTATCCCTGTAGTTTCCCTAGTGTTCATAACCCAAACATCAAGGGTTGCGTGTGTGATCACCTGTACATATTATCAGTTTATCGAGCTATTCATACTTACGCCAAAGTAAGTAATCTGTACATATTAGCAGCTTATCACGTGATCAGTAAGTGCGCCAATCGGGTATCCACCGATGCCTGCAATGTTTTATTTGCAATAATTGGACATTATACTCGCACGTAAATAACAAGGAGCGTTTATTCATTACCTCTCTATCACGATGAAGTTATTAAGCATCGTGTAGCACTATTTCACCAAAGGTCACATGTTAGACGTGCACACGTATACATACGTAATATCAGACTAAACAAAGCTGTTGATATGTTTCTTTCATCTTTTATATGATAGCGCTATATGATATATACTCGATAGACCTAGTTACAGTCACAATCGCACATAAGCTAAACAAACGCTCTTTATTTAAATAACAGGGAGGCTACTCTAACACTCTTAGTTTTTCCAACAAAATAGTTATCAAATTCGATCACCAATAGAACTGTCTGTGAAACAACGATGACTTATAACAATCTTTAACTTATTTATCGATCTATGCTAGAACATGGCCGCAACAAAATCATGACCATAACAAAAAACATTACCTTACCATTACGCATGAATATAAATTTACCATGCGTAAATACTGTCAGATTATCGTCTGATGAGCAAATCCGATGTTTACATTATACTTAATCTCAGGTATGACTAGAATTGTATCATGTGTGCACACATATATATATATATATATGGTCATAGCGTGACGAGCAAAATGTGATGTTTACACACTTAAGCTATGGACAAACAATACATCTCGCATATGTAGTGGAGTGGCGTTGTACTTCATTGTGAATTAAGTCACTCTGTGTTAGTTGACTACACCTTAGCCATTGGTTTATTGTAATTTAATGAAAATTTTACACATCGTGATTGCTTTCAAAAATAGTGCAACTTACCTGTTGGTAATACACGAATGAAGAGCGTTTAACTGATACGAAATTACTACACGAATGAACTGAAATTTATATTTCACATCTTCCCAACAACAGATACAGATATAGACATAGTGTTACACAGTCTTATATGTACACACGCTACGACACCATTAAAGGTGGACAATACACTCACGATGTGACAACATATACAGACATATGCATAGCGTTATACAGTATTCTATGTACCAACGCTATGACATCATTAGAAGGGGCAATACACTCAAGGAGTTAAAGTTACACGAAACAAGGGACGTTATGTAATATTGGTGTGTGAATATTAAAGGAGCACAATGCGCTCTAAAGGGACACACGACACTCATTTTGAATGAATGTTAAAGTGACACGAAACAAGGGACGTGATGCAATATTGGTGTGTGAATATTAAAGGAACACAATGCATTCTAAAGGAACAACGGCACTCATTATGAATGAATGTTAAAGAAATACAATAAACGCACTGGTGTTTGAATATTAAAGGAACACAATGCACTCTAAAGGAACACAAGGCACTCATTATGAATGAATGTTAAAGAAACACAATAAACGCACTGGTGTTTGAATATTAAAGGAACACAAGGCACTCTAAAGGGACACTAGACACTCATTATGAATGAATGTTAACAATACAAGCGCAGTGGTTGAAAGTTAAAATGACACAGAACAATATTTAAAGTTCAAATTTTCGGGCTCTTAATGCGCCTTTTATCATTACGTATCGTTTCTCACTCTACAATTCCCAATAATCCACTCACTCTCTCCCCGCTTATAGATATATAACGAAAACGAGAATATCATGTTGATGAAGTTTATTAAAATTTAATCGTTGTCTGAATCTACAGCCCATTCATTATTATATCCGTGTGGTCAGTTGGACCATTTTCTTTATGATCATGTTATGTATGTGTGATGTTTTCATTCGATGCTGGTATTCTATTAATCGTTCGTAACTTTTGAGAAAGAGGAACAACAACGACGATGATGACGACCACAACAACAACACCACCACCACCACCAACAACACCACCACCATCACCACCAAAAACAACAACAACACCACCAACAACAACACCACCACCACCACCAACAACAACAACACCACCAACAACAACACCACCACCACCAACAACAACACCACCACCACCAACAACAACACCACCACCAACAACAACAACAACATCTACTTTTGGGGGGGGGGGGGCAAAATAACATGGCACCGCCGTTGCCGTTGCCGCCGTTGCCGCCGCCGCCGCAGTAAAATACCGCAAAACGCCGCAAACATGTGTTACATAATACAATTTTTTTTATTATATTAACTATTCACTGTCACTTTCGTCCGAATTGTCATCACTTTCGTCAGAAGTGTCATTTGTTTCGTCCATGAATTTTTCTTTGACCAATGACGGCTATTGTATCTTTTGACAGATATGCGTGCCCAGACACGTTTGATGTTCGCTATCGCATTACTATGTTTAATAGCCGAGACTTCACTTCTCGTCTGACTCTCTTACCGACAAGACCTGTTGATTCCCCGTCTACACAGTGCTTCTCAGGCAGACTATTTCATCTACATAAAGTTATCAAACATACGGACTTCTGATCTGAATTGACAATACAGGACAGATTTTAGGTTATAAGGAACATTTGTATAAAGGAAAACCATATACCAAAACATTTTAGTCAAGTATAAATGAAGCACCAGTGTTCAATTTGCTCTAGTGAGTATGTGCGGAACCATGATTTGATAAGACATGTACAATCTAAGCACACTGAGTTTGTTAACCGACACCCACAGCAGCAGCACCAAACAGCAGCAACAAACAGCAGCACCAGATACTACAACACCAGCAGGGGAAACAGCAACAAAGCGACATAACATCCTGCTTTGATGATCCAATGGCCAATGTCCAAGAAGATTTTATTTTCAAGCATCCATTCACGGCATGTGTAAGTGGACCGACATCTAGTGGGAAGACGTACTTCGTGAAAACCTTGCTACAAAAGTCTGCCTCAAAAATATCACCCGCACCTGACAGAATAATATGGTTTTATAAATATTGGCAGCCCCTATATGACGAAATAAAGTATACCGTCACCCCTCAGGTCAACTTAATACGAGGAATACCAGCAAACTTGGATTCTCTTATCAACCCCCGGTATAAAAATCTAGTTATACTCGATGACTTGATGCAAACTTCACCAAAAGACCAGAGAGTTAATGATTTGCATTCCGAAGGAAGTCACCATTTGAACTTATCTTTGATAAGTTTGAACCATAATTTCTACTACAACAAAGATCCAACGCAACGACGAAATTGTCAATATTTGGTATTGTTCAATAACCCAATCGACAAGTGATTAATTTCAACATTATCAAGACAGATGTATCCTGAATGTCCTCAGCGTATGGTGCGAGAGTTTTCGGAAGCGACGAGTGAACCGTACGGTTACCTACTGGTGGATTTAAAAGCCGCAACACCGGACACATTACGTCTGCGACAGAATATACTAAAAGATGACACGAACCAACATATGGGTGAATGGAATGGCATGAAATACGATGACAGAGAACACCCAGATGAACAGAATGGGATGAAATATTATACCAACAATATTCAGGGTCAACCTGATAAGATGAAATACGATGACAGAGAACTCCCTGGTCAAGGTATAGCATATAATTATATTGTGCCCCATGGTCAACATAATGGCTATACTAAGGACATAAGGCCACCTGGTGAACTCGATGAAATTAATAAGAACCGTCAAGACATAGACATTCGAGAAGACATGTCGTGCCCTTGTAATGACTGCGGGCTTTTGTTCGAAGATCATTATGATGTTCAGAGACACGTAAAAAACTGGTGTCAAGAAAATAAGTTAAAATGAAAATTAACTGAGGACACGGATGATAGTCAGAATAAGAAAATTAAATTGAATGAAGATGAATACTTCAAAAGTTTGTGTGATGAGAGTAGAGATAAAGCACAAGAAGCATGGAGTGATAAAGTGGAAACGTATAAGGAAAATGGCTTGACAGAGAAAGAAGCAAAAGAACAAGCTGACAAGGACCTTAAAAGTGAACACATGAGGCAATTTATGAATGGTTATGCTTGGACAATATTAGCGTATCTGCAGCTGCGCAATGGGACTCTGCACAACAGAGTCATGGATAAAGTCGATAAATATTTGAATAATGGTTATGAAGATCGTGATGCAGTGAAAATGTCAATATTAAAGTACAAACCGATGCTAGAAAAATTCATGGACGAAACAAATGACACTTCTGACGAAAGTGATGTCAATTCGGACGAAAGTGACAGTGAATAGTTAATATAATAAAAAAAATTGTATTATGTAACACATGTTTGCGGCGTTTTGCGGTATTTTACTGCGGCGGCGGCGGCGGCGGCAACGGCGGCAACGGCAACGGCGGTGCCATGTTATTTTGCCCCCCAAAAAAGTAGATGTTGTTGTTGTTGGTGGTGTTGTTGTTGGTGGTATTGTTGTTGTTGTTGTTGGTGGTGTTGTTGTTGGTGGTGTTGTTGTTGTTGTTGGTGGTGGTGGTGGTGGTGGTGTTGTTGTTGTTGTTGGTGGTGGTGGTGGTGTTGTTGTTGGTGGTGGAGGTGGTGGTGGTGTTGTTGTTGTGGTCGTCATCATCGTCGTTGTTGTTCCTCTTTCTCAAAAGTTACGAACGATTAATAGAATACCAGCATCAGAATGAAAACATCACACATACATAACATGATCATGAAGAAAATGGTCAAACTGACCACACGGATATAATAATGAATGGGCTGTAGATTCAGACAACGATTAAATTTCAATAAACTTCATCAACATGATATTCTCGTTTTCGTTATATTTCTATAAGCGGGGAGAGAGTGAGTGGATTATTGGGAATTGTAGAGTGAGAAACGATACGTAATGATAAAAGGCGCATTAAGAGCCCGAAAATTTGAACTTTAAATATTGTTCTGTGTCATTTTAACTTTCAACCACTGCGCTTGTATTGTTAACATTCATTCATAATGAGTGTCTAGTGTCCCTTTAGAGTGCCTTGTGTTCCTTTAATATTCAAACACCAGTGCGTTTATTGTGTTTCTTTAACATTCATTCATAATGAGTGCCTTGTGTTCCTTTAGAGTGCATTGTGTTCCTTTAATATTCAAACACCAGTGCGTTTATTGTATTTCTTTAACATTCATTCATAATGAGTGCCTTGTGTTCCTTTAGAGTGCATTGTGTTCCTTTAATATTCAAAAACCAGTGCGTTTATTGTATTTCTTTAACATTCATTCAAAATGAGTGCCGTGTGTTCCTTTAGAGTGCATTGTGTTCCTTTAATATTCACACACCAATATTGCATCACGTCCCTTGTTTCGTGTCACTTTAACATTCATTCAAAATGAGTGCCGTGTGTCCCTTTTAGAGCGCATTGTGCTCCTTTAATATTCACACACCAATATTACATAACGTCCCTTGTTTCGTGTCACTTTAACTCCTTGAGTGTATTGCCCCTTCTAATGATGTCATAGCGTTGGTACATAGAAGACTGTATAACGCTATGCCTATGTCTGTATATGTTGTCACATCGTGAGTGTATTGTCCACCTTTAATGGTGTCGTAGCGTGTGTACATATAAGACTGTGTAACACTATGTCTATATCTGTATCTGTTGTTGGGAAGATGTGAAATATAAATTTCAGTTCATTCGTGTAGTAATTTCGTATCAGTTAAACGCTCTTCATTCGTGTATTACCAACAGGTAAGTTGCACTATTTTTGAAAGCATTCACGATGTGTAAAATTTTCATTAAATTACAATAAACCAATGGCTAAGGTGTAGTTAACTAACACAGAGTGACTTAATTCACAATGAAGTACAACGCCACTCCACTACATATGCGAGATGTATTGTTTGTCCATAGCTTAAGTGTGTAAACATCACATTTTGCTCGTCACGCTATGACCATATATATATATATATATATATATATATATATATATATATTTACACACTAAGTGTTGTCATCACTAAATCCAGCATTCTGATTGGTCGGCGCCCACATGGCTAGTTGCAGTTATTTCTCGGTGAATGCGTAACGCCTCATAACACCAAGCTAATAACACCATCGATACGTCATTAGGTTTGGAAAGACGAACGCGTAATGCTTTGGGCGCATTTTGACTCGCGCAGGATTGACTTAATACATCATCGGGTTTCAACATGAAGAGAAATTGTTCCTATTAACTTTTGCCAAGGGTGCTATTGGGTATTTTGGGCTGATCTTGTCACGATACACTTTTCGATTTAAATATATTTACAAAAGCGGCTTTTCGCTAAATGTATATAAATATAAGGATTAACTGTCATGTGGACTATTTTTATGGAGATGTAACGGTGAGGTAAGTGGACATAACTTGTATGTAAAACCCTTCGGGTTTTACACAAGTTATGTCCACTTACCTCACCGTTACATCTCCATAAAAACAGTCCACATGACAGTTAATCCTTATATATATGTGTGTGCACACATGATACAATTCTAGTCATACCTGAGATTAAGTATAATGTAAACATCGGATTTGCTCATCAGACGATAATCTGACAGTATTTACGCATGGTAAATTTATATTCATGCGTAATGGTAAGGTAATGTTTTGTGTTATGGTCATGATTTTGTTGCGCCATGTTCTAGCATAGATCGATAAATAAGTTAAAGATTGTTATAAGTCATCGTTGTTTCACAGACAGTTCTATTGGTGATCGAATTTGATAACTATTTTGTTGGAAAAACTAAGAGTGTTAGAGTAGCCTCCCTGTTATTTAAATAAAGAGCGTTTGTTTCGCTTATGTGCGATTGTGACTGTAACTATGTCTATCGAATATATAACATATAGCGCTATCATATAAAAGATGAAAGAAACATATCAACAGCTTTGTTTAGTCTGATATTACGTGTGTATACGTGTGTATACGTCTAACATGTGACCTTTGGTGAAATAGTGCTACACGATGCTTAATAACTTCATCGTGATAGAGAGGTAATGAATAAACACTCCTTTTTATTTACGTGAGAGTATAATGTCCAATTATTGCAAATAAAACATTGCAGGCATCGGTGGATACCCGATTGGCGCACTTACTGATCACGTGATAAGCTGCTAATATGTACAGGTTACTTACTTTTTCGTAAGTATGAATAGCTCGATAAACTGATAATATGTACAGGTGATCACACACGCAACCCTTGATGTTTGGGTTATGAACACTAGGGAAACTACAGGGATAATAGGCTTAGTAATTTTCGCTGTGAAATTCGTTGACTATTCCCTCTACGACGTCCCGAAGGTTGGTATTATGAAAAAATGGCTCGCTGACACATCATCCGAGTAACTTCCCTAAAACAGGGTGGGGAAGGGGTCATCGACCTCTTTTTAGCAACGATTTCTAAAATAACCGACTGACGATTCTCGTTCTAAGAACAATAACTCTATAAACGTACGCTCTTCCAATAATTCTCGATAATGTAAGTGTGTCATTTATGTTGAAAGATGAATAAAGAGCGTTGCTTTACTATGAGGTAATACTAAGGATGTCTTGTGCTCCGACACGTACACATTGTGTACGCGCATGAATAGGTGCGGGTAAGTGATGTGAGATGTGAAGGTGGGATAGGGGGGATGGGAGGGGGGAGTATTATGACGTAGGTCTGTGACAAACATTGAGTGGAAAATCTCTTGTCAAACAAAAGATTTTTACCACGATAGAACCCAGCGAGATATTATTATTGAAAAGATAATCGATTATACATGTATTTATTGGTGATGACATAATTCACATATGGTAGGATATACAATATTTAAAGTGTTCATTTTTTTAATCCCAGTTGACAGAATCAGACATTTCTTCGGATGAATACGCACTATCCAGTAGGTGGGAATATTCATCTGTTGATCAAAATACAGTAAGATGTATGTGTGTCTGAATCTTTACGCAAATAATTTGGTTAAGCCGTCTTAACCAAATTATTTAGTTGCAGACATTTAATAGTCGGCCGATATTATTTTCAGTAAGATGTATGCCTGTCTGAACCTTTAAGCAAATAATTTGGTTAAGCCGTCTTAAGCTGAGATTATTTAGTTGATGTGTCAGACATTTAATAGTCGGCCGAGATTACAAAGCAACTTCACACGATGGACCAACAATATACACACACCCACATGATGCTCAAATGTGACGACCTGCTCTATGAATTGGTTAAGCCATCTTAAGCTGAGATTATTTACAGACACGCAATAGTCGGCCGAAATTACAAAGTTCCCCAAAAAAAAAAAAAACTTCACACTTATACACGATGAACCAACTTGTTAGTCAACAATATAAACACACCAACAGGACGCTCTGATGCCCTGCTCTATCGAAAATATACTTACGCCATTTGAATCAACGATTCTCAAATATATAGTACTATAGTACTAACATACTCAAAATACACTTATGCCCAATTTTACGATTGAACCTAACGAGACCCATTATCTTCTCACGTGTTTCTGTTTTCGTTAGGTTAGATAAAAAAAACGTACCTGACATCTTCGTACACCAAGATAAAACGATTAACCCATGACGGGTGAAATATTTCCCCATTGCACCGGAGACATGTATATAATATGTATATACCCTATCATACTATTTATATTATCTTCTGTAAATAACTCTTTGTAATTCTCTATATATTCCACAGGGGCCTGTAACACGCTCCGCTGCCCGCCCCCTTTTGCGTTGCCCATATACGCCGCTTCTATATACGCGCCTGCTTCACGTTAATGGTAGTATAATATAGACAAGGGGAACTGTAGGTATTCCCCGTTTTACCATTGCTCGGGAATCAGACAAATTTAGCCCATTTACCCGAGTAATGCTATCGATATAGCCACGGATGTATCGGCGAAGGATTCATCTTTCAATCAATACCACAAGCTCCCCTCAGAACCATTTATATACATAGCATTTGATAATTTTTTTACCACCGAATATTGTCTCCGGAGAGCGTAAATTTTCGGATTGATCCGGCTCAGAGAACAATGGCCGATATGTTCCTCTAAATTCACCCCCATACCGCTTACTATAATTAAAAATCGGTCAAACGATCAACTAAACATCTAGCGCTCAGTGATTTCTTGTCGGCTAATAATTTATTTACTCATACAAATCAACACATCGTCAGTAAACAATTTTTATAGAGGAGAAATCTGTCGATAATTAAAAAAAAAAATTAATTTGTTTTTACCTCGATTATAATACTGAGAGCTGATTGGCTGTTTCTACTATGGCAGTCATGGAAGGTCAGGTCGTAATGAATATTAAAATGAGGAGCTGCGTGAATGGTAAACAAAAAAGGAATTTTTTTTTTAATTATCGACAGATTTCTCCTCTATAAAAATTGTTTACTGCCGATGTGTTGATTTGTATGAGTAAATAAATTATTAGCCGACAAGAAATCACTGAGCGCTAGATGTTTAGTTGATCGTTTGACCATTTTTAATTATAGTAAGCTGTATGGGTGTGAATTTAGGGAACACATCGGCCATTGTTGTCTGAGCCGGATCAATCCGAAAATTTACGCTCTCCGGAGACAATATTCGGTGGTAAAACATTGATCAAATGCTATGTATATAAATGGTTCTGAGGGGAGCTTGTGGTATTGGTTGAAAGATGAATCCTTCGCCGATACATCTGTGGCTATATCGATAGCATTACTCGGGTAAATGGGAAAAATTTGTCCGATTCCCGAGCGATGGTAAAACGGGAATTACATAGTGTTCACCTTGTCTCTATTATACTACCATTAACGTAAAGCAGGCGCGTATATAGAAGCGGCGCATATGGGCAGCGTAAAAGGGGCGGACAGCGGAGCGCGTTACAGGCCCCTGTGATATATTCCTATATGAATTCGAGAATAAAATCATCATCAACCCAACCTATAAGCCTTTGGCTTACTGCCAAATCTTTTTCTCTAATATTAAATTGTTTACGTCCTTATATTATGTATTATATGTGCTATTCTTGAGAATAAAATATTGTTAACACTAAACGGTGACATACACTGTAAAATATAGGCCGTAAATTTTACGGTAAAATACCGACAGCACAGTTGCCAGTAATATACCGTGAAATATACAGTACACCGTATAGACAAATCAATCCGTATTTATTTAATGTTCTTTAACAAAACATATAATCACCAGGCTCTTATGTTCTACATTGTATACATGTATTTTGATTAATGCGATATTTGGATTAAACCTATGTGATGTTTTTATTACAGGGTGTCTTTTGGTCGAGTACGATTTTGACGACACGATGTATGGCCTATATAAACCGACGGCGCCAGCAGGAATCCACAATGTCCAATACGTCCATTCCGGAAATGGAGCAGGACATGCCCGATTCGCTGGAATCAGCTCATTTAACATGTACATTACCGCGAACTATGACTTCCAGGACAGTCTATACATTGAGCTACTTGTGTATCCCGATCAGACCAGCAACAGCCCGCAGACACTGCTCGGGAACTGCCATACGACTTCCGGAACAGGGCCGAGCGTATTCATCCAGTACATCCCAGGCGCGAACGAGTTCCGATTTTTTCTACAGACGGAAGATGGTTCATCTACGGTGACAATACAAGGTTTACCGGTACGTTGTTGTATGTGAGTGACATCGAAATATGTTGTGGGTATACGCAGATTGTGGTTGTGGCTCGCGGTGCTTATACAACAACTAGGGGATTGCCCGTCACGTACGACGGTGACAAACATGACAATGATGACATGTAGGAAAATATCATCACCGCTGAGTCATTGATAACAATATAAAGAAAGCCGATAAAATTTGGGCGGAATTTGGCTTTGGTGTTTTGTAATGATGGATGCCGCTGAAAACAAATTCGTCATCAGAGTAACGCATTAATTCAGTGAAAATATCGTCTTGATAACCTTTGGGAAACGCGTTATATCTCAGGTCATCTTGAACTGTTTGACCTGAAATTATGTGCGTCTTATTCGAATATGGGCCACGGGACATGGTGAGAATTTGGGCGCAATCGGACATGAGGGTGATATATTTTTAGACGCGCGAAAATTGAGAAGAGATGAATAATTATTATAAGGGAAGACAAAACAAAATGGATTTTTAATTCATTTGAGAGGTTTAAAAATAATTTGGTTTCTTTTTTTGTTCCTTTAGGTACGTGTACCAAGAACCGCTAAACTAATTAATAATTTCAAACAGATAGCAGATAGCTTATTGCCTTGGCTCCATGAGAGGAAGCTCATACCCCCATATATTACAACGAAGAATAAAGCAGCCACAAATTTGCAGCTCAATGAAAACAAGTGTTGCAACTGGAAATTGACCATAGTATTTAGATATAATGGTCAGCTGGGACCCATGACCTAGAATTCATCTCGGCCCAATTCTGCACTGACCCAAAGGCATGAACATTCTCAAATATAGAATATTATTTATGGATTGTCTTTCTAAATGAATTTCTTGAATCAGAAAAATTAAGTTTCATCTCTGATATCATGGATATATAAATTTCATTTTTGAAAACAAATTCTATTTACAGAGGTTCTTGCATGGTACATGAAAACAATTTAGATATTTGTCATGCCATAAAGTATAGTAAATGGGGGGTTTAATATCAA
This sequence comes from Siphonodentalium dalli, assembly GCA_032622095.1. Classification (NCBI taxonomy): domain Eukaryota; kingdom Metazoa; phylum Mollusca; class Scaphopoda; order Gadilida; family Siphonodentaliidae; genus Siphonodentalium; species Siphonodentalium dalli. The sequence continues at coordinate 116,595,762 of CP136064.1, forward strand.
ACGGGTTGATGGTTCTTAAATATATTGTCATAATAATCGCCTGTACCAAATTTCAAACTGAAATTCCAGATTGAAAACAATCCAAGCAAGTTGAAAAATCAGGAAATAATAGCAAAACGTGCCCTTAAATTATTTTTGTGCGTGACGATAATATACTGTCGTGTGTAAATTACAGGATCAGTGGATAAAAGTATCAATGTCATACGATGGATCAAGACTGCTCGCTACTCTCAAAATGGCAAATGACCAGCCCAGAACTGCATGGGGGCTAATAACAGGTAGGTTCCAAGCCTGTTACACCCTAAATTCAACTATTCAACTATACTATCTAAATATGGAAATTGTCAAAAGGCATAATTCAAACTGAAGTACGACACAAATGATTCAAATGTAGTTTTTGCACGAAAATACGTGTCTTGTGGCGAAATGTGATGAAAGTAAATATCGGCATGCGAATATATCATGGTGCCGCATAAAGGTTATGTGAATATTCAATTGGCCCAATTAATTCACGAAAAAAATAACTAACCCGTAACTCCGCCCAAATTAGGTCCGCACTAATACCGTTAAACTGGCCATCCACCCCGTGAACCGACCTCGTCGCAAAACTATAAGCCAAATATTTGAAGAAAAATTCAACTCTACCAAAATCATCAATCCATTATGATTCCATTTATGTTGTAACCCGCAGATTTGGACGACAGAACAGAGTAATCGTTGCCATTCGTTGGACTCGTTCATATAACGCTTTAACCACGAAAGTGGCTTAGGGACTCCACTGGAGGGTAAACATCCATGGATTTCCAACTGAACCCAAACCTTGAAGCAGAGGTCAGGGTGGTGTCCATTTTGAAATTTCCAACTCCACCCCTTGAACCAGACCAGACCTCCAGTTTAATTTCCATTTACGCCTTCATGGTTTGAAATTTCCCGACTGGCTCTTAACCATTCCATGACTGAAGCTTCCTGGAATTTTGCGAAAAACATGTGCCAATGCATACTCTTACATATGCGAGTCTCCCATAACTTAGGGAGCTTCGCATATATAAGAGATTACATTGGCCTAACAATATTTACCTTGATCATGTAAGGACTGTAAGCTAGCTAGGCATTATATTATATATGCGAGGCTCCTTATGTGAGACTCGAATGTATATGAGAATGCACTGGCACTGGATCTTTATTGATGCACAAGCGCAGCCCTAGTCATGAAATGCTTAAGCTTTCCAACTATTGGAAATGTCCAACATCACACACATATGGTTCAAACTTCTCCAACTCATGGCCATTTCAGTCTAAATATTTGTTCAGAAGTAGGAAAAGCAACACATTTCAATTTGAATTCTATAAGAACATTTTCATCATATCTTTGATCTGAAAATTCCAACTAAATAATGTGTGAAAGCGTCGCCGATAAAACTGCATTTTCCATCATGAAACGTACCACCGATAATCATCCCAAAAGCACACCAGCTAGCATGTGCATTCCCTCTTTATTCATTCCCTGTTTGCTCGACATTGGACCATGTGGTAATATTTACACCCCTATATGCATTCCCTGTTTGTTCGACATCGGACCATGTGGTAATATTTACACCCCTATATGCATTCCCTGTTTGTTCGACATTGGACCATGTGGTAATATTTACACCCCTATATGCATTCCCTGTTTGCTCGACATTGGACCATGTGGTAATATTTACACCCCTATATGCATTCCCTGTTTGTTCGACATTGGACCATGTGGTAATATTTACACCCCCCTATATGCATTACCTCTTTGTCCGACATTGAACCATGTGGTAATATTTACACCCCTATATACATTCACTCTTTGTTCGACATTGGACCATGTGGTAATATTTACACCCCTATATGCATTCCCTCTTGGATCAACATTGGCCCACGTGTCAATAATTACAACCCAATATGCATTCCCTTTTTTCCGACATTGGACGATGTGGTAATATTTACACCGCTATATTCATTCCATGTTTGTTCGACATTAAACCATGTGGTAATATTTACAACCCAATATGCATTCCCTCTTTGTTCGATATTGGACCATCTGGTAATATTTATACCCCTATATACATTCCCTCTTAGTTCGACATTGGACCATGTGGTAATATTTACACCCCTATATGCATTCCCTCCTTGATCAACATTGGCCCATGTGTTAATATTTACAACCCAATATGCATTCCCTCTTTGTTGGACATTGGACCATGTGGTAATATTTACACCCCTATATGCATTCCCTGTTTGTTCGACATTGGACCATGTGGTAATATTTACACCCCCCTATATGCATTACCTCTTTGTTCGACATTGAACCATGTGGTAATATTTACACCCCTATATACATTCCCTCTTTGTTCGACATTGGACCATGTGGTAATATTTACACCCCTATATGCATTCCCTCTTGGATCAACATTGGCCCACGTGTCAATAATTACAACCCAATATGCATTCCCTTTTTTCCGACATTGGACGATGTGGTAATATTTACACCGCTATATTCATTCCATGTTTGTTCGACATTAAACCATGTGGTAATATTTACAACCCAATATGCATTCCCTCTTTGTTCGATATTGGACCATGTGGTAATATTTATACCCCTATATACAGTCCCTCTTAGTTCGACATTGGACCATGTGGTAATATTTACACCCCTATATGCATTCCCTCCTTGATCAACATTGGCCCATGTGTTAATATTTACAACCCAATATGCATTCCCTCTTTGTTGGACATTGGACCATGTGGTAATATTTACACCCCAATATGCATTCCTTCTTTGTTCGACATTGGATCATTTGGTAATATTTACACCCCAATAAGCATTCCCTCTTTGTTCGACATTGGATCATGTGGTAATATTTACACCCCGATATGCATTCCCTCTTTGTTAACCATTGGACCATGTGGTAATATTTACAACCCAATATGCATTCCCTGTTTGTTCGACATTGGACCATGTGGTAATATTTACACCCCTATATGCATTCCCTCTTTGTTAACCATTGGACCATGTGGTAATATTTACAACCCAATATGCATTCCCCCTTTGTTCGACATTGGATCATGTGGTAATATTTACACCCCTATATGCATTCCCTCTTTGTTAACCATTGGACCATGTGATAATATTTACAACCCAATATGCATTCCCTCTTTGTTCGACATTGGATCATGTGGTAATATTTACACCCCTATATGCATTCCCTCTTTGTTAACCATTGGACCATGTGGTAATATTTACAACCCAACACGCATTCCCTCTTTGTTCGACATTGGACCATGTGGTAATATTTACACCCCTATATGCATTCCCTCTTTGTTAACCATTGGACCATGTGGTAATATTTACAACCCAATATGCATTCCCCCTTTGTTCGACATTGGATCATGTGGTAATATTTACACCCCTATATGCATTCCCTCTTTGTTAACCATTGGACCATGTGGTAATATTTACAGCCCAATATGCATTCCCCCTTTGTTCGACATTGGATCATGTGGTAATATTTACACCCCTGTATGCATTCCCTTTTTGTTAACCATTGGACCATGTGGTAATATTTACAACCCAATATGCATTCCCTCTTTGTTCGACATTGGATCATGTGGTAATATTTATACCCCTATATGCATTCCCTCTTTGTTAATCATTGGACCATGTGGTAATATTTACAACCCAACACGCATTCCCTATTGGTTCGACATTGGATCATGTGGTAATATTTACACACCTATATGCATTCCCTCTTTGTTAACCATTGGACCATGTGGTAATATTTACAACCCAATATGCAATCCCTCTTTGTTCGACATTTGATCATGTGGTAATATTTACACCCCTATATGCATTCCCTCTTTGTTCGACATCGCATCATGTAGTAATATGTACACCCTATATACACACTCCCTCTTAGTTCGACATTGGATCGTGTGGTAATATTTACACCCCTATATGGATTCCCCCTCTGTTAACCATTGGACCATGTGGTAATATTTACAACCCAATATGCATTCCCTCTTTGTTCGACATTGGATCATGTGGTAATGTTTACACCCCTATATGCATTTACAACCAAATATGCATTCCCTCTTTGTTCGACATTGGATCATGTGGTAATATTTACACACCTATATGCATTCCCTCTTTGTTAACCATTGGACCATGTGGTAATATTTACAACCCAATATGCATTCCCTCTTTGTTCGACATTGGATCATGTGGTAATATTTACACCCCTATATGCATACCCTCTTTGTTAACCATTGGACCATGTGGTAATATTTACAACCCAATATGCATTCCCTCTTTGTTCGACATTGGATCATGTGGTAATATTTACACACCTATATGCATTCCCTCTTTGTTAACCATTGGACCATGTGGTAATATTTACAACCCAATATGCATTCCCTCTTTGTTCGACATTGGATCATGTGGTAATATTTAAACCCCTATATGCATTCCCTCTTTGTTCGACATCGCATCATGTAGTAATATGTACACCCTATATACACACTCCCTCTTAGTTCGACATTGGATCGTGTGGTAATATTTACACCCCTATATGGATTCCCTCTTTGTTAACCATTGGACCATGTGGTAATATTTACAACCCAATATGCATTCCCTCTTTGTTCGACATTGGATCATGTGGTAATATTTACACCCCTATATGCATTCCCTCTTTGTTCGACATCGGACCATGTAGTAATATGTACACCCTATATACACACTCCCTCTTAGTTCGACATTGGACCATGTGGTAATATTTACACCCCTATATGTATTCGCACTGTGTCATCTGAATGGAGGACGTTGCATAGTTGGTTGAAATCACGTCATGTGGTCAATCTACTTTTCTTATATGGTATGGGGTAACTTGCAACGCGATATCAGAATAGCGTTCAAAACGGAAGCTATATAAATGCCATTTAAATTCCCAAGTCGAGTGTAAATACAGTAATGCCATAAATAATCGACTCCTTAACCACAGCAGAATTATGGGTAACTTTTCAGGATTTAGTCGGAAATATGGCTTTTTGCCATTCATCGGAAAGCTCTCAATGGAGAGCTTTCCGATGAATGGCAACAAGCCATATTTCCGACTAATTCTTGAAACGTTACCAATAATTCTGCTGTGGTTAATGAGTCGATTATTTAGGGCATTAATATATATGTGTAAGTATAGTGGGCGTTGATTTGTTGCGCTCAAAAATAAGAGTAAGCAGCCAATCAGAAATATTTCTTTTCTTTCAGGGGACGTTGTGATATGTCAAACAGGACTTATGGTTGGATTCCCCATCTTGGATGGCGGCTTTCAGGGCCTTGTGGATAATGTACGTCATTTTTGAAACACTCTTACATCCACCTCCGGATACTGATATAAGCTAGCATCTTTCCACCTTGAAATTTCCAACTGCACCAATGATTAAACCCCCTTGAACCAAACCGAACTCACAGGTTTGCAGAATTCCATTTGAAACTCCCCCCCCCCTTGGTTGGAACTTCCAACTGGTCATCTAACTCTTGGAAACTTCCAACCTGACACCCTTCTAATGTTCTTCTAAATTTCCAACTGGTGGCCATTTCAGACCTAAATTTTGAAAAATATGTGTTACTGTGGGTCAACAATAAATACAACAAATTCCCCACTTATTACTGGTTGAAAAATCAAACAATGAGAACAATTTCAACCTATATGTGGTGCAAAATTTCCAACTAATGTTGTGTCAGGCATTAACTTTCCAACTGTTGAAAAATTTTGACCAAAGTTGAGGGTGGTTAGACACCCCAACACCCCCTGTTACCACGTCCCTGTGCATCATATACTACTATACCATGAAGTTAATGCCGACATGGCCTATTATTTAATTCACGCCTTTATCATAATGAACTACTACTGATAAGAATTAAGAATTGCGTATAATAGTCTTAAATGTTTCGGACGAAAAACTTTTTTGCAGAATTGACAACTATCGTGTTTACGAGTCCGTTTGTGAGAAAATATTGCCGTTCAAACATCTTTCCGCTGACAGTAATGTGATATGATTACGTTTGCTGTGATTGGTTTGTACTTAGTTTTGTTGGTATCACGTCCAGTCGGTGTTAGGCTCGATGATTGCATGCATATCTCGCGTTCCCATGCGTTGGCTTCTTGAAACCTTTAAATAATCATGACTACGGATGAGGCAAAACGACAAGTCGACATCAGATGAAAAGAACACGAATTCTAGTGACCTAGTACCGTATTCGTAATTCTTATAAGTAGTATAGTAGTTCATTGTGTGACAGGTGCCAATTGTATCAGGGGTTTTGAATGGCAAGGTGATCGAGCTCAAGATGTCCAACTGACCATCTACGTAATTGTGACGGCAACTATACTGGTATACGGCGCATCCACTTTTTTCTTTCAGATTGCAGTGTATAGTAGTTCCAGCCCAACCAACACCGATTGCTGAGATTGTAACCAACACAGGGCCATAACCACCAACACAGATGAACATATATTGCGAAAATACAAATAGAGCCATCCCTCTATATTCACGGATGATACACACAACGCGGAACAGCACGTGGAAATATGCACGTGTATAAATGAAATTTCAGTGTCTATAATTATTAGATAGTTACCCGAGAGAACCTGGTCTATGTGTTTACGTTATTGTGGTTGTTGGATAAGGTCACGGTGGTGTTCATCTTGAAATTTCCAACTCCACCTCTCCACTTGACCCGGACAAAAACCACATGTTGCATTCCGTTTACACCCGGCCCTCCTTGTTGGAAATTTCCAACAAGGCAGTCCCTTAGCGATGGCTGTTTTCAGTCCAAAGTTTTGACAAAAAGTAGTTCCCAGCAGTCTTGTGTCACGCCTGATATTTTTCAAATGTTGAAGTTTGTGGCAAAGTAGACACACCAAGACACCCGGCCCCCTGTCGCCATGTCTCCGCTGGGGTTTTATATAATCATTTCTGTATACATTTGATATAGGCGTAACGATCAACGATTAAAACGTAAAACCACTCCGATTTTATGCGAATGAAGACCGATTCCTCCACCAAGTGTGATAAAAGGTCAGCCGACCACAGTGTCCCCCGAAAACGTGGCAAGTCGACGCCGCTTTGTTGAAGAAATAAAAAAAAATGTTGAAATGTTCTAAGTCGAAAGGGTTAATAATTCCGTAAAGAAATAATTTTTCCGTCATCTATATACATGTTGCACATCTCCAATATGTGGGTAACAATACTCTGAAGTTTCAAATATCTACGATCAAAACTGTAGGAGGAGTTGATAACACCATGAAGGTACCCTCATACAGAAAATTATAAAAAATGTTTTTCAAAGTCAAAAGCCCATAACTCTGAGAAAAATCATCGGATCAAACTCAAATTCGAACTTGACCTGTACTTTGATATCAATGACTCACAAAAAAAAAACGGAATTTTCAATTGAACAGTCCAAACTTGAGTTATCATCCTGTATCTTGATATGACTGATCCACATAAAAACGGTATTTGCAATTAAAGGATCTAAACTTAAGATATAATCCGGAAACCGAAAATGTGAGACATTTTCTAAGTAAAATATATATACCAAGTTTCAATCAAATCGGATGATCATTACTGGAGTTATAACTCCGGACGGACGCGGCTGATTACAATAGTCCCCCAAAAATAATTTTTTCGGGGGACAATAAAGGGAGGAATATATACGACGAACACTTCCATCCATTGTTAAAGGCCCACTTAGTTTTCGAATGCCCAGATCAAATCTATTCTGTATTATATACCATTTGGAAGAAGAACCAATATATATATTTTTTCCACCAGAATACGAAACAGCTGCAGCCAAGGAGTGTCTACCGAGTGATAGAGATTCTCAGATTAATTCCAAGACTTCTCCCGTTGTCAGTCCAGAATGCATCATAATTCAAACTAAGAGATAGAGTTATTCCGCTTCCGTTGAAAAATAAACTTCACAATACAGTCCGGATCAAAGTTAAGCACTGAACACACTTCTGTATATATACAGGCCTCGTCAGAAACAACATGTTCCCAGTTTATTTGACCGGATCAGTTGATAATACAAGGTTTTGGGGCTTCCTCTTTCAAATTGTATATAATATGGAATATGTTGTGATTTGGTGATTAGAAAATTAAGTGGATCTTTAAATGGGCACGAGGAAGCTTCGCCATCGAAAAATGTGAGGAGAAAAAAACCCAGTAAAAGCATGATCACAACGAGAGGCCGATCACGATCGGCAGATGTTTAACCCAAACCTTGGCGATAGCGATTAGCTATAACTGATAATTTGTCAATGATATGATCACGGGAATCCATTTATCAATACCTAACTTGAAATCAAAAGCTCAAACAAATTTTCTTAAGAGGGCGTTAAAGTATCTGGGGTGGGGAGGAGTAGTTTTAAATCTCATAAATCGGTCCCTATTCACCAAGGACCTCTCACTGTGAAATCCAACGGTTTAGTGATTTCAGAGGATATGCGTAGGAGTTTAAGTTAACTCATCGGAAGCGAAAGTGATAAACCCCTATCTCTGCCACTTTTGACCTGCCAGATATTCAAAATTCATTCACTTCTAAAGAGAAATTACAATTGGTTGACAAACCAGACAGCTTAGAACAACATACATGCATGGGATTCCATCTCATATTTAAATTGTACTTTAATTACCCACCCCCATTCTCCCTAGTTGTTATTTGTTTATCAAACATGTAAGACAGATACGATCAGGTCTGACCTGTGTAATAAGGAATGCTTATATCGTTAGGTACATGTAATATTAAGTGTTTCATAACAGTGGTGTATGGTTTTCAAAAATATATGTAGTTTATACAATACAAAAGTGTTATCTATATAATATTATACAGACATAATATGATGAGGATGCTGGCTCCTATGACCCCTAAATCGAAACAGATTACTATAGTTCATATAAAAGAAAGTAAGTAGCCCTTAGTTAATGGTTTCACACATTACAATGTTTTACAAGTAGCTTGGACACTAAAATTCATAACCTTAAATGTTAATCTTTTAAGCGCTCTGTGGCCCCTAATATCCAATCAACCATGACAATATGAATAAATGGGAAAAAAAGGTTCCTGGAAATATTAACAACATCTATCATCTTGATTTACAAAACAAGGCATCACTTACAATAATCATGTAAATTTATCTGCCTGTTACCTATTGCATAGATAAATCATATTGGCTATCAGCCATTATTTTAATTGCACATTGAAGCATGTGCCTGGAGGGTAAATATATTTTTCAAAAGTCAATTAGTCAGTCAATACCAAAATCAATAGAAGTGAACAGTGTGCAAAGATAGCCACAGATAAGAGAAGTATGAGGAAGAGTCATTGTACATTTTAGCATATGTCTATGGGAACCTTGTAGAGGGTTAATTATTTCATGCTACCATTAATCAAATTTGACAGATGCCAACAGTGTTGTTTATCTTTGACTTCATCTAACCAAAGGCCAGAGCTCTGTACAATATGTCATCACTCAATTAATAACAAGATTTCACTTGGAATGCAACATCTATCAAATGTACTCTCATATACATGTACTCTGGATATTGGATGTTCATAATGGTAATTTATTGATATCATTATATTGCATGCAACTATTGCAATAAAATCTTCATGTTTTCAAAACAGGACAACACATCTAATTAATAGTACAATACTGAAACAAATGAAAGTGTCAATGACAATTTTGTTTTTTTTAATAAATGTTTTTCTATTATTATTATAAAAGTTAAAAAAAAAAGTTTAATATTTTCAATCTGAAAAAAAAAACAAAAAAACAATTTCTCCAAAAAGGGTCATCACTCCTTTAAAATAAATCGGATCAAACCCATATTCGAAATCAATCTGTATTTTGGGCTGAGCATACCAAATTTGGTTCCAATCAGATAAAAATTGTTTGAGTTATGGCAGCATGCATGAATTCTAAGTCGAAAAAGTGCCATAACTCTGCAAAAAAAATTCAGATCAAACTCATATTCGAACTCGATCTGTATTTTGGGGTGAGAAAACATATTTGGTTCCGATCAGATAGAAAATGTTTGAGTTATTGCATTATGCGTAAAGTGTCTACAGACAGACGGACGGACTGACGAACGACGAGTGGTTAATCCGGACTCTGACACTATGTGTACCATACTATGGTATGGGTACACATAAAAAACAACATGGAAATATGTATATAGACTTTGTTCTAATTATATTATTGAAAACTCCCCAATGACAAGATGTCACATGTTAAAACCTTTGTCATGTAAACATTTATGTTACAGTGTCAGTCTTTTTTGATCAGCAAACAGTTGAGCCATTTTTGATCAAGTGAATGTCTACATTACAAAACGTCAGAGCAATGCAAAATATTCCAGAAAACACTGATTTTCAACTAAAACATTTTATTTGCAATTGGCTATGTTTGTTGTTAAAATGACTCACAGTCACAGTGATTTTTACATAAAAGTATCAATGACACTGTAGCTCAACTTGGAGGGGGTGATTTCATGTGCTACAAATGACGGAGCTATTAGGAATGTGGAAAGTTAAAATGTCTAAGTAATACTAGATGTCAACATGGAGAGGGGTATATGTAAAGTAAATTCTAAGATGGCCGTTAGCTCCCATCTAGTGGCCATCCAGAAGATCCATATGAAGTTTAGTGATGAGGGATGTTCCAAAGGATTTAGTCATAGCAAGAGTAAATTCCAAGATGGCCACTGGCAGCCATGTTTTTCTACAAAATTTTGAAAAAAACATTGATGGCTCCCATCTAGTGGTCATCCAAAAGATCCATATGAAATTTGGTGACGATCGGATGAGGGATGTGGTGTCTAGGGTGTGCCAAAATGATTTTGTCACGCAAAGAGTAAAATCCAAGATGTCTGACAGCGGCCATGTTTTTCATCGAAAATTGTTCAAATTTGACAGTAAGCTTCCATCTAGAGGTGATCCTAAACATGCATGTAAATTTTCAAAACAATTCTCCAATGAAAGGGTCAATGAAACTGTAGCTCAACTACGAGAGGGGATCCAGTCAATGGAACGATTAGGAATTCGGAAAGTTAAATGTCAAAAGTAATACTGGATGTGAACATGAAGATATATATGGCAGGCGGCCATGTTTTTCAACAAAATTCGGAAAAATTTGATGGCTCCAATCTAGTGGTCACACCAAAGTTCCATACGTAGTCTGGTGATGATCAAATGAGGAAAGTCACCTGTAGGGTGTGCCGACGGATTTAGTCATGCAAAGAGTAAAATCCAAGATGGCCGCTTGCGGCCTTGTTTTTCAACGAAATTCGCAAATATTTGATGGCTCCCATTTAGAGGTCACCCTGAAGATCCATATGCATTTGGTGATAATCGGAGGACGATGTAGTTGTAGGGTGTGCCAAAGGATTTATTCATGCAAAGAGTAAAATCAAAGATGGCTGCTGGTGGCCATATTTTTCAACAAATCGCGGAAACAATCCCATCTAGTGGTCACCCCGAAGATCCATAAGAATTTTGGTGATGATCGGATGAGGGATGTGGACTGTAGGGTGTGCCAACAAATTTAGTCATATAAAGAGTAAAATCCAAGATTCATGTTTTTCAACTAAAATTGGAAAAATATGATGGCTCCCATCTAGAGGTCAGCCCGAAGATCCATATCAAGTGTGGTGATTATCGAATGAGGGATGTGGTATGCAGGGTGTGCCAAAGGATTTAGTCATGCTCAGAGTAAAATCCAAAATGACTGCCGACGATCATGTTTTTCATCGAAAATTGTTAAAATTTTGATAGCCCCCATCTAGAGGTGATCCTAAACATGCCTTTAACTTTTCAGAGCAATTCTCCAATAAATGCGGGTGCAGGGTGTGCCGATGGATTTTAACAAATTAAAAAAAAAATGTATGGCTCCCATCTAGAGGTCACCCTGAAGATCCATATAAAGTTTGCTGACGATCGGATGAGAGATACATGTGACCTGTAGTGTGGGCTAACGGAAATTATTGATGGACGCATGTACATATATACGGACAGAGATACACTTCTGGGGTGATTCTATTGCTCTCTGACTTGTTGGTTGCAACCCACAAGTCGCATATCGGAGAAGTATTATAAAGAGCTAAATTGGAACTAAAATGTTTTCAACATGCGAACTCTCGCCATTGGCTGCATGGAGACACACGTACCATAGTATCGATGACATACAGTAATGCTCTAATAAATCGACCCCTTACCACAGCAGAATTATGGGTAACTTTTCAGGATTTAGACGGAAATATGGCTTGTTGCCATTCATCCGAAAGCTCTCAATCCTGAAAAGTTACCCATAATTCTGCTGTGGTTAAGGGGTCGATTAATTAGAGCATTACTGTAGTAGGTGTGCTGCTTTACGGTGGTGCAATTTTGTGACAAGTGATCTTCAAAATTACTATGCCATAGTTAGTTATGTCGCCCGTCGATTTTATCGCACAATGAGTCTACCTAGCTCTACCAGCGTCGTTGATAAATCCTCTCGGATTTATTTACCTGAACACATTGACCCATGAAGGTCTCGAGGCGGTTGTCCATCAAATGGACATGGCTCATTCGAGCTTCCAAATTCTGTCTACGTAATTTGGAATGTCGTATAAGATATGCTGATAAATACATTAAATATTGATATACCAGCTTCATATGCTCTTTAAAATACTGGCCATGATCACAGCCAATATTTCCAGCTGTTTTCAATTGTTTTTCGCCCAGAAGTGAAACAAACGGTCTTTAGTTCTACCATATCAGGAATGATAGACTAACACAGAACGCATTTTTCTGTTCCATGTCATGAAAATGGCTGTTGATTGTTTGGGACCTCATTCAGTGCGTCTATCTAGGACATATATGATGCTCGTAGAAAGGTAGTTCACAAGCATTTATCGAATTATTTCGAAACTTTTGTTGGTGTATTTTGGAGCGCAAACCGCCAAGTGTCTTTAATCAACACGATCATATTTTTTTCATGCTCCCACAAATGTTCACTTGGTAAGTTAATGAATAATCCCTTTCTGTCAAAATCATGATTTAATATAGAATAATGAACTCCACCCTAGAGCGGAACAAGAACGACATTTCTCATCGTCTTCTGAGAAGGAATACATTAACTTCATGAGGTAAGTTTTAAAACATTTATAAATGCATATTTCCAGTAGCTACTATATGGTGTGCCACGATCAAGCAAAATTCCGATGATAAACTATATATATATGTCCCAATTATGTTAAAAAAGATTATCTATTAAATCCCAAAACCATAGTGTACATAGCACAGCATAAAAGTCCATTATTACAGAACTTTGAACTTTCTTAAAACCTAGTTTCCTCTGCAGTTTCACAAAGTATAAGACCAAAATCATCAGACGAAAAAAAATTCTGGCAAATATCGAGTAAAACACATTTGAGTGGCATGGCGACAAATTAATTTATACACAGGGTCATAATACACAGTGTCTATGATTATTAATTTATGTATGAATTATGTATTTATGAAATACACCACTGTAATAATTGATAAATTGTATCAAAAATATGAATAAATGATAAAAAAAAAAAAAACTATATATATATATATAAGAATACATATCGCTGCGTGATGAGTAGAGATCAACCTCCGGGAGACGCAACGGGCTAACTGGTCCAAGTGGACTCATTGTGCGAGAAAATAGACAGGCGACATAACTATGGTGTGATAATTATGATGACCACTTGTCACTAAATTGCACCATCGTAAGGGAGCATACACATGTACCTACTACGCCATCGCAATTATGGTATATAATATTATACGGGAGTCTCCAGCCATTATATGCTATGAAAATGTACCATGCACAATTACATAGATTATTGTAACCAAACAATGGTAGTGAAATACTCATATAACATTTAATTGCTACTCGCTGCACATGGTGGTGGTTTTATAATCTGATTTTGGGAACTATATATAAACAAAAACTGCCATCGGATACGAGACTTTAGGTAAATTATTTGACCATTTTGAACTCGCACATCATGGTGCGTGAATTCAAATTGCACGAATTTAAAACTGAGCGAAAAATAGTCATTCGCGAATCTAAATACGAGTAAGCTGTAATGCTATGATGTTGGCGGTCCTGCTGAATGGGCTATGCTGTTGGTGCGTCAAAATGATGCGGTTCATAGTAAGTACATCTAGTTTGGAAGCATTTGGTTAATCTGAACAATTCAAAGTAAAGCCATTATCTGTATAAAACATTTAAGAACATAAATATGTGAAACTATATTGTTAATAGCTGCATGCTTGTTGAAATTACCGATCATACCGATCGGTATTGAGCCTTTCTATACTAAAATTTATTCTCCCACCAAGTTAAATAAGTGTACATCGGATTGGTCTATGCATTGGTTTGGACGGATGCACAGGTAATATAAGCAGATGGGTAATAGATGACAGATAATAAAAGTATTGAAGGCACTCTATGTATTGAGTGAGTTGTTCATATAATATAAGTTCAACATTTGAAAAATCACCGAAAATCGCTGATTTTAACACCAGTGAGAGTTATTGTCATGAAAACTCCACACCTGCTTACTATTGTGAGTTTGGAACACTGAGTCGAAGAACTGTCCTTATATCACATCCAAATAAAAGTCCTCCAAATCCAAAATGGCACCCACAATGGCGGACAGATTTAGAAAAATCACCAAAATTTCCTCATATTCACATCATTGGGCATTATTGTCGAGACAACTCCACCCATGGTTACAGTTGAGTTGGAAATACTGAGGTAAAGTAACACGCCTACATTCCTTTACTTTCTTACGATTGGCGTTATTGTTTCGCGAATTCTACCCACCATTAGATGTTGATATGGAATATTGATATGACGTATTCATTTGAGTTTGGCAATTGATACTCACAGTTAAGATGGCGGCTAAACTGGTGGCCAGAAATTGAAAAGAAATCGATATTTTCACATACTAATTTCAACTTTTTATCATAATATCGATATGTATGGACGAAACTGTACATACACCATCTATTAGTTCAACTTAAAACGTATCAAAACGCATAACATAGGTCGTGTCCTTCTGGAAGGATGAAAACCCACAATTAATATCGCGATGTGGCATTTCAAAATCCATCCTCCACTTAGCGCCGATAATGGCCGTAACCATATAGGTGCGCCGAGTAGACATATTAGAACAATTATCTGATAACATATTCTGATTTACATGAATAATTTATATAATTTAAATGAACACAGTATCAAATATCATAGAAGGTAATCAAAAGAGATGGGAGCACAAGTTATTTGACTAAGGGCATTGCTCCTCTCCCTTATGCATAATAGTGTTTATACATGGTATTATCATGATTATGTTGGGACTCAAAATTAGCTTAGTTGGGATGTAGTACCTATAAATATGGTATCGGGATTGACGGTGAGTCTCTATAGAAGGTTGTAAGTAAAAAGATATCAGGGAGGGGATGTATAGGTCCTCATGGTGATTTGATGCTATTAACTTTTGATAGATATTAGCTATATCGACGAATACATGGAGATCTGGGCTTAAATAAAGGAATTTTGAAATTTTTAGATTTTTCCATGTCAATGAAATCTTCCTGATGATGCAATGAATTACGTTTGCGTGATGCTAAACAATTTACCATTTAGAGTATTGGATAAGTTGCTTTACCCGAAGAATATATCTTCAACCCCAAAGATGCAATTTAACCACATGCGTTGGAGGAATAGTAAACAGTTTTCTTCAAATGGGTACTGGAAGAAATAATACCTGCATTAACTTCTTCAAATTACGCAGAGAAAATATGAAGCTCAAATGAGCCATGTCCGTTTAAAATGAACAAAATCTCATGATGGTAGACGTCTAATTTCATTTGGGTCAATCATATTGGCAAGCATGATTGTATGTGATCCTATACCCACGGGACTTTCGAAATGTTGTCTCTGCCACTCGAAGGGAAGATAATGTCACTTAATCTTCTGTTATACCATATATAGCTATACTCGTATTTCTTAGTATACATGTTGAATTACATGTATGTAGATAACATATGCTAGTCATTATCGGGTTTAATAGCCCACTTAATTTCCGAATGCCCAGATAACATTATACACAACATATTCCATATTATATACCATTTGGAAGATGAACCCAAAATATATATATTCCACCAGGATATGGAACAGCTGTGGCCTAGGAGTGTCCACCAAGTGCTAGAGATTCTCAGATTAATTCCATGACTTCCCCCATTGTCAACACAGAATGCATCAGAATTCAAACTAAGAGATAGAGTTATTCCCCTTCCCTTGAGATTAATAGAATTTATAGCGCAGTCTGGATCAAACTTAAGCACAGAACACACATCGGTGCCTTGCATGTTTCCAGTATAATCGACCGGAACAGTTGATAATACAATGTTTTGGAGCTTCCTCTTTCAAATGTGATCTGGTGATTCGAAAATAAAGTGGTCCTTTAAAACAAAACTATATTCATCCCAAAGTGCAGAAATTGTTTGATTAAATCTCTTGTATAGAACCGTAATAGTCATGATTGCCTTGAAATATTCTACATGCTCCAAATTATCAACCCATATCGGGATAGTTTCTCAGCTATCTTTCAGAAGAATAACACAGGTATACTTTATACTCAGTGTCGTCTTCCGAATGCGCTTCACACTCAATATGCCACTGAAAACAAAGGAATTACGTTTTACATTGCATTGATTTCCAGTAATTACATGTTGATTATTACATGTTATTTCCAAGTTAATTGTGATCTGGAGTTCCGGTTTCTGTAAAACCGCACTTATGCAAGCATATATGTTCATTCAGGAATATTTAGTGTATTTAAGATATCTATAATTGTGCGTGATTGTGTCCCGAAAATTATTATATTTAATCATAAAGAACCATAATAAATCATTCCCGAACCATCACAATACGGGTGAAAGAACGACTTCCGATGAAAAGGTTACTACACAATGCTTCAAACATTTGATTAAAAATCCTGCTTGACAAAATGTTAACTCTTTCCTCATAGAAGAACGGTGTGGTATAGATCATTAAAGAATTTAATAGACGGCAAGACATACATCAACAGCAATATTATGATATAAATTAACAAACAATTATAGAGTATAATCACATTTCACTAACAACCAAATAACAGTGAATATTTATATATACACACACCAGGTAGTCTCATTTCTATAACCAGAACATAGAATATAGTTACACCAGGTTAACATTAACAAATTATAAAAGGACCATTCTATACATGCCGTGAACTATTCTAGTTCCAGAGTCGAACATATTGCGAGATAACCAGGGTTATGGATATTACACATGCCTTACTAATGTACAGTAATGCCCTAAATAATCGACTCACAGCAGGATAATGGGTAATTTTTCAGGATTAGTCGATTATTTAGGGCATTACTGTAGTTCATATAGGAAGTGTTCAGATAATAAGTTAAAAAAATATTCCTTCAGCACTTGCATTATCTTTGTGTTAACTGTTGTCTGCGAATTTATCCTGAACACTCCTCCAAATGAATCATAGACCAATCCAATGTATATCTTTAGAACTGAATGCGAGAAATCACTTTCATAATTTTGATTTGGTGAGACTAGTCAACAGGACCTTCTGTCACTAGAAATTATTCCCCCTATTTTCACCCACGAACCATTTTTTCAAGATCAATCCGTATAACACTTTTAAGAGAAATATTTTTCATACGCTATTTTCTCCTGTATATTTTGTGAGAATAGAATAGAGTTCGAAAAGAGTTACATATATATTGTTGTTGTTGTTTATAGGAAGTGAAGCTTGAAGAGATCATCTTTATGCATGACTCTGTGACAACTCTTTCAAGTATTAAATTATATGTTGATCAACAAGCATATAGAAATCAATAGCCCTGGTTATATATGACTAGTTTGTTTCGGAGCTGATTTCGTCAGGCCTAGAATCAACATAGGTACAACCCTTTCTATACTAAATACTCATTGACGAGTAGTTTCCTTAGGAAACGTTTGTTGAACATAATATCTGAATATTTCCATCCAATAAATAGCACTCCTTCTGTACTTGTATGATCAGTTGTCTGCTTATCTTTCTTGAAAACCACTCACTTAGTATAGAAAGGATTACATTTTCGCGCTGTAGTCAATCGCAGAAATCCAAGATTCTCATAACTGGAAATATGAAGATATTATGCAACTGCTTTTCCTTCACAGTAAACTAATGTCATCATCTGTGAACTCTAGATACTGTTATGTTGCAAGCGAGATTGTTTTCAAATCAAAATTAGGTGTCATGGTTATGAGCAAATAAATATTTCTAACAACAAATATATAAATCTATATAAATCAAAATTCTGTTGAATCTTACTCTTGAGTGCCGATTCTGCCGAATAATAGTGATATCACATTTATTATTCTTTGGGAATAAAGGACAGCATCACTATTATTAGGTACCATCTCCATTATTAAAAATTTATTTTTCCTTGCAGAGTCATAATTGACATTGATTGCGAAACTAATATGAAGATAGACAGCCACTGAGTAATAAAATGTTGTACTGACCCAATCGGCCCCAATGATTCAAGTACCATATAGGAGACATAAGCATGGTGTGGAATCATTCCCCTCTCCAGTGACAATGATATAAGAGTAAAATTATATTAGAATGGCAGCATTGGCGCTGATTAAAATTATTATATCATGCTTCTGACTACTTTCATAGATCCATGCCTAACTAATATTTGGCACTTTTGTTACTTTCAACCAAAAATGTGCACCATCACTCTTATTTGGCACTCAAGAGTAGCTTGCATAGACAAGCTTAAGAACTGGTGTTATTATTTTATTGGGAGGGCAATCTGTCACATGTATTTTGAAAATATTCCACCCATGTGTGAAAGATTCATATGCAGTCCATAAAAATTGCCATGAATATCAGTGTTCATTTGTGCAATGTGACCCAAATATTTATTACTGAAAAATACACAATGTAGACAAATATTCCATCAAAACCATTTTATTACTTGTTTACAAATGAAAAATTGAAGTGTGATCCAGATGAGTATGCGGGACTTTTTGCATCACTTTAAAGACATATTATGGACTTGTTTGGATCCGTGAAACTGATAAATTAGCACTCAGGCAGTATGCCAACTGGAGGAATGGAGCATTCCACTAACATCGCAGATAATTAAAAACAATCAACCGCACCACTTCATAGAAAACATCATCTGAACTACGCTCATTTGTAAATATTTATGTCTCAATTCAGATTGCAACTAAGGGCAATAAACTGACGCAAACACTTTCGCAACCAAGAGTCACTGCATTTAATTAACTTATAAGAATGACGGTGTGTGTTGTCAATTTGGTTATAATATTTGTACAAAAAATAACTGCTTTGAGCAAGATTATTCTTGGAAGGATGTATAAGATAGGTTGACAAATACACAAAATATTGATATACCGGCTTCATATGCTCTGAAAATATTTTCCAAAGTCACAGCCATTTTCCAGCCTGTTTTTATTTTTTCTCACAGAAGTGAAACAAACACTCTTTATTATTACCATATCAGGTATAGAAAGCTCTTTTCTGTTCCATGCTGTGCAAATTGCTGTTTTTTTGTTTGTGACCCAAACATCGTGTTCAACAGTTCAAAGTTATATTTTTTATGACTTCAATGTATCTTTCCGTGGCATATAATGGTCACTGAAAAGTAGTTAAAGTATTTACAAAAAGTTTAGAGCAATACTCAGTAACTTTAAAAATACATTTTATACAATGCTGTTGATCTTCTAGATTAACACATATTAAAATCACATACGCTTTCATGACGGGAGCTGCGCTGGTGCAGCATTAAAGACCCTTTGCCAATGTATTCTCTTATACATAAGAGTCTCCTATAGGGAGCCTTGCATATATAAGAGAATGCACTAGCTTACAAGGTCAAGGTAAATATTGTTAGGCCACTGTATTCTCTTAAGTGCGCTGCACACGATGCGATATATATCGTTCAACAAATATCGGGCACCGGTTATGGGTCAAATCGTAGTGTGTGGTGGAAAATCGCATGACATTTTGTCGCACAATCGGCCCCGCAAGGTATCAAATAGTTTTGATATTCTACGATCGAGTCGTGCGATTTATGCGAAGTAGCCAATCAGATTTAACTATTAATATGATCATGTGGTGATCACATGTTTTATTTCGTGCAACAACATGGCGTCTGGTGTCCTTCAAGTTCAAGTTGATTAGCAATGTCTGAGTGGCGGGATATTTTAGACGGCGGAAGAATGCATGCATTTATTGAGGCATGGGAGTCATAACAAGGTGGACATCAGCAAATTGGAGTCTATATAATATCTGTTGTGAATTTGTGTGGGGAATTAAATCAGGTATACTAATTACCATAGAACTACAAACACTTGTAATATTAATACTTATTGGAAATTCTTATTATCTTATATATCCGCGATAAGTACACATATAGACCTATACATATAGCCTATACCATGTTAATAATAACCCACTGCATTCATGAGAGAATAAACAACCAGATCGCACAATCGGATCGCATCGTGTGCGGTGGTCTACTACAGGAGACTCGCATATATAAGAAAATGCATTGCCACAGGGTTTTCACAAAATTTCAGGATGCTCCAGTCATGGAAGTGTTAACATAAAATTCATTTTAATAGTCATCTTCCAAGTTAACATACCAGTAAAAGAAGCCCTTCCCCATGAGTCAAAATCTTCCATGGTGAGTATCACAAACAAATTCATCTCAGATTGAGTGGGCAGAAGATCTACGTTGGGGGGTCCAACTTCAATTTCCAACTGTAGCCCCCCCCCCAGATCAAAATGTCCAATGGCACCGCCCCCTTGTTTTTCAATCTTCCAAATAGTACGTCAAGCTTTTCAACTCTTTGCAAATTTTCAGCCTAACACGCACATGGTAGTCCAAACATTTGACAGAGTAATAAAATATTCAACTTCTGGTCTGAAAATAACTTTTCACCTTAATGCAGAACTATCTGAACAATTTCAACCTTTTTTTTGGTCTCAATTTCCAACTGATGAAAATATTGACCAAAGATGGGGTGAAACCCCCAGGGATTTAATGCACCAGAAAAAAGATATCTCACTTCATAGCATGGAGTACCGATAAACATTGTTTTCATGCGTTTCATTTAAATTATTCACTGAGTTCAAACCAAGTTTTATTAAAACTTTTATTGGACATTCAGAAATTAAAGCATGAAAATAGTTTACGAACTTGCAGGCAAGTCGTGTTGTGGAAAAACTCTTTTCTTTATGTGTAACAACATATTGGTTATTAGAGCATGGAATTTGTTACCAGACATTAACATGGAAGATGGCAACAACTATTTGACCTTTATTTGATGATATTTTCAACTATCGTAGCGCATCCTACATATGATCCATTCCATTTTCTTAGTTTTTGCTAAATTGGTTACCAAAAAATAGATGGTCCCATCATGACTGTAGTTCCAGAATAGCCATGGTAATGTCTGTGGTAACGATCATGCCGATATCTGCCACCCCAATTGTCATCAATGATCACTTGATTCATTGCACTGGGTATGACGACTGTGCTGTTACTGCATCCCGCACCTGGCACAACTGTGAAAAGAATAGTGAACTGACTCATGGATCAGCCCAGAGGGAAACATGGGAGATATATTCTCCCTAACATATGTCACTGCTCCCTCTTTTTGTCCCAGGGAGAAGTGACTTATCTTTGCTATTCAAGCAGTCATATGCCCAAACAGTGTATTTAAAGTGCTTTACTTGTTATACTGGGAGACTTAATGACTGTAATGTTATTATAAATGGATTCTTGAATTGCATAAAACTTATTTGAACATAGAAGACTCATATCGGGGTATAAATAGAAAGTTAGCCTGTGTACCTTCTCTCTAATAAACACATAAGGAGAAGTGACTTCTCACAATTTGAAACCTCTTGTCTGGTCCCTGAATGAACTTACAGTAATGCCCTAAATAATCGACTCTTTAACCACAGCAAAATTATGGGTAACTTTTCAGGATTTAGTCGGAAATATGGCTTGTTGCCCAAAATTACCCATAATTCTGCTGTGGTTAAAGAGTCGATTATTTTTAGGGCATTATTGTACAAAGTAAGAATTTGTCACCCTAACTAAAATTAGGCAAGAACTGACAAGTTGAAGGAAAGCCAACAGTAAAGTGAGAGTTACATATATTAATAACAATATTTATAAGTGGATAGACCATTATTGGTATTGTAAATATCATGCAGCATGGGTGTAGCCATAACATTACTGACTACAATTAAAGTATTTCTTTGCACACACATTGTGTGTTGCGGTAGTTACGCGTAACATGGGCTTGGATTGAACATACATCGATTGTAACTGGCTATCATACACAATACTGTTGAGGAAGTCTGACATACCAAATATTCCCCTGCGGACAGAACTCACCAAATTTATTGTGATATCGTGATCAGAATTCACAAAATTGAATTAAGGGCCGTTAATAATAATAAGCATACCAGGCCGGTTTTCGAACTCAAACAAGACATTATTGCAAGTTATCACAATAAAAATTCATGAAAATTAACTAATTAAGGGCTGTAACTCTGCCCAAAGTAGGCAAACTTGGACAGTTTCGAACTCAATCAACACATTGTTGAGCAAGTCTCATGCCAAAAATCAGTTGATATTTGTTGGTCAAGTTATTGCACTATCGACATCCGTAGATGCCCGCTGATCGCCCGACTGCCAAAAGTTGCCTACTCACAAACCTACCTGGCCAATCTACAGGTCGAGTTTTTGAGGAAACACAACCAAAAATACATCTAGTCATTGAACAATTCAGACGAATTAAGTTGATAACGACCATAACATCTTTGATGATTTTAACGGCAACATAAAATGTCTTCACTATATTATGAGGTATATAGTCCATATAATATAAATCACTAAATTGTTCATTTACATAAAGCAATATCGACCTAAATTCCAGCTAGAATACAACAAGCCACAACTATTGGACTATGCAATAAACATAGAGCAACACAGGTGTGTGAACATGCAGGGACCAGCCAAGAGAGCGATTTGGGAGACATCTTCTCCCTAAAATGAGCCACTTCTCACTAGTTTTGTCACAAGGAGAAGTGACCAGTCTGCATATGTCCCAACAGCATGTTTTAAGTACATTTATTGGTTATAATGATGTTCTTACTCACTAAAATGGTTTTATAAATGGACTCTTGTGTTGTATAATACTCATTGGATCATAGAAGGGTGATGTTGGGGTGTAAACTGATTTTCAGCCATTGTTATGATTGTTTCATCTCCCTGATAACAGTCCACTTCTCCCTAATAACCAACTTGGGAGAAGTGACTTCTCCTAATTTGAAACCTCTGGGCTGGTCTCTGTGAACATGTAATTGTTATTGCACTTTATTTGTCATGCCACGAGGTAAAACCTCATGTTTTGCAATAATGTTAAAGGCCCACTTAATTTTCGAATGCCCAGATAACATTATACACAACATATTCCATATTATATACCATTTGGAAGAGGAACCAAAATATATATAATCCACCAGAGTACGGAACAGCTGTGGCCTTGGAGTATCTGCCAAGTGCTAGAGATTCTCAGATTAATTCCATGACTTCCCCCATTGTCAACCCAGAATGCATCAGAATTCAACTAAGAGATAGAGTTATTCCCCTTCCATTGAGAATAATAGACTTTATAGTACAATTCAGGTCAAAATTAAGCACAGAATACACCTTGGTATCTCCAACGGATCAGTTGATAATACAATGTTTTGGAGCTTTCTCTTTCAAATGGTACATAATATGGAATATGTTGTATATAATGTGATCTGGCGACTCAAAAATTAACCTCTTCACTGCTATGACGTCCGTAACTACAGACGTAAAAGTGCACACTGTGTGCTATATGGTCCATAGGTACTACGGACCTACTTCAGCAAACTAGCAGTAGGCCATTATTCATAACTGGAACTCATGGATTGGTGCATCATAATACTGTTTCTCAAAGTTTCAAACAGTGTATGATGTTCCATGATTGTGAACTATAACAGCCTTTCTTTCTGAGTCAGTTTTATGGT
The DNA here is from genome assembly GCA_032622095.1 of Siphonodentalium dalli. Lineage (NCBI taxonomy): Eukaryota > Metazoa > Mollusca > Scaphopoda > Gadilida > Siphonodentaliidae > Siphonodentalium > Siphonodentalium dalli. The sequence continues at coordinate 116,620,038 of CP136064.1, forward strand.
TCTTGTGATATTCCCATTATATTTTCCCACTGGAAAATGGCAATAACGTGAACAGCCCAGCACACGACGTCATAACGTCATTTAGCAGCAAAGAGGTTAAGTGGGCCTTTAACCAGTTCACACATTGTATGGTTTTTTGTTTGTTTAAAGGCACAGGCAGCATTCGTTGCAGAAATATTCATATTTGTTGAAATCGCCATCAACAGAAGGATAATTAAAATATATATAGTTTTGTTCATACGCCAAACATAATCAGCGCATAAATAGTATATTGTTGTCAAGATGTACGATGGCGTTCGTAAACAAGAGCCTGCTAGTGTTACAGAAGTTTTGCTACTGTTTATATGACATAACACAACTCAAACCTATTGGTTAATCACACACAAATGATATAAACGCTCTTTATTATTTCCATATCAGGAAAACAGTAACAAATAACGCTCTTTATGTTTACCGTATCCAGATCTAAACAAATGCCAGGTTCTGTAACGTTTTTTGCTTTTGTTTACATAACAAAGGAAAAACATTTGACAATAACATACTGTTAATGCCATATTTCTGATTGGTATAAGAACAAAAACTGTCTATATTTTACTATTCTTTCTGTTTATGGCGGTTTTTGGCGGAGGTGAATATTTTAACAGCATACCCACCACCAACGCCGCCCGTATCTTTAAAGATCCTTGGTCGGATTTGACAACAAATTAATCAAACTTCCCTAAGGTAATATTCAGCTTAGGCACACCAATTTAATTATGATGCAATTTAATTAGTTGGTTTATGAACCCACCGACAACTTTTTTTTCCGGAAATTTCTGGAAATTTTTGAAAAAATACTAAAAAATATATATTTTATTTTATTACTTATACTTATTATAATTGTTCAGTTTTTGTTAGACTTTCTACTAAATCATTCTGTCAATCATAACAGTGAAAACAATTATAGAATAATTGAGATATTAATGTTGGTTTTATTTAACTTAATAGGCAAACAAATTATTTCAAGTGAATATAAGAGATTTGCATTCATCAGGATTGTGTGGAAAAATCACCAATCAGTATGTAAAGACCTGCCTGGGTCCCCTCCTCAATCTAGAGATTTTTTCCCTGATGTATGTAAACAAACTAATTAAATTACTGTGGCCTGACCAGGCAAAATATAAATGAAAACTACTTGCAATTTGTACCATTATTTGTATGGCACAGGCATCACCCAATCAACAAAAGCATCCGTCAGTTTTATATTGTAAACGATTATAAATGATCATAAATGGGAACACTATTTATTATTTACCGGTACTGCTTTTGGGAAACAAAAGTATGGTGCTCTTTATCAGATATGATCATTGGAAATCTTGCTAGCCTGACAAATATTCAAAATGTGTTAAAACTTACCCTTTTGAAAATCGATATTTGACCATCAGAACCTCTTATTAATGGGCTAATCAAATTACTTTCTGGTTAGGGTCCTGCAATTTGATTCAATTCGGAATCTTTCATCTGATTTGATTCGATTCAAAATCAGCTGTCCCGATTTGAATTGTATTGAATCATTGGCACCAGTTGCATTCTCATTACTTCAATGGACCACATTGCTTTTTCTCGAAGATGTATTATGAAACCAACGCAAGTAAATAACATTGCCATCGACTGAGCTATACTATAGTCTATAGACCACCAAAGCATTGTAAGACTTATGCAACTGATCTAGCAAAATTTCATATATATGTCAAACTTGTGAATGCGATTGCTCTCTCGCTTCAATATTGCTTCTGATGCTGTTTCATTATTGTATAACAGAGACGGCCACAAAGAATGCGCACTTACATGTAATTGGTTAGTCACACATTGATTCATTTACAGATATTTATATTGTATAGTGACGATCATTTATCATCGTACAAAGTGAGCAAATTGATATTGGAACGGCCTCCGAGTCATGTATTATATTCATCTTCACTATTATTATGCCTGATGGAATGATTGGATTCGGGATTCAATCATTTGGCTGATTCGATTCTAGATTCGATTTGAAATGAAAATGCCTGAATCGCAGGGCCCTATTACTGGTATAAAAATGAACCAATGGTAGTTTTTTTGGTGTCAAATCGTATCATGGATCTTTATTAGTGAACGTTCAGATGACCATGATTCAATGCTAAGTGGAAAGATTTCCGTCGTAGGAAGTAATCAGTAGTTGGACTGCGCATACTCACGTCAATATCGCAAGTCAAAAAATAATATCAAGAACTGTTTGATTTCAGATGCGAAATTGTGTCGTAGCCTTGGCTACCTCCACTCCCGATGTAATTGCACTTGTGTGTACGTAAAAATCGTAGCTGGAATGATCGTAGTGTAGTCAATCACATGCTTACGAACAACCCACGATATCATCATCTACGACGACATCATAATCGTGTTAACAAACTATCCACAATTTCGTCAGGCCCGATTCCTCCACTTCACTTAATCTTAAGGTCTTAAATTCAAGGACTATTCATTTCCGTGCGAACCCTGATGCTGATGTAATTGTTTGAGCAAAATATCTTACCATAAGGAGCAGCAGGTGATGTGGTTATCACTTGGCCAGGTTGACTTAGCACTTGGCCAGGGTACTCCCCATATGATCCTCCATATGAATATGGCCCTCCATATGAATATGGCCCAGGGTATGCCATTGTTGTTGTTGTGCCATATGCTATACCAGGTGTGATCACTTGACCAGTCGGATTGACATAATTTACTGGCATAGCCTGGTTAGGCATAGCCTGGTTCACTCCCTGCTGATTATAGGTAACCCTCAGACCCTCGAGGCTAATCTGCCAAGCCCTAGAAAAAAATTAAAGTCAACACCACAATTAAAATGTTGTAAATAAACGCTGGATTCAACACTCATAGATGACTATTTCTCACTGTTTGGTTAGAAATGATATATTGGATATGATCAATCCAATTTGCAAGGCAGTCCAGCGACGGTGGTCCAGTCCATACCACTGTCCAGACTGGTCCAGTCCATATCCCTAATGGCCACATAGCCTTTTACGAGTAGTTACTTCATTCTCATTAATTCATTTGTAACGATGTTCAGAGAAATTACATCCACTCAATTTATGACAGTACTTTGACAGTAGGTTCCAAAGGGCTAATGTGTTGTAATTGGTAAATAAGTAGAGGCAAATTTGAAGTTGAACGTTGAGCAAAATAATTTGGTCATGGCAGCATGTGAAATAATCAGCAATATCTCCAATTCTGAATGCATTTTCGGACTGATAAGTTTCATTGAAACATACATTTGGCCATGCCAAGTCAATTTCCCATTTCTTTGACCAAAACATTCTGAAAATCATGAGCACATGTATTTTTAATTTACTTTTTTATTCTGGGGCACACGCCAAACGAAGCATTCCACCTCTTCATCGGCTCGATCTGAGTTTAATATTAGTTGCCCGAGGCTATTATTACTCGATCAGATCTCCATAAAGTTATTGATAGATTCCATGTGATTTATTTGGTAAAAAAATCGCACAATAAAGTATCATTGGCACTGAGTTTTCAGACACAATACATCACGTGTTTAACACATGTTTTGAACATAGTTACCAAATACAGTAATGAATCGGACATTTGAATCAGGAAATGGGATTGTTCGATCTCACCTCCAGGCATGTTTGAATAAAAATGTGCCACACTTATTTTTTACCAATTAACAATTAAACATTTTCCTGACAGATCTAAAGCAAACAAGCAGTCGCAGGCGGCGGTATCCCCCGCCGAATTGTGCAGTTGGGGAAGTGCATTCTCAATAATGTTTGTCAAAAAGCCTGGCTTGCGAACTCATTTTAGGTACTGACATTTGTGGAAATTAGCCATGCGACGTCGTCCATTTGCACCAAAAATAATAAACAATAAGTCCAATAACTCTGCTGAAAATATCCGGCCAGACCTGGTTTGCGGACTCGTTTTAGATACTGGTCATGTGAACTCATATACCAAAAATCTTTGAAATCCGTTGACATTTGTGGAAATGAGCCATGTGACGTCGTCTATTTGCTATTTGGTAAATTCGACAAAAATAATAAACAAAGTCCAATACTCTGGGAAAAATATCCGGCCGGACCTGGCTTGCAAACTCATTCTAGGTAATGGTCAGGTGAACTCATATACCAAATATCTTTGAAATCCGTTGAGATTTGTGGAAATGAGCCCTGTGGCATCGCCTATTTGCTATTCGGTAAATTCGACAAAAATAATAAACAAAGTCCAATAAATCCGGTAAAAATATCCGGCCAGACCTGGCTTGCGAACTCATTCTAGGTAATGGTCAGGTGAACTCATATACCCAAAATCTTTGAAATCCATTGACATTTGTTCAAGTTATGACTCTTACAAATTCGGGACGTATGGACAGATGGACGGACGGTACGACGGACGTAACAGACGGAACCCATTCCTATATCCCCCGCAAATGTTCAATTTGGCGGGGGATAATAAAAAGGTTGCTTGTGCGGGGTTTCAGAACTATGCACACAGGCTTTATGATGAGTAGTTATCATTTCCATATCATGATCACACAGTATAAACACAGTGGAGCCAATATCAAACTTATATAAAGCTCTTTGCGACATGTATTTGTGATTTAGTTTGTTTATAAATTTGTATAGTGCAATCACACCAGGAAATGTAAACTATGTTTTTTATAAATCAAGACAACCATCCTTAAAGTGCTGTGAAACACTCCGCTGGGAAGCACAGCATATAAACTTGTTCAAGGCAGGTACAGTAATGGTCTAAATAATCGACTCCTTAAGACCTTAACCACAGCAGAATTATGGATAACTTTTCAGGATTTAGTCGTTAATAAGGCTTGTTGCCATTCATCAGAAAGCTCTCAGTGAGAGCTTTCCGATGAATGGCAACAAGCCATATTTCCGACTAAATCCTAAAAAGTTATCCATAATTCTGCTGTGGTTAAGGAGTCGATTATTTAGAGCATTACTGTATGTCAATTAATATTTTATCAAAATTGCCAGCACACACCGTTATTATATCATATAAATCAAATATAGTGACTCTCGTCATTCTCGATTGTTTATCGGTGATTTGTTCAGGACGATTGGCAGACTATTTGTTTACATTTTTGCGTAGTTCAGATGTTGTGTTTTACATAAATGGTACATCCACTGTTGTTGAATTTTTTTTCGACAGAAATAGTTTAATGATACATTTTTCAAATGGGTGTAGTGGCTGAATAGTAACATATCAGTTTGAAGTAGTAAACTGAGCACATAATATGTGACCCGCCATATCAAATCCAGTCGGAAGTCGGGATTTTTTTTACCCTGTGCCAATGCATTCTCTTATATATGCGAGTCGACCATAGGTCGCCTCGCATATATAAGAGAATGCATTGGCCTAACAATTTTTTATCATTTTTTTAAAATAAATGTTTCTGACAATTTTTAGGACATAAAATAAAAAACATCCATTACCCTGCAGGGAGCCCCACACATATATAGAAGCATATAGAAGAGTGTCGTCTGCTCATGTTTGTCTGGGGCTCTGTATGGGTGAAATTATAAAATTGTTAAAGAATACAAGAAAAAATTATTAAAATTGTAAAAAATTGTTAGGCCAATGCATTCTCTTATATATGCGAGGCGACCTATGGTCGACTCGATATATAAGAGAATGCATTGGCACAGGGTAAAAAAAATCCCGACTTCCGACTGGATTTGATATGGCGGGTCACATATATCTTTGACCTGAATATCCCTGAAAATTAATCCTTGGAGTGTTTCACTGGTGGTTATCTGAATATAGAATCTGAATATTACCTATGAATGAAGAATGGGCATATTCCAATGTGTGCATATAATACTGAATGGGAGAATGCATTCCATAATCAAATGTGATATGCTTAAAGATACATAATCCATATTAACGCCCCTAAATTACTATTTCTTTGGCTTCGCGGGTAAAAGATATTTGATTCAAGTTGAGGAACCCACTGATCAAAGCTCAAGAGTGATCAGATAACAATTTTTTTAAATCTGTTATTTTTCATCACCTGGAATATTTTGCAGCCTAGCAAATATTCGACAAGCCTACCGACATATGCTCTCGATACCAAATTGCGTTGAACAAAATGTTGATATATAACACGTTTTTGAAAATTTTATAATTGAGTTGACATTGGTTAGCATTATTTTTAGGTAATTAGTTGATTCTGAAAACAGAAGCGTCTTTTGAAGAAATGTTGTTGTTGTTGGAATCTAATTATATGGGGACCATCAAATCAGATTGTGTACTTTAACTTACTTCATATCATCAGTGCTCTCTGCACAAAGAACTAAATCCTTGCTGTCATTTCCGCTGAACGTCATTTTCATCAGGCAATCATTTGTGAAGCCATCAGGGGCTCTGGTATCAACCTGTCAACGAGAGGAGAAAACCATAAAAGAAAAATTCCATAGGTGTCCATATCAGTTAACCCTTCCATCACGGAAACTTCCTGAAATTTTGTGAAAACCCTGTGCCAATGCATTCTCTTACATGTATATATGCGAGTCTCCCATATAGGGAGCGTTTTGAATATATAAGAGAATACAGTGGCCTTACAATATTTACCTTGACCTTGTAAGACAGTGCATTCTCTTATATATGTGAGGCTCCCTATGGGAGACTCACATATATAAGAGAATGCACTGGCACATAATCTTTAATGCTGCACCAGTGCAGCTCCCACCATGAAAGGATTAATTATGAGGAAAACTATAGATTTAGATTAGGTATATGAGAAAATGAATTCTCCAGGAAAAAACTAGTCCTTTGCTATATGGTCAACGCGTTTCGATTATTGTAAATCCTCGTTCAGGACCCAATGTGGTTTGTGAAAAAGTACGGATTACCTCGCCTTTATATAGTCTGTGTGGGGAGAAGCTTCGTTGTGATTGGCTGTTGCCATGGTTCATATGGGTCAGGCATGGGTGAGTGTGTAGTGCTGATAATTGTTCTCATATGGTTCTCCTGTATGGTTCTCATGTGTAGGGTGGTTCTCATATGGTTCTCATAAATGGTTCTCATGTGCAGGATGGTTCTCATGTGTGGGATGGTTCTTATGGGCGGTTCTTATGTGTAGCATGGTTCTCATAAATGGTTCTCATATATGGTACTTATGTGTGGAATGGTTCTCATATATGGTTCTCATGTGTGTGATGGTTCTCAAAATTGGTTCATGTGTAGGATGGTTCTCATATGGTTATCATACATGGTACTCATGTGGCTCTCATGTATGGTTCTCATGTGTAGGATGGTTCTCATGCATAGTTCTCATGTATGGTTCTCATGTGTGGGATGGTTCTCATATGGTGCTCCTATGTGGTTCTACTTTATGGGATGGTTCTCATATGTGGTTCTCATGTGTGTGATACAGATAATATTCCACCCATTGAAAACATGAGAACTATTTGATGTTCTGACCTGTTCAGATAGGGTACTTTATAACATTGAACAAATAATGAAGGGCTTTATTTTTTAGTTAATACTTGTTCCTTAATGAACTATTTTACAGTAGGGGTGGACCCAATTCAAGATTACATGATTTTTGTGAGTTGACATCGCAATAAACATTGAATTGATTAGCCATGAGAAATTCCATGATTGTAAGCAATGTAAATCAAGATCGGCTCAACAAAGTCACCTAAATCATGCAATCTTGAGCTGGGACCTTTACCGTCTTTGAAATACATTATTAGGGAACAGGTATTTAATTAAAAAATAGATCAGCTGCACTGTTCAATATTATAACTTCTCTGTCAGAAAATCAACAAGTTCCCAGGTTTTGAACCGGTGGAGTAACAAATCTATCCGCGTTGCCAGAGATTCATGATAAGATCTACAAGCATTGGTGTAATCACTGTGAGCCAATTGGGCAGGTGTTGCCACTAATGACAGACCTAGTGACTTAGCAAGAATATAATAGCTGGTAAAAGATAATACTCTAACCTCCTTCCCAACATGAAGGCAAATAAGAAATCCTGCAATGTTTATCTCGCCCTCCGGATCACCACCTCCATCACCATGGAAACAAGCCAAATGACCATTCTGGTAAAGCACAAACCATCTTTTCTTCCACCGCTTCAAAATGGAACCTATACGAAAATAATTTAAGTTAAAATAGCATCTGATTCACAGATAATATACCAAAATACAGCAATAATTACTGAATTATTTTTCAGCTACAGTGATGCCCTAAATAATCAACTCCTTAACCACAGCAGAATTATGGGTAACTTTTCAGGATTTAGTCGTAAATATGGCTTGTTGCCATTCATCGGAAAGCTCTCAGTGAGAACATATATAGAATGAAATTTACTCCTTCATTTCTCATCTAATTTCTTCATTTTCCGCATTGCTGGCCACGTTGTTGACATTAATATATATATATACAGCCAGCTTCATATTACTACCAAATTTAAAGTCATTCTCTCTAATAATTAATGTCACCTCCCACTGCTTTGATCAGTGCTTGTTGGTACTCACTTTGCCGCTGTAACCAGCCAGCCTTGACAACACCATCAGCCATTTTTTCCTATCTGAAATATCAATTTGGAAATTGTTTATTTCTATCATAAAATTCAACGAAATTATAGCCACACATAGCACTTGTATTTTCCAATAATAATTATATTTAATAAAAAAAAAAGTTTATTTGTGCAAATGTACAATCCTATATCAGCCCGGACCCACAGACAGATACATGTTTTTAAATATATCTTTCAGATTTCCTGGGTACTTGGTGAAAAGCCCAAATAAGCAACATTTGGACATATTGTTTTCACACTAAGGCTGTGAGCTGAAAATGGCAATAATAATGTTGATAAAAGGTCAGCTGACCACAGTGTCCCCCGAAAAAGTGGCAAGTCGATGCCGCTTTGTTAAAGAAATTTTTTTAAATGTTGAAAGTCGAAAAGGGTTAATAACTCTGTCAAAAAACAAAAATTCCGTCATCTATATACATGTTGCACATCTTCAATATATGGGCAACAATATTCTGAAGTTTCAAATCTCTGGGATGAAATCTGTAGGAGGAGATGATTACACCATGAAGGTACTCAAAAGTGTGACGGACGGACGAACGGCTATACGGATGGACAGACGGACGGACCCCATTTCTATAGTAATAAATTTTTCGGGGGACAAAAATAGTAAGCTAGGATACCAAACATGAGTGTTTCCGTGCATGCTAGCCTGGCCTCCCTTCGTTCAAGGAAGCAATTGATCATATCTCAAAGGATCAAACCTGGGATCTTATTAATTAAGTTCTCCACTGCATCAAAAATTAACATGTTAAGCACAGGGGTCCGGGAACATTTTAAGATAATAAAAAAGATTACACACACAAAATTTACCACCCAACCCACTGGCACTGGGTTCCCATATCCTACAAACCAAAATGGCAAACTGCCAAAAATCACCTTTCTGTATGCTAGTGTATGGTCAAATTTTCACGGATTAAATGGCATTGCAAGGTGGCCGATGACGAATAATTAAGACACCTAAAACAAACAAAAATACAACCCAATTTTTCCCACTGGGTTTCCATAACATACGACCCTAATGTGTGATTACAATTTGTATATTGTGGGGCAGAAAGGGTCAGGTTACTATGTTTTCAACTTTTAGGTGAACAATGACAAGGACAAGTCTATCCAGCGAAATTCGACAACAACTGTAAAAAAATTTGGTTCATGGATGTAAAAATACATTTTTCAACTCTTGTGTCTGTTTATTTGCACGCACTCAATGTCTCTTGATGAATAGGCTGGTTTCTGGTCATAACTTCAATATTCTGAAGACGTAGTAACCTGACCCCTCCAGCTATTGGGGGGGGGGACTACCAAATGTACTATGGTTCAGGAAAGTAGCTGCAGGATATCGCAAAAGAGCAAATACCCGACTTTGGATGAGAACCCTTACCTGGCAGGGAGTGTCTTGGTTGTCCGAATTACCCGCCCGGCCTCGATTTAGTTTATTATTCCAATATATCTCAGAATTTTCATAAACAAAATCTATATGTAGTTATTAATCCCCTGAGTTTTGTAAGATATTTGTCCCATGTATGATCATGCAGTGTCAAGATTAGTGTCAAAAGATTGACAATTTTTGCATTTTAATTTGCAAATTCTTACCATTCTAACAAACTCCATTCAATCAACTGTTATAGGTACATACATAGGAGGATATTATGTTCCAATGGAATGGTAGCTTATAAGGGCATCTGAAATATGAGCCCAACGGCATCCGGTGTATGCTGGTCTGGCGTCTGGAATATGCCATAACAGACCCCAAATCCCGTGTCCTAAAGGGGGGGGGGGGGGGGGGGGGGGGGGGGTTCGTCATCCTCCTAATGCAAAGGGTTCATTATCACAGTGAGATATCACCACACTTATTGATCAGGATCCATCTCACTGATGCTAACTGCAATGTGAGTATACAAACACCCTACAAACATCTTCATTCTGTAAGTATGTTTCCTTGCATTCACTGCAAGTTGGAGGTGCGTCCTAAACAGAATGCTGTTGATTGTGATATTTTTGGAATGGCCGCTGGCAACACCAACTTTGTGATACCGGAATCGACCACATCCAGTACTACATGCCAAACGAGGGTCCATCGATCTTTAAGAGGCTCAGACAGTAACTACTATAGAGTTACGTCAGCAGATCTTGACACCGAGTCCAGATCTAGGTACACCATACAGGCCAGGAAGATACATGAGTTCTGGGAAGACTACATGTCCACACTGCCACGATTAACGACTGTCTACTTTGTGAAGAAATGTTCCGATGTGTATGCAAAGAAGAAGAGACAATCTGAGTGCAGATGATGGTCTACCACAGCAGCCTCATCGACAACTTAATTTAATTGAGGTAGCGTACTGGTCTCTCGTGCTATCGGACCAGGGATCACAACCTGGTATATAATCTACATAGAGAGAGATATAATAAGCTTCAACTGTTTTCAAAGAAGACGAAGTGACACCCCCAGATTTTAACTGATATTTTATCTAGAAGTTTTCTTAGAACTGATATACCGGCATGCTGCCAATCTTAAATGTACATATACACATGTATGTATATACACAATGGTGATGGTTTTTATGAATATCATTCAACTGTACGAATAACCACGACAGACCGTCGGTGTGCCTTTGAAGGCAGAATCTCCAGATAGGTAACAGGTAACAGGGTATTCTGACAAAAATCAGAACTCGGTCAGATACCGGCCAAGTTTGTCAGGCTGAAAAGTCTCATTCGAGATCACTGAATAAAGATCCGAATGCAAAATGCCGACTTCCCCCCATTACAACACTTGTCCAGTTATGTTGTTGTGGGTACAATGATCGGTGTGACATGTGCGATGAGATATGCAACGACAATACCAAAGTTTGCCCTCAATGTGGAGTAATGACTCATAACAAATGCGACGATGGAGACAATGACTGTTGTGCGAACTGTGATGCAATACACAGTGAGCAGATGATTGCTTCCTCACACACCGAAGGCGAGTTAGAAGCTCCTGCTGATAACACAGTCACAACATCACACGAAGTTCTCCAATATAATAACACCATACTGGCGAGTACGAAAAACCAATCTTCTTCAATCGACAAGGTTGACAGGAACAGGGAAATGACTACCAACGATACTGATGAGCACATGACCCAAAGCTCGAAACAGCTGCGGTTGCGTGAAAGTAAAGTCAGGAAAAGAGAGGAAGAAGTCAAATTAAAGGAACGGCTCATTCAGGAATTTGATACCGAAAGAATATGGTTTAAAACATATATTCACAAACTCGAAATTAACATCTCGGAACTCGAAATATCAAACGACCTACTAAAGAAAAAACTCTCAAACCCGACAAACGTTATAAATATCCAGAATACAGATGTTAGCAGTCCAACACAGCAGTCCAGCACATACAACCTAATGGAACGCTTGCAAAACAAAGTCACAAATATGGTTCTGGAGCAGATGGACTCTCAGATTGACAATTTGAACCAAGCATGGAAAGACTCTCAGCTGTCAACGACACCTAGATCGCAGCAGAAAGGAGTCGAGACCCAAACACAAACCGAATTCGACAGTGAAACACGCCCGCTTGTGAACACACAACCTAACATGGTGACACAATTATCTGGACAACCACTATATTCTTCGATACAGAAACCTATGCAGCAGATACCGCATAGAGAGGTGGTAATGAACAACAATATAACAAATGTGAGAACAAGACCTCCAATCCGCGAAATAAGCGAGAGATGGAAAAGTGTCCTGAAGTCATCAAACGAGGTAGAAAGACAGCAACGAAATAAAAACACTAACTCATGTGGTATTAATAACTCAAATTGGAGGGACAACAGTGTCACTCAAGCAGATGAAAAGCACCATCAGCATTCCATATCTACCAATACAGAAAGACCACTGAATCATTTTTTGTCCAAGCGACCGACTCCAAACAACTGGAGATAACACAAGATCAACCAAGTACTTCAACCCCAACACACCAAATACGACTAGTAACATTCAACTGCAAAAACTTGAAAACATGTGGTTCGATGTTTAAAGATTTATATGACGTCGGTGATATATTCTTGGTACAAGAACATTGGCTATATGATTTTGAACTAAAATTAATTAACAACCTCCACAGTGGACTATTAGGTGCTGGAAAAGCTGTCAACAGCAGTGATCCCTTAACTCCATCACACCTACCCAGAGGATATGGAGGTGTTGCCTGCATATGGAAAAAATCAATCGACAAATTCATCAACGTTCTTAAGGACGGAAACTCACGCATTCAATGCATTGAGGTTAAAATCAACCCACCTTTAATAATTGTTGATGTATATATGCCAACAAAATCAAATGCTGTGCAAGATGAATATGAAGACATTTTGGATCAAATTGGAGAAATATTCGCAAAATATGAAAACACGCATAAATTATTCATCGGCGGTGACTTCAACGAGAATCTTGTGTCGTCAAACAATTCGAAACAAGTCCTCGCACTTCGGAAATTCATGGAAGAACATAAACTCAAAACCAACATGAATGGAAACACTTTCATAAATGTTCACAGGATACCAGTTTCTGAGATTGACTACATCCTATACCCGAAGAACATAGAAAATCTACGGACTACACTTCTGGACGACCAACGTGTCCGACCATATTCCAAAATTAATTGTAATTCCGTGCGAACTTACACCTATAGCTGAAAACAATGCTGGTAAGGAAAAACAGAAAGCCCGGCCTGATTGGACCAAGATAGATATCCCGCGTTATAAAAAACTGGTTGATGACCATCTTAAAAAGGAAAGTAACAACGATACAGAGGACACCGCGGATAGGATAGTCACTCTATCAGAGGTGCTCGTAGATGCTTCAAAAATGTCTGCACCTAAACAACGTAAAACAAACAACAAACCAAAGCTTCAAGTTTGGAACAAGGATATCGCTGACAAACTCCACCAAAACAGAATAGACCATAGAAACTGGTGTGATGCTGGAAAACCAACAGATCAAGATAATTCACTTCTGCGAGCGAAAAAAAGATTCCCGCAAAATATATCGATATGAAGTGAGGAAAGCCGTGTGTTCTCAGAGCATGAATTACAAGATGAAAATAATGGAAGCCAAGGAGTATGACAGGAATGCATTCTACAAACTCATAAAAAAGCAGCGTTGCAATGGGATATCCTTAATCAGCGATCTGCATGTTGGCGATGTTACATACAGCAACGAGAATGTCATTGATGGATGGACTCAGCATTTCAAGAAACTTGCAAAACCGAAGGACAATGACGCTTTTATCCATCAATTCTTCTCAAACTGTATCACCGATTATGAGAGCATAAAGAGTAACAATTACACATATGACCTACCAGACATCAATGTTGAAGTCGTGAAGAAAGCGTTAGCTTCATTAAACAAAGGGAAATCTGCCGACAATTTTGGGCTTACAGTTGAACATTTTGTGTATGCCAGTGAGGATCTCATTATGTCTGTAGTACAAGTTTTGAAGTTAATATTCAGAGATAAACAAATCCCAGACATTCTAAAGCTTGGGCTACTCTCCCCCATCTTCAAAAACAAAGGAGATAAATCAACATCTGGTAACTACAGAGGGATAACTGTGCTTCCAGTGTTACTGAAGATACTGGAGCTGATCCTGAGAGCAGACCTGTGGGATAGCGTGCTGCACCTCCAATCACCATTACAGAGAGGCTTCACAGAAAATTCATCCCCGTTAAATAGTGCATTAATGCTAGAAGAAATCCTCAGAGACAACAAAGATGCGAACAAGACAGTATATGTAGCATTCTTGGATGCGAAGTCTGCTTTCGATGTCGTAAACAAAGAAATCCTTCTCAGAAAAGTTTTCCTATATGACGTTAACCCTTCAACATGGACACTTATTGATGATATTCACACAAACTGTGCATCTGTAGTCAAATGGGAGGGACGTACATCACAACAATTTGATATCCATCAAGGAGTACGACAAGGAGATATCATGAGTTCGGACCTGTACAAATTATATGTGGAAGATCTACTACACAAGTTCCAGAGTACAGACGCCGGAACCCGCATTGGAAATATTCACCTGAACGCCACAGCTTGTGCTGATGATGTAGCAGTTTTCAGCACAAACCCGGGAGATTTACAAATACTTATCAACCTGGCATACCACTATAGCTGCTTACACAGATATAAGCTCCAACCACAGAAAAGTGTAACAGTTGTTGTCCATCCGAAAAACTGAAAGCAATCCAATGAACAGGCCTGGCTTATGAGCAATGACTGTATGCCTAACGTGGAATCTACAATGCACCTGGGGCTCGTAAGATCAACAAGTACAGAGAAGTCGCTTAAACTGTCCATTGAGAACAACATCACAAAAGCACGTAGAGCAACATATAGCTTAATGCCTATTGGACTGCATGGAAAAAATGGTCTAGATCCTGACACTTGTATTCACCTTTATAGAACCTACATATCTCCTATACTGACATATGGATGCGATATAATACTACCATTTGGGATTAATCTCCAACATCTAGAAACTTTTCAAAAAAAGTTCATCAAGAGAATAATGTCTCTACCCACCAATGTTGCTGATCCAGCCGTGTACATCCTCTCCGGACTCTTACCTATAGAAGGGCAGATACACATCAAAGCTCTCTCATTCTATAACAACATCTGTATCCAGGACGACTCATGCATCGAGAGACAACTAGCAGAAAGACAGCTGATGACCAAAGATCTTAGCAGTCACAGTTGGTTCATCAACATTAAGAAGATTCTGCTAAAATATGACCTTCCAGCAGCTATAGATTTATTACATCAAAGAGTACCAAAGGCGCAATGGAAAAGGATGATCAAAGCAGCAGTGCACACTTACTGGAAAGAACGGGTTTACAGTCATGCTTTGACATATACAACTCTCACCTATCTAAATATATGCAGCTACCAACCAGGACAGACTCACAGCATAGTTAAAATACAGGGTAATCCGGTAAAAGCAGCATCACGCTTAGCTACGAAACTGAAACTCGTCACAAATACCTACACCCTAGAAAGCAGCAGACAGAATATTGGCAAATCTAATGGTATATGTAGATTATGTCACAAGGAGAAAGAAGATAGACTTCATTTCCTACTGCAGTGCCATGCTTTAAATGATGTAAGAGCTAGTGTGCTCACAACCATATCCGAAGAGTACCAGAATCTATTCCATCAAGATTTCAACTAGTCCAAGTCTTCTCGTACTAAAACCGGCTAAGATATTGGGATGGAGGTGCCGGTCTTTAGTCCAAGACCGCTTGTATACCAATCCTATGACACGACTTACGCCCACGATCTGTGGCGGGAATTTGTGGTGTATTTTACTCGATTTACCTAGCAAATCAATACATGATGCTATATACATCGGAAAGGCTTACATCTTATGGTCATAATGGTGTATAATAATCTAACTTTAATGTTAAATTACACATAGAATATTCCGGTTGATTGACACAAACATTGATTTGTTTCTCTGTTTGTTTACGTTTTAACCGAAAGCCGAAGTGGTCTGAATAAGTTCGGCATAATCCGCTGTTTGTTCTGGGAATTCTACTTTCCGTTTCTATATATAGCGCGGGTTTTCCGAACAAAAATGGCGAAAACCGATCGCCCGAAAGTCCAGTTTTCTATGTGCTTTCAGAACAATTCCCGCACTAAAAACTTAATGACATAATGGAGGATCAGAACGGTAGTTTTGTTGACAATTTTCGCAAGCAACTTGTCAAAATTGGAGCAAATTAGAACTCTTGTGTCTGACTTGCCAAGTTGCCATGCGTGTGATGTGCATTTTGACATCTCTGTTGATAAAATAATCGGAGAACCGAATCACGCAGTTTCTAAATATAGTTCTTCCGTTTTAGTGGGACTTTTCAAACTTAAGGTTCATTTATTTAGTGTATTACAATTATATCTCCAATGTTTAATTAATCTATTTATTTTTTTATTTATTGACACACATAATTACGATTACAATGGAGAATTCATCGTAATTTGCGTTGTTGTCCAAAATCTACGGAATATTTTCAACGGAAAATGCCGAACACAGTTCGCGAGGTCAACCGAGTTCGCATACTTTAAAAAAATTGTAAACATTGAGGTAAATGTCTCTTTTCGCATTAAATTACCGTTTTAAATTCACAACTGATGTGGGTTTCAGATAAAATAGCATGTCTTCTGCGGAAAATATCCGTTTATTGTCGCAATTGTGATATTTTATTTCATATAATTGTGGTTTTATTTGAGCGGGTCACTAACGCTTAAGCCGTGTCATAAGAATGCATGGGCCTGGAACTCGGACTAAAGACCGGCACCTCCATCCCAATATCTTAGCCGGTTTTAGTACGAGAAGACTGGATTGCTCTAAGACCAGTAGTAGTGACACTTTATCATCCATCAAGATTGACACTCTACAATTCCAAACAACAAGATTATGCTATGTCCTGCGTGCAGCAGAAGATTCAGACTACTCCAGCACGACAAAGGTTAAATTGCTGGTCCAACGATTCATGCATCTTTGAATGTGACTCTGAAATATTTTAGATGTACATAATTTTAAACGAGGGAAGATATTTACCAATACTAGCATTGGGATCACTCGGAAGAGGTTGACCACACATGGTCAGACAGAAGAAGTAAAGTAAAGTAAGGGTGCAGTAGGGCCTACACTGTCCGATCGGACGCGGACATGGCTGACCCGTGTACCGGTAAACGCCTCGGTGTGTGCACGTTCAAGAACGGTACTAGATCCATTTGATCTTTATGTCATGGCTTACGCCATCAAAGATCCATGGCGTGCTTCAAACAACATAGGCGGCTATAATTCCTATAAAAGTAACAATTAGGACCAACGCATATGTATTTATCAACCAAATACAAATACAAGTGTGAAACCATCCACTCACTTACGTGTCATTTATCCTTAAAATCCGACAGATAACAGAACGTAAACACTGACATGTCGTGTGTTCGTCGACAATTGCATGTGACCCGTAATTTCATGAATCCCCCTGTGAGTTCCCCGTGCACACGGCAAGGTAATCACATGCGTTCACATTGAGTGTACAATACAGGTTGCCCTGATACAATTCAAGTTGAGGGAACTTACAATCTGCGCATGCGTGTAGTTTTTACAAATTACCAACTCCAATTTGTTACACATGCGTACTGTTAACATCCTGGTACAGTAATGCGAGTTGCAGAATCATGTTTGCCATGCACGAGACGCACGTAGTCATGTGATATGTTAGCTCCTCCTGCTTCGGCCATTTAACCACGTTTTGTCAACATGTTTTCCGACTGGATTTTTGGATTAAATTATTACGGAATTATACACACGTTCTGGTAGGTGTCAGAGCTAATATATATTGCAATATTGTTAACATTATTGACTATGTTAGTTGATTCTTAAAAATAAGTGTATTTAAAAAAATTAGCTACTCGTCAAAGCTGAAGCGCCACCGCGGTCAGACGTGGATGGCCATAGTCATATTACCACGTCTGGTCAGAGTAGAACGGTACTGGAGTCACCACAGGGTTATAAAGTTAATCGGCCATGGTAGCACCTGGACCTCCACATAATCCTCACTGACCTCAGCACATTGAGGGCGATGGAGTATCAAGTAGATGTATAGATGATACCTCGATTTCCCTGACCTGGTCACGGACCAGCATCATAGCGTTATTTTTCTTTGAGAAACTCAAAATTTTGGGCGACAACGGGGAAGTCATATTATATTGCCGTTCAAATCGCAGTTTGTCATCCTGTGATGATCATATATTACCTGAATAAAGTTCTGCGCACAATTAAATAACTGTTTCGATTTGTTGACAAAATCGATTTACTTCCGCATCGGAAGTTGTGCTTGAATAAAACGCGAACTTCAGTATGAGTATGGCTATTGAGAACAATGGGCTTACAATGTGGGCGCATGTGCAATATCGTAACTTCTGAGATTATCGTACTTGGCAGAAATGTACATATATTATTTGATTACGGAAATCTACATCTACTTGATACTCCATCGCCCTCAATGTGCTGAAAATAATGTGGCTCCAGGCGCATGAAATTAAAAAAACTTAAAAGCATAAAAGCCACTCCAGGTATACATATATGCACGTGTACCTCACCAATGGTGCATATATATAGCCTGCATGCACTCGATTCATACACATACCCTCACCATGACACCAAGTATACTCCCACACCTGACCTGTGACCATATAGTCACCCCCTGTGTACATATTAAATACATTCATACATGAGCACACAGTCAATCATTGTATACATATTCACCACACCATTTGCCATATTATTAAGTCACTAGTTAACGTACATGACTACATGTATACATATTCGTCACACCATAACCAAATAGCCATTCAAGATACACTAATACACCCCCAGCCATGAGCGCAGAGTCATTCCATGTATACTTATGCACCTATTCCATGGCCATATAGCCAATGGGTTTATACACATGTATACGTAGGGTAATGTGGGGCCATGACTGAAGTTGAATGGCACATTTATTATTTTAGTAAGACCAATCATAGAAGTGAACATCCCAATTGGACCGACATCATTATGACTGTTTAATCTCACATGCGAAACGCCGGGGTAGGGGTACCCACATTTGGTGACCCCCTTTTTGAATGGTTTATAACTTCCGGTACCGGTACGTCTTGTACATGTTAAAACGAGAACACCTTACCACTACCACCAAAGCTACATGCGTATTTTGGTAAAGTAAGACGAGTTATATAGTAAGTTGATCAGTTCTATGTACATCGGTTATTCACATTCACTCATATTTGGGGGAGAGACAGGTTGTCTGGTTGTGGGGTATAATGCGACACTCGGGTACAACCAGTACGAGAAAAAAATATGATTAGGCATATCGCAAATCAAACCTGGAAAAATAAATCTTATCGTAACCTTAGTTCAAAAGAAAAGAAATAAAAAAACATATTCGATCATTCCCACACATTAAAACATGTTATAGATAAATAATTATTGTTAACCCTACCCCGGCCATTTTCCTGAAATCAAAACTGTATGGTGCTATTTTACCCGCCATATAAATCAATAAAATGTCTCATTGGTCTGCTGCTATGACTTTAAATAACGATTATACATTCTTTCAATCCACAAAAGAAAAGAAACTGCAGACCGTCTTACATTTATTAGGTTCGGTATATATGCTGATATTGTAATGTCAAATGTGTCGCATTGTACCCCGTGTATGGGGCATAATGCGACGGATTGGGCACGTCGACGGGGAGTAATGCTGTTCAGAAATTGGTGCTTCCTAGGCAAGTGTGAGTATTAATATATATAGAGGAAATATTTATCTAACTTTTAGTTTAATAATGTGTACCCTTCCATCGTTTTTAGTGGCATGATGGGGTCTAATGTGCTTATGTGTCGCATTATGTCCCACATTACCCTACCCCTCGCCCATGGCCACTCAGCCACACTAAAAGTCTTGTCTATACCCGTACAGCCTACACATGACCATACCGCCTCGAATCTCCATGCAGGAACACCAAGGTAGGTCTATATACACTCTTTCACCTGACACATGACGTACCATGTAGAGTCACTCCCTGTATAAATATTCACCACATCCATGAGCATACATACATCACATGTATACATATACATAAACGTGTCACAATACAGCCACACACGGTACACATGTACATCCCACCCATGACTTTACAGTCACTCCATATATACATAAACAACACAGAAATGACCATGTAGCTACTCTCGTTATATCCATACACCACACCAATGGCCATACAGCCACCGGGTACTGGATACACACAGGCATACATCATACAGTCACTCCATGCATACCGATTCACCTCACACATGACCATAACCACTCCTAGTATACCTATGCATATCACCATGGACACCCCACTCATAACCATATAGTCACTCCTTGTATACCTATTCACATCATTCACGACCATACAATAACTCCATGTATACATATTCACCTCAACTACATTTATATGATCATACAGTAACTCCCTGGCTGCCATCTTCGCATCCACCCTGTATCCAGTTGATCAATTTGTTTTTATCCTAACGGGCCAGAATAGCCACAGATTATGGTTTATCTCAGTTTCGTCTCAAAGTTCTGACCATTTCCTTTCAATAATATGGCCAGAGCCACAAAATAGGTTCTCGTCAAAATTTCATACTGCAACTTTAAAATGAATTTGTCATGCCCCATACGGAACTGGGATAACCAGAATAGAACATGTAGTTAATTGCCTAACAAGTATAATAACCAAGCTAGTCACAATTTGCTACCTTTTCGGAAAACGCAGAGAATAATGTTCAGGATATATGTAAAAATCAACATTTTACCAAATTTGGTTGCCATTTCGGAAGCCATCTTGAGCAATTTGGTTTATAAACTCCGTGGTGTGACACATGTAAGATATATACCAAAATAATAAACACCTTTCACACAAAAGATAGTTACATTTTACTTGAAAAAATGGTAACGCTGAAGGGGTCACTCTCACCAAAAAGAGTGCTGAAGGGTACACATGTTTTGAAAATGTGCTGAAGGGTACACAGGGTTTGTGATCGACACTAATGCAGTTACTTTAACTGTGTTTCTGAAAGTCTGGCGACCATCAGCAGTTCGTTTTCAGTTCATTTTAAATTTTCCTTGGAACATATATACAATTATTCTCTAACAGAAACCATGGCAGACACGGAAACTAAAAGTCATTAGAACGAGATTTCAAAACCTGTACACTTCAGCACCCATTTTCAAATACTGTGTACCCTTCAGCACTTTTTTGGTGAGAGGTGCATCAGACATGTTAGTATTCAATTTATAGAAGGTAGAATAGCCCATTGTATTAATCAATCACAACTTGTAAGTGATTGCATGACACGCTGGGGCAACATCTATCAGTTTCCATATTTTGGCAGCCAGTTTGAGCCAAAGTAACAATTTTGGTTCCAATGAGTTGGAATATTTATAGGTAATGATATGCCTCACTTACATAACAAAGTGCTGTTCATTTCTTGTTGAAATATGACTAGAATCCCAAATGATTTTTTGTGAAATTTTATGCCGCGTTCTGTAAAATCGATTTTTTAAGGGATCGGAAGGGGCTAGAACCCTAATAATAGCACATTTCATTACTCCAATGATCAGGGAATAAAAGCTATACAAATTAAAGTCACATTTCTCAACCAGTTCCAAACAGCATAAACTGATCTAGAAGATATTAGTGAAAAAACGTCATATTTCAACTTCTGGTGGCCATTTTGGCGGCCATCTTGGATGTGGAGTTTCAATTTTGCACTTAAAAGGTGTAAATATATCTTAGCTTCGCGAAAATATATACATTTGCATACATTTTACTAAATTTTCCCGCTATAATTTTCATCAATCTGACTTAGGGCCCTAGTCTGCAAAAACGGCGGCTATGATGGAGACGCCATCTTGTCTGGAGTCTACACGGCCACTATTTTTTCTTGTTAACATTACATTCCTTAAAAGTTGAAGGACATAATAAGGAACAAAATGAGTGGGGTAAAGTTAATTCCCATGGGGGGGGGGGGGTCTTGATTGACAGCTGGCTGTTTCTACTATGTCAGTCATGGAAAGGTCACGTCACAATGAATATTAAAATTAGGAACTGTGTGACTTGACAATTTTTTTTTTTAAGTTGGAATTATCGACAGATTTCTCCTCTATAGAAATTATTTACTGACAATGTGTTGATTTGTATGAGTAAATAAATTATTAGCCGACAAGAAATCACTAAGTTCCAGATATTTAGTTGATCGTTTGACCGATTTTTAATGATAGTAAACTGTATGGGTGGTGATTTTAGAGACACATGTCGGCCATTGCTACTGAGCCGGATCAATCCTAAAAAATACGCTCTCCGGAAACAATATTCGGTGGTTAAAATTTTATCAAATGCAACGTGTATGAATGTTTATGATGGGAGTTTGTGGTATTTATTGAAAGATGAATTCTTTGCGATCCATCCGTGTATATATCGTTATCATTACTGGGGTGAATGGGCTAAATTTGTGCGACTCCCGAGCGATGGTGAAACGTTGAATTTCTACAGTGCCCCTTGTCTATATAATGTTCCATTAACGCGAAGAAGGCGCGTATATAAGGGCGGCGTATATGGGCAGTGCAAAAAGGGGGGGGGCGCGTTACATGCCCCTGTGAGTGGGACCGATTTTTGGAGTGGAACGGAAAGAGAGCATTATGCCATACATGGTCTTGAAGAGCTTCTCGTCTCTGGTGGTGCGTTGTTCCACTTCCACAGCATTCCAAAACTTTATTGCCCAAGGGAAAATTTGTAGACATCTACCCCCGCAAACGTTAGATGGTACTTTTGCTGGTGGCATCTTGTGTTGGCTGTTGTCTTTGTGATGTAATTTTCTGCTGGAATATCAACATATCGAGCCATACATATGGAACATCACCATGTCTGCTATGTATCTGCGACTTTCCAGTGATTCCCATCTCAGTTGTTTCTTCATGGTGTCGAGACGATGTCACTCTTCCAGTTGTAGTCATTGGCCACCCACCTAGCTGCCCTATTCTGCACTTTCTCCAGATCGTTGATGTTGGCTTTTGTATGTGGGTTCCACACACTTGCTGCATAATCAGCTAATGGTCGTACCATGGCCTTGTAGCATTTGTTTTTTTATCAGTGTTTACCCATACCATAGTATGGTAAACATAGTGTCGTTGTCCGGATTGACCACTCGTCGTTCGTCTGTCTGTAGACACTTTACGAGTAATGCGATAACTCAAACATTTTCTATCCGATCGGAACCAAATTTTGGATATGGGTTTCTCATCCCAAAGTACAGATCGAGTTCGAATATGGGTTTGATCCGATTTATTTTAAAGGAGTTATGACCCTTTTTCGAAAAAAATTTGAATTTTTATTTTTTTTAGATTTATTTTTAACTTTTATAATAATAATAATAAAAAATGTCATTGACTCTTTCATTTGTTTTCATTTAGATATTTATGATTATGATACAAGTTGATAAAAATGTTCCCAATGTGTCCCTTTAAATATTTAGTAATGAACCCATACATTAATAGTGTTAAGGTGCCATTACACCACCGAGCCGTTTTTGCATACAGCACCGATCCCCCATTAATGTCAAGTAGCAGTTAAATAACAGAATTCCTCATGATATCTGATAAAAAACACATGTGTAGTTCACAATATTGTAGTGTACTATATAGACTGCCACTGGTTAATAGAATGTTATTTATTTGGTGATAGACTGTATCCCACAGACCAGTTAATTATGATGGACAGTCTGTGAAAGATTTCCTGATAAAACAGTGCTTTTAAAAGATTGCTGCATTGCACAGCTGAATATATAACTCTACAGATGGTCTGAGGTTATTATAAATGTTATTGTATTAAAAGAGATTCCAGCATCAATATAAACAATGTCTGTGATTTGTTGACAGCTCTGCTATATAATTGATATTAATGGGTCAGCGGTGAGGTGTCTTTATCTTGATGGGTGATGTTGGTAGAATTTGAGATATTATCATTGTAAACTTAAATTGGACTCTCTTGACCCAAGAATTCCATGTCCAGGTCACCTTTTTCACATTTAACCCAAGGATGTGGTGGTGCAGCATTACAGATCCTGTACCAGTGCATTCTCTTATATAAATGCGAGTGACCCATAAATTCCAATAATTTGTTTTATGTACATTTGTCTATAATAGTACATAACAGTATACTCTATAATTCAACATCAAAACTCTCATTTATGATTCCGATCATAGTAATTTACTATCGCCAAGGGATCGGCCTCTCGTTTACTTCTGATTTTCAGTTGCTGATGTTACGCCGAAGGAAAGCGCAGGTGTTGTTTGCTAGTGTGTATCCATTTTAAGTTGTTGCTGATGGTCACTCCAAAATATTTTGCCGATTCGACAGTTTCAAGCTTGTGGTTGTGGATGGTGTAAATTGATTGAAGTGGTTTTCTTTTTGTAGTATAACCTGTAATACTTGGCACTTTGTGGGGTGGGGTTTTATTCATTAATTGTTATCATTTGTCTTGTGTTTTTATGTTTTCTATTATCTATAATAAAGTTTCAATGATACAACAGGACACAACAAGTCAACAATTACACCCCAAATTAAATTAGCGCCATAATTACTGCTGTTATTATCTCAATCACTCTAGTCTGATGAAACCAATTACGTTTTACTGTGACACCTGAGACAGTCGCCCCGGAATATGGCCGGGGAGAGATGTCTCCTGTCCGAGTCGTCTCAGGTATTACGGCCCAAGTCCAGGTTGTCTCCGGACCGAGTCGTCCCTTTCCCAAAATTCGAGCGTCTGTATGGCTGAGTCAGGGGCGTGAGTAGATGGTCGCCGTTGGGAGAGTGTCCACCTTGGAATTTACAACCGCCCCTCACCCTTTGAACAAGACCTAACTAACAAGTTTGCGTATTCCCTTGTACACTACCTCCACCCCAACCGCGGGGGAGGAACAGGATCCACTGCGGACATTAAATTATTTTTTAAATCTGAAACTGAACATTGCAAAACCCTGGCATCTTGTGGTCTAACTTCTGGCAAATTCAGACCCCGTCTTTCTTAAATTCATTAGCAGTGTTGTATTGGCTATATAAAAGTGAGGGACCAGGACACACCGATTTGAATTTAAAAAAATATATGAATCCGCATGCCAGTGAAAATTGCAAAAAAATATTAGCATTTAGACTGGCCTCAAGCTAAATTTCCAAGTGTTGGAAATTTCCAAACTGACACCCCTAAAGCTTGGTTGGAAAATTTCCAACTGCATAATGACCATTTCAGTCAAAAATGTTGACATTATATAAAGTAGGAAAATATGCAAATGTTGGTCTAAAAACAAATTTCCCACAGGGTATAAATTAACCTGGTGTACTTGGGTAATTTCCTAGAATACCAGCATATTATCTTAATACCCCATGCAGTATCCTACCGGCACTTACATGTACCAAGCCATTCTCAATGATTCGACCATTTCGACTTCGCTGAGGATTTCAATTCATCAGCGAAGCAGAAATAGCTGAGTCGTAGTGTACCAAGCATTCAGTACCAGTGTACTGTGGGTTGTCCCCAGTACATACATTTAGTGTTCACAGGACATGGGTTTTATCCATTGTACGCAACAATTTCTTGTATTTTCCATTTCTGGAACCCTGTTTTCATTGCGGCCTCAATCCTTTATTCTAAGAAAATCTTTGAGTAAAGTAATAGCATGCTGTATACCATATAGTATATACTCTGGTACAATTAACAAGCAATCAAATTATTTACAACAATGTTGAGAAGTAATAATAATGTTGACAGTATGCATACACTATAATTGGTGTATTGTACAAATGTTAGTTATCCAGCTGAAGTGGAGTCGCATTCCCATGCATATTGTTAACAGGACACCCCCCCCCCCATCTGTCCAATTCTATCCTATGCATATCATTAACAGGAGACCACATCTGTCCAAATTCTCGGGTTTTTACAATTGGAAAGTTGATTACCCTGGTATACTTGAGTACTCTGCACATTAAGTAGCCCATGTATTGAGTCAATATTTGTGTAATACATTGATATGATTTTTTGAGGGAATGTGACTAAGGAAAGAGCGAAGATCAGAGGAAACTTATGCAATGGGAAAAGTTGATTATTATCATAACCTACATGTTCATTAGTCATTGACCATTTGAAGTATAAAAAAAAAAATCTATTTATTGTTTCAAAGTTGAATAAAATATTAGGTTGAATTGAAAAATAAAATGAAATTAATATATTCCCAGTGCCATATACTACATAGATTAGCTGCAGCAGCAATATGGGTTATTTATCAGTATCTATCTTTATTTAATTTTATGTACATAACGCTTGCAACTTGTCCAGAGTACAATAATGATTGATGATTCCGAGAGATGGGCTACAGACCCCTTGACACCCCCCCCCCACTTGGTGCCAACCCTGGTTTGCTCCCACTTGTCCCCCTGGGATTATGTTACAGATAAGCAGAGCCTGATACAACCTAAAGTAATGCCCTAAATAATTGACTCCTTAACCACAGCAGAATTATGGGTAACTTTTCAGGATTTAGTCGGAAATATGGCTTGTTGCCATTCATCTGAAAGCTCTGTGAGACTTTAACCCTTTCATGATGGGAGCTGAGCTGGTACATCATTAAAGATCCTGTGCCAGTGCATTCCCTTACATAATATGTGAGTCACCCATAGGGAGCCTCACAAATATAAGAGAATGCACTGGTTTACAAGGACAATGTAAATATTGTTAGGCCAATGTATTCTCTTATATATGCGAGGCTCCCTTTGGGAGACTCGCATATATAAGATGAAAGTGTCAATGACACTGTAGCTCAACTTAGGTAGGGGAATAATTTAATGGTTGACAGTAAATGGAGGAATTAGGAAAGGAGCTAATTGAAATGTCTAAGTAAGACAAAATGTAAATGTGAAGAGAGACCAATACCCCCAAAATGACTCGTTCCCATCTACATGTCAATATCAACATTCATGACAAGTTTCATAATGATCGGATCAGGGATGTGGTCTGTAGGGTGTGCCAAAGGATTTAGTGATGCAAAGAGTAAATTCTAAAATGGCCACTGTCGGCCATGTTTTTTTGCCGAATGACCCCAAAATGACTCGTTCCCATCTACATGTCAATGTCAACATCCATGACAAATTTCATGAAGATCAAACAAACAGATCGGTCTATGACCCATGCTAATGGATTTTGTAGAAATATTTAGTCATACAAAGAGTAAAATCCAAAATGGCCATTGGTGACCATATCTTTTTGCTGAATGACCCCAAAATGACTCGTTCCCATCAAGAGGTCACCCCGATGATCCATATGAAGTTTGGTGATGATCAGATCAGGGATGTGGTATGTAGGGTGTGTCAAAGTATTCAGTGATGCAAATAGTAAAATCCAATATGGCTGCCGGCGGCCATGTTTTTTGGCCAAATGACCCCAAAATGACTTGTTCCCATCTAGAGGTCACCCTGATGATCCATATGAAGTTTGGTGATGATCGGATCAGGGATGTGGTCTTTCAAGGATTTAGTGATGCAAAGAGTAAAATGCAAGATGGCCGCCAGTGGCCATGTTTTTTGGCCGATTGATCCTAAAATGACTCGTTCCCATCTACATGTAAATGTCAACATTCATGACAAATTTTATGATGATCAGACAAACAGTACAGCCTGTAGCCCGCGCCAATGGATTCAATTTTGAAATCCAAGATGGCCACCAGCGGCCATGTTTTTTTGGCCGAATTACCCCAAAGTGATTCGTGCCCAACTAGGGGCCACCCGAATGATGATTATGAAGTTTGGAGATGATCGGATCAGGGTTGTGGTCTGTAGGGTGTGTGAAATTATTTAGTGATGCAAAGAATAAAATCCAAGATGGCTGACGGCGGCCATGTTTTTGGGCCAAATGACCCCAAAATGACTTGTTCCCATCGAGAGGTCACCCTGATGATCCATGTGAAGTTTGGTGATGATCGGATCAGAGATGCCGTCTGTAGGATGTGTCAAAGGATTTAGTGATGCAAAGAGTAAAATCCAAGATGGCCACCAGAGGCCATGTTTTTTGGCCGAATGATCCTAAAATGACTCGTTCCCATCTACATGTAAATGTCAACATTCATGATAACATTTATGATGATCACACAAACAGTACGGCCTGTAGCCCGCGCCAATGGATTTAATTTTGAAATCCAAGATGGCCACCAGCGGCCATGTTTTTTGGCCGAATGACCCCAAAATGACTCGTTCCCATCTACATGTCAATGTCAACATTCATGACAAATTTCATAAAGATCAGACAAAAGATACGACCTGTAGCTCGCGCCAAAGGAAATTGTTGACGGACACACGGACGACAGATGCCAAGCCATGGCAATAGCTCAAACTTACAAAGTAAGTTGAGCTAATAATACATTGGCACAGGGTTTTCCCAAAATTTCAGGAAGCTCCAGTCATGGAAGGGTTAAATATGCACCCATTAATGCTACAGTATAAAGAGTGGTATCCAGAAGCTAGACAAGACATTATGTATTTGTAAAGTATTTATATATGAAGTGATATCACATGTTCAACATAAAATTATGACAAAATTGATAAAAATCTGCACACAGTCCGGATGTAAAGTAATGCTCTAAGTAATCGACTTCTTAACCACAGCAGAATTATGGGTAACTTTTCAGGATTTAGTCGGAAATATGGCTTGTTGCCATTCATCGGAAAGCTCTCGGGTAGAGCTTTCCGATGAATGGCAACAAGCCATATTTCCGACTAAATCCTGAAAAGTTACCCATAATTCTGCTGTGGTTTAGAAGTCGATTACTTAGAGCATTACTGTACAAGGTGAATCAAATTAATGGATTATGAAAATATTAAGTAATTTCTTATAAGGGCCATGGCACAGTAAATTTATGATGAGGAGCTTCACAAATTATACTCTGAATTATTCATAGCAAATTTGCACTGAAATACCAGGTAGTTTTTTCTAACATATCAGCAAAAAGTTTCTTTGATCAGAAAATTTGGTAAGAATGTTCGAGAAAACTACCAAATGATACAAATGGGATATCAGCATGTTGGGAATATAATTGGTCAAATGTTCACCACAGAATTATTTTACAATGGGCCTTTAATTTATAAGAAATTGCATAGTTTTTTCTGTAAAGTTTTCAAAATCCACCATTTATATTTCAACTTGGGACCATATGATTCCTGATGATGCTGAAGTGTGGACAAAAACAAGATAACCTCAATGTGTACCTTTAGTCAGTAAGTAGCTTATATAATAACATTATTTTATTACTATTAGTACTATTAGTACTATTAGTATTTATCCCAAAATCAAGTAACAATTTGAAGTAAGGCTGAGTTGGTTGTTATCAAATGATTTTGGATAAAAAGTCACCCAAGTTCCCAGAACTGGTAGAAATAAAATAAAAAATGTTCTGGTTTCTTGCTAAAATTCTGAATCTATATTTAGGTACATTTTATTACTAGGAGCAATATCATGTTAATAATTGGCATATTTTGTCTAAATCACTTGGAGTGATTGAATATCGCTCACATTGTATTTTGGAGGGTATTGTACTTTCAGGAGGCCAGAGAGCATAACTTGAAGGACAAATTAATTTAATCAATGTGTTAACACATCAGTGATATATTGTCAACTTTTCATAAGTTCTCTGTAGTTCCAATATTGAATAGGAAGCTTTTACTGAAAAAAAACCCCCAATTTTTATTGGTGTTCAATTTCTTCATTCTCTCTCCACCAAACTTTTCCTTTGATAGTCAGTAGAATGCCAATTTAAAAAATCAAATGATACATTCTCATGATGCAAAATCGTCCATTGGAGACAAGAAACAGACGATTCGTGTCAGAGAATCTTCGACTATGCTGAATAAATAACCATATCTTCAATACCCCAGTGAGAATAACTCTCTGAAAGAAGGATAAACACTTCCATTCCACTGTTAAGCCCAGCACCACTCCTCCAGGTTCTATTACCTCATGAAGACGTTTGTATTTCGGAAGCTTGACATATCCCTGGAAAATGCAAAAATAGAATTCAACTGTTATGATAGTTGTTCAGATTTCTCAAAAATATAAAAATTCTCTAAAAATCAAGCCAGTGAACTTGGTGACCAAAATACAAAATTGTGGCCAAAATAGCTCAGCTGAAGTCATTTTTTCAACATATCTTAACCCTTTCTATACTGAATGGATTCTCCCATTCAGTTATAAAGTATACATTGGAATGGTCTATTTTTCATTTTGAGGGGTGTTCAGGAAATATAAGCAGACGACTGATAACAAAAGTGCGGAACAAAACCTATTTATTGGAGGGAAATGAGTTTCAATAAATGACCTATAATAAGTTTCGCTTGTTGAACTTATTATCTAAACATTTCCTAAGGGATAACTACTCATCAACGAGTATTTACTATAGAGAGGGTTAACGCACATCAGCACCTCGGCCAGGTGCTGTGTTTCTTGCAGCAGGAGATAGGCTCCACGCAGTGCAAGAAATTGCTTTGTTTTATGTAAAATTAAAAAAAATTCTCACACTATTAAAGTAGTGAAGAAGGAATCATTTGCAGAATCAAAAGCTATATGTAGTATGAGAACACTAAGTGGAAGCATGTTCCGAAAGCAGTCCGCAAATAGAATCTTAATCCTCGCAGAAAATAATTGATAATCTACCCGCATTTAACATTGTAACTATCATTTATATGTGAGTCTAATTATTTGAGTAAAATTCTGGCAAACAAGAGCTTGTGCCGGAGAATCAGGAATTTAAAAATCGATTCGAGTCTTGAAATGAATACGTGGTCTGGTATCGAAGCCGGCATCGACAGAAATGATAGTCAGAGCTGGCAACCTATGTCATAATTTGGTGGAAAATGGCGTCATGCCTGACAATTTCAATGTTAGTTATTTTCTGCAATATCAGCAAGCTACAGCAATGCACTAAATAATCGACTCCTTAACCACAGCATAATTAATGGTAACTTTTCAGGATTTAGTCGGAAATATGGTTTGTTGCCATTCATCGGAAAGCTCTCATGACTCATGTTTCTTAATCCTGAAAAGTTACCCATAATTATGCTACGGTTAAGGAGTGGGATTATTTGCAAGCTTTCTTTATATCGTCATCAGCGGTGACAATATTTTCCTGAATGTCATGTTTGTCTCCCGTCTTTTTTTACCTCAGACGATTTAAAGAGGCACATATGAGCAAAAAAAAAGAGTGTTTCTTATCAGCTTAGAATATATGTAGGAAAATTGGTACATATTGGTCACATGGCCTGGAGAATGTCATGGGATAGGTGCCTTCGACCTCAGATGACTTAAATGGGGACTGATAAACTGCATGATTAATAAAGAGCGTTTGTTATGAGCTGAGAAAAATATGTGGGAAAATTGGTTCACAGAGTTAACAAGACACAGGAAATGTCACGGAATAGGTGCCGTTGTTCACAATTGACTTAAAGGGGTACTGTACACTAAATCTGGCCATTTATGGGACCATCTCCTTTTATACTCAACATAATATATGCAACAGGTGAATCAATTTGAGCCATTGGTTAGTGCAAGATACACTCATATGCATCCATGAACAATACATTTAACGTGGTAATTATAACGAAAATGAATTTATGGCTGGAGTCATAAAATCATTTTCGTTATAATTATCTTGTTGTTTGCATCGTTCATAGAGCAATTGAGTGTATTTTGTACTAATCCATGGCTCAAATTCATTCATTTGTTGCATATATTCTGCTGAGTATAAAAGCAGATGATCCCATAAATGACTGGATTTAGTGTACAGTATCGCTTTATACAGTAATGCCCTAAATAATCAACTCCTTAACCACAGCAGAATTATGGGAAACTTTTCAGGATTTAGTCAGAAATATGGCTTGTTGCCATTCATAGGAAAGCTCTCACTGAGAGGGCATTACTGTAGGCACTATTAATTAGCAATCGATCAACATGTTTATGATCAGCTTAAACAAATTCTTCACACGATGTTCCTGCATGTGTGTCACCCATCATTTTCGACGGGCAAACCCTAGTATTTGAATAAAACCTTGATATATGTGGCTCACATGATGTACACACACAACTCCTAGAGCATACCACGTGGGTGCCCAGGTGATTGTCTTGCTATTTTTCTCTCAGCTTGACATGGTTTGGCATCATAAATATGCAAACACCACAAATGGAAAGTGACCCATGGGATCACAGGGGCCTCTCTTTTCTAATTTTGGAATAAAATATATACGTAAAACTATTAAAAATATTTTGAAAAAGACAGTATATTTTCTCCTGTGCTATAGAGGGGCCCATCTGCCGGTGCACAGTGTATTTTCTCCTGTGCTATAGAGGGGCCCATCTGCCGGTGCACAGTGTATTTTCTCCTGTGCTATAGAGGGGCCCATCTGCCAGTGCTCTACATGATTTTTGTGTTTAGCGTCTGTTTTAAAATTTTGGAACAGTTTATCCTAGATTTTTGTATTATAATTGAAAATATAGTTCTTACTCAATCGATTGGCACTGGAATTTTAAGAATCGATTCAGGCGTTTGTAAATTATGGCCATTAGAAATGAGGAGGTAACCATAAAAAGTAAACTCCATTGTTACGAATGTATTGTATGGCAAAGCTGTTTTTAAAGTGGCGCACTCAGTTTCAATTGGTATATTTTAAATTTATATTTTACTTGTTTTAGCGACATGCCCCTGTACATGGGATTACTTCAGCATTTTATTGATTGGAATTTTATTGACGACAAGTAAGGATAGAGTATATGCTGATATGGGAAATTTTTTCAGACGAAAAAAGAGAGTGCAAAATAGAAAACTATCTCCCATTTATTGCTGAATCTAATCAAATTACTGATGTTGACACCAAATCAAATCTTCAAAGCTTTGCAGGGCCCTACCAACAAAATCACTGCTTAATTGTTTATAACAAATGAATTTTTCTGTTTTATGCCATATATGCAGGGACAAAGTTTCATGTGTGTGATACATCAGTATTCAGTTTGTATCAGACATTTTGTCACCAAAGTTTTTGTGTGTTCTTCTTGACTTACTTCAGGCTGTCATGATGTCGCTTATATTCCATGATAGTGTTTGGTGGCAAATTGAGTACCCGCTTCAATGTGTCTCGTATTCTGGATGTGGTCCCCTGATCTTCTGATGTCTTATTCCATAGAGACAGAATATCCTCCTGCAAAGAAGGAACATATATATGTATGGCAAATTTTGGTACGCTGAAAAATATCAGAACGTTTGTACCCTGTTGTTATGTCAGGTACATTGTGTACAAATTAGAAAACATATTATTGGAACTAATTTACAACCCATGGGTACATTAGGTACATGTGGTTACTTCTGGTTACTTTACCTATCATTTAATGTTATATTTTTTACTTTTATTTAGTTTTCTTAGTAACAAATGTAACATTAACTGATAGGTAAAGTAACCAGAAGTAACCATGTGTACCCTGTGCACCCATGGGCTGTAAAGTAGTTCAGGGAATATCTTTTCTAAATTTTTAAGACAAAAAATAAAAGTTAGAATGAAACTACCATGAACTGTGAGGCGAAACATTAGTTCGTGTGTTGCATGTCCGATATTATTATTTTTGGCCCAACAATTGGATGTTGGATAAGAAGAACACCCAAACTTTAAAGACGTAATCATTGGGGTTTGACTTGCGGTGCAGTGGCCGATAAATCATTCAGATGGATCTGTTTTAATGATGGGTGTACCTTTATAAATATTCAACAACCGACTTGTATATTACCATTACATATTTTCACTCATATGTGGTTATCCAATATGTTACTTTCTTCTAGTATTGCTTGGAGTTGTGGCCATTTTGACAGCCATTTCATGGCCACGATTGTATAATGTTCTGTGCGTGTCACTCTATTCGCTCCCGTACTATAATATAACACAAACTGGTATAACGACGTAATTTCGATGCCACAATATATCGTATAATGACTTGTTTCGAGAACTGATGTAGTTTAGACAACCATGTTGGACGCCATCTTGGATAACAAAGTTTCCCCAAAGCGGATTTTGGTTATGTTGTTCCCGAGGCTTTTCCGCGTCGAATGACACCAAAATCAGCTTGTATCCAATTTCTTCCGGGTTGATCCCCAAATTCTGCTTCAACGACCACACTATTATTACTAGACAGAGGAAGGTATCTTTGTCCATGCTTACTACGTGTATGTGCAGAAAAAAATAAAAAATAAAAATAAAACCCTCCCTCCCTCATTGATTTGAAAAAAAATTGCCCGAGAACCAAAACTCTTTTTTTGTTTGGCCTAAAGTGCCCCAATTAACTGCCATAAAAGGCCCACTTAATTTTTGAATGCACAGATAACATTATACACAATCTATTCCAAATTATTTCCCATTTGGAAGAGGAACAAAAATATATATATTCCACCTGAATATGGAACAGCTGTGGCCTAGGAGTGATGGATTATCAGATTAATTCCAAGACTTCCCGCATTGCATCAGAATTCAAACTAAGAGATAGAGTTATTCCCCTTCCATTGAGAATAATGGACTTTACAGTACAGTCCAGATCAAAATTAACCACTGAACACACTTCGGTACCTCAACAAAAACAACATGTTCCCAGTTTATTCGACCGGATCAGTTGATAATACAATGTTTTGGAGCTTCCTCTTTCATATGGTATATAATATGGAATATGTAATATATAATGTGATCTGGTGATTCGAAAATTAAGTGGGAAATGAAAGATTTCTCCCATACAGTTTAGTGAAGCGAGCTGGAACAGAATCAAATATTTCTGAATTACCCTACTTAGCCTACTACAGTAATGCCTTAAATAATCGACTCCTTAACCACAGCCGAATTATGGGTAACTTTTCAGGATTAAGTCAGAGATACGGCTTGTTGCAATTCATTGGAAAGCTCTCAGTGAGAGCTTTCCGATGAATGACAAGTTGGCAACAAGCCATCCTGAAAAGTTACCCATAATTCAGCTGTGGTTAAGGAGTCGATTATTTAGGGCATTACTGTAGTTTACCTACCAAATTTGCTTTGGACGATTTGTTGATATATATATGTGGAGATAATATTATCACAGATAAGATAGCGTTTAGTGTTAGATGAGTTTGTTTGGTGTTTTATCACGTTTTGATTGGAAAAGTTGTAATCAACTGTGAAGTTAGACAATTTGATTTTGAGGCAGCACACCAAGTTATTTTGGCAAACAAGAAAGAAACTATTTGGTGAAAAATGCTCCAGATAGAAACAGGGGTGGTATTATGTTTTACCCTTTCAGTGCCAAGACCGATTTTTGTATCAACCCATATTTCCATAAATTCATTGATTATAATAATGTGATACATTGATGGAAAGAGCTCTAAGAGCTCTTTCCATTAATGTAACACATTATTATAATCAATAAATTTTTAAAATGATCAAGGAAATATGGGTTGATACAAAAATCAGACTTGGCACTGAAAGGGTTAAGAAGACTTCATTGCTGATCCATGGTCCATCGTGTCAACAACATTATACCATTGTTCATATAAATCAACTAAATTTGGTAGTCTTCCAGGAGATGGAATTTGCATTGGAACCCTTTTCTCTTCTTTTAGTAATATGACAAAAGTACTAGCAGGGGTGTGTATAATAATTTAATGTAAGGGCAGTGTAGGAGAGGGGCAGCAGAGCATGTTACACATAACAGCTCCTGTGATCTGATCATTTCACAAATGAACAACTCATCAGTGGTTTGTCTGTCATCTGCTTACATTTCTTAAACAACTCCCCTCCATATGAATAATAGACTCTTCCAATGTTTACTTTTGTAACTGAATGGGAGAATCCATTAAGTAAAGAAAGGGTTAATTTAACCCTTTGAACCCGACTGGCCGCAACAGCGGCCAGCCAGAAAACGTTCATACACCCGACTGGCCGCAAAAGCGGCCAGCAGCATTCAGTGACATCATAAACCTATGTAGCATGTGTATACATGTTATAACCATTGGTATATCCACTTATATCTATGTAAATGATCCCAAGGAACTTCAGCAGTGCCATGGGTGCATGTGTATGAGTTTGTTGCCGACTAGTTGGGGTAGAAAAACATGCGCATGCGCACAGCGCAGAATTCAACAAACGTACATTATTTGAAGCGTTTCGGGTTAAGTTCTACATTGTTGCGCGGTTCGCAGGAGTGTAGAAAGACACCATTTTGATCACTCTTTTTTTGGTTTAAATTAGTATTGCATACATAATCAGTGTTCTGTCATATGTGAGGAAGGCACACGCAGTTTCTTATTTGAGTCGATTTGTTTCGCGCATGCGCATAGGATAAAATGATAAATGTATGGATTTTTGTGAAATGATACAATCACATCAAGGATCTCCATAGTACATAAATTTGCGTTATACAGCTGCACGTTTTGACATTGCACTAGAGTAGTACTGTGGAAATGGGTTGCATGGTCACAATGCCATCTAGTCCGATATACTTGCGCGTGCACATTACAAACACGTGGTCAAATCGTGCATTATTGAGCAAATATGTAAAGTTTAAGACTCGTGGCACCATTTGAACACGACCATCACTGTGCCCTGTAGGCGATGTCTGAAACGGGACGTAATGCCATTGAATGCACTGGGAAGTGGTGTCATTCGATCACTTGGGCTATATGCTTAGCAACCGTTGATACTGTTAAATACAAACTTACATGTAGGTTCAATCTTCTGACCTGATGTATCTCCAGTTTCACAATAGGGTATTGACTGCATAGAAAATGCCATTTCTTAGCGCGGAATTATACAACGCTATAATTGCATTATACGTTCAGTTCCGGGTAGTTGCTTAGAAACCGTTACCAGGGAGTGATCGTGTGGCAAAGTATACCATTCTAAAAAAAATACACAGTGGCCCATGGGAACATACCTGTAAAATTTCAGACCTGTAGCACCATTTGAACATAACCATCAGCATGTGCATTCCAAGAATGTCTAAATTGGGGCATAATACAATTGGATTCACAGGGCAATGGTGTAATTCGATCATTTGGGGTATTAGCTTAGCAACCGTTGCTAACCTTAAATACAAGTTAGGATCAGACTTCTGGCCAGATATATCTCAAATTTCACAATAGGGTGTTGACTGCACCAAAAACGCCATTTCCCTGGGCTGAATTACGACCGTAAAAGCTATAATTGTACTTTACTTTCAATATCGGGTAGATGCCTAGCAACCGTTACCAGGGAGTGACCACGTGGCAATGTAACCATATCGTAAACTAATCAGTGGTCCATGGGGAACATATATCTAAAGTTTCAGAAATGTGACACCACTTGAACACAAACAACACCATACATCTCAACACTGGCCACAATATAAAAAATACCACTGGGAGCCCAGGGTCAGGGTGTCAATCGTTGTGGGGAGCCAGGGTTCAAAGGGTTAAGGAAGAATTGACCTTTTACTATTCGGCTCTAGACTGCCCTGGATATATATTAACTGTTTTGCCACCACACAGCACCACAGATGGAGTGTACATATGGGTAACATACATGTAGTGTGTCTCAAGTATCGCTTGAAATAATTTATTGAAACTTCATATGTGATTTGGCATAGGTATAGCAAGTTCATAGCCACTCATGCTACTACCATAGATGTCACGTGGCCTTAGTGGCCATGTTGGTTTACACACTAATGGCTATATATAATCATAATCATGCTTATAAATACAATATTTTTCAAAATAAGTAAAATATATATCTTCTAGAAGTATCTTGCCCACTGAACTA
The DNA here is from genome assembly GCA_032622095.1 of Siphonodentalium dalli. NCBI lineage: Eukaryota > Metazoa > Mollusca > Scaphopoda > Gadilida > Siphonodentaliidae > Siphonodentalium > Siphonodentalium dalli. Next base: position 116,658,122 of record CP136064.1, read on the forward strand.
TAGGATATATTCATAATTTAACTGGGAAGGGTTAACAAACCCCCGAGTTGAAAGCGGTACGAAAATTCTATGGTACATTTTATCATGGTTCATGAACTCCTGTAATCTCTGACCACGTGATCTCCAAACGACCTAAACTCAATGCCAAGGTAACTTTCGTCCACTTCCAGGGATTTTTCTGCCTATTTTGGGAATGGGTCCGGGTCCGTTCGAATTGGGAAAAATGTGTCTTTACAGACCAAAATTGGGAATTTTCCATGTTTTAGAAAAATTCAATTAATCACTGTTACACACAAGTAAATAGTACTAATACCGTAATTTTCGGTGTATAACGCTACTTAAACACAGGTAACTCAAAGATGGAGAAAAATCCCAGCCCATTGGGGTCCATTTCTCAGCCTCAGGTAAGTTGAAAATTCACAGATAACAACGGAAGGATTCAAGCCATCCACCAAACTTTGACGGAAAAACGGTAATAATAGTGCGGGGGGGGGGGGGGGATTCCAGCAAATGTTTATAAAAATAACAGTGAGGACAGCTGGTGAGGACGTGAAATTTTTATATTTTATACATAACTCGGCAAGCTTTTTCTTCTCCGCAAGATTATATTTTTGTTTAAATGGAGCCCCACGCTGCCACAGTAAAAAATGTGTATTCCGGTAACCACATGGTGCGTCCCCCCTAATAATGAGATAATCCTGCTGAAAACATGCGCAAACGTCATGGATGAGTCCACTTTTAACGGAATGCGGGGGGATGTGTATTCTGGAAGAACATGGTGTGTCCCCCTGATAATGAGATAATCCTAGCAACCACGTGCGCGAAAGTAATATATACTGGCTTACAAGTCGGATGCGGCCACTTTCAAATGAATGCGGGGAGGCACCTGGCTCGCCCGGCTATGTTTATTTGTGGGAATTCCTCTCAAGCGAGTGACGTATTTACTATAATAACTGTCAAACTTTGATAATTATTCAATAAACCCGATGATATTATATACCTGCCTGCAATTGGGAATTTGGTGGTTGAAAATTGAGAATAAAGGTGCCTTTTTCCCATTGGGAATGGGGCCGTTTACCGGACCCCGAGGACACCTAAAAAATCCCTGACTCCCCCCCCCCCCATTAGGACATTCCTCGTGAGCGGGGTGGGTGCGAAACCCTGGGAGGGAGCTCAGAGTTCAGTGGGCAAGATACTTCTAGGAGATATATATTTTACTTATTTTGAAAAATATTGTATCTCTGTTAAAGTTATCTTGCCCACTGAACTATATGGTATAATATAGAATTTTCTGGCAGGTGGAGGCCACAAGGAAAGATAAAAACCCCTATAGATGCACCTCGATCAAAGAACTGGATTGACCCGATAACCTACAATATATACAATATCACCATAAGCCAATGTATGTCATTATACCATAAGACTAATACATGTTGGCCAGCTACCAGAGGCCCAAACGAAACAAATAGTCATGACTTGGATTGAAGATCTTGCAAATAAAGTAGATAGTTTCAGAAAGACATGTAGACGGAGATGACCTCTCTTTCGGAGCTTAGAGCTATCAATGTATCAGCTGAATACTTGCTGGATAAGGAATGTGTAACCAAAGAGCTATTTCTGATGGAATAGAAAATGAAAAATACTATTTTACGAGAAACCCCCGGTCGGGTAGAAAACTGAGGGAATTGCAAAATAATGCATTTAACGGGCAAGCCCATGTGCAGACAAAGACAATAAGGAAAAAACAGTCTTATAAGGGACATGAAGAAACAACCAGAGGCAAAAGCCTCAAATTATAAAGGAGACCCCTATAAAAACAATAGAACCAATCCCAAAGTCATTTCTTGAGGGGGGCAGATTCCTAGTACGAGATCAAGCCCGATGAAAAATCAGCTGCAAGCTCAAATGAAATTGTCAATGACACTGTAGCTCAACTTGGAAAGGGAATAATTTAATGTATTACAGTCAATGGAGCGATTAAGAATGTGGAAAGTTGTTTGTCTAATACTAGTTTATCAACATGAAGAGATATATATATATATATAAAAGTAAAATCTAAGATGGTTGCTGGTGGCTATGTTTTCCAATAAAATTCAAAAGCATTTGATAGCTTTAGTCATGCAAATGGTAAAATCCAAGATGGCTGCCGGCAACCATGTTTTTCGGCCAAATAACTCCAAAATTACTCGCTCCCCATCTACATGTCAATATTAACATCCATGACAAATTTCATGATGATCAGACAAACAGTACGACCTGTAGACCGTGCTAATGGATTGAATTTTGAAATCCAAGATGGCCGTTGGTGGCCATGTTTTTTTGTCCAAATGACCCCAAAATGACTTATACTCATCTACATTCCAATTTCAACAGCCATGACAAATTTCATGATGATCAGACTAATGGTACGGCCTGTAGCCCGTGCTAAAGGATTTAGTCATACAAAGAGTTAAAATCCAAGATAGCTGCTGGCAGCCATGTTTTTTGGCCGAATGACCCCCAAAATGACTCGTTCCCATTTACATGACACTGTTAACATTCATGACAAAATTTATGATAATCCGACCAAAGGTACGACCTGTAGCCTGTGCCAAAGGATTTAGTCATGCAAAGAGAAAAATCCAAGATGGCTGCCAGCGGCCATGTTTTTTGGCCGAATGACCCCAAAGTTACTCGTTCCCATCTACATGTCAATATTAACATCCTTGACATATTTCATGATGATCAGATAAACAGTACGACCTGTAGCCCATGCTAATGGATTGAATTTTGAAATCCAAGATGGCTGTTGGCGGCCATGTTTTTTGTCCGAATGACCCCAAAATGACTTGTTCCCATCTACATTCCAATTTCAATAGCCATGACAAATTTTATGATGATCAGACTAAAGGTACGACCTGTAGCCCGTGCTAAAGGATTTAGTCATATAAACAGTAAAATCCAAGATGGCTGCTGGCGGCCATGTTTTTTGGCCGAATGACCCCAAAATGACTCGTTCCCATCTACATGTCATTGTTAACATCCATGACAAATTTTATGATGATCAGACTAAAAGTACGACCTGTAGCCAGTGCCAAAGAATTTAGTCATACAAAGAGTAAAATCCAAGATGGCTGCTGGTGGCCATGTTTTTGGGCCGTATGACCCCAAAGTTACTCGTTCCCATCTACATGTCAATATTAACATCCATGACAAATTTCATGATGATCAGATGAACAGTACGACCTGTAGCCCGTGCTAATGGATTGAATTTTGAAATCCAAGATGGCCACTGGCGGCCATGTTTTTTGGCCGAATGACCCCAAAATGAATCATTCCGGTCTAAATGTTGATGTCAACAGCTATGACAAATTTCATAATGATCCGACCAAAGGTACGACCTGTAGCCTGTATTGTTGACGCATCACGCACACACGGACGACAAAGCCATGGCAATAGCTCAAATTTACAAAGTAAAGTTGAGCTAAAAAGGGCCCAGACACTCACTAAACCATGATATGCCATTGTCTATAAGGATTGAGATATCATTGACCGATAATCTTTACTAGTGACCGAGAAGAGATTCTTGCCGAAATAGTTGATTGCACCAACCCTGTAAGATAGCCGGAAGAAAGTCCAATGGATAGTATACTGATATACTCCTACATATAGTGAACCATACATGTAATTTGGAACAAAAAGAAAATTTGTAGGAAACCTAGACAGAGCACACTACAATGCAGTTTTCGGAAAGCACCAGAAGAATTAAATGTGCCAAGATGACCCACTAATGGAGATATGTCGTGTAGTATTAGCGTTTACTAAAAAGAAAACGGTGATTTTGTCCAAATAACAATGCGATATACGGTTGTTATTGAAATCACATTTTAATTGAGAGATAGAAAATGCTGCGTTTACCGTATAACCAGGAAGTAAAGGAATAATCAATTCATGGAATGACCTCATTGGCATGTGTCCCATCGATTAAGTTCCTGCCTTCCTGAGTTTGCCACAACATGGAGCGAATTACAGGCTTACTGTGTCCAGATTACTGCCATGATTACCAATGGAGACACCAGCGCGTGGACACAAACTCGCGCATACAAACAATTACGGAACATTTGTAATGAACCATGGAATACACGAACAAGAGTATCCTAATGAATCATTGAACATTAAGGACCATGAGCCGTCATTCAGCAATGTATTGGTCTAAATGAAGCCCCAAAATACCACAGTCGCTGTCAATGTGTCTCGTGTCATTGATAAGAAGATAAGAGAATGGTACGAGAAGAAATCAGAGTGACCGAGAAAGGCTACTTCTAATCAGCTGTCCGCTAAAGTATTCAACAAGTGGTTTCAAGCCTTAAGATTCAATGAGAATCACCAAAACGATTCTCGTAATGATTCTCGCGAAACTTTTCAAATTTCAGTGCTGTATGACTAACTTGATTCAGCATTTGATTCTCACAAAAGTAAACGTATTTGGGAGCCTGGCATTGAGATATAATTTACTCACGGTTTCAATAAGGCTTTGCATTTCCAACCTGACGATATTCAATATGTTGAAATACCGGCCAGCTCTAAAGTTAAACCCAACTGAGAAATCACAGGCTGCTGTATCCATGACCTGAAGGCAGCCAGGAACAGAGATCCCTCTGTCATGGAGTTGGAGAATGAAAAAATGTGAGAAACAGGCACCGTGATTGTGGCACCAGCCCAAATCCAGCAGAAACAGATGGCAGGTAGGAAGTGAAATACAGAGACCAAGGCGCACTGTGCCCCCAACCATTCCTGCTCTTCTGGCCTGACCCCCCGACGGGTTGATGGTTCAAGGTACCCCTTCTGGGACGGATGGGGTGCCCCTCCGATTGCACCTTGTTCTTGAGACAACCATCGCCCGAAGTGCGAATCTAGTGGGCGGATCATATGATCTGGCATCCTACACCCAATGCTAGTGAACAGTAAATATAACACAAAAAAACTGTCAACACTTAGCTTCGTTGTCCCTCCATGTTAACTAGGGAAAAAGTGGACGAACGTTACCTTGGCATCGAGTTTAGGTCGTTTGGAGATCACATGGTCAGAGATTGCAGGAGGTCATGAACCATGATAAAATGTACCATAGAATTTTCGTACCGTTTTCAACCCAGGGGTTTGTTAACCCTTCCTAGTTAAATTGGGAATATACCATATAGTTCAGTGGGCAAGATAACTTTGACGGAGATATGAGTACATATGGGTGCCATCAATGCAGAAATTGGTAATTATGATAACTTGTTTCTTACTTTACTTTCATTAGTTGCCATCTTTCAGGGAAGGAGCCATACCTGGCCTATATGTGCTATATACACTCACATTTGAAGATGTCACATGTGGGGTCACATTCCATGTACATACATGTATATGTATGGGTAATGCATTAAAATTTTAATATATTGCAAAAATCTGGGTCTTATGTTGATAGACTTATAACTATATTTAGACCTATTAAATTGTGCAACCACATTGTCCACCCCATAGTGGTCATGTGACTTTGGCGGCCGTCGTGGATCTAAAGGGTATAATGCCTGTATATAACCGTATTTTGGGGTATTTTCTGCCTTGTATCTGCACTATCTCACATATTTCCTGATGTTATATAGTCATGAACTTATAAGCATGACATGTATGTGATAACCACTAAGACACAGAAAGGTCACAATATCTGGATGGCCATATGTACACCCCCTGTACCCAGCATTTACCCAATTTTGACTAAAGTCGCAATTGGCAGTGTAAGGGTAATTTGACAAAAGTCGTGATTGGCAGTGAAACAGTTAACCCTTCCATGACTGGAGCTTCCGGAAATTTTGTGAAAACCCTGTGCATATGGATTCTCTTATATAAGAGAATACATTTGCCTAACAATATTTACCTTGACCTTGTAAGCCAGTGCATTCTCTTATGAATGCGAGGCTCTCTATGGGAGACTGGCATATATAAGATAATGCACTGGCTCAAATTCTTTAATTTAACACCAATGAAAAGGTTAAAGCATTTATGCACTGTTATAATACCTGATATCTGATAGAAATGACGGCACCACATATCTCCTCGCCGACCATGAACTGTTCACCCAGCATAGCTAAAATTAGATTCTCCCAGCATCGAGAAGCTAGACCCTTCTTCAATCGAATTATCCATTTTCCTCCATTTTTATTTGCCTCATCCTGAAACAAATGGAAGTGTCAACGATAATAAAATTAAGGGAGTGAAATAATTGATATACATGTAACAGATTCTGCTGACCAAATATCGACAAGACAACTGCCAAGACAATGTAAAATCTGCCTGTTGGCTTGTTCAAGGGGGAATGCAGTTGTAAATTCCAAGGTGGACATCACCCAAAAGGAGACCCTTTAGCCACATCCCTGATCATATATGTCCATAGTAATCTCAGGTCAAAGGCACCTATCCCATGATATTCCCCTGATCAGGTGGCCCATGTGCACTAATTGTCCTTTATATAGTCTAAGCTGATAAAAAAACTCTCTTTATTGCTCATATTTTCTAATATAATTTTAATTATGGTCAACAGCACCAGCAACAGCATGGTACTTCTTGGTCAATTTACCCATGCATAACAATTTCCAGGGTTCAACCATTTTGGGTATATGCTCAATTATTTAATTAAAATAGATTATTAGTGCCCATTTAAGTTGCCTGATGTCAAGTTGTCAACGGCATCTATCACATGACATGAACTTGCCAACTGTTGCACTGTGAGAATTTTTACCAAAGTGGGGGGGGGGGGGGGAGGGGGTGAGATACCTGAATACACCTCTGAATGAATAATGCTAAATAAAATAATTCCTGTATTTAGGGTATAATGGGAGAAAAAAACGGGTGGGGTTGTAAAGTCATTTTATTTTTCTTGCTCAGCATTATATCAGCCATTCTGTTCTATAGGGGGGAAATTGGAGAGCAAGCTTTTTGTTCTGGGTGTCCGAGGGTACACCATATAGGGAATGGAAGATGGGTCACTTCCTAAAGCGATTTATGGAATTCAGCTTGATCAAATGACAAAATAATGGCATTTTTTTATATTTGGTGAGAACAAAATTAGGAGGAGGAAAGGTAAGGTGTGACATCACTGGCCAAAAATAAAATGCCTCCAATTCGATGTTTTCGTTCACAGTAGTTGGCACGCCTCTGGGATTTCCTGGTATGTTACTCGATATTGGAGAAACTGGGTGATTCATTTCACTATCAGCACAACTCTGTGGGTCTAAAAAGCGAGGGAATGAATAAAATATGATCTTTGCGACTTCGACTTTAACTAGAGGTGTGACTGTCCCAATTGCAATGGGACTACGGATACCCCCCTGTTTTAAAAATACTAAGATGTTTCACATGTCAGTAAACATTTAGTTAAAATAATAAAATAATAGTTCCCATTGCAGGTGTACAACCATAACCCTAATCTTAAACCTATTGACCGAAAAATGTAGGAATAAAAGCTTGGACAAAATTATGTATGTTGCGAAAAAATTTCTATGTCGAAAAAGGGGAATAACTCCACACAAAAAATGTCGGACAGACGTCATAATCGCAGGTGCACAAGTTCCCATGGTACTAAATATCTGTGCCACGTTTTTAAAAAATTGACGGAAAAATGTAGGAATAAAAGCTCGTACAAAAGTATACATGTTGCGAAAATTTTCTAAGTCGAAAAAGGGGGGGATAACTCCACCAGAAAAAGTACGACAGACGTCATAATCACAGGTGCACAGGTTCCCATGGTGGTTGATGTCTGTGCCAAGTTTCACGGAAATTGATCAAAAAACGACTGAGAAAAACGCCAGACAAATTTGTGTCCACGGACGGACGACGGACAACGGACGGATGGACGACGGAACTTCGTTGCGGGGGGTATAATTATGGAAATATACTCACTTTATTGTTTGCTTGCAAGACATGACTGATGGTCAGTCTAGAACTGCTTTCACTAGATTTATGAACCCACCTTGAATACTTGGAGTGAGATTGGTTAACAGTTGTGGTTTAACTCTTTCTATACTTAACCCTTTTCCCAACAGAAGGGCCCTGTGCCAATGCATTCTCTTATATATGCGAGTCGACCATAGGTCGCCTCGCATATATAAGAGAATGCATTGGCTTAACACATTAAAAATTATCAAAGAATGTAAGAAAAAATGTTTAAAAGTGTTAAAAAAATTTTTTTTTAGGCCAATGCATTCTCTTATATATGCGAGGCGACCTATGGTCGACTCGCATATATAAGAGAATGCATTGGCACAGGGCATAACTGTAACTATCACAATGTGGTCAAGGAGCCGGTTCCAATGATATCCATATTTGTATGGTTCTATTGAGACAGACCGAAGATATTTTAGGCTGTTGAAGCTTTATTTGGCCGGTTTTGGCCGGTTTGTTGGGTAAAGGGTTAATGGAATCTCCCACTCAGTTATAAAAGCATACATTGGAATGGTCTATTATTCATTTTGGAGGTATGTTAAGGATATATGAGCAGACAACAGCGAGACAATATGATAATACATGTGCAGAAGAATTCATATGCATTGGTAGGAAATGTTTAGATACTTTGGTCGTTTGTTGCACTCGTTATCTGAACATTACCTAAGGGAACTACTCGTCAATGAGTATCTAGTATTGAAAGGGTTAAGGAAGATTTATATTTAAAAACTATATTGCATGACAAATTTGTGACTAAAATTGAAAAAGAAATGCTTAGTATTCGTTACGGAGTAAAAGGTAAACTTAGATTTTTTATAGCAAATTAGCAGGAAAATTTGAGTGCAAACATTATTTAACTCTACCACTGGAGACTTCTAGATCAGCAATAACACGGATACGGATTAGTTCTCACTCATTTGAAATCGAAATGAGAAGATACTCAAAACCAAGCAACGAAAGATTTTGTAAACATTGTACAGGCCAGGTGGAAGATGAGGCCCATTTCCTTCTGGTCTGTCCAGCTTACAATATCATTGGAAACAGTATTATTACCCCCCTTTTACTCGATCGCCATATAGATACCAAGTCTCAAATAGTAACTCTCGATGCTATAATGGACCCACAAACCATTGGCATACCTAGACAAGTGAGCACATTTATTAAAAAAGCTCTAAAAACCAGAATTAATTTCAATATAACAACTCAACTCAATTAATTATTATATCGATCAACTGATCGATCGATTAACAACTCAACTCAACTCAATTAACTCATTATTATATAACAAATCAACTCAATTAATTATTATATCGATCATCAACTGATCGATCGATTAACAACTCAACTCAACTCAATTAACTCATTATTATATAACAAATCAACTCAATTAATTATTATATCGATCATCAACTGATCGATCGATTAACAACTCAACTCAATTAACTCATTATTATATAACAAATCAACTCAATTAATTATTATAACTAAACTTTTTTTTTTATGACTGTATATAATAATTACTGTAACAATGTTATACCCCACATTATGTTTTATTTTATTTTATTTTATTTCACCTCATGTTGTTAGGACATACTTGTACAATTAACTCGTCTAGTCCAATAAAGTATTTGTATTTACTTGAATTTGATTGAGAGTTTAAGTAATTTTATCTGACAGGCCATAGCACAGTGAACATAGGGTGAGGAGAAGAGCTACCATTTACTGAGATAGACTGCATGAAATATGACGATACCTACCTCCCACATCGGTCGAATGGCACCTTTGAATAGATGATAATCACAATGACCCGTTAAATCACCAGGACGGACTATATGACTGTAATATCTCCAAAACTGTTCAACCTGCAAATGAAATATCAGGAGATATTAATGAAAACAATTGTTGTATATAATCAGGCTTCACAACGGTACCAGTACTGGTACCGAACCATCGGTACCTGGACAATTTTCATGGTAAAGTACTGTGTGTTGAGTACCGGGGTACATGGTACAAGGCGGTATTCAAATTAGCAGTCTATATATACATTAGTATAACCGATGGATAACTTGATTTAGATGTTATTTGCAGCATCAACAAAACCAAATTTGAACCAGTTTGTTATTGCTAAATAAATTGTACTTGTATACATATGGTGACAATTATTCAATTAGCAGCAAACCTGATTTGTAACTTGCCCCGACCAAAATGAACCGCAATACTATCTATCGGTAGTCGCAAAGAGTACTAATTTTGTTGCAAAGTTTGATAATTTAAATTACACATATCTTCTGCATATATCATTGGGTGCCGTGGTATGCCTCAACCCAAAGTGACCAATTAGCGACGCTTCTATTTACAAGTATAAACATACACATACTGTGGCCTAAACATAAGAAACAATTACAAATGGCCAATCGCTGACTGAGCAACAAGTCACGATGCACGTGGCCCCACTGACATCACATGCAGTAACTGCAGCTGAATCAATGTTGAGGGGGGATATACCATGACTTCAAAGACACTGAACGATCAATCTGCAACTGACATGCACATGCACTTGTCCTCGAGGCTCAGTTGAAATGATTAATTTGTGTTTTTTTTACTTATATGTTGAAATAAGTTATATGATTGGTCAATACAGACAGCTTCAGCATTACATCATTGTATTTTATTTATATAAATTGGATTCCACAGTCAATATTTTTATAGTCAGTAAACGTGTATTCATAGGGATTTGCGAATCGGGGATATTGCATTGAATCGAATCTCGATATCGAATCTACTTCCTGATATTGACATCGAATCGAATCTCGAATCGAATCAGCTAGTGATTGACATTGTCAACCTATTTCGGTGTCTCATGACAAAAAGCTGCAAAATTCACTAGATACTATATGACAATGTTAATCTCCTTACACATCCGTTGGAACTTGTATTTTTTTTTTTAGGAAGATCATGACATAGGCAAGTCACTCTCAGACTCATGGACGGTTTGGGATATGTTGCATTGAATTTCTATCTGACACAATGTCATGGCGAACATGACACAAGAAGTGACAGTAAGACACTGAAAGACAGTTCAATCAACGTATCATAAAACCCATGGAATGGAAGTCACTTGTCTACATTATTTAATAAAGATTTGACACAAGTGGGGATGGATACACCGTTCAGATATATATTCACAGTAGTTGTCTTCGGGGATGGGGGTCCCAGAAAACAGACACAAGTTATAAGTGTTACATGTTATCAACAAGATTCAACGGATCGAAACTTGCTGCAATGCGCTTGATTTTTCGGGGAAATAGAAACTGAAAGTAGGAAATTTACAATAATTCTGCCGGCAGTGCCGCAGATAACTGGTCGCACATGATGACGTCCATTTAAGAACATTATAGACCAATTGTTTTAAGGTTTCTCACCGTTTCTGTTCATTCCAATCTATTTTGTTGCTCATAACGGCGGCTGACATTGAGTTTTATTCATATAATCTGAATTGGATATATGAAGTTTCAAACATAAGGTAATCAATTGAGTTCCGCATCTAGTGATCACGCACGTTGTAGACAATTTACATATTGTCGATACAGATTGCAAAAACATGCAGCGATTGATCACCGTCACGGGCAGCGATCGAAGGACATTATTTACAGAATGCACGTCTATATTCTGTACTGCATAGATTCAAAATTACCATTGTTGGCTAACTTGGCAACCTTGTGCTTCAATTTTTGATAGTTCAGGTCATTTGGCATTAGTTATTTTAGATGCAAAAACGAGACTAATCCAACGTAACACCGATTTGAAAATATCCGAATCAGCGGACCGATTCAGTGTCGATCTTGAATTGGGTGCCCGATATCGACATCGAATCAAATCTCGAATATTCCCTATGTATTCGTGAATATAAACTGTTCATCATTAATTATATTCAATCGCCAATAAAGATTTTTCAAATGCTTTGTAAAATTATCAAAGCAGAAAAACTTACCGAAGAGCCAATCATTTTGAATCCTTGCTACATGTCATATTCATACATAGGAATGACGTTGCCTGTTCCCAGTTTGGATATTTATATTTATAGTGACTTCGTCATTTACGCCCATTCGATCGCAATATGTGTTATAGTCACCTTAATTCAAGACACGCAGTATCATCGATTCATTGGCTTAACAGTTTAGCTCTCCAAAAACAAAGCGATCAGTTAGCGATTCTTCTTTGTAAGGTGGAACCTTCCACTCATTGTTCAAAAATATGTTCAAATGACCAATTGCCAACTGCAATTTGTCTGGTGTTATATGTATCTTTGCTTGAAATGCTTGTTTTGAAGTATTTTTATTATATTGTAAATAAATGAATTGTCAATCGATTGGCGAAATTAATTATTTAAATTCTTCTAAATCTAGGTCTGGAACCATCGGTACTTTGAGAAGCCTGTCTATAATAGGTTGACAATGTACTTTTGTTTGCATGCATGTTGCTTTATTTGCTTCTCAGTGCCTCAGTAAATTCAACAGAAACAGAATTTCGACTATATGAAGCAAATAATATATCAAAGTTAGAATGAATCAGATTAAATCATGGTAAAACCATAGAAACAAATATTTATTTTTTTGCACTATATCTATATATATAAAAGAGTAGGATCTGTCTGTCCGTCTATCTGTCCTCCCAGACCCCTAGACCGATTTCAACCAAATTTGGTGTGGTGACTCGGGGTACCCTGGCAGAGGTTATAACCGCACTAGTTTTTCAAAATGATGATTTAAAAAAATTTAATTAAATAAATAACAAAAAAACATATACGCTCACTATGGGCCTATTTTAGCACCATATGTACACTCTATATAAATGTGTTTTCACTGTGGCCCGCGCCACCCAAAAGAATAATGGGCTTATTTCAGAAAAAAATAAACTATGGGTTTATTTCAGAACCAAATAAGTCAATAATGGGCTAATTTCAGAACCAAATAAACTATGGGTTTATTTCAGAACCAAATAAGTCAATAGACCCCAAGACCAATTTCAACCATATTTAGTGTGGTGACTCAAGGTACCCTGGCAGAGATTATGACATTCAAAATTATGATTTAATTAAAATTAATAAAATAAATTTAAAAAAAAAAAGAAGAAAAAAAAAAGAAGCTCTCTATGGGCATATTTCAGCACCATATAAAATAATTTATAAAAATCCATGAGGTAACTTTTGTTAGCATACAAGAAGCCCTGAAAAAGTATTAAAATTATTTTTCTGTGCTTAACATACACTAGTCCAAGTCATCTTGTACTAAAACCAGCTAAGATATTGGGATGGCGATGCTGGTGTTTAGTCCAAGCCCGCTTGTATACCAATCCTATCACACGAGTTACGCCCACGATCTGTGGCGGGAATTTGTGGTGTATTTTACTCGATTTACCTAGCAAATCAATACATGATGCTATATACATCGGAAAGGCTTACATCTTATGGTCATAATGGTGTATAATAATCTAACTTTAATGTTAAATTACACATAGAATATTCCGGTTGATTGCCACAAACATCGATTTGTTTCTCTGTTTGTTTACGTTTTAACCGAAAGCCGAAGTGGTCCGAATAAGTTCGGCATAATCCGCTGTTTGTTCTGGGAATTCTACTTTCCGTTTCTATATATAGCGCGGGTTTTCCGAACAAAAATGGCGAAAACCGATCGCCCGAAAGTCCAGTTTTCTATGTGCTTTCAGAACAATTCCCGCACTAAAAACTTAATGACATAATGGAGGATCAGAACGGTAGTTTTGTTGACAATTTTCGCAAGCAACTTGTCAAAATTGGAGCAAATTAGAACTCTTGTGTCTGACTTGCCATGCGTGTGATTTTCATCCATGTGCATTTTGACTTTTGTGTTGATAAAATAATCGGAGAACCGAATCACACAGTTTCGAAATATAGTTCTTCCGTTTTAGTGGGACTTTTCAAACTTAAGGTTAAAAATTTCTACAAATTTTGTTTGATTTTTTGTGTGCTTAACAAGAGCAGTATATTGCTCTGTTCGCTTAGTATATATCTTAATTTCGCCGAAGTCCACCAAATGTGGGAAATGTAGCACCATATTATTTATTCTAATACTCGTTGTGTTTACACTGTTTTAAACTTTGAGAGGGTTGTAATTCCCCCGTAATTTATTTAATGTATTACATTTATATCTTCAATGTTTAATTAATCTATTTATTATTTTATTTATTGACACACATAATTACGATTACAATGGAGAATTCTTCGTAATTTGCGTTGTTGTCCAAAATCTACGGAATATTTTCAACGGAAAATGCCGAACACAGTTCGCGAGGTCAACCGAGTTCGCATACTTCAAAAAAATTGTAAACATTGAGGTAAATGTCTCTTTTCGCATTAAATTACCGTTTTAAATTCACAACTGATGTGGGTTTCAGATAAAATAGCATGTCTTCTGCGGAAAATATCCGTTTATTGTCGCAATTGTGATATTTTATTTCATATAATTGTGGTTTTATTTGAGCGGGTCACTAACGCTTAAGCCGTGTCATAAGCGAGCATATAGGGCGGTCTTGGACTAAACACCAGCATCGCCATCCCAATATCTTAGCTGGTTTTAGTACAAGAAGACTTGGACTAATCATACACATGTACTTACAGATGAGAATGAGCATATGTGTTTGAGGTTCTGATCATATGTCTGTTGTGTGCTCTGTTTACCAGGAGTCCTCTTCGAGAACCAGAATGAGTAATAGAACTGTAGTGGGTTCTCACCCGGTAAAATTTCCTGTAAAATATATTGAATGTTCAATGTGTGACAACCTGGAGTGATGCAAGCCTAAAAGATTTTTATTTGACTGTCTGACATTTTGTCAGGCACTAAAGAGACATGGTCTTATATTTCCAAATGAGGTCTGACATGACTTTTTATCACCCGAAATGATGTCACATGAAACTAATAATGATGTATTATCCCCCAATTATGTTCCTATTCTCAAATTGTCACTTTTTTGCTATAAATAATGCAAATCTGCCAACCCTGGCCACAACATCACACATGCTTGCTGATTTCACGCTCAATTCTAATGTTATAGAAATCTTCCAATTGCTCTGATCCAGGCGCTGTTACTAGTACCATGACGTAAGGTAAGGGTAGGCCTATCATTACAAACATATGACTGTATGGAATGCAGTATGTTATAACTCGAACGGGAGGAAAAACTCGTTCCATAAATTTTCCAATTGCAATATATTGTAGACATCCAAGTTCTAATAATCATACATCTCAAAAACCCATTTTTGGCAAAACAAATACACTAATGCGCTAAATAATCAAATCCTTAACACAGGAGAATAATGGGTAATTTTTCAGGATTTAGTCGGAAATATGGCTTGTTGCCATTCATCAGAAATCTCTCACTGAGAGCTTTCCAATGAATGGCAACAAGCCATATTTCCGGCATTACTGTAACTAACAACTACTCTCCAATGGAATAAATTTCATGTAACAGCACATTATATCATTTTATTTTGCAAAATATCACATTACCAGTGATATTTTCCTTAAAAATATTTCAACATGACAGTATGTCAGACAATTTCAAAGCAGGGTCTGTCAACTTATAAAAGTTCTAATTTGGCCTCTGACAATTATCTGAACATTTCCTACAATGAATAGGATTCCTTCTGCACTTTGTATAGTCTATCTTCTACTCATATATCCTGAACATCCCTCTAGATGCACAATAGGCCATTCCAAAGTATACTTTATAACTGATAGGAGAGTCCATTTCGTAAAAAAAAGAAAGAGTTAAAGTCCTTGGGTCTGCCTCATAACCGAGATAACTGAGTCACTACCATATTTGATCCATCCAGCCCCATTCTGCGGTTTAAGTGCTACAGGCCAAAGTTCTGGACTAGCATTCCATATAAGGAATTTTGAATATTCATGAATTCCATATATGGACTTCATGAATACTCAAAAGCTCCATATATGGAATGCTACTCCAGAACTTTGACCGGTAGCACTGAATGCGCAGAGATGGGCTGGATGAATCCAATATAGTAGCCACGCCTTGAAATAGTGTGTCTGTCATTTGAAGAATGAGGTTCCCAGAGGGTGAATTTGGTGATGCTAGCCATGCGGGGTAGCATCACTAAATTCACCCTCAGGGGCAGAGGGGGACTGGCCGATCAGGAGACCGGGAAAATTCCTGATGGCCGGAGGCCGTGTGGGGAGGGGGTATATGTGGTTGGGCCGCAAATGAAACCGATGTGGGCCGCCACATGTGTTGTTTAACCGGCCTAATTGGCTAATCGTAATTTTGTCATTTAATGAACTTGTCAGCATCATATAACACCACGTAAAGACCCCGTTAATCTCGAGATTTTAACGGTAACACCCAAAAACAATTCTCACGCACCACTCCCGGACCCTCCCCCAATTGAAATTTCCAACACAATAGGAACACTTCAGTTGAGGCCAGTCTAGATGCTAGGATTAGCGATTTTCTTGTATAGTTTTCAAAATTTTCTCACCCGGGCCGAACAACCATGGACAGCCCGGTGTGTCCTGGACTCTTGTCCATAGCCATTTGCATTTGTCTGGAGTTAGACCGCTAGATGTTAGAATTTATGCAATTTCTCAGGTAAAAATATCTTAATGGTCTCATACCGGGAATATATAGAACCATGGTTTATGAATATATAGAATATTAGGCCAGAGCACTAATGGAATTATGCAAAAACATGTATTTGGTCTGATTCTGATTCAGCGAGGAGGGGTGCAGTTGGAATTTCCCCAAGGTGGACACCCCATGAACAGATTCTGATTAAAGGGGGGTGCAGATGGGCCGGTATTATATTCATATCCTGGGCCGTTTTTTTGGCCCAGTCCGCCTCTGCTCAGGGGACCTCATTCTGCAAGTGACAGACACACTATTTCAAGGCTTGATGGTAGCGACTCAGTGATCTCGCTTATTGACTGGCCCAGTCAGACTGGGTAACCTGTTTTGAATAAATCTGAAAGTACCCATAGGGACTCTTATTATGTCTTGTGATTAGCCATTTTAGAGTCGATAAATAGTGACAGTATATATGAACCCATATTAGGTCAGTGACGCCATATGAAATCAATATTAGGTGCTTATCCATCATCTTGTTTTTCAGAAATAAAAAACTCGGTTGCCTCGGGGATAATTTTGGTGTATTTTGTGCCAAGAATGGGGATATATGTCAGAAATCATTTTCTGCGAATTTAAACACATAGTACAATGTACCAAAATCTGCATGCGATATATTTGAGGAATTCTAAAGACTCATAAATTAACAATCAAACTCAACAAGTTGTCCTACTTCTGGTGATTAGCCAATGACTAAGGCCCATGGCGCGTCACGTTACATAAGTCAATGGCCATAGACGACACATTTAACTTACCAAATTAAAATAAATTACAGCGACGATTAATTAAAGGGATATGATGGGTTATGTCGCTGACATAATAAATACGTTACGGGATGCTTAGTGGTCGGATACGGTGTCATGTGAGGCTCAGGGAGATCAATATTGTCACTTCTCCTCACATGACACCATATCCGACCACAAAGCGTCCCATAACTTATAATATCTGTCAGAACTAACAAACATCCAGGCAAATTTTAAAATATGACATATAATGTGGGATTGCATGTAATTCAACCATTTAAAAATGCCCTGTGGTTCTGAATAATCTGATCTATAATTAAAATCAGTTTTTTCCTCTTACCAATAAAAATTTACTTAGGCAATTCAATGGTGTCAAATACACATGTCAGAGAGAAAATTATAACATTATCAATAACAAGTCCTTCAGAATAAAAAAAACCTGTGATAATTTTGGAATGAAGAACCTTTGGAATGAAGAACATTACCCATAGAATAATACTCACAGGGTTTTCAATGACGTATTTGTCGAGATGTGAGCTGCCCTCTGTTCCCAATTCATCATGCGAGCCATCAGATCTGTTATTTGTTTCTTCTTCACTGTCCTCAGATTTCAACCTAAAATCACAACACAATAATTTAAAAATATGGAAGGCAGTCAGTCAGCACAGCTGGAAAATTATGTTAAAACAGTATAAGAACAGAACATGAAAAAATAGAAGGAATTTGTTCTTATTTTCATTATCAATAACCCTCCAATGATGAAATTCCACATTTTTAAGCCATTGTTTAAACACATTAATATGGTAACAGGGAAGCCAGAGTTGTGTTTTCAGCAAGAACAATAACTCTAAATAACAAATAAGATTGATCACGATGATTTGCGGTGCACTGCATATTTCCTTATGACATTAATTGCAACAACAGTGGTGGCACATAAGTCATCTTGGTATTAATTTCTAGTATTAAAACACAAGAAAACATTAGTTGTAAAACTCTGCATAAATATTCTGGTAAATACCATAATAATTACAAATTTGGACACCTGAAGAAATAGGTATGATTACAGGTGATATACTGATACAATATAATTCATACAAGTCGTTATTTGTTAGTTGAGCAGTGAAATTTCAATAACTTGACATTAAACACCTTATGGACAAGCCTGAATTTTGTGTGTCTAACATATGCAGTTCTAATGAGGTAAACAGAGGGTGAATTTAGTGACGCTATCGTGCTCAGTGGGCTAACATCACCAAATTCACCCTCTGGGGACCTCATTCTGCATAGACCTCAACTGCTATGGGAGACCTAGGATGAACTTCTCCAGTTGAAGTTTGTGATGTTCACACATTAGTCACTTCGATTATGCATGTTATCTTCTGCAAATTAGGTCATAGAGAAACTCAACAGAAGGGAACATGTAACTAAAAACAATCAATTTGAGGCTATAGATACTTTCCTGTAGATGAGGCCTGAGCAGAACGGGGTCCAAAGAGGGGGAATTTGGTGATGGTAAATTTTAGACACACTAAATTAATTTTCAAATCACCAGATCACATTATATACAACAAATTCCATATTATATACTATTTGAAAGAGGAAGCTCCAAAACATTGTATTATCAACTGATCCGGTCAATTAAACTGGGAACATATTGTTTTTGTCAAGGTACCAAAGTGTGTTCTGTGCTTAATTTTGATCCAGACTGTGCAATAACGTCTATTATTCTCAATGGAAGGGGAATAACTCTATCACTTAGTTTTAATTCTGATGCATTCTGTGTTGACAACGGGGAAGTCTTGGAATTAATCTGAGAATCTCTAGCACTTGGTGGACGCTCCTTGGCACACCTGTTCCGTATTCTGGTGGAATAAATATATTTTGGGTTCCTCTTCCAAATGGTATATAATATGGAATATGTTGTGTATGTTATCTGGGGATTAGAAAATTAAGTGGGCCTTTAATGATAGTGTACCCACTCCTTGCACCCGGATTTGTGCATTGCGGTGGCACTGTTTATAGCGGCTCACCAGCGGGGAAAACCGTTTTTACCATCGCTCCCAGTTAGTGTAAGTTTTTTTTTAATAAATAAGTTG
Source organism: Siphonodentalium dalli (assembly GCA_032622095.1). Classification (NCBI taxonomy): domain Eukaryota; kingdom Metazoa; phylum Mollusca; class Scaphopoda; order Gadilida; family Siphonodentaliidae; genus Siphonodentalium; species Siphonodentalium dalli. The sequence goes on from CP136064.1 coordinate 116,677,596, forward strand.
TTTTTGAGAAAGCTGTCTTTTTCTATGCTAACACCGATGAAAGGCGCAACGTTTGAAGCAATCCTTTATGCAATGTATGTCATAGATTTCTTTGACAAACATGTATTCTTTGAAAATTTTGAAGTGAAAAGCAGACTTGTTCCAAATATTATAAAATTTAAACACGTTTCGCATATTCAATACATGCAAGTTTGATTGTGGGCGAAGTTCGACATCCAAGCTCACTGACTGCTGACACGATGTTTGGATCAAGTGTTTGAAAATTTAATTTCTCGGTTGTATTTTGGGAATGTTTATAGCACTCTTCGAACTTGTTATGAGATGCTCATAGCGAATTTCTGCATAGACATGCATGTTGGCCTGATTTTTGCGATGAAAGTAGGTATATAGACAATCAAACATAGTTGTTCAATAGTTTCGGTTCACAAGAGACTAATTTTGTTCACTCAAACTCATTGGTTGCCAATTCTGTTAGGTGCATGAGGCCATGGTTAATTAATTTATGTTTACATGTAGTGTCAATAGCCACATTTCCTTTTTTGGCAGAATATAATAACACATTTGATTAATTCCTGGCACAATGATATAAGTAACATCAGAAACCCATGAAGAATAATTAATAGTGATGACCGAGGCCAACAGGTACCGTTCGTTGTGATTATTAGACAATTTGTCATATTATAATTATATTAAAAAAAAAAAAAAATCTTAATTAACCATGACCTTATAACTATATAATTTTCAACAAGGATTCCCATCTCTGCTGTAGTCAAAACAGAACAAAAACTGAAACAACAAAAAACAAGACTGTCAATGGCTGTTGAGTCGCTCACCTGACTAAATGCTGAGAAGATAGGGACTGAAGACCACAAGATCACTTAAAAAATGTAGTTCTAAACAGGGAAGAAGCAAGTGGTTCTCTGTTAGAGAGGTGGAGGGTGTTTACCTTGATATTTTCAACTGTAAACCCCTGCCCTCCTAGCAAATAGCCTGTCCCATCCCAACCAGAGCAAACTCCCAATTTTGTAAAATTCCTTTTGCACACTCCCTTTGGTTCAAATTTTACAACTGATACCTCAAGCTTTCCCGACTGTTGGAAAGTTGTTACCTGACATTCCCCCTTTTTTACTGGCTGATGTTTTAATCCCAACTATCCATGGACCTTACACACAATTAATCAGTCAGTTGGCTCCAGAGAACAAAATGTTTTAATGAGTCTCATATATCAGTGATGTCATTGAACAGAAAAGTGGTAAGTCTCCCTAGCCCCGCCATTTCTGGACTGGTCGAACCCATTTTAATAATTCTGTATCCCCAGTCACCCAAGGACCCTTCATATTATAGACGAGCTAAATAGGCCTGTTGGGTCTTGAGGATAAGACATTTTAAGAATTAATATGGAGAAAAAGTGTTATATCCCTGGCCTCGCACCACAGGTCCTCAGAACAAAAATTGACCCCACCACCAATAATACTTAATCGGATAGATTCTATAGGATTAAGTATTATTGGGTGTGGGGTAATTTTTTTGTTCTGGGGACCTGTGCATTGCACCTATTTGACCGGGTGACCCCTTTTTAACAGATCTGAATCACAATCAACCAAGCACCATCGAACCATACCAAATATAAGCTAAACAGTCCAAATAGTTTTTGAGAAGAAGACATTTTAAGAAGTACTATAGAGGGAAATAGTTATGTCCCTGATCGTGAATTGGCCTCAATTTGACCTCATGACCCAATTTGAACAGATCTGAATCCCAATCACCCAAGGACCATTGATCCATACCAAATATAAGCTAAATAGTCCAAATGGTTTTTGAGAAGAAGACATTTTAAGAATTACTATAGAGGGAAATAGTTATGTCCCTGAATTGGCCCCAATTTGACCTCATGACCCAATTTGAACAGATCTGAATCCCAATCACCCACTAGGACCATCGGTCCATACCAAATATAAGCTAAATAGTCCAAATGGTTTTTGAGAAGACATTTAAAGAATTACTATAGAGGGAAAGAGTTATCTCCCTGAATTGCCCCCAATTTGAACAAATCTTTATCCCAATCACCCAAGTCCCTCCAAACCGAATATGACTCCATTCAAAATTGCAGTTCTGCAGAAGATGTTGATGGACGGATGGATGGATGAAAGGATGACAGACAAGGAGTGGTGTCTCAGGTGAGCTAAAAACCCCAACACCATGATGACAGCATGAACAAGAATCCAGCCACCTGTGCTCTGTGTGGAAAAATTTTAAAGAAAAAACAAGATTATTGATGTCAGAGACTAGAATTACAATTCTGTGTCTGTTATCTTCATTGTGAATAAATGTACGGTCTAGTTCGCATGTTTGTTGATTTGGGTTCCCAGGATTCTGACACTATGATTTTGCTACCCAGGTCTAAGGATCTCACCTAAATCACACCCGATAGACAGTGTCATCTTAGATACAGTAATGCTCTAAGTAATCGACTTCTTAACGACAGCAGAATTATGGGTAACTTTTCAGAATTTAGTCGGAAATATGGCTTGTTGCCATTCCTCGCGGGGAGAGCTTTCCGATGAATGGCAATAAGCCACATTTCCGACTAAATCCTGAAAAGTTACCCATAATTCTGCTGTGGTTAAGAAGTCGATTACTTAGAGCATTACTGTAGGTTGTCTGCTTTACTTCAATAACCCTTTGTATACCAAATGGATTCTCCCACTCCGTTATAACAAGAGCATCACCAGAGCGTGGGAAAATACCGAGCAAAGTTCCGAGAAATGACATGTCGATGAGTCTACTGGGTACGATAGACTCAGTGTGTCAGAACAGTATGTGTACACAATCTGATGAATTCAAATTTCAGCCCTTCTCCTGGAGCCCGGCATTTATTGAAGATACCAAAATCAGAATTGCATGAGTCTAGTCTCTGGCAGTGGACTCAGTGTATGAAACTCAAGCTGGAACTCACATGAACAATGATACACCCTGTTGAGCAGGGAAATATCCAGGGATGTTTTGATAGGTGTTATAAATTTGGGTGCCAATATTCTAGAAGCTCAAATGTCCCTAAATTCCAAGTGAACAGTATTTAGTCAACCAGCATTTTCCATTTTTTCAAGGTATGTTTGCCAAACTCAACAGTATACAGCGTAAATCACAGGTCTGCAGTTGCAATAGAGCCTTTTCATGTTCAAAGTTATATCAGAAATATCAGATCATCAGAAATTATATAGGAATATCCTCATGATCTTGATTTTAAAGAAATGTTCCCAAAAAATCTCTGGATTCTTAAATTTATAGTCTGGTTGCCATCTAGTCCAAGTCTTCTTGTACTAAAACCAGCTAAGATATTGGGATGGCGATGCTGGCGTTTAAACGCCAGCATCGCCATCCCAATATCTTAGCTGGTTTTAGTACAAGAAGACTTGGACTAGTTGCCATCCTACAAATGGTTCAGGGACTTACTTCTGAAATTGAGAATATCCACATATCCCAAGGCATTAGGACAGAATCCAGAATTTTTTTGGCGACATTAGATCATGCCATGAAACACTAATCTGGCTACACCCATATACATCATATTCCACCAGTTCAAAACCTGGGAACTTTTATAAACTTATTGTGACTGGAAACTTTTTGACATCAAAAACATATTAAAGCAATTAATATATTTTCTTAGTTAATACTTGTTCCTTAATAATGTATTTCACTTTAGATGTAACTGGTTGAAAGTGATTGTGCAAATAAAGGCTCTAAATCAACTGTAGATTAGTGATTTGAGTTTCATCTGTTGAATTAAGTGAACATGGACTTGAAAATGTAGAAAATTCCAATTGAATAAATACTAGTCCTAGGAATTTTGGGACATTTGGGCTTCCACAGTTTGGGTAACCAAACATGATACATGCATCAAAATAGCTCTGGATAGTTCCCTCCTGCAAAACATGGCTGGAAGTGCAATATTAAAATATAGTGACAAAAAAATAAAAATATTCATGGAATAATTCCCATCATGTTGAAATATGGGTCAAATATATATATATATATATATTTTTGTAATTAATTGCAATTTGTCAAATTTTTTGGGACATGTGATAGTTCTAAATTCCAGGAGCAAGAAATCTTGTTTTATATTTACATGTACAGTAATGCCCTAAATAATCGACCCCTTAACCACAGCAAAATTATGGGTAATGTTTCAGGATTTAGTCGGAAATATGGCTTGTCACCATTCATTGGAAAGCTCTCAGTGAGAGCTTTCCGATGAATGGCAACAAGCCATATTTCCGACTATATCCTGAAAAATTACCCATAATTCTGTTGTGGTTAATGAGTCAATTATTTAGGGCATTACTGTAGGTACTATTACTAATCTATATCCGGCACATGTGGGTCATACACAATGTAAGTACCAGCTTCATATAATTAAAGATGCTCGTTCTCTTCCCGGTAACACCTTCAACAATACCACCAAACAATCTAAGAAACTTGTTTTGAAGACATGATGTTTGAACAATTATTCCCCCCAAAACACAGCAGAATATCTGGTGCTACACATATTTCACTTACAAGTCTTCTAAATATTCTTCTTTATTTTCAACAAAAAACATATGTGTTATAGTGATGTGCGGTTTTACGGTTTTCTTTTGGTTTTATTTCAGAACCAAACCTATTCATCTGGTTTCAATTAACCGACATTGCTGGTCTCTGAATGTCACTTTTACATGAAGTGTGGTTAGTGCGTACTTTAGTCAGCTGCTATTTGCCACCGTTACTAGTAGCTGTTTCAATTTGGAACATGTGAGTATTATATATGAGCAGAAATGGCACATATTGCCATTCAATATGGAAATCACTGGAAAATGGCAGCAAATATTATGTCCAATATCATACCATCTGCTCTATGCATATAATAATTGGTGTATTGAGTAAAACCATAACCGAAACCAATACCTGGTTTTTCGGCAAAAACCATACCAAAATGAAATTTCAATACTGCACATCACTAATGTGTTACCATCAGTCCATCACAACTGAAAAGTGCAACATGTCCCAGTTCATGGAAAAAAATATTAGAAAAAAAAACAACAATTCTTAGTGACAAAAGCTAAGGACTGTTGACAGGTCTTCATGACTCAAAATGATTAATTGATTGTACCCGACCCAATAAGCGAGATCACTGAGTCGCAGCTGTATTGGATTCATCCAGCCCCGTTCCGTGGTTTCAGAGATTCATCCAGCTCCGGTTCCGTGGTTTTATTGCTACAGGTCATAGTTTTGGAGTAGCATTTTCATATAATATAATATTTTGAATATCCATGACTTCCATATATGAAAATGATACTCCAGAACTTTGACATGTAGCACTAAAACCACGGAACCGGGCCTGGTGGATCCAATATGGCCGTAAGTTAGTGACAGGGTGTATATACAGAAAGTTCAGGGAAGAGATACATTGCACCTTTAATAGTTTGTGCAAAAATAAACATCAACATGATTCAAAAAACCTTACCCAAGCTGAGAGAAAGGTCTACAACATATTATGTACATGTAAATAACATTATTATCAGAAAAAAAAACATCAAAGTGGAAAATATATTATAACACATAGGTAAATAATATCCTACTAACTATGAAATCTTTTAATTTTTAATTCCTATTTATCCTAATATTAACTACTAAATAGCACAGTCAATTTCAAATTATAATAGTACAGGGCTGCAAACTTTCAGAATGAAATAATAGTACTGAAGGGTGCAACAACAAGAATAACTTCAAATAGCCATATGTGGATGCTGCGTTACTGCAGGTTTTAATTGCATCTTTGACCAATGTACATACTAGTAATACTTGTACAATTTTTCTGACACCCAGAGAGTTAAAAAACTTACAATGAGAAAAAGCAATAAATATAGAATATGTAGCTAGTGGAGTCCGTGAGGGGGATTTGAGTATCTATTGGGTGAGGCTCTGCCAAGTCAAATAGATGCCAAATTCCTCGAGCAGATGTAAACAATTTAAGCGACAGCAATTAGCTACACATTTTATTTATCCATTACACAAAACTTGTCCTTTCTGTAGGAAAAGTGTCATTTTCCAAAGAGTTTCATTCAATTCTTTGATGAAGCCCATGCATTTATGCATATATGAGTCAATGGAATAATTTATTTTTATTTTCAGACAATTTGTCACCATTAAACATTAAAGTTGGACATACTAAATATACGTTATATCTGAAATCATGAGCATCGCTAGGGCGTGGCAAAATATGCCCTTTAGCTATTTCGAATTGTACTACCGCAAAATAAAATAATACTTTGGGCTTACATTTGAAGAATATCTGATATACCCCTAATTTCAATGCCAAAATGCTGTCAAATTCTAAGTCGAAAAATGGCTGTAGCTCATGTGAAAATAATTAGACAGAACCTATATTCGAACTTGGCCTGTAGTTTTAGCCGGGAAATACACATACCAGCTTTGTTCAGATCAAACAATCAAAACTGGAGTTATCGGTCGGAAACCGAAATGTTATGAAATTGGTCAAATTCTAAGAAAAAGGGCTGTAACTCACATTAAAATAACTGGACGGAACCCATATTCGAACTTGGCCTGTATCGTTAGCTGGGAAATACACATACCAACTTTGGTTCAGATCAAATAATCCAAACTGGAGTTATCGGTCGGAAACCAAAAATGTTAACAGATGGTCAAATTCAAAGTCGAAAAAGGGCCGTAACTCATGTAAAATAAATGGACGGAACCCATATTCGAACTTGGCCTGTAGTTTTAGCTGGAAAATACATGATACCAACTTTGGTTCAGATCAAATAATCCAAACTGGAGTTATCGGTTGGAAACCAAAAATATTAACAGACGGTCAAATTCTAAGTCGAAAAAGGGCCGTAACTCATGTAAAAATAATTGGACGGAACCTATATTCGAACTTGGCCTGTATCTTTAGCTGGGAAATACACATACCAACTTTGGTTTAGATCAAATAATCCAAACTGGAGTTATCGATCGGAAACCAAAAATGTTAACTGACGGACGGCTAGACAGATGGACGGACAGATGGAGAGACAGACGGACGGACAGACAGACAGATTACATAATATGACCTTTTTTTTTAAAAGGGTGTACCGTATAAAAATAGAATCTTATAACAATATAACAATTATCACATGCATGTTTGAATAACCTCTGTTTTTGAACTTGACCTTTTTCTTGTCCTGTCTTTTAAATTAGGACAAAGAAAAAAATATCTGCAGCTTGGGTTTCCCTACCGACCCTATTTTAAACCCCATACGGCCATACCCTAAAGTTTTTTTCATGTTTTCAAGAAAATCTATTTAATTTTTTCTCTAAAAATTTCATAAAACACAAAAAAACACATTTAAGCATCTCAGAATAGGTTGATTTCTAAGTCAAAGTTTTGTGTGATATTAAAATTTATAAAAAAAGTAATCAAAAGGAGTTTCATGTCAATCTTGCAGAGTAAAATACGCACATGAAAAGTCATAAGAATATGTCAAAATAAAAAAATTAATTAACAAAATAAAATACATACCGACCCTATTTATTTTTGGCTTGTAACCCAAACCAGACATTTAATTTTCTTTGGTCATATCTATATCATTTATTCTTACTATATGTTCAGTTTGTATGATACTGAAGGGTCGGTCTAAAAATCGAAATTAATTTTTTGTAGAAATTTAATTCAAGTTTTTGACCAGATTGTTTTACGGTCAAGTGTCATTAATTAAATTGAGGACACTGTTCCACTTAGTACAGGAGGCTTTGTTAGTTGACTCAGTCCATTTTATTGTCTGCTTTTCTAGATTGTATTCTTGGGTAACAAAATGAATCACCCTTTTTTGGCATAGATTTTTCTTAACCCTTTACCCAACAAACCGGCCAAAACCGGCCAAATAAAGCTTCAACAGCCTAAAATATCTTCGGTCTGTCTCAATAGAACCATACAAATATGGATATCATTGGAACCGGCTCCTTGACCACATTGTGATAGTTACAGTTATGCCCTGTGACAATGCATTCTCTTATATATGCGAGTCGACCATAGGTCGCCTCGCATATATAAGAGAATGCATTGGCCTAAAAAAATAATCTTTTTTTAACACTTTTTACCATTTTTTCTGACATTCTTTAACAATTTTATCATTTTTAATGTGTTAAGCCAATGCATTATCTTATATATGCGAGGCGACCTATGGTCGACTCGCATATATAAGAGAATGCATTGGCACAGGCCACAGGGCCCTTCTGTTGGGTAAAGGGTTAATGCACCTTGTCACATAACTATAATGTTTTATTAATAGTAGTGTATTGTTAATTGCTGTCGGAGTCTATTCCAAAAACTATTTCTTCAATCTTTGTTGGAATTTTCATGTTACATTTGGTGTACATTGTTTTTTAAATTTCTTCCCAAAGAGTTTTGCTCTTATGACAGGTAACACACAAATGTTCTATAGTTCCATTTTCCTATCCACAGAGTGTGCACAATTATGATGATAAAAAGCTACATGTACATGCTCTTAGTATTCATGATGTGGGCAAACCGAAATGCAGAAGAAATAGTAATAGTTCAAGATTTGGTTCTTCCATACTTGTTTGAAACTTTCCTTCTTTACTAGTTTATAGATGTTTCAGTCTCATTCAAAAAGAAAAAACAAATTCCTGTTTTTCACATTTTGTTTCAATGACAGTGAATTGAGAAAGAATTTTTTTTCCAAAATCACAATGTAATTTAAGTCAGATAATGTCCTAGTTACATGGATGCGCAATTTGCTTAAATAATTATGTCATGAAAGTAGTACTAACCTAATAAAGTTATGGTATAACACTTACCTAATAAACATACATTGATGTAATCTAGTAACATTTATCGAGCAGACTTTATATACAGTAGGCAATAGAGGTAGTGAGTGGTGGAAAAAACGATAAACAAAATATCCAATCAAGTATTACCAGTTTGGGACATTTCATGCAATGATGTAAAAAGACGAGAAATCTGTTGCATATCTCTCTTTATCTTTGCGATGGTATTTTATATTGGAATACCCCATATATGAATGTGGTCAAGCTAAAAAGCAGTGAACATTCTGTTAGAAGAGCGCACCAAGACATCGCCATTTTGTGAAAACTCATTAGTATTCATTTCGTATTCTTGTATACTTCCGTCAGACCTATTTCATAGCTCGAAGTGGAATATGATCGATATTATTATACATGCTTGTTTATCCAATAAAATGTTGAACTACTAACTATGGCAACACCTTTTAGAGTCTATATAGAACACAAAAATTCCATATTTCCATCAAGGAAGAAGCAATTAAAACTCAATAAGAAATGATGTATGTCATTACATAGTCATACAGTAATGACCCTAAGTAATCGACCCCTTAACCACAGCAGAATTATGGGTAACTTTTCAGGATTTAGTCGGAAATATGGCTTGTTACCATTCAACGGAATGATGAATGGCAACAAGCCATATTTCCGACTAAATCATGAAAAATTACCCATAATTCTGCTGTGGTTAAGGGGTCGATTACTTAGGGCATTACTGTATGCATATTTGATGACATGGTAGAATGCTCTGCAGAAGAGTGTGAGACATTGGTTCACCATAAATGTACAAGTGAACCACAGAATTATAAATGGAACAGTTGTTCTGTTTGATATAATTTATAACATAAGCCTTTAGCTACATACTAGTAAAAGTCATGATGCTATGTTACAACAGCGTCAGTTTTCAAAATTTGGATTTAAAAAAAGAAGAAAGATTTACTTTAAAAAAAAAACATGTGTTGTTGAATTAACTCTTTGAGTGCCAGGACAATTTTTGTATCAACCCATATACCCTGTGCCAATGCATTCTCTTATATATGCGAGTCGACCATAGGTCGCCTCGCATATATAAGAGAATGGATTTTTTTTTTTTTTTTTTTTTTTTTTACAATTTTTTACAATTTTAATAATTTATTCTTATATTCTTTAACAGACTTATTTTGTAGGTTTACTTAGGGCCGATAAGATCGGCCCCTGGCATGGTTAAACAAGGAGTTAAATCTGAATTATTTTTTTTTTCAATCAAAATGTTCAAATGACCAAAATGTGTGCGAAGCTAACAAGGGGCATCAAACCCCTCCAATGCTGAACATTTGAGCTAGGGTTTAATAAATGTATGACATTGTTTGTTCACATTCTTAGTCCCACTTAGTGTTTATGTAATCTACCACTAAGATAATAAAATTAGCTACAACTGATAGTGTGTCCTCTGATGTTTGTCTTAGGCATCGGAGCCCGAATACCGTAAGCAGGGGTAACTTTGAAAACTTTTTCTGTTTCTGTCAATATTTTTGTGACAAAGCCTTGCAATTTATCGACACAGTGATTTTGATTTTGTGTGAAAACTTACTATGATGGGAGGTGACCGTAAATATCCTGTGGACTATTTTCTGTGAAAACGTGAACTAAATCACTTGTAAAACAAAGATATAGACCCCATCAAAGACACACCTGTATTTCTTCCACTGCTAAAATGGAAATGAGCAATACAGTAAAACCTTGCCAAACCGGACCCTCCATAAACAGAATCGCTCGAGGTCCATACCGACTAAATTGTCCGGTCCCGAATTCACCCAAGTGCATTCTCACTAAAAATTACCTCTGTAATCCGGAAACTCTCTATTCCGAACATCGGACGGCTTTTCTAGTCCAAAAATGAATGAACACATTAGTTTTTACCTCCGAAATCCAAACGCGGAAAGCGATACCAATTGGACAGTGGTTGAAAAAATAAAAATCCAATTCAGCACAATGATTGATGAAAAAACAAAATGTCAGTGCTGTAATCTCAGTGAAGTCACCATTGTTCACTCAATGTGTTTAATAAGCATTCAGTTATCTAATCAGACAACTGTTGTTATAATCCAGTTCAAAGCGGTTGCCGAACAAAACACCGCTAATTGATTGGTATGATTATGCAAGAGTATGTTCTACTATACTAACGATGCAACATTTTTAAGCGACATTTTCAATCACTGTAACATTTATCATTTCGTTTATATTATGTCTTAATATACCATGTTTTTAATATAACAATAACATGATTTTGGAGGGCGTTACAGTTTATTAACGGCCCGACAGGAATTATTAACAGCCTGAGGGTCTATTAAAGGCCCGAGACGAAGTTGAGGGCCGTTAATAGGCCAGAGGGCGGTTAATAATTCATGGAGGCCGTAATGCCCAATAGTCCAGGCGCTTGGTGCATGAAAATGTAAGAATTGCACAAATGATAAAAGCATGAAACTTGCCATGTATGTTCTTTGGACCTTACTGATCATTTTCAGATATGGACCCCATCTAGATTTGGCCCCGCTTAGCAACGGTTGCTAGGCAACTACCCGAAAGTAGAAAATGCTCATATAAGGATGTATTACAGTATTTCATTCAACAATAGTTGTTGTGGATTGCATATTTGAGTTCTATTTGTGACATAAGATCAATTACAAAGACTTGTGACCTGTTTCCTATCATAATGTCCATAACAACCATTGCTCTGCAGCTACCCAGACAGTAAAATGTATATTTATCACTCTTCTCTAACATTTTGGGACCAGAATCGGTGGTAGATTAGTCTGAAATACATTTTATATATGCTAATACATCACACAGTGTATATTATATAGGGATGGATAGATTCTATGGTTGGAAGGTGTCATTGCGACCGTTCTTAAGAGACCAACCCATATTATTTTAAATTTCAAAAGCATCAATGACCATAATGCAAGTTGTGGCTGATGAACAAAATTGACTGTTCTGTCTTATATACATTGAATTTTAACATTTCTGATGTACTTTTATTAATTGTTACTATTTTAACCAGTGACTTTATAGAATTACACGTATTAGATTTTTCTATCACAGATTTGGCATAAAAATCGGCTAAAGTTCACTTTTCAGGTTTGGACCATTGTTTTCAAGTAAAATGGAACTATCATTGATATCAAAGGTGTTTATTGTTCTATTCTGTCCTAAATATGTCACACTGATGTGTTTTGTAGACAAAATTACCCAAGATGGCTTGCAAAATGGTAACCAGATTTGGTAAAAAATAGTAGATTTTCCACATATATATGTATCCTAACATTATTCTATGCTGTTCCGAAAAAGTAGCAAATTCTGACTCTGCTGGTTATCAACCATGTTACTTAATCAACTTACAACTAAAATTAATGTTATATTCTGTTTGTCACAGTACGGTACCGTATGAGTTATGACAAATTAATTTTAAAGGATGCAGTGTGGAATTTTGCCAAAAGCATCTCTGGCCAGGTTTTGAACGGAAATGCGCAGAAACGGAACATATTATTTGGCTACTGTCGCACATTACAATAATATCATGTTATTACTATGTTATTACCACTCACGCATACTGTTATCTAAGACCAAAAGTTGTCCGGAAGCATTAATTTACCATTTTTGTTCCATTTCACAAACAATATATAAGAACGCCAAGGTGACTGTTGCATACCTGCACAGCTGTCGAATTGAACACATCGGGTGAACTAAGCTGCTTGCACCCTCAGTCCAAGAAGCAAGCCTTCACTCCAAACTGAGATTTCACAAACTTAAATTAGGCCAAAACGAAGAATACCTGTGTTTAGGGTAACCCGCCCGCCCCTACTCAAAACCTGCCGCCAAATTCCATTTTATCGTTTTTCAAAAATTTCCACCGACTTCATTTAATTTTTTTGTAATTAGGAATTCGCGACTACGGAATTAGCTTAAACAAGTAAACCATTTCCTTGCAAATATCGTCAATTCACGAAAAACAGAAGTGCTGCCATTGTTGTTGTAGTATATTCGTATTCCCTCGTCATTGTTCGGCAAACCTCGCCGATTTCTCGAAAGCGGAAACCAGAAAACACGCGATATGTATTAACTAGCAAATCGAAAGTAACCGGATATTTTGCCGATTGAATATGGCGGAAACACTTCCGTGTGCGGATAGATCCTGCGTTTTAGCTATTAAACTTCACAAATGCGTTCATATGAATCAGAATAGAAACATGGCGCCTGTCAACTATAGCACAGACATGTTGTCGTGCGTGAACCGGTACCACACGGATTCTGAACTGACAGAAAAGGACATAGTAATAAAATGTCAGATTAAAAATAATTCTGTACGTCACGTTCGCCTTGCCGCATGTATGTGCCATTTCCAATGGAGGAACTCTTGTTAAATTCACCTTCTGAGTTGAATATTTTGCAAAATTTCTTAGTATTCGAGTCGGTGGATAAACAAAATATCATAAGTGTCTTGTGTGGGAAATTGAACAGTAATATGTCCACTCGTAGGATTTGGCCTGGAGCTTCAGCGTGAACATAAACTGTTTAATTTCCAACACTAGACACTTATCTATTATATATTTTGGAAGATATGTATGTGTGTGTGTGATCGCGATGAACTCGAAAACTGCCGGACGGATTGAGCCCAAACTTCCTATCTAAGTGTAAAATACCAGATGAAGTGGCATCGCATCGCTTCTGAGAACATCAGAGCACCCATTCTCCACCCCCAGTCACAAAAATTACCGCCATTGGCATGGTGGGGTTAATCGCGTTCGTATCCGCAGTGTCGTCGATAAAGAGCGTATGTGTGTAATGTGATTATTACATCTGGGCGTGTGCGTGTAAGACTGCATCCAGACATGAGCGTGTTGTGTGACGTACTTAGGGCTTTCCGCCCGAGGTGATCTTCACCTTGAAACGGGTACCCACAAACGTACCTATTCTAGGGACGGGTACCATCACGGGACGGCTACCATCATGTCTCTTGATTAAAAAGGCAGAATTAACTCAAAATAAATTAAACAATTAACGGATTTCGACGAAATTTGATACCTATGGATACTTTTATCGGGGGAGTGTTTTCTACGGGTCAAATTGTGACCCCGAACTGACCTTGACCTTCAAAATGGTCAATTCAAGGTCAAAGCCCGGACGAAGTCGGGTCACCTTCTAGTTCTATATATAATATCATTTAATATCATGCTGTATACATGTCATTGAACTTCTGTAACACCATTAAACTGATTAAAGCTACCATGACATTGATTAGTGTGACAATGACTTGCCCAAGCTTTATATGAGTGACACTGGCAGACGATTAGAAGGCACGAATACTTAAATACTATCCCCCGTGAAAAATAAAATGAAAAAATAAAATAAAATGAAGTACCGCCCGCCCGCCTCTGTTTTTTTCCTTCATGTTACCCTAAACTCGGTATTCTTCCTTTTGGCCTTAATACATGTATTCAGTTTACTGGGAACCTATTTCATCTGCTATTTCTGACAACAATGGTGACCACGGTCCCTCAAGAGATCAGAACTGTATGGGGTGTCTATATATAATAACACGAAAATAGGATACATATTTGAGGTGGAGTCCAAAAAACATTTTCCAAAACGGATGCGGGCCGCGGGCGTTAATGAAAATTTGTTTCATTAATGCCCGCGGCTCACTTCCAGTTATCACACCTCGGTAATTCTGGTGTTTTAACGCCCTGGAAAACTATGTTAATATACTAGATAGCGTCCGGTAAAGTGGTAATAATTCTTATTACAACATGTTTTATCTATTGTTACTTATATTTGATTTGGTACTTTATTGAATAAATTTCAATTAATCAACAATGAGACGGTTGTGCTTTGATAACGAAGTCAATATATTCCGATCGTAGTGCGATTTTCTATAAACAAAACACCTCTCTAATCCGAACGGAAGGGCTGGTCCGAAGGGTATTCGCCTAATTCGGTTTGGAGACGTGTTACTGTAGAATGGTGTACATAACCTCAAGCATTTGAACTCACACACCACTAATGTGTCGTGAGCGATACCGATAACTATTCGTAACGGTATTATACAGATAGTGTATGTTAAGCTATTTAAGCGGTGAGTTGCTTGCCCCCCCCCTTTCAACTATTTAATAAATTTAGAGCACCAATCAAATTGCGTTTGAGCAGCACTTCACTCTTCAGTTATTTATTGAAAAACTTGAGAGTAGAATATATAGTTGAATTAATCTATGTTAGCTGAATACGGCAATAACAGCTATTGTAGCTGACTAGCGGTATTATCAGACCTGCACTGCTGCAGGCTGTTGAAAATGCAATTCGATTTTTTTGGAACTTTATCAATATCATGTCCAGTATCAGTAACTTAACTACTAACTGTGATCATTGATTCATTATGAGTATCTGACTGAGATAAGTGATGTCTAACTATTGCCCAATTATGTTGTACATAAACTTACGCGTTGAATTTATTGCTATTCATGGCTTATTTTAATTTTTAGTTAAAATCTTCGAGTTTCGGTGTTGTTAGCAATAAGTGTTATCTTGACTTGACCAAGTTTTAACGGTCGGCTACAGCCGGTTAAATCGCCGTAGAGGAAACAGCATGTGCGCATGTGTGCTAATGAAGGAGCATTAAGTTGGGTGTATTCGAATCGGTGCTCTTCTATGTTCGCGAACGTCAGGTTACAAAAACAATCTAGGCTTAATATAGTTATTAAATCACAAACCCATTGTGACTGCTGTGGTTTTGTCCAAAATTGCGATTTATCAACGATAAATTCCCCCATAATTTTGACACACGAACGACTTACGCTCAATGTTTAAACTAAAGAGACGGCGGCGTTGGCGGTGTGTACATGCTGTTAAAATATTCACCTCCATCAAAAACCGCCATGTATACATATATAAACAATAATAGTAAAATATAGACAGATTTGTTCTTATACCAATCAGAAATATGGCACAAACAGTATGTTATTGTCAATTGTTTTTCCTGTGTTATGTAAACAAAAGCAAAAAAACGTTACCTTACCTGGCGTTTGTTTAGATCCGGATATGGTAAACATAAAGAGCGTTATTTGTTACTGTTTTCCTGATATGGAAATAATAAAGAGTGTTTATATCATTTGTGTGTGATTGACCAATATAATTGCGTTGTGTTGTGTAAACAGAAGCACAACCTCTGTAACACGGGCAGGCTCTTGGTTACGTACACCACCGTACGCCCTGACGATAATATAGGCTACCGTACTATTTATGCGCTGATTATGTTTGGCATATGAAGAAAACTATATATATTTTAATATTCCTTCTGTTGATGGCGATTTGAACAAATATGAATATTTCTGCAACGAACGCCGCCCGTGCCTTTAAACAACTGGACGGGCATATATAACATATATGTAGTTTGTGTTTTTGAACACATCCTCGTGAAAATAGGTTCATATTGGACCCACTTTGAACAACGCAGAAAAATGCAAAGTAATGCATTTTGGGAATAACAATAAGCAACATCAGTACAATCTCGGAGAACGGATCAATCCACACTATAGGGGCAGCTGAAGAGGAAAAGGATATTGGAGTAACATTCGACAACAATATGAAATTCAACATGTATGTCTTGAGCAACAATCGTGAATAAAGCAAACCAGGAGTTAGCAATCATGAGAAGAAATTTCCAGCATATGGACGAAGACATGTTCAAGATCCTATACAAATCATATGTCAGACCCACCCTATATAATATGGCTCATCAATTTGGAATCCACACTTAAGAAAGGACAAAATAGCTATAGAAAGCTTACAAAGAAGAGCCACAAAGCTGGTGAAGAAGATAAAAAAAGATAATCCTTACGAAGAGAGAATAAGACATCTTGGTATACCAACTCTGGAACACAGAAGAGAAAGGAGCGACATGACCCAGCTTTACAAAATACAAAACAACATAGATATTAAAAAAGTACGGCTGACAAAAACATTGGAAAAAAACCCCAAAGATAGCAGAACCAGAGGACACCCAAGCAAAAATATATAAGAAGCGGTATAACACCAACCTAGCCAAGAACAATTTCGTTGCCAGGAGTACGACAAACTGGAACAATCTGACAGATATATGTGTGACAGCTAACTCCCTAGATCAATTCAAATCATATCTTAACGATAGCTGGAGAGGAAAACAAAATAATTTTATTTTAATTTCTATAATTGCGCAAACAAAAATAAAGTGAGCTCAAGAAGACAAGTAGCCATTACAAACGAGAGCTCAATACAGACTGAAGATCAAAGGTAAATAGATATACACACAGGTTCACATTGGACTTATTTGATTCTCAAATAAGCTCACAGTGGACGTATGTACATACCCGTTATTCTGTCGGATCGCGCGGGCCATGGAGAAAACGCAATAAAAAGATAACATGAGTCGTGAGTTGGCTTATTCGTGTTATTTTCCAGCGTGTTTGATTTCGTGATAATAATAAGCACACTAAACGGACTTAGTTCATATTGAAATAGTCCAATATGGCTGTTTTAATAACCAGAGTTTATGCCCATATAGAGCGTATTTGAGTTTAAAAAAATAAAGTCAATATTTGGTGCAATTATAAAGTAAGCCGCATTGTGCTGATTTTCTCGAGAACAAGCTTGATTTTCAGCGTGTTCTCGAGAAAAGAAGCACAATCATACGGGCCTATTTTGAATGTGGCGTATTAGACCCATATAGAGCGTACCGGTATTTGAGAAAAAGACGCTCCATATGGTTACGTAGCTTTTTCCGAAGACCCATAACTCCGAAGGTCCGATTCTCCGAAGATCATGTTTTATCGCTTATTAAATAGTGTACAATCCAGTGGCGGAGTCAATGGGGCCCTAGGGAAGACCGCCCCCAAAAAACATGTCAAATGTCATGTAAACGTCAGGAAATCCCTCCTAGGCATTCAAATATTCACAGTGTTCCTGCCCAGGGGAGCCCCGGACGAGATCTCGGAAACAGCCAGCTTCGCGCAGACGAGATCTCGGAAACGGGTGGAGCTATCGACTTGAAATTTGGTATGTGAATGTATCTTGCCCCGGATACGAATTTCATCGGGTCGCCGAGCCCGTGCGATGCCATCTTCGCGCATGCGCAGACGGGATCTCGGAAATCTCGGAAACGGGTGGAGCTATCGACTTGAAATTTGGTATGTGAATGTATCTTGCCCCGGATACGAATTTTATCGGGTCGCCGAGCCCATGCGACACCAGCTTCGCGCATGCGCAGACGAGATATCGGAAACAGCCAGCTTCGCGCATGCGCAGACGAGATCTCCGAAACGGGTGGAGCTATCGACTTGAAATTTGATATGTGAATGTATCTTGCCCCGGATACGAATTTTATCGGGTCGCCGAGCCCGTCCGACGCCAGCTTCGCGCATGCGCAGACCAGATCTCGGAAACGGTGGAGCTATCGACTTGAAATTTGGTTTTTGAATAGCCGGACAACGTCGGGCTCATCGGCTAGTCTCATATATATTTTTGAAGACCTCTGTCTGTTTGTCTGTATGTATGTTTGTCTGTCATTTATACAAATCTACGATTCTCGACCGGTCGGGACGAAACTTGGTACGTGTGTGTAGTTTGACCAGGCGGTCGACCTTGTCGTATTGGCGAGCCCATGCGGCGCCCCTGCAGCGCATGCGCAGACGAGATCTCGGAAACGGGTGGAGCTATCGACTTGAAATTTGCTATGTGAATGTATCTTGCCCCGGATACGAATTTTATCGGGTCGCCGAGTCCGTGCGACGCCAGCTTCGCGCATGCGCAGACGAGATCTGGGAAACGGGTGGAGCTATCGACTTGAAATTTGCTATGTGAATGTATCTTGCCCCGGATACGAATTTTATCGGGTCGACGAGCCCATGCGACGCCAGCTTCGCGCATGCGCAGACGAGATCTCGGAAACGGGTGGAGCTATCGACTTGAAATTTGCTATGTGAATGTATCTTGCCCCGGATACGAATTTTATTGGGTCGCCGAGTCCGTGCGACGCCAGCTTCACGCATGCGCAGACGAGATCTCGGAAACGGGTGGAGCTATCGACTTGAAATTTGGTATGTGAATGTATCTTGCCCCGGATACGAATTTTATCGGGTCGCCGAGCCCGTGCGACACCAGCTTCGCGCATGCGCAGACCAGATCTCGGAAACGGGTAGAGCTATCGACTTGACAACGTCGGGCTGGGTAGAGCTATCGACTTGAAATTTGGTTTTTGAATAGCCCGGACAACGTCGGGCTCATCGGCTTGAAATTTGGTTTTTGAATAGCCCGGACAACGTCGGGCTCATCGGCTAGTCTCATATATATTTTGAAGACCTCTGTCTGTTTGTATGTTTGTTTGTCATTTATACAAATCTACGATTCTCGATCGATCGGGACGAAACTTGGTACGTGTGTGTAGTTTGACCAGGCGGTCGACGTTGTCGTATTGGCGAGCCCGTGCGGCGCTCGCTTCGTGCATGCGCAGACGAGATCTCGGAAACGGGTACAGCTATCGACTTGAAATTTGCTATGTGAATGTATCTTGCCCCGGATACGAATTTTATCGGGTCACCGAGCCCGTGCGACGCCAGCTTCGCGCATGCGCAGACCAGATCTCGGAAACGGGTGGAGCTATCGACTTGAAATTTGGTTTTTGAATAGCCCGGACAACGTCGGGCTCATCGGCTAGTCTAATATATATTTTGGGACTTCTGTTTGTTTGTCTGTTAGCTATGGCCGGGAAATCGGCTGGACCGATTGAGCTCAAACTTCCAATCTAAGGTTAAAAACTACGGGCAGTGTTAACCGCCGTTTTGGGGAAGCTCCGACACCAATCTCAGTCACCAAAATGACCGTCCTTGGCACTGTGGGATTAATCGCGTTGATAGTTAAAGAGCGTTCATATCCGCAGTGTCGTTGATAAAGAGCGTATATTAATGCGTGTAGTGCGATTCTTAATATCTGGGACCAGACGTGAGTGTGTCTGTATCCAGACATGAGCGTGTTGTGTGATTATTATGTCTGTCTTCGTACTTAGGGGTTCCAAGGAACGGGGGAGATTTTCATCGGGTAAGTTTTTCCGCCCGAGGTGATCTTCACCTTGAAACGGGTACCCACAAACGTACCTCTTTTAGGGACGGGTACCATCACGGGACAGGTACCATCATTTCTCTTCATTAAAAAGGCAGAATTAACTCAAATAAAAAATAAAATTACCGGATTTCGCGACGAAATTTGATACCTAGGGATACTTTTGTCGGGGAGTGTTTTCGACGGGTCAAATCGTGACCACGACCTGACCTTGAGCTTCAAAATGGTAAATTCAAGGTCAAATCGGGTAAAACGGACGGATTTCGACGAAATTTTACTTTTGTCCGGGTCAAATCGTTACCCCGACCTGACATTGACCTTCAAAATGGTCAATACAAGGTCAAAGTCCGGACGAAGTCGGGTCACCTGCTAGTTGATTATAAATAAGCCCATAGTGAATTTATATCCGTTATTCTGCAGGCTGGCGTGGAACACAATAAAACGCAATGAAAAGAACGTACATCTGGTAAGTCGTGAGTTGGCTTATTCGTGTATTTTCTAGCGTGTTTTCATGAAAATAAGCACACTACGGGCTTATTTAATACTGAAATAGTCCCATATATGGCTGCTTTAATAACAAGAGTTATGGCATTCACAAAATTTCTAGAGAAAGATCGAAACAATCGTAAAATATCAGCATGTACAATATGGAATAACCCAAACATAAAGCAATATGGAAAAGTAATAAATTTCACCTCCTGGCGGGAAAAAGGGATTATATTTTTAAATGATATGCTGGACAATAATGATCGCTTTCTTACACGAGACGATTTACTAAAGATTTATAACATACGCACAAACTTCATCACTCTTAATAACATTCAACATCAAATAAAATTACTCACAAAAAAACTTGACCAGCCTATAACTCGAATTTGCAGCCCCCTTTTACCAAATAATTTCATTAAACTGCTTAAAAACTGTCGAGGAGGACAGGACTTTTATAACATCTTAATGGATACTCCAACTTCTACAGTAGCACACAGAAAATGGCAAGCGTTATATCCTGACAACACAATTCAATGGTGTAAAGTAGATAAACTACCCTTTCTCACGACGCCTGACACAAAACTGCAATGGCTACAATTCCGAATAAACTCACGAATATTATCAACTAACAAGTTTCTTAAAATGTCCAATTTACGACAAGATGATAAATGCGATAGATGTAAAAGCGAGACAGAAGACATCTCCCACATATTTTGGAACTGTGTTCACGTTCAGAAATTCATTAAGGAACTCAGCGATTGGGGTAAAATTAACAGCATTGATCTATGTCCCCAACAGATGACAATGATTCTCGGCTCATCACCAACGAATCCGAACTTTATAACGAACATGCTATGGCTTCTAATTAAACAATACATTTATAGGACCAAATTCAAGCCAACTAACTTATCGCTAAATGTTTTCCTCAAAGAATTGAATTATAGATACCAATGTGAGAAGTATACCGCACGATGCCAATCGAAACAAGAAGAATTTTCGAAAAACTGGTTCCTTTTAGAAAAGGCTATACATATACGCACGAGTCAACACAAATAAACTTGAGTGTCCTTAAAATTATCTCTTCACCAGTTCAAAAACTCACTCAACTACTATACCCAAGAAATACTATTACCGCCCAAGACCACAATGCCGTCTATAGTTAGATGTCGTACCGATGCGCCGTACACAGGAACAAAGTTCGAAAGATTTAAAATCTATATAAAAATGAACACATTATTCGATTGATCCCTATTCACATGTAAGTCACTGGGAGTGCATATGATGTACGGAAGGCGTGTAAATGA
This sequence comes from Siphonodentalium dalli, assembly GCA_032622095.1. Taxonomy (NCBI): domain Eukaryota; kingdom Metazoa; phylum Mollusca; class Scaphopoda; order Gadilida; family Siphonodentaliidae; genus Siphonodentalium; species Siphonodentalium dalli. Next base: position 116,699,369 of record CP136064.1, read on the forward strand.
AGTGAGCGAGATGTGAGAGAATTGGAAGAATGTAACTTTATATATAATAACATGTACCCTTGTCTGTATTACATTCATTCATTGATGTATGTTTATTCCAATAAAAAAAATCTAAAAAAACAAAAAAAAAAACAAAAAAAACAAGAGTTATGAAGGGCGTAGTTGTGTTTTCAAATATAATGCCAATACGACCACGAGCTCATTTTGCGCAATTATAAAATAAGCTCTATACATGAACGTAAACGCGGCGTTCAAAATAAGCACGGTATGTGCTTATTTCAATTCGAAATAAGCCCATATTTGCACAATTTATTCTACTTTTTCATCAATACGACTTACCAGATGCATGCACGCTCGCTCTTTATAATGTATTGTGTGCGGCCGCCACATTCAACGACATAACAGGCATGTAAGCAAGCTCACTGTGGGCTTATTTAAGAAAACTAAGTCCAATATGATTCTATGTGAATATATATAGGTCCAATTTGAACCTATTGGCACGAGGATATTTTGGGATTTTTAGATGGACTGGACAGGTGGCACAAGAAGGATCCACAATCACTGTGTAGACCCGTGCCTGTTGTGGTTATATATATCCACAGAGGTATTTTAGCAACATCAGATGGTATTATTCAGCCACACACGACCTTTGAACAGCCGTATGGGCGAACAAGCATGGTCTCCTGAAAACCAGAACATTATCTGCTTATAAAGAACTTGTTTTAGGTATAGTTAATCTGCTTAGAATCGCCTCATTTTGAGTCGATAACGTACTAAAAACGAGAGTATTTTACCCTCGACTTTTTTCAGATATACGCTCTGTAACATGTGATTTTACTGTGGCCCGCGTCATAAAACGAAATAACGGCTATGACTCCGTTATCTGCTTATATCAGAATCAAATAATCATAATAATAATAAACCGGTACATATTTCACGTTTAAGGTCGATTATGTACGTATTTGCGCGAGAATACATGTATGTTGAACTCTGTGATGTTTAGATGGACTATAATTGCAGGTACAAGAATAATCGACAGGTATAGCACTACATATTTTCGCCAAGCACGACTTAAGCCCAATTTGTGAACAAGAACCCTCAATGATAGCCCATTAGTTGCTGTGGTTATATATGTCTACATATAGGCGATTTAGCAACTGACTTATGACAAATGTTTGAACAGCTATATCGGAATAATATTATATGACCTTATTTGAGATTTTTAGATGAACTAGTGGCGGCACAAGAAAAATCCACGAGGAAAGTTCGTGGCTGCATGCTGTGGTTTCGCGTAATAGTGCGATTTTACAATGAAAAATTGCATATTCCCTCCCCAGTATTTTGACCCAACGAACGACTTACTACCAATGTTTTAAACAGCTGGACGAGTACACATAACATGGTTTGTAATTTTCAACATATTTTCGTACGAATGGGTTCATATTGCATGGACCTAATTAATCACATATGTTCATATTGGACTTATTTGATTCTCAAATATGCATGCCTGTAGTGGACATACATGTTATTCCGTTGGGTGGCACGGGCCACAGTACAAATAAGCACACTATGGGCTTATTCCATATTTAATAATCAGAGTAATTAGGTCCATATAGAGCGTATTTCAATTTTCAAATAATGCAAATAATGAGCTTATTTCGCGCAATTATAAATTACCCCGTATTGTGCTTATTTTCGCAAGAACAGCCTGTCCACGTGAAAAGAAGCACAATACAGGCTTATTTTGAATGTTGCGTTTTGGCCCATTTAGAACGTATATATTTGTGAAAATATGCTATAACATACGGGCATAAAACGCGGCTTTCATAATAAGCACGGTAAATGTTTATTTCAATACGAAATAAGCCCATATTGGTATTATTTAATCTACTTTTTCATCGATACTACTTTTGCATGGTCTTTATAAAAGTTTTTTCAGTGCGATCCAACCCATTCAACGGGTACATATAAGCTTAATATAGACTTATTTCCAAGATCAACCTGTGTAAACAGTAGGCCCAATTTCAACCAATTGGCATGAGAATTGGATCTTTAGATGGAACATTGCATCCTGTTCTCTAGAAAACACGCACACTATCTGCTCATAATATAAGCAGTTTTAGTTAGATAATCTGCTGAGTATCGCATAATTTTGAGTCGATAATGAACTGAAAATGATTCTGTTGTAGTCACATTATCGACTCATAATGACAGGTTCCTTATCTGCGGACAATGACACAAATAAACCAACTCACGATTTATCAGGTGCACACGTTGCAGAGTTTTGTAATTTTCAGATGGACTAGTGGCTACACACGAAGAATCAACAAGGATAGCACCGTGGTTGCTGTGGATATGCCAACAATATGATCTAGTTTGGTACTTTTAGATGAACTACATGTAGTGGCGGCATAAGAAGAATCCACACGGAGAGCCTCGTGCCTGTTATGGTTCTGCCAAAAAGTGCGATTTAGCAACGAAAATTAGCATTTGTTAGTACTATTTTGACCCCGCGAACAACTTACGTCCAGTGGTTCAAACAGCTAAACGGGCATACATGGCATTGTTTGTAATTTTTAACATATCCACGTACAAATGTGTTCATGTTGAACCTCAATATTCATATAGGTTCATATTCGACTTAATTGGTTCTCAAATAGGCCCTTTGTGGACTTATACCCGTATTCCGTTGAATGGTGCGGGCCACGTGCAGTGAAAACGCAAAATAAAGGAGGTACATCTGGTAAGTCTTGAGTTGGCTTATTCGTGTTATTTTCCAGTGTGTTGTCATAAACATAAGCACACTGCGGGCTTATTTCATATATAAATAGTCCCATGTAGGGATGTTTTAATAACATTAGGCCCATAGAGCGTATTTGATGTTTCAAATTATGCCAACATGAGCTTAGTTCGAGCAATTATAAAATCAGTCCATATCAACCTATGTAAATAGTTAGGCCCAATTTCAACCTATTGGCACGAGGATTGGATTTTTAGAATGAACAGTGCAGCCTGTTCTCCCGAAAAACTGCATATTATCTGCTTATAATATAATTTGTTTTAGTTATCGCATCGTTTTGAGTCGATAACTGAAAATGAGAGAGTTTTAATCACATTTCGACTCATCAGTAATGACTTCATTACAGGTTCGTTATCTGTCAACATATCCTCACGTAAATACGCACATAATCGACCTATAATGCGAAATAGGTACAACATGTGATTATATTATTCTGAAATACGCAGATAATGGATACATACTCGCTATTTGGTTTTATGGCGCGGCCACAGTAAAAAAAAAACATGTTAAAGAGCGTTCACATGCATAGTCGTGCGTTGGCTTCTTTATGACATTGTCCGCACATAATCTGCATAGAATCGACTCATTATGAGTCGATAATAATACTAAAATGCTCTCATTTTCAGCACATTATGGACTCCAAGTGAGGCGATTCTAAGCACGTTATCTACCTAAAGCAAGTTCTATTATAAGCAGATAATGTGCGGGTTATCGAGAGAATAGCTGTATCTGAGGACAATGAGACAAATAAACCAACTCACGACTTATCAGGTGTACGTTCTTTAAAATGTGCTTTCACTGTCGCCCGCGCCACAGAACGGAATAATGGAGGATTCCATCAACTAATTATTTAAAAATAAAATAATCAAATATGAACCTATTTGCAAATTATAGGTTGATTATGTGCGTATTAAAAATTAACTCAATGAAGAATTTTTTTTTATTTTAAATAACAAATTGTCATGTTTCTGACGATTGCCGCCAGTGGCGGGCTAACCTGCTAGTAGGATTATAATGGAGATAAGATTCACAATTAGGCCCATTGTGGACTTATATCGGTTATTCCGTTGAGTGCATGACCTGCAATGAAAACGCAAAATAAGGAACATAATCTGGTAAGTCGTGAACATAAGAACACTTATTTCATATTTAAATAGTCCCATATATAGGGCTGTTTTAATAACCAGAGTAATTGGGCCCATATAGAGCATATTTTATATTCAAATAATGCCAATTGAGCTTGTTTCGCCCAAATAAAAATAAACCCGTATTGTGCTTATTTTCTCGAGATTTTCCACCCTGTTCTCGTGAAAAGAAGCACAATACTGGCTTATTTTGAATATCGTGTTTTAGGCGCATATAGAGCGTAATTGAGAACAAAATACGCTATGTGCGTAAAACGCGGCGTTCAAAATAAGAACGGTATGGGGACATGACAATCTGCGGGATGGGATGGGATATGGGACAAAACGACAATCTGCGGGACAGAATTTCAAATTGCGTGGGACGGCCGATATCTCGAGGAATACAGGGCGTAGGGGGCTCATTTTGGTGTCTAACGAAATGCCCACATTCGCCCTATCCACACATATTAACCCCGCCACTGACCGGACACCAGAAGTTGCATTATTTGATCGACAACTGACCTAACATGGGGTGGAATTTGGGATAGCATGACAATCTGCGGGACGGGATTTTCAAATTGCGTGGGACGGCCGATATCTCGAGGAATACAGCGCGTAGAGGGCTCCTTTTGGTGTCTCACGAAAGGTCCACATTCGCCCTATCCACACATATTAACCCCGTCACTGACCGGACACCGCAAGTTACATTATTCGGCCGACAACTGACCTAACATAAAATGCCACAAACACGAAAAACTGCGTTCGACATTAATGTTTAGAATTTAGATTTCTCGATGAATACGCTAGCAAACAACAAGTTTTGGGTATCAAATAACGCAGTGGAATACTGTGCATTTAGCTACAATATGGCTGTTTTAGTGCGAATATTGTAATGGCGAACACGCAAACACGCGCCGATAAAACAGCTAAAAATAGACTCGATGTTTACAATTACAGGATCGATTTCAGCTGGTAAATTCAATATAATGGGACGTATGGTATATCAAAATGTAGGATTAGACACAGGGAATGTATTTTTTTTAAATGGGTCCCACCAGGCGGGGAAATTGTTACAGAAATTCGCTCCAAGATATTCTCACTTATTTTTATTTCAGTTGTGACTAAACGCCCAGATGCCGGAGCCCAGCGACTAAAACCCAAGTTACAAAATAGATCAACTGGTTTGAACGAATGAATATGTCAATGGTAAGACTATTCAAAAGAATATTCAAATCAAATAGTGTTTATCGACTTAAAAACTTATGTGTCCGCCATTCATATGCGGTGGATGTTCTCATATTATCTGCCAGTCATACACGGGGGAGGTTCTCATATGAACATATTATCTGCCGGTCATACGCGGTGGAGGTTCATATTATCCGCCGGTCATACGCGAGGGAAGTTCTCATTTTATCCTCCGGTCATACGCGGGGGAGGTTCTGATATGAACATATTATCTGCCGGTCATATGCGGTGGGGGTTCATATTATCCACCGGTCATACGCGAGGGAGGTTCTCATATTATACTCTGGTCATACGTTGGGGAGGTCCTCATATGAACATATTATCCGCCGGTCATATCCTCCCTCGGGTGTGACCGGTGGATAATATGAGAACCTCCCTCGCATATGACCGGTGGATAATATGTTCATATGAGAACCTCCACCATGTATGACCAGCAGATAATATGTTCATATGAGAACCTCCACCGCCTATGACCGGCGGATAATATGTTCATATCAGAACCTCCCCAACGTATGACCGGAGGATAATATGAGAACCTTCCTCGCGTATGACCGGCGGATAATATGAACCTCCACCGCGTATGACCGGCGGATAATATGTTCATATGAGAACCTCCCCAACGTATGACCGGAGGATAATATAAGAACCTCCCTCGCGTATGACCGGTGGATAATATGATAACCTCCCTCGCATATGACCGGCGGATAATATGAACCTCCACCGCGTATGACCGGCGGATAATATGTTCATATGAGAACCTCCCCAACGTATGACCGGAGGATAATATAAGAACCTCCCTCGCGTATGACCGGTGGATAATATGAGAACCTCCCTCGCGCATGACTGGTGGATAATATGAACCTCCACCGCGTATGACCGGCGGATAATATGTTCATATCAGAACCTCACCCACATATGATCGGAGGAAAATATGAGAACTTCCCTCGCGTATGACCGGAGGATAATATGAACCTCCACCGCATATGACCGGCGGATAATATGTTCATATGAGAACTTCCACCGTGTATGACCGGTGGATAATATGAACCTCCACCGCATATGACCGGCGGATAATATGTTCATATGAGAACTTCCACCGTGTATGACCGGTGGATAATATGAACCTCCACTGGCGAATAATATGTTCATATGAGAACCTCCGCAATGTATGACCGGAGGATATGAGAACATCCCTCGTGTATGACCGGCGGATAATATGAACCTCCACCGCGTATGACCGGCGGATAATATGTTCATATGAGAACCTCCCCAACGTATGACCGGAGGATAATATAAGAACCTCCCTCGCGTATGACCGGTGGATAATATGAGAACCTCCCTCGCATATGACCGGCGGATAATATGAACCTCCACCGCATATGACCGGCGGATAATATGTTCATATGAGAACCTCCCCAACGTATGACCGGAGGATTATATAAGAACCTCCCTCGCGTATGACCAGTGGATAATATGAGAACCTCCCTCGCGTATGACCGGCGGATAATATGAACCTCCACCGCGTATGACCGGCAGATAATATGTTCATATGAGAACCTCCCCTATGTATGACCGGATGATAATATGAGAACCTCCCTCACGTATAACCGGTGGATAATATGAGAACCTCCCTCGCGTATGACCGACATTTAATATGTTCATATGAGAACCTCCCCATCGTATGACCGGAGGATAATATGAGAACCTCCCTCGCGTATGACCGACAGTTAATATGTTCATATGAGAACCTCCCCATCGTATGACCGGTGGATAATATGAACCTCCACCGCATATGACCGGCAGATAATATGTTCATATCAGAACCTCCCCTGCGTATGACCGGAGGATAATAAGAAAACTTCCATCGCGTATGACCGGCGTATAATATGAACCTCCACCGTGTATGACCGGCAGATAATATGTTCATATGAGAACCTCCCCCGCGTATTACTGGGAGATAATATGAGAACTTCACCGCATATATGAATGGCGGACACATAAGTTTTTAAGTCTATACACACTTTTTGATTTGAATATTCTTTTGAATAGTCTTACCATTGACATATTCATTCGTTCAAACCAGTTGATCTATTTTGTAACTTGGCTTTTAGTCGCTGGGCTCCGGCATCTGGGCTTTTAGTCACAACTGAAATAAAAATAAGTGCGAATATCTTGGAGCGAATTTCTGCAACAATTTCACCGCCTGGTGGACCCATTTGGAAAAAAATACACTCCCTGTGTCTAATTCTACATTTTGATATACTATACGCCCCATTATATTGAATATACCGGCTGAAATCGATCCTGTAATTGTAAACATCGAGTCTATTTTTAGCTGTTTTATCGGAGCGTGTTTGCGTGTTCGCCATTACAATATTCGCACTAAAACAGCCATATTGTAGCTAAAAACGAATGCACAGTATTCCACTGCGTTACTTGATACCTAAAACTTGTTGTTTGCTAGTGTATTCATCGATAAATCTAAATTCTAAACATTAATGTCGAACGCAGTTTTTCGTGTTTGTGGCATTTTATGTTAGGTCAGTTGTCGACCGGATAATGTAACTTTCGATGTCCGGTCAGTGGCGGGGTTAATATGTGTGGATAGGGCGAATGTGGACCTTTCGTTAGACACCAAAAGTAGCCCTCTATGCGCTGTATTCCTCGAGATATCGGCCGTCCCACGCAATTTGAAAATCCTGTCCCGCAGATTGTCATGCTATCCCAAATTCCACCACATGTTAGGTCAGTTGTCGATCAAATAATGCAACTTCTGGTGTTTGGTTAGTGGCGGGGTTAATATGTGTGGATAGGGCGAACGTGGGACTTTCGTTAGACACCAAAATGAGGCCCCCTAAGCCCTGTATTCCTCGAGATATCCGCCGTCCCACGCAATTTGAAATTCTGTCCCGCAGATTGTCGTTTTGTCCCATATCCCATCCCATCCCGCAGATTGTCATGTCCCACGGTATGTGCATCCTTATTTCAATACGAAATTAAGCCTATATTGACACTAATCTACTTGTTTTCATCAATTAAAACTGACCAATTTCACACTCATTATAATGTGTATTCAGGGCGACCCACTCCATTCAACGGGAATACGGATTAAACTCAATATGGGCCTATTTCAGAGAAAAGAAATAAGTCCAATATGAACCTATATGTGAATAGTTAGGTCAAATTTTAACCCTTGTCTCATTGAACGGGTTGATGGGGACCATATGGGCGCTGATGGGTGGGCAGGCAGGAAGCTATATATATCCATTATTAATTCGCAGTCAACATAACTCATTTAGATATTAATGATAAACCAGTTATCACCCATGTGAATATCCAATGGGGAAATGACAAATATAAGCTTACAAAGCTTACAGTCAGATCCTTTTCTCATCTCTTATATGCTGGGACACACGTGTTAACATTTTGTAATAAATATATGTGTTGTAATTAAAATTGTATATGTATGTACACACTTGCTATTGAGAATAAAATATTGTTTACACTAAATTTGAACCTTGCGGCAAGAGGATATGTTGGGATGTTAGATGGATAAGTGAAAGTACAAGATGGATCCACTGACGACTACTAAACAGCTGGATGGACGTACACGACCTAGTTTGTAATTTTTAGATGGACTAGTGGCGACACAAGAAGAATCCACAAGGGCAGGAGATTTAACTATATATAGTATGGATGCATAAACAGTAAATCAGTGTTGTTCGTATGTTTGCATGATACATAAGTGAAAATAATTCAAAGTGCTTTAACAGTATCATGCATATAAAATATTGGCGGCGCTTATTGTTTTTTTCTTTAATTTTCGAGTCAATATAGGCCCACCATATGAGGGAAGCAAGCCCCAAGTAACACCTAATTCCCCTTTTACGACAATGGAAATGATATAGATCTGTGCAGATGACACTTTACTAACATACAATGGAGCTCCGGGAGGCAGACACAAATTCTTGAGATATGCATATGGTTATATGCTTTTTCTTCATTTTTCGAGTCTGTGTGCCCAGTAACCCCTAATTCCCGTTTTATGACCGGAAGTCGACTCTATCTGTACCATACAATGGTTTGAATACACATATAACTGGCACCATGTATAAATTTGTTAGAAACATTGAATATATGTTCAACATCGGGGTGGATAAACTCCGGCATATGTTCCATGCGTTTTGCAACTGTCACGAAGAGATATATCCCAAACAACAGCGATAAGTCCCAAAATCATCCAATTCGCCTTTCGGTATGGCCAATTAGTTCAGCATCGGGATAGGGGAGATCAGAGTCAATGCACTACTACTGATAATAATTACGAATAAGGTACTACGCCACTAGACTTTGTGTTATTTCTATCAGTTGTGTAACTTGTGTTGCCATACTAGAATTTGTGTTCTTTCTATCAGTTGTGTTGCCATATCCGTGGTTACGATTACTGTTTCGAGAAACCAAGCTAGCTGTACATGCACCAACGTAGTGTCGCGGTGGTGCAGTTCGCGACTATAGTGACGTCATGCATAAATTGTGTGAAGACGTCATGCGTACGAATCCCGCTCTGTCATTCAACGTCAAACGTAGGCTCGTACCTGGTTTCGTGCAACTCCACGACGTAACGTTCCACTAGGAATGAGTCAACGTCAAACGCAAGCTGAAAAAAAACCCAATGCTACGCAATGTCTGAACGCTGCCGGCACGTGTATTTTCTTAATTAAATCTAACATTTTTTATTGAAGTGTTTTGCAAGTTACAATTCATTCTGGCTTGATCTAGACCATTTTCAGATGAATATGGACAGTTCAGTTTCTCAGAATAATGCAGAATAAATTGTAACCTATAACAATTTCAAATAAATAAATGCGACATTTCTTCACATTACGTGTAGGTGCGGGCAGCGGTAAGTCATACGTATATAGGGGACTGAACTCTGCGTGCAGCTTGCGTCAAACGCTGCGCTGGTCGCCTTCGGCAAGAGATCTCATACTACAGTTGTCGAGGGGGGGCTCGTCCGTTAATCGAGTATATATCGAGGATATATATAGTCAGATGCTAATCCTGACGCGCCCATTAGCTACTCGGATAGCTTCCTCCTGAGGGAAGATTGTATAATCAACACCCCATATATGACCATTGAAACTAATAATTATGTCTGGCTATCGTCTGTGCATATACCCTTAACTTCCCTCCAAACGCATAGATCATTCCAATGTAGACTTAAAACTTTAGTATAGAAAATGTTAACCCATGGTTGACGATGCAAATTAAATTTCACAGATCTGATATGAGATTATGCGCTGGGATAATTATTCTAAGGTTGAAACTTGGAACACATCCCGACGAATGCCCTCTGGTTAGTATAAACTCACATGATATATAATTTGTGGATTTATGTATGAAAGTTTGCATCTATACAATGTAAATGCAGTAGATATGTACACACTGTTTTCACATGTTACACGTTACTTTTATCGCCATTAGAGAGGTTTTGCAAACGCACAGCTAGAAGCAACGATTACATTTAGGGCACTTCACCACCAAGAGTTATGCGTAAATTTTACATGTAACCACGAAGCCCTAACATACAAAACGGATAGGGTTTCAATTTGCTCGGTTTGTTCCAAAAACTGCTTAAATATACAGGCACTCAAGTCAACTACATGTAGGTTTGTTAGATCATACAGCCATCACATATTACACCTGCTGACAACTATCATCCATTGGTCGAATGTAATTATTGTGAACAGTGTGCTTTTTATGGTAGATCGTGCGAAGTGAAAATCACACTGCGCGCGATTATATATAGCCATGCATTCGTTGTCGAGCTCAATAATGCTCCTCGTCGTCGCCAGTTTTGTGAAACGAATTTGTTGGTATATATATCCTTAATGTAAGAATAAACGAAACCACACACCCCTTCATTCTCCATATCGGTTAGGGTTAGGGTTAGGGTTAGGGTTAGGTTTAGGGTTAGGGTTAGGGCTATGGTTAGGGCTACAGTACCAGCCAGAAGAAGTGGTATATTGAGGCGCGCCTTTATTGCGATATTGAGCGCGCTTAATTTTTAAAAAGGCGCGATTATAGCCCAATACCAAAAATCTGTCGCGCTTATTATTGAGCGTATAGTGTACATATAGCATTTACAGCTATATTTATAGATACAAATCTAAAACATTGCCTCTATTTATGCCAAACAATATAGAAGAAGCTATAATTTGCTTTAAATGTCACAATTTTGAGCGCAATATTAAGCGCGCGATATCGCAAAATTAAGCGCGAAATATTGCGATGTTTAAGCGCAAAATATTGCAATAATATTGCAAGCGGCACGCATATAAGCGTTTCCTCTTGCAATATTATTGCGATATCTGACGCGAAAATACCGCGCTCAATATACCACTTCTTGACTGGTACTGTAGGTATAGGGCTAGGGTTAGGGTTAAGTATTCTTACACGAAGGACATACACATTTTTGGCCCAAATAAATTTAACGACGACGAACATCTATAAACGTAGTCATTACTGCCATCACGAGCTTGCGAAACCTGTCTATTGAGGACATGACTCTTCGTATGACTGCAAGCCAACGGACCTAAGATTTCCACCTGTGACATATTTCACGAAACTTTCCAAAGAACACATTCCGTCATAGTTGAACACACAAAACTGTAGCTGCGCTGTGACGTCATCACCGTTGTAAAGGCACTTGATGTAATTTTTGTGAACCCCGAACCTCTCATCAATGGTGTACAGTTCTATAGTTAGTCTCGATGCGAATGGAGGTATCTCATTAATCGACACATGTAACGACGTGAGGAGTGCGGTCAACGTCATATCGTGGCCCGAGTAAAATGCAATTCGACCTTTCAAATGTCCCCGCGAAATACCAAAGAGGCGTGTTCCTATTTCCGACAGCATTGGATAGGATGCGATTTTAGCGAACCTAGTGAAGGCATCACTTGCAGACGACTTTGCATGCTGTTGTTTTGAAAGAAGCCGGTGAAGTCTAGCGACAAGGTCAAGGTCAATGCATTCGCCATGTTTGGTGCACGGTAGAGTCCGATTGTTGCACACGAAACCGATGAGGGAATCGAATAGTGGATGAGTTTGCGGAAGAATATTCAGGTGGAATAACTCTAACAATTTCCGTAGATCTTCCATCTGATCAGCACGATCTCGAGTGCTCGTTCGTGGAAATCTGTCGGCAATCTTTTTCAGTTTTATCAGATTACGGCAGGTTCCCTTGAAATGTTTTGGATACAAGTACGCGTTGGAACCCACGAAACTCAAATGCGATATATTAAACTGTGGAAGTAATCCATAGACAAAAGCTATGGCACTCTGGTACGTCCTCGAATATGTGGAACTTATTAGATCTATATGGTTGAAAGACATTTTACTCATCAGCTGCCATCTTTGTAAGTAAACTTTACCCAGATATTCACCCATCTTCATCATTTGAAGAGCACCGTTTCCGGTTAGCTGCGCAGGAATACATCGGTCCATGTTGGGATATAGTGCCCAGTTGCGGAAGTCGTCATGCGGTCCTTGTTTTCCGCGCTGTTTCTGCATCTCTGATGGGAATGCGTGAAGCTTGCGATTAGCTCGGACTGCACCTCTGTTGAAAGAACAGTTCATGTGAGACTCCGCCTCCTTTCTGAAGAAGGAAGAAACTGGGGACCGTTCACCGTGGCGGACGATGATGGTCACAGCAACCAACTTGTATCCAGGCGGAGCAATCCCTGAAATAATAGAAAAGTTGTTGAAGTGATTTGAAACACTTTGTTGCGACTCATGTGGAATAAACTTCCTCAACGCAGGTATATGTATTTCAATAAATTTTGTATCGAAATTGCCAGCGCAAAACGCCATTCTTTCATAAAATTAAATGGAAGTGCATGGCTCTCGAATCTTTCTCGTTTGTTTATCGGTGATTTCGATATAGCCCTGTGGTTAACGCGTCATCGACTAGTAATGATGTCAATACGCACCGGCGTGTGTTGGGGTGGGGGGGGGGGGGGGTTGTCACGAAACAATTCCAGGACACAAGGTTTTTTTTATTTTTTATTTTTCACACACCACACCGGGATCGCAAGTTCTTTCCTGTCAAAACTCGGACACTCACCTTTTCAACGCAAGTTTTTGTTCCTCTGGCAATTGGGGACCCACGCACAAAGTTGGATAAAAACTATGACGATAGCAGGACAAGGCTGACAAAGTGTGTGCAAGGATTTAACTAACCATGTATCCGGATAAAATGCGAAACATGTAAGCCTATAGTGGAAAGCTCAATAAATGTAAGAAAATCACTCATAAACAAAATTTATCAACACAGGTTAACCATTCATACCCACATGTTACCAACATCACCAGCATATATACATGCGACCAAGATGTGTATACACAGCAGGGCATTCTCTAACACGGTTTCTAGCCCCGACTATAGATGACTAAATTGTCGCCAATATAAAGTCGCTGTTTTAATTATAATGTTCCATCTGCAGTCTGCTCCAGATACCAATAACGTAAAATATTACAGGAATCCCGAAAACAAAAGTTGTTTTCCTGACAAAGATGTGTTTTGTAACAATAAGCAGTTATCATCAATTACTCCCGTTTTTTCCCCATACCATCTACCCATGAATATTTACTTATCCAGTGTGTGTTACACTAAATCATCTTCGGTGATTGGTCAACTACCAATTGGGTCATGCATATTATATCCAAATAAAACACAACATAACACAAACCGACGTCACATATTGTTGACCTAGACGACTAAAAGCGGTAAATAGAATAGTCACTGATATTTTAAGAGGGCCGACATAGACTAATCTAGCCATATATAATGCACATAGAATACTTGGCTAACTTACATTGCGGCATGGTATAATATCCAAAGTGCAAACATATTTCAGAAATAAATTAGCCGAGATTATAGAAGTTAATGAGGAACCAGAGTATCGCAAGAGCGTGGCAAAATACGCCCGTGGTATAATTTCAACAATGAGCCGTAACTCAAGTGAACATTGGCGGGCGGATCCCAAATTCGAAATTGACCTGTAATTTTTGCTAGTAAATCTATATACCAAATTTCAGTCCAGACTTACTGAAGTTATCATCCGGAAACGGGGAAAAAGCGAACGGACGGACGGATGGACGGACGGACCAATAAAATAATATGTCCCGATTTTGTTTCAATAGGCTGGTCTGAACACTGCCATCGCGTATAGGCCTACGTATGTATATGGAAACCGTACATAACATGCGGTTTTTATTTAAGACTTACCGGTTACAATTTATGCCGATTTATTCTGAGAACATGAAATGTCAAATATCCATTTCGAAATTGACTAGATCAAATCAGAATGAATTAATTGTAACATTAGATTTAGACTACATGTACATCCCGTATACTGAATTCTGTCTTGCGTGCAGTTTGCACTAAAAGAATAATATATTATGGTTATATTATGGTTATATGGATATCAATGTACCTTTTGAATTTGAAACTCAGATTTCCCGATCCCAGGTTCAACATTTACACAACTGGCTTTCATACATGTTCGTATGATGGGTGCAAGTTGTCTTGACATAATGCTAGTTGCATGGTCGTGCTAATTTAGCTAAGATGTTGGCATATGAAAAACAAACGATGACATTGACTGGAAAAATACTTACAATAACATATGTATTTTAAAATATTTAAATTAAGGTTGCGTTTGTTGTTTCCAAACTGACCATTATCAAGATGTTCAGACAATATAAGATCAACCCACAATAAACCAAGATGGCCGCTAAAATGGCGACCGAAATTTTAATGTTTTTTAATTTTTCACATTTTCCTCTTAAATCATTCAGAACAGTTCCTAAATGAACCAGTCAACGAGTAATTAGTATAGAAAGGGTTAATATAATATAAAATGTAAATCTTCTTGGATGTTTTATGGAGACATTGGCGTTTCTTCGAATGGCTGGGATTATAGTAATAAAGACCGCGAAAGTGACAAAATGGTAATTTGAGCAATATAACGGTATGGTATATATAGTGTCAATAAAGAATAATAATAATAACAAAAAAAGGTACTTTTTTTATTAAAGGCACTCAATCCGACCATACGACCCCATACCATCAATATACAACAACAACAACAACAACTTTCTCCAAATACGCTTTAGTTTATATCAGAATCGATTCATTGCAACAAAATAATGCTAAACACTGTCAACTATGTATCAAATTTCCCAAAATATGTTATTTATCAACATTTTGTTCAACAAAATATGGCCATATTATTACTAAAGTATCACGTGACCACGTGTTTCTGGGCCACATATTATTACACATCTCGAGAAATAAACTTCAAAAATCGATATCTGATCAATCTGAGCTTTGATGGATGGGTTCCTCGACTCGAATCAAATATTTTTTACACCGAAGCCAAATAAATAGTAATTTAGGAGCGTCTGATCGGATTGAGTACCTTTAACAGCTTCATGCTGCCCACCAACATCAAGGTAAATCAGCAGGACCCACCAACATCATTAACAGGTCTGAACACTTGGTCAGGGGTTGTTACCTTCGGTGCCATGCACTGGCAACTCCGGGGAGTTGCAATAACTGCGTGGTCCATCCGCAGTTAGTTCCGTCGGGGTTTCGTGCGATTGGATAGATGCCTTGTTTTCGCGGAAATCCCTTCCAACATCTTTTGGGGTGCTATGAGTTGAAGTCTCCCTGTTCCTTATCTCGTGGTGGGATCTGGGATCGCGTTCTTTTTCTGTAGAGTGTAGGCGTTTCTCCGAGAAATCGGGATATGCATTACTTTTCACATAGTACTGAGGTGTAAATTTAATGGGTCGGTGATTTCGATGGTATTCGTTGATCATCAGATCTGAAAATAAATACGGCATATACATACTGTTACATGTACATATCGTCTAATGAGAGCAACAATCCTCCAACAGATATATTTTTCAATAACCGAAACTTCAATAAACAACTTCATTTCAACACATATGTAATTGTGCATTGAAGAAACCAGTTACGGGTTAAGGGTCAGACGCACGTTTTGCTAAAATGTCCTGGTATTTCAAAAAGGATTTTTCTTTATCGCTTAACAATGTGACCTAATTATAGTTGATTGATCCCTGTTAGAGTGGACCACACTGCATATTAACATTTGTTTTCTTTGGGCTGGAATATTTGTGACTGCTTTATTCTTAATTATTATATATGGGGTATAATGCTCTATTATGCAATTGAAATCTAACTTAACATTAGTGCCTTCTCCCATACAGCCATGCCACTAAGCTATTTGGTGATTGGAGTTTTATGTGAAATTACTAAATATTCTAACAGTTCTTGGTGCCGAAAGGGACAACAAATAAAATAGTATGTTCGACCTCTCAAATGTATTAAGATCCATTTTTTGGTTACTTCTCAATAATTGCTCAGATTCTATATACAATGAAGATGATATGAAAAACTTGAGATTTTTTGCCACATAGATCCAGGGAAATTCTTTGTTGAAAATCTCTTTTTGGCTGGATTTATGCAAAACGTACGTCTCCCCCTTAAAGTGGTGCAGTTTGGCAGATTCATTTTGAGAAAATTTATGAAAATAGATGGCACTGAAGTGTGAAATGTATATGTCTTCCGTGACATATTTTCTATTGTATTAATTACCCCCCCCCTCTGTTAACTGGTATTCATGATTCAGTATGTGGGCCAGCCACCATCGGTAATGTGCACGTGATAGTTCAAAGTGAATATAATTTGAGGCTTCAAGCCGACAGTTGCCTTTAAGAAGATTCTGGATGGATACAAATCCACGTGAGCGTAAATCAGCCGCAAATCGCAATTATTTGAGCTAACCGTTCCAAAGAATCGAGTGAACTTTCTCCGGAGGCTGATAAACGTTCTTCATCGGTAGAAGATGGAAGCTCGTCGGCTCGGTATTAAATTCGGATAACGTATGATTACTGCTATCACTGGGACTCGTAATTGATATTATGTATGGGAATTCCGTCAGATTTGCGTGCACGGATTTTATAAATCGAGTTTCAGTCGTGTGGAGTCTTGTCACCATCGTCCAGGATGACATATCTTGTAATCAGGCGAAACAATCGCGTCCATTTGGCAGGTGGTTTCTTAGACTGGAAGTATGGGAACTCATCGAGTTGTGTGCTGACGAGTTGGTATTTTCACTGAGAATGGAATGATAGACAGGTTGAGTTACAAATGTATTGCTACAAACGACGTGTTGCTAGTTGCAACCAAATTCATTCGCGTCACGTGATCTTTGCGACCGCATGTACGCGGTATAACGCACCGACGCTCGTTTATAGGATGGAGGATTCTGAATGTTTCTATGTAAGACTATTACCTGATATTTTCTAAACTACGAAAGTCCGCAACTGGTGAAAAATTATCATGGATATAACACAAGCAGTCTGGAAGTAAAATGCGCACATACAGACAGACGGACGGGAAGACACATCCTGCTCTTTTATATAATAACTAGCATGTTAGCCCGATTTGACCTTGAATTGACAATTTTGTAGGTCAAGGTCAGGTCGTGGTCATGATTTGACCCGTCCAAAACACTCCCCGGACAAAAGTACAGAAATCCGCCAGTTTTACCCAATTTGACCTTGAATTGACCAGTTTGAAGGTCAATGTAACATAGGGGTCACGATTTGACCCGTCCGTGACACTTTCGGGACAAATGTACCCATAGGTAGCAAGTTTGGGCTCAATCGGTTGACCCGTCCCGACTTGACCATTTTGCTTCCATAGAATTTTTAACAGTGTATCGAAAATAATAACCATGGGGCCCAATATGAAGCAGCTTAGAAAACACCAAGAAGAGCTGAGCCCCAAAATTGATTAACACATGATTTCGCATTCAAATCGATTTATGTCGATAAAACTCTTATTTTTCAAAATTTCAAGCTGAGACTTCGTATGAGTGCGTGTAATACTTATATATTCTTAAAATGACACAGTCCAACACGTAATTATGTTTTAGATGGAAGAAATTAAATTTTTTCGATGCGAAATTTGAACATAGGATTTCCCATTAAAATCGATTTATGTCGATAAAACTCTTATTTTTCAAAATTTTATGCTGAGACTTGGTGTGTATGTGTGTAATACTTACATATTCTTAAAATGACAGAGTCCAACACGTAATTATGTTTTTGATAAAAGAAATTCATTTTTTTCGATGCTAAATTTCGAGCGATAACGTTGCGTTGAATTGTAAACAAACGCTCTTTTATAGCGACGCGTCATTTACAAATGCTCATTAAATTATCACTTGATTAACCACCGCAGTGCCGTTTTTTGTGACTGAGAGTGGAGAACGGGTGCTCTGAGCTTCTCCAAAACGCGACAACGACGGTGTCCGTGGTACCCTTAGATAGGAAGTTTGAGCTCAATCCGCGCAGCCGTTTTCGGTTCTATGAAGTACCCACATACACATATACACACATATATACGGAAGTCTCAAAATATATAGGAGACTAGCAGGTTAGCCCGCCACTGGCGTGGTTGGTCAGAAACATGACATATTTAAAAAAAAAAAAATTTCAATGAGTTAATTATGTTTTTTTAATCAAGAGGAATTATGATACGCGTCCCTAAAGAGGTATGCCAACAATGTCGTTGTTGTTGGCATTCACGGCTTGGGGGCCACCCGAAGATTCTCACATTGCCGTAAAGAGAAAATAGCATTGTGTGTTTTCTCGCCAACAAAGTCGAACAATGTCGTTGTTGTTGGCATTCACGGCTTGGGGGCCACCCGAAGATTCTCAAATTGCCGTAAAGAGAAAATAGCATTTGCGTGTATTTAGTAATTTTAACTAATTATTTTCTGGCCAACAAAGTCCAACATTTGTCGTTGTTGTTGGCATTCACGGCTTGGGGGCCACCCGAAGATTCGTGGAAGTCCCGTCAGATTATACGATGAAACAGCGAGAAATTAGCTTCTTCCAAGAGAAAACATATTTAAGTTAATCTCGCGTGCACCCCCATCACCAACGTGACAGAGAATATTGTTTGATCGAAAGCATTTGAATTAATTAATACGTCACAATACTCGCCTTGATGCTGGCTAATATATATTTGTCCGTGCTAGGTGTTGGGAATGTCGTCTTACACGCACACGCCCAGGCGTAAGAATCACATTACGCACATACGCTCTTTATTAACTACACTGCGGATAGGAACGCTCTTTAACTATCAACCGATTAACCCCCGCCGTGCCGTTTGCGGTGATTTTGATGATTGGGAGTGGAGAATGAATGCTCAGAGCTCGTCCAACATGCGACGTTGACGATCCCCGTGGGTGTTTACCCTTATATACGAAATTTGAGCTCGATCCGACCAGCCGTTTTCGATTCTATGAAGTACACATATACACACATATATATATACACGGAAGTCTCAAAATATATAGGAGTCTAGCAGGTTAGTCAGCCACTGGCGGCGTTCGTCAGAAACATGACAATTTTAATTTTTTTTAATTAATTTAATTTTTTAATTTAATTTTTTTTCTATATTTTTGAATTAATTTTTGGTTTTTCAATATTTTACCCGATTTGACCTTGAATTGCTCATTTTAAAGGTCAAGGTCACAATTTAACCCGTCCATGACACTTCCCGTAGGTAGCAAGTGAGAGCGCAATCGGTTCGAGTTTATAAAGGACACATGCACACATATATATAATTTGTGGGTACCCGTTTCGAGGTGAAAATCACATAGGGCGGAAAAACTGACCCGATCCGCGTTCCTAGGAAGCCCTAAGTACGTAAGAATCACACAACACGCATATATATAATTTGTGGGTACCCGTTTCAAGGTGAAAATCACCTAGGGCGGAAAAACTGACCCGATCCGCGTTCCTAGGAAGAATCACACAACACGCTCATGTCTGTATAATGACGCACACGGCGAGACCCAGACGTAAGAATCACATTGCGAAAACTAATAAAAATGTAGAGTTACGCCTCTTATATCAATACGCCGATGACTATAAAGAGCGTTAACCGGTTAAATCTCCCAATATGGAAGATATAAGGAGCGTTGGTGTGTTAACCCCCACGGTGCCATTTTTTGTGACTGGGAAGGGAGAAGCGGTGCTCTGAGCTTGTCCAAAATGCGACGTGGACGATCCCCGTGGGTTTTTACACCTGTACGAAATTTGAGCTCGATCCGCGCAGCCGTTTTCGATTCTATGAAGTACCCACACACACACACACACATATATATATATATATACGGAAGTCTCAAAATATATAGTAGACTAGCAGATTAGCCCGCCACTGGCGTGGTTCGTCTCATGGATTTGTTCGAAAAAGCAATTGCAACAGCTTCCGAGACACGTATGCTGCACCTAGGTGTACAATTTCGTCGAAATCAGCGAGTTTTACCCGATTTGACCTTGAATCGATCAGTAGGCTTCAATATTCGACACGGCAATTGACTGCCGTGGGCCACGGACTGTCGTAACAGTTGATAACATGTTCACATTCGGCGGATCGGGCACTGCGGTCAGTCAAAAAACATAACGCGCACGCTATAACTCCGGTATCACTAACGTACGCGGCACTGGAATGGTCAGGTTAACTTCCGCCTGAATCCACGTGGCGTGACGTAATTCACAACCACGTGTATTTACCTCGAAAGTGTTAAAATTGCGCGACCGCGACACACACAATGGGCCGATAATGGGCACGCATTCCCTGGCATTTCCCAGAAGATATTCATGGGGAGGTCAAGTGACCAATTTTGAAATTTGCTGGTCGCATTCGTCTGTAGGTCTGAGGAATTCTCGGCTAGATATTGTTACCCGACGTGCAAACCATCACCAACGCGACATGTGCTGCGTTCTAAAAATAGGTCGATTGCAGTGACGAAATATCAGTGCGACAGAGAATATTGTTTGATCGAAGCATTTGAATTAATACGTCGCAACACTCGCCTTGATGCTGGCTAATAGATAATTGTCCCATACGTCGCAATACTCGTCTTGATGCTGGCTAATAGATATTTGTCCCTGCTAGGTGTTGGGAATGTCGTCACACAACACGCTCATGTCTGCATACAGTCTTACATGCACACGCCCAGACCCAGACGTGAGAATGACATTACACATAAACGCTCTTTATAAACTACACTGCGGACAGGAACGCTCTTTAACTATCAGCGCTATTAACCACCGCAGTGCCGTTTTTTGTGATTGAGAGTGGAGAACGCGTGCTCTGAGCTTCTCCAAAACGCCGCAACGACGATTCCCGTGGGATTTTACATTTAGATGGGAAGTTTGAACTCAATCGAGCCAGCCGTTTTCGATTCTATGAAGTACACACATATATATATACGGAAGTCTCAAAATATATAGTACTAGCAGGTTAGCCCGCCACTGGCGGCAATAGTCAGAAACATGACAATTTTAATTTAATTTTGTGTTTTTCAATGAGTTAATTTTTTTGTTTTTCAGATTTTTTTAGTTTTTTTTTTAGTTAATTGTGCCTTTTTAATTTTGTTTTTCAATTTTACCCGATTTTTTTTGTTTTTTTCAATGAACCCGTCCATGACACTTCCCGTATTTAGCAAGTTTGAGCTCAATCGGTTCGAGTCTATAAAGGACACACACATATATATGACACTTCCCGTAGGTAGCAAGTTTGAGCTCAATCGGCATTCCCTGGAATTTCCCAGTCACCAACGCGGCGTAATTTTGTTACATATATAGAGACCAATTGTCCATCGGCTGTCATGTGTAGTAAAGATGTCATATAAGCCGACATTGCCGTGGGGATGCCCGTTCCTACACGCGTTTTCGATTCTATGAAGTACACACATACACACATATATATATATATATATATATATATATATATATATATATATATATATATGATTGGCAGATTCCAGTAGCGTTATAACGGTATATCTGGGGAGAAATCTGTGGCTATATTCGTGATTATCTGGGATGATTTCGGTATATAACTATATACTGTAAAAACAAAGCGCGCCATCCGTGCTCGCAGGGTTGGTCAGAAACAAATGTTTTTTAAATTTAATGTATGTTCCGTATATCTCTCTCAGATGCAAATAATGTTGAATGGCAAACAGACGCTCTTTATAGCGATGCGTCAAAAACAAACGCTCATTAAATAATCACTTGATTAACCCACGCCGTGCCTTTGCGGTGATTTGGGAGTGGATAAAGAGTGCTCAGAGCTTCTCCAAAACCCGACAACTACGGTGTTCGTGGATTTTTACCCTTAGATGGGAAGTTTGAACTCAATCGAGCCAACCGTTTTCGATTCTATGAAGTACACACACACGGAAGTCTCAAAATATATAGTATAGATAGATATAGATATGACGTGTGCTGGCAATTTTGATTAAATAGAGAGTAATAAATTAGTGCCGAGAATTGTACGTTAAATAATTTACGAGAGGCGAGAGAGTTTCTTACCTGAACGTAAGTAGAGTGAATTATTTAATGTAATTATTGGAACTAATTGATTACTCTATTTATTACACTTCTGCATCAATTTGGTTCGCAAAATTTGAATAAAACACCCACAATTAATGCATGAAAGTCCCGATGTGGAGAAAGATCAACAATCGAAAAATTCAGTCTGGACCAGTAAGCGACGTAACGCCAATGTAATGACGTCACAATAAGTGATATCATTCACCAGTGAAATTACCATTTTTAATTAACGACGTTTTCATGCAATGGAAATCGCGCATAGCAGTGTAATAAAAAAAAATTAATATTAAAAAAGTGCATGCTTTTAGCAAGTGTATTCGCTGTGCGCTCCAGCGGAGGGTTTCACATCACTTTAGTATATATATATGTTAATTCGCCGTTATACTAGATACTGGCTCTATGGCGCTCCGACGCTCTGTTCGCCGTCATGAGGAATTCATGACTCCACAAAAAGTGGGACAGACGTCATAATCGCAGGTGCACAGGTTCACATGGTACTAAATATATGTGCCAAATTTCAAAAACGACCTAAAAATGTAGGAATAAAAGCTCGGACAAAATTATGTATTGAAAACAATTTTCTAAGTCTAAGAAGGTGGGTAACTCCACCAAAAAAAGTCGGACAGACGTCATAATCGCAGGTGCACCGGTTCCCATGGTACTAAATATCTGTGCCAAGTTTAAAAACAATTGACATAAAAATGTCGGAATAAAAGCTCGGACAAAATTATATATGTTGCGAAAATTTTCTAAATCGAAAAAGGGGGATAACTCCACCAAAAAAAGTCGGACTGACATCAGAATCGCAGGTGCACAGGTTCCCATGGTGGTTGGTGTCTGTGCCACGGAAAATGACTGAGAAAAACTCCTGATAAATTTGTGTCCACGGACGACGGACGGACAAGCTGATTCCAGTATATCCCCCCCCAGCCCCCGTAACGAACCTCGGGATTCCACGCCAGTAACGCCAATCAGAACACTCTTATAATTGTAGTCACAAGATAAAAGTATCCAATCGACGTAATTACGTAACACAATAGGACGCAATTGGGGGGGGGGGGGGCTGTTCGATTGCAGGAATACTAATCACCCTTGATAAATCGATGAATAGTTTCTAACTCTCTAATATCTACTCAGAGTGTGGGTCCTAGACCGTTGCGCAATATTCACCCTGGTCAAGTGGTCCTGCTAATGTGCTATTATGCTGGTGGGTCCTGCTGAATTGCTATGATGCTGTTAGGGCAAACTGATGCAGTTACGAAAATGTACCGTTATTTATTCTGAAGTTGTAATTGTCGCGGTGTTTGACGAATCCGAGAGATTTGAGAAAATTCAGTGTCTATATGAAACATTCAAGAACATATATATTTTTGAAAAAAATGTGCTTCATGGTGTTTGCAAAACGACGTGGACAGTCATATCCTTTTTAGTCGATTTGCAACATCTAATACAACCAGTATTAATTATTTCGCAATATATATGTTTGTGAATGTTTCATACACATAATGTGCTTTCCTGGATATGTTCAGATTATCCGAACACTGCAAAAATGACCAACTTTACAAACAATAATGGCACTTTTTATTAACAACATCAGTTTGGCGTGACAACATCATATCAAGTCAACAGGACCCACCAGCAGCATAGCACATTAGCAGGACTATACAGTATACTTGACCAGGGGTAATATTAATGTCATTTAAAGGCCCAATTAGTTTTCAAATCACCAGATCACATTATACACAACATATTCCATATTCCATTTGAAAGAGGAAGCTCCAAAACATTGTATTATCAACTGATCCGGTCGAATAAAGTGGGAACATGTTGTTTTTGACGAGATACCGAGGTGTGTTATATGCTTAATTTTGATCCGGACTAGTGCTGTACTATAAAGTCTACTATTCTCTTAGTTTGAATTCTGATGCATTCTGGGTTGACAACGGGGGAAGTCTTGGAATTAATCTGAGATTTTCTAGCACTTGGTGGACACTCCTAGGCCACAGCTGTTCCGTATTCTAGTGGAATATATCTATGTTGGGTTCCTCTTCTAAATGGTATATACTATGGAATATGTTGTGTATAATGTAATCTGGGCATTCTAAAATTAAGTGGACCTTTAATATTTATGATATTACACAAGAAAGTTAAAAAGTTAGCACGCGATGTCGGAACATTAATCGATACTAATCGATAATCGATACATGTCATAAGCGTGTGGTTTTCGATTGTACGCCGATTAACAGGAAGCTGTTCGGCGACTGTTCGGAGTAACCCGATGGAGCATGCCTAGATATTGTATTGCAGATTAAAAGTGAATTGAATTACAAAGGAGATAAACTTACCCTGTTTCATTGGACATTTAAGCATGAAAACAGTCATTGAACTCGCCGCCAAGTCGAATATCAGTAAAGATACATAATCCGAATTAACGCTACTAAATTACTATTTCTTTGGCTTCGGTGGTCAAAAATATTTGATTCAAGTCGAGGAACCCACCCATCAAAGCTCAGATTTATCAGATATCAATTTTGGAAATCTTTCACCACCTGGAATATTTGGCAGCCTAGCAAATATTCCACGAGCCGACCGAAATACTCTCGATACCAAATTGCGTTTAACAAAATGTTCATATATAATACGTTTCGGAAAATATTTTATCATATGACTCAATCATTATTTACGTTGGCTATGTCATAAATCAATTTCATATCAATTACTAATTCATATCACCTTCCGATAATTTGATTGGTTTGTTGACAAAAAGTGTGTTCTGATTGGCTGAATGGCAGCCGGAGGCCGAGCCGCATCTCTGACTAAATGCAGGTCAAATTCGTGCGCGTCAATCAACGCGATGCCGAAATTCTCGCAATTATAATCTTGAAATATATAGTTTTGGACATTGTTATACGATAAATAGAATATGTAATTCGTATTTATCTAATAAACATACGATATAATGTCACAAACTGAGAACAGAATAGCGCACTATATCTTCGCGTGCATATTATTTCTGCTAGTTCACCAGGTGTAATTGGGCTTTCGGTGCAATGAAGTGACGTCACATTAACATTTTGCTGCCGATGTCATATAGCTATTTAGTGATTTGTGTGCGTTTTGGACATCATAATCAATTTATAGGTGTCATATGATAAATTGAATATGTAATTCGTGTTTCTCTCATATGATATTTATGAAACTCGTCACGAATTTTCAGTTTTCTCTCGCCGGAGGCTCGAGAAAACTGAACATTCTTAGACTCGTTTCATAAATATCATATGAGAGAAACACTCATTTCATATCCTCTATATACTAGAATTGACAGTGGTTAGTATTATTTATTTTTTTTGGTAAATAATCGATTTTGTAAACTAAAGCGTCATTTGAAGAAATGTTGTAGTTGTTGTTGGAATCTGATGATACGGGGACCATCGAATCGGATTTGTACAGCGCAAGTTTATCTCCGAATTAACGTGCTATCCCTGACAAACAATCACTACACAAAGGCCGGGCCAGTGTTCTCGCTGTCGGTTGTTTTTCGAAATTGGCCATACAATTTTCATTTGGCCAAACTTTTTTTTACCCCAAATAGACCGGCCCCAGATGAGGGTAGTGTCACACGAAAGGGTAGAAATTTTGACGCTATCTCCAATATTATCCTTGCGTCATGGGGGGTTCCAAAACACTGAGGTATCCAGGGCGGAACAGGTGGAAAATATATATATTTTTGACCTTTTTAGTGTTTTTGACTTGCAAATTTCAGTATAATCAGGATAACCAATAAAATAAGACAACTGTCGAATAAAATATACTTGAATATCAGATATTTATTCTATCTGGGTTGCTTAACATTTATGATGTGCAAAAAGTTATATTATCCAACAAGTTTTGTGAAAAATTCACGAAAATGCAAAAAAAAATGCATAAATTGCAGTGCTTTTTCAAAAAAGTTTTCCAGAAGATTTCCTATAAAATTTTCATATTTTGGTACAAAGCCCTCATTGGTGCATCAAATTTTCAGCATTATATACCTGATATAAACATCACAAGCAATGATATCCAATAAGCCGAGATATTTCAAAAAACTTAACCCACCCCCCTAAAACTGATTTTCTATCTGAAAATACCTGTCAAGTCAGAATAGCCCGTTTTCATTCCGTTTTGTTAACCAATTCAGAGTCTTGTCATATATCATGGAATTAGGATGTATCTGAGGAGGTTTATGTTATGGTAGAGTCTATTTTGTTTAAATATTTGATGTTTTGGGGGTAAATTGGCTAAAATTTTGATTATTTTTAAGTGAAATTTAAAAAAAATTCCCATGACTTTGTCAGTTTTATGGATACAGCTGCACAATATGCACCACAATAAGCATAAATTCTTCCCCAATATCAGACATGAAATGCTATAATCATGTACCAGACCAGAATTAAGAAATAAAGTAAAACTTAACCCCACCCCAAGATAGTGTTCTCAATGCTTTCATGTTTATGCTATACTAAACTCGAAAGGTCGTTCATACTAGTTGATAGAATTCATATCATAAATCGCAATAGTTCTGCCCACGGATTATGTAATCTCATCTTCACTGTCACTGTCAATTTCATCAAATGTGATGGTATCAGTCAATATAATTTCTGTGCAACATCTTACGGGAAGAATGGTTCAAACAACTCAGGCTGCCTATCGGTCGTCCATCTATGAAGTGCTACACCGGGAGTGGTTGATTTGGCAACGGTTGCAAGTCTCCACTGTTTTGCTATCATGTTGGCTCGTTTTGAGTGTAGAATTAAAGATTCCTCACATGGTGGAAGTGCAGGAAGGGCAACTACCCTTTGCTGATTCTCGAACTTCTGCTGGAACTTTACCTACCTAGCTTAATTCACTGTTCTCGAATGTCGACCATACACATGTATCAGGCACATGTTAACTCCTTGATTGTATTAAGCGTGTCACTGTCCAAAACTCAATTCGTTCCTAAATAAGCCATGACTTCCATATATCTTGATGGTCTTTCCACCAACTTCCAGAAGTGTTTTGTTTCCTTTTCGGAACAACGATGAAAGGTAATTATTACCTGTGAAGGAATGGAACCCAACAACTGCATTCTTCTGTATATTTGGCTGCTAAAATGTTGAAATGGTAGATATTGACCCAGCGTGTCCCACAATCGCTTACAAGTTATGGTTGATGTATAAAATTGGCTATTTTGCCTTCTAGACATTGAACACTAACATGTCTGATGCACCTTAGTTAATTGTTACTATTGTCACCACTGACATTACCAGAAATATTGGATTTTCACTCACAAACTTGACATAAATAACGGTACAAAAATGTTCAAGTAAAATGTAACTATGTTTGGTATGAAAGGTGTTTATTGTTTTGATCTATCTTAAATGTGTCACATTAATGTGTTTATAATCCAAATTACTCAAAATGGCTTCCAAAGTGGCAACCATTTTTTACATATATCCCGAACATTATTCTCTGCGTTTCCGAAAATGTAGCAAATTGTGACTCACTTGGTTAATTTACATGTTAGCTAATCAACTGACAACTAAATGTTCTATTCTGGTTGTCCCATTTCCTTAAGGGGCATAACAAATTAATTTTAAAGTTGCCTTATTTGGATTCCCCCCCCCCCCCCCCCCGAGAACCTCTTTTTGGATACTGGCTATATTTTTTTTAATAAATGGCCAGAACTTTGAAATGGAACTGAAATGAATCATAATCTGTGGCTATTCTGACCTATTAGGATAAAAATTGATCAACATGATACAGGATGGAGGTCAAGATGGCAATCAGGGAGGTACCGTGTGGTCATATGTGAGTTGAATATGTATAAAGGGAGTTATTGTATGGTCATGAATGATGGTAATAGGTGTACATGCTTAGCTATATGGTCATGAACGGGGTGGCCATGGTGAGATGTATAGGTATGCAAGGAGTGAGTGTATGGTCATATGTGAGGTGAATATGTATACATGGAGTGACTGTATGGTTGTACGGTTATGACTACCAAGTACATGTGTACACAATGTGGCTCAATGTACATTGCTGTGGTTTATGTAAATAACGAGAGTACATACATGGTCATATGTCTGTTTATGTATATATGGCGTGACTGTATGGTCATGGGTGGGATGTACAGTTGTACCTTGTGTGGCTGTATTGTCACAGGTAGGTGTATATGTATACATGTGTTGTCTGTATGATCATGGGTGGGTGAATGAATAGATATGCAGCTATGTGTAATGCGTATAGGTGTACATGGAATGGCGGTAGCCATAATGTGTATATGTGTACCTGATGTATGCTGAATGGTCATTGACAAGCGTGTGGATGGTCATGTGTGGATGTATATGTATATATCGAGTGGCTATATGATCATTGACGTGGCAAATACAGTGAGCGACTATGACCAATAGTGAGATGAATGTTTTCAGGGAGTGACTCTATGGCCATTGGTGAGGTGAACAGGTATACAAGGAGTGACTGTTTGATAATAAATGTGGTGAATAGGTATACAGGGGGTGACTAATATGGTCATGGGTCAGGTGTAGGAGTATACCTGGTGTGCCTGCATGGTCATGTGTAGGGTGTACGGGTATACACAAGTGTGGCTGTATGGTTATGGAAAGGTATGTGTATAAAATGAGTGGCTATATCGCCATTAGTGAGGTGCATATGTTTACCTGGAGTGATTCTATGGTCATGGTTGGGGGTATATGTATAGCTTGCGTGGCTATTTTGCCATGGGTTTGGTGAACATGTATACAGCGAGTGACGTGTGGCCAATGGTCAGGTGAATAGGTATACAATGATTGACTGTATGGTCACGAATGTGTTGCATAGGTACACAGGGGGTGACTATATGTTCATGGGTCATGTGTATGAGTATACCTAGTGTGCCTGCATGGTGACTCATGGCTGTATGGGCATGTGTGGGGTGTACGGGTATACACGAGAGTGGATATATATGGCCATGGGTGAGGGGTACGTATATAAAGCGAGTGGCTACATGGCCAATGGTGAGATGCATATGTATACACGGAGTGACTCTATGGTCATGGATGGGGTGTATATGTTTATCTTGTATGGCTATTTTGGCCATGACGAATATGATTCAATAGGTATTTGGGGATTGACCGTATGGCCAATGGTGAGATGAATAGGTATACAAAGGATTGACTTAGGATCATGAAAGTGGTGAATATGTATACAGGGCGTGACTATATGGTCATGGGTCAGGTGTTTATGTATAGAGTGACTATCTTGTCATTTGTGTTGTATTTATGTGTATATATGGAGTGACTGTATGTTACTGGGTTGGTTGCACACGTGTACCTTGGGTTGCTATTGCTTCCCACAATAACTCAACGATATATTAATCGATAGAGAGGTCATGTCAGAGAGTTCTCCATCTTGATGGCGTTTATGCACGATGGAGAAAACGTTAAATGATTTCCCCCTGATAATAGTTAATCAATTTTGATGGTAATGGGCAGGTGTTCCATTCCTTCACGTGTAATGATTACCTTCCAAAAAGGAAAACAATCTTGTCTGGAAGTTGCTGGAAATACGATCAAAATATATGGAAGTCATGGCATATTTAGGAACGAACTGGGTTTTGGACAGTGACACGCTTACTACACTTGATGAGTTAGCGTTGTAATGTTTTTATTATGTCTTTGCTGTTTATCACAGAACAAAAGTACATTAGTAAACATGATATATATTGATAACTTATGAGTTAGTTGGTTTTATATACATACATATTTACACGCTAAGTCCACCTATGCGTGTATAGACATGATATAAACAATGCATAATGTCATGCTATATGCTATTGATATATATATGCAGTATACTCTGTCCAATGCCTTAAGTTGCGACGGGCAGAAAGCATTAAATGATTTCCATTTTCAATTTGGACTTATAATATAATTTCGTTGATAATCTAAATATATTTCGTATCGTGTGTATTAGACGCACGTATTAAATACCAAGTTAAAACTATTTAACTGTGTGCGTACGGTGTAATACAATGTGTCGAATGTGATCTATGAATGC
Source organism: Siphonodentalium dalli (assembly GCA_032622095.1). Lineage (NCBI taxonomy): Eukaryota > Metazoa > Mollusca > Scaphopoda > Gadilida > Siphonodentaliidae > Siphonodentalium > Siphonodentalium dalli. The sequence continues at coordinate 116,730,131 of CP136064.1, forward strand.
AAGCTTATCGATTCCGATATCAGCTTTCCGGGAAGAACTGATATCAGAAGCACATAAGCTCATTCAGGATATATGTCTCCGATAGTTCACGCCAGTTTCATGTGTCACACAGTGCCTGTTTAATAAATATACATACCCTCTTCATAATTTCTAGATTATCAATAGACAGAAGACCAATACATTTATCAAGGTTGGGAAGCTCCCAATAATACGATAGTATGAATTTTTCTCTGATAGCCTGGAATTTTTTGCATACGATAATAAAATGGTATTCATCACCAAGACACTCCCCACATGCGGAGCAGAGTCTTTGTTCTCGTGACACGGCTTTCCACCTACAACTCTCAATGGCCCAACGATGGTTTGTTGTTCTAATCTTTGTCATGTATTCTGCCAGATATCTGGGCAATATTAGCAAATAGCCATTCATTGTAAGGTCTGACTTTATTTCTTTGTAAAGGATACCCTTTGACGAAGAAAGAATATTTTGGCGCCATATTGACTTGTCATGTCCATTTTAAATTGTCTGATGGTCCCCTTGGACAAGGGAGAGTTAGCTGAGCATGAACTTTTGGCATTCACCTCTTCGAAAATGACCTGTATAAATTCAATTCATTTCAAATAAGTACCGGGAGACTCAGATAACACTCGTGACAATTTATATAGTTTCTTCACCAGATTTGAATCATTTTCAGAAACGGTTCTTGACCAAAATGCCAGTGCACGGCATTTTATCTCAATTCCAAGTGGGTGTCGTCCTGTTTCTCCGTACACCATGTAATTCGGTGTACTGGACTTCATACCAAGTAGAATGTTGCAAAATTTAAGTGGACGAATTCGATGTCCTTGGTGGGCTCATAACACCATACCTCACTCCCATTTAGCAATATCGGGGCTATTTTGTAATCAAAGAGAGTTAACATTATATCTAAAGGGAGATCTAGCGATCTCACCTTATTAAATAAAGCATACATTGCTTTCAAGGCAATGTTCTTGTTTTCTTTAATAGATCTACAGAAACGACCATTGTAGAAAAATTTAACGCCTAAATATGTGAATTCCTTCGTGATTTCTAGTGCATGTCCTTTAAAGGCACGTGAGGTCTTAGTTGTCGAAAATATTCATATTTGTTCCAATCACCGTAAACAGAAAAAACAGTAAAACTCATACAGTTTCGTTCATATATACCATGACCATCGCGTAAACAGCATGTTATCATACAGACTTACTATATTTTACCTAAGCAAGAGCCTGATTGTGTTACAGAAGACAGCACAATGCTACTGGCTAATCACACACAAATGGCATAAACGCTCTTTATTAGTTCCATATCAGGAATTCACCCACAAAGAACGCTCTTTATGTTTACCATCATAATATAAACAAACACCAGAAAAGTAACTTTTTATGCTTTTGTTTACATAACAATGGTCAACCATATGACAATAACATACTGTTTATGCGATATTTCTTATTTGTATATGGACAAAGTCTGTCTACATTTTGATGTTCTTTCTGTTTGTGGCGGTTTTTGATGGTTGGAAATATTTTCACAGGATACCCACCGCCAAGGCCAACCGTACCTTTAAATATAAATATCGGAAGATTTTTTTGCATTTTTTTGCAAAAAATTACAACTTTTGTTTTCTTTGTATTAACTTCGAGTTTCCATGCATCTGAATAGTCAGCAAATGCTTGGAGTCCTCGATGTATACTACGTTCGTTATCAGCCATCAATACAGTGTCATCAGCATATAACATACATAACTAGAATGCACTCACTGGAGCTGCCTATACTTGCGCCCATCACACATTTGGCATGTTGTGTGGTATCTTGCCAACAACAGTTTGAACCACGGGTACTGGCCCCTCGTTTGAGAGATCGATAACAAAAATCTAGATATCAAATCTCTGTTCATCCATCGCTGAAATAGTTGTGTGTACGGACATAATATCCCTGTTATGATGATATGGACCCCAGTTGGCTGCATATTAGGAACGATAACTCTATCCGATCTAATTACAGGTGAGACATATTGGTAGTGTTTTTTACCTGTTAACCAACTATCAGATTTAGGCCACTCCGATGCATGGTGTATTATCTACATGTATATTACGTGAGGACCTTGATGGGGATAGCTTCAGTCTTGAATGTTAAAGTGACACACTGCGCTCGCTGAACGAAGTCTCTCCATGTGAACGATGTATTATCTACATGTATATCACGTGATGACCTCGATGAACGATGGGCAGCTTCCGCCCTGAATATTAAAGGGACAAAATGCACTCAGTATTTGAATATTAAAGGGACAATAGGCTCTCACGCGGGATGATTGTTAAAGTGACACAAGGCACTCACTATGGATGAATGTTAAAGTGACACTAGACACTCACTGTGAGATAATGTTAAAGTGACATTCGCATTGAAAACTTCAAAAACTTCAAACGCGTTGACGTGCGCGTTACTAGGACTGACCCGCAGTTTATAAGGTATACGTCTTGGATGGTAATTTGGCGCCTATAAAAATTACTAAGTTTTTTGAAATTTGTGAATTTTTTGAAATTTGTGAAGTTTTAGAAATTTTATAAAGTTTTTGAAATTTTTGAAGTTTTTGAAATTTTTGAAATTTTTGAAATTTTTGAAATTTTTGAAGTTTTTGAAATTTTTGAAGTTTTTGAAGTTTTTGAAGTTTTTGAAATTTTTGAAATTTTTGAAATTTTTGAAATTTTTCAATATTGTTCATTTATGAACGATTTATTACCAAAATAAAAACAGATAACAATGCAAATTAAGTATATATGTGGATTTAAATTACAATTGATGCAACCATTTCATATTAGCGCGTGTTCATTTTTTTACAATATGTACTTCTGGTATGACGTAACATATTCACGGAAGGACAGACAAAGATCCGAACCGAAAACATTACTTGCGTCCAGCATGGACTGGCGCAAGTAATAATTTAACATATATTCCAATTTTCTCTTGAAAAAGATCACTCAAGTGTGTCAAACCGTCTATAGCACAGTCAGATGTGCATGTGCCATATATGTTCAACGTTCGAGAAAAGTGAATAAAGCTAGGCGGATAATGTTCCAGCAGAAGTTCGAGAATCAGCAGAAGGTACTTGATCTTTCTGGCGTTTCTGCACTTCCACCATGTGAGGAATCTTTCATTCTACACTCAAAACGAGCCAACATGATAGCAAAACAGTGGAGACTTGCAACCGTTGCCAAATCAACCACTCCCGGTGTAGCACTTCATAGATGGACGACCGATAGGCAGCCTGAGTTGTTTGAACCATTCTTACCGTAAGATGTTGCACAGAAATTATATTGACTGATACCATCACATTTGATGAAATTGACAGTGACAGTGAAGATGAGATTACATAATCCGTGGGCAGAACTATTGCGATTTATTATATGAATTCTATCAACTAGAATGAACGACCTTTCGAGTTTAGTATAGCATAACATTGAAAGCATTGAGAACACTATCTTGGGGTAGGGTTAAGTTTTACTTTATTTCTTAATTCTGGCCTGGTACATGATTATAGCAAATCATGTCTGATATTGGGGATGAATTCATGCTTATTGTGGTGCATGTTGTGCAGCTGTATCCATAAAACTGATAAAGTCATGGGAATTTTTCAGAAATTTTGTACTTAAAAATAATATTTTTTTTAGCTAATTTACCAACAACAAAAAAATAAACATAAAAAATAGACTCTACCATAACATAAACCTCCTCAGATACATCTTAGTTCCATTATATAGGATAAGACACTGAATTGGTTAACAAAACGGAACGAAAACGGGTTATTCTGACTTGACAGGTATTTTCAGATAGAAAATAAGTTTCATGGGGGTGGGTTAAGTTTTGGAAATATCTCGGCTTGTTGGATATCATTGCTTGTGATGTTGATATTAATAAATCAGGTATATAATGCTGAAAATTTTGATGCACCAATGAGAGCTTTATACCAAAAAATTTAAATTTTATAGGAAATCTTCTGGAAAACTTTTTTGAAAAAGCACTGCAATTTATGCATTTTTTTTAGCATTTTCGCGAATTTTTCACATAAATTGTTGGATAATATAACTTTTTGCACATAATAAATGTTAAGCAACCCAGATAGAATAAATATCTGATATTCAAGTATAGTTTATTCAACATTTGTCTTATTTTATTGGTTTTCCTGATTATACTGAAATTTGCAGCTCAAAAACACCAAAAATGTCAAAAAATATATTTCCCACCTGCTCAGCCCTGGATACCTCAGTGTTTTGGAACCCCCCATGGGGCAAGGATAATTGGAGATAGCGTCAACATTTCTACCCTTTCGTGTGACACTACCCTCATCTGGGGGCCGGTCTAAAAATGGAGACGGAAAGCTAATTCAAAAGCTCTGAATAGATCGACATTTCCGACGAAGTTGGGTAACGAAAGTATATCTTTAAGGACCACAAAACACCGACTGAAAACTATATGGTACTCACGATATAAGAGATAACCGATTAGCACCAGTGTCGCCAAGATAAAACTATATGGTACTCACGATATAAGAGATAACCGATTAGCACCAGTGTCGCCAAGATTATTCCCACGAAGCAGCGGATAATGAAGTTGTTTACCATTGAATACTAGTCTGCCGACTCATTCGAAATATCCACTGACAGGCATTTAATCCAGCGTTACGAATATAACTCGATAAACGATTTATAACAAACAGCCTGGGGTCAATACTATGAAACTTTTTCTTTGTAAGAATCTACAATTGTTTGTAAGAAATAACAATTTATCAATCCGCCAATACTATGAACCTACGATTACAAACATAAATCACAAATAGTACGTGTTCTTTGTATTTACAAATATCTCCAATCACAAAGAATGTTCGAGTACTATGAAACATAATTTTTCAGTTTTCGCACCCTTAACACGGATAATATATATATCTATGATACGCAGGGAAAATATTTTGTCAGCTGGAAATTTCAAGTACAACCCACAGGGACGTCGCGACAAGGGGGTTGGGTTATGTTTCTCGCTCCAAACATTTTATCAACACGTTCAACAGCTGGAAATTTGATACCTGAAACAACATGAATTGGAAATTTTACAACAACAATAGGTTGAACTTGTTCTGTTATTTTGTTTTTTCCAACAATTTATTAGGGGGTATGTTTTGTTTTAGACCAACATTTGCATATTTACCTCCTTTGGTCAAAAGTTTGGATTGAAATGGCCTATATTAGAAATTGTCAAACCTTATGGTGTGTCAGCTTGGGTGTGATGTAGCAGTATGTGTTCCTTGTAACTACTGAAATTACCCAATTTATTGAAAGTTACAACGTTAAGAACTTGTCTAGAATGTCTATACAGGGTGTCAAACATAAATTGTCGATTTTCACATCCTTAAACCAGAGCATATAACCATCTGATTCGCAGGGATGTAGCCCCCTTATGAAAATGTGTTATCAATGGAAATCTCATAAACAGGGACATGGCGATAGTGGTCTTGGGGACACGATGCCTGGCACATTACAGCTGTTCAGAATAGGATGGGGCGAGTAGCCGCCAAATCGTATGAGTCACAACATCTCTGACAAAAGTTAGTGATTAATACAAATAGTGAGTGATACTTGCGGATTATAGCCAACATTAGCATGTAACATGTACTTACCATAATCAATGATATATCCAAGAATGGATAAAAATGACGCGTGTTCCCAATGTGAGTATGATTTTTCGCTCAAGAATGCATTGCGGATTATCCTTTGAGTTTCAATCGTCGACGCGAATGCATTTGGTCACGGTAAAGGACACGAATACGAAGATGCAAGCACAGTTTTCATAAATGACTAGAGCATAAATGCAGTGACGTGGCAAGATGCTCTCTTTTTTTTTCCAAACGTCGATATCCAACTGTGTATCCCCACCCCTCAATTATAAACAATTATAAAATTGTTTACCCCGGTTGGCTTCTGATTTTCAAGCTGTAACAGTAAGTTGTGCACCCCCGCCCCTTGGATTGGACATATTGACTAAATATGACTAACTTAGTGTTAGTCACAAACGTTTTGAGTAACTTTGGTCAATTATTGGAATTATTTGCACATAATTCAGCAAATTTAATTTACGCCTTCCAATTGACTAAGAAAAGTCCCCATTTCTTAGTCGTTATGACTAACATCACCCTAGTAATTTTGATTAATGTTATGCCTCAGTCATGTTGGCTGAACTAAGTCAGTCATCCTGAGGTTTTGTTTTGTTATCAACGTAGAAAAATTAAAATACTTTCCTCTTGATATACGATTCCATCGTTATGTGGAATTTATAGGCATTTTTTTTTTCAAAGGGTGCATATGGAAATTATAGGATGGACACCCCGTCGCCAAACTGAGCCCATATAGCCACGTCCCTATCTAGATATATTATAAGATATCGGAGCAGTTTGAAATTAAAAAATTACACTCCTATTGGTTTGGTTTGGTTTATTAGGGTTTATCGACGTTCTAGCCGCTATGCCACACGCGACGTTGTCAATTTTACGGATGGAGGAAAGACCACGCAGAGGCTCGATTTCACCGAGAAATCGTCCCACTGCGTGTATAAACCACCGACCCCCGGAAAGCAACTGACAAACTTGCCCAGATACACGATTCCGGTCACCCTCCATATGACGGGGTTAGAACCAGCTTCGTCAGCACTGGACGGCATGTAACGGTGTAGTGCACCTGTCATTCTACCGACTGGCACTCTACCGCACCACTCCTATAACCGAAACCATTAACACGTCCCTGCTTCGATACACCCCTCCCGATAAAATGGAGCCACGTTACTGCCTCGATGTGTTATGATAAGAGTAGCGGATCAGTTTGAAATAATAGGATGGTCACAATATATATAATGCTATACCATCAAAATAATATTTTATTTTCACAAACTGAATGGTTGTAAATTTGTAATTTGTAAAAACAATGATACCAAAATGTTTGTAGTACTCGGTATTACACTGACTTGTACTTACATACACACACTACAAACGAACCGTTTAATTGTTAACTTGCGCAGACAAGTGGTCATCAACTTAGCAATCCGTGAACCGATTGGATAGCTCTGATAAGCGTTCACCTCTCAACTTATGATTGGTTATTTCTTTTGTAACTTTGGCCCGCCGTGATTCAATATAGTGTTAATCACTCACAGGCAAAGGCTTGTCCGTAAGCAATCTACAATAATCAACAGTAGATCTTTGTGAAATTTGCGAGATTTTGTTAGCTCATCGTTTCATAGTACCGGCGTTCTCACTAATCACAATATGATAGCACGCATTGTAACTTCCCCATATAAATTGTTGTCAGTTATTTTAGCTCTATATACATGTCCGTCTAATTTGAACTGGTATTCAGATAACACTGATAACATGTGCATGGGAGCAGAGTGGGGAGTTAGTTTTTTCTAAGTTTTACAACTGCCTTTTAGGGGTTTCACCTCTCGCCCAGTCTAAGGTATTACAATAATACGGCTAAATTTTCCCTGTACTATGAAACCACTGTGATCGTTAACACAAATTTGTAATTACAAATTAATAAATACAATTTGTATTTACAGGTATAAAATTGTTCATAGGATAGGATAGGATAGGATAGGATATTTTATTTGCAATACACATATCTATTACATAATAGTGGCGAAAATTATGGAAAATTATGTCGTATATTGTGGGGGATGGCATAGTCTGGCAAGACTGTCTTCCTGCCATCCCCAGTATGGTGAATATATAAACTAATAACAATAGTAAGATGGCTTCGGGTGAGCCGTGCACATATTGTGTATATGTAATTTATAAGTTTAGGGCTTAGTTAAAGAGTGTGTGAAATTGGATACTACCCGAGGGCTGTTCAATATCATGTGTATGGTTCAAATTCAGATGAGGTGGTAGTATTTTTGGCGGATGAGGATACAGGGACTACTGATTCGTTTGGTTGGTGTTTACATTGAAACCGTCATGTGACACTTCGGGATACGATCTGGGGGCAGTCTGGGCATCCTCGATTTTTGCATTTGATATTGTTAGAATATGCGCTTATTATTTTTTCTGTGATGTGTTTTTTGAATACGTGCCTACTTTGAGTTTTAGTCATGGTGTTATCTAAATTGTTCCATGAAGTTGGGAATGCATGAAACGGTAGCTGTCCGGAAAATGTGGTTCTTGGGGTTTTGAGGAATAGTGGGCGCTGTTGTCTAGTATCGGGTCCGGCAATACGTTTAGTGAACATTTGCGAGAAAGATTCAGGTAAGCGGTTGTAATACCAATCATGCATAAATAGAGTAGTATGGACTTTGTGAAGGTCGTATACCTTTAAGATTTTCTCTTTTTTAAATAAAGGTTCGGTATGGCTCCTGTACTTTTTATTGCACACAATTCGTATCGCTCTTTTTTGTAATAAAAAGACTCGTTTTCATAGTATTGACCCCTGGTGATGATCAGATCACAAACTTGAAGTGCAGAACTATATATAAATTGATCCGTGCACCTGTTTTGTAGAAGTCCGCAAACCACATGAGCTGGGAACATGTTTACATTGTTGTTTTGTGTCTATTGCGATAATAATCATTAGATTATTCTTTGACTTTCTGAGGAAATTTAAATCAAATACACAGTTGACAGCAACAGGCCTTCATATATATATATATATATATATATCTTAGATATAATTCGTCAAAATTAATGTACTGCGAAAAATCAATCTGAGAAACTCCTTCGCTCATATTCAAAATGAGATGTAAGTGTATATCAAATTCTTCGTGTGAGTATAACAACGCTGGGAGAGCTTAGATAATGCTATGATGATATCCACGCTGGGAGAGCTTCTGCGTATCGCACTGCTGTAATCAAAATTAGTTGCAGCGATGAGTGGGATATCGCCTACTTCGAGAGGATCCTCCACAAAACTCACATTTGAGACGCGATTCGAGCTATCCAAATTAACACATGCTGACAAATACTAGTACATGTAGAATAATTTATATAGAAAACACATCTATTCCGTATGCTGCACGGTACATTGCGAACAATAAACTTTGAAGTGCAAGATTCAAACGCGATTCAAAACATTAATATCCAGTTATTGCCAGGTTAATCAAGTTGAAAACAATTGCAGTTGGTGCACGATATATAAGCTGTGTCGCTTAATTGGGTCCATGTAATTCGTGGCCATTTTACAAGAGTTGTCAACTATAACAACACTATTGTGTATCCCGGAGAAAGCGCGGAGTAATGCAATTTGTATAATCTTGAATAAAAAGCACTCGACTCGAGCATCCGACTTGGCACAATGCATGCGTGGATTCGATTCCACGTAATAGAACGATATGGGAGGCCAAATTCACATTTATTAATAATTGAGCTGAAGCGCAATTCATAATTAATTGCGCTGAAGCGCAATTAATTTTTCATATATGGCTAAACCCCCCAGTTAATTAATGAATAAATCCAATAGAAAAATATTTTCCCAACTAAATCAGAAGGTACTGGTATTGCGAGTCGCCCCAACTAATACAGAAGCTAATGGCATGCTATTGCAAGTCGCCCTCACTGAAACAGAAGATAATTATATTGTGAGTCTATCTGACTAAAACAGAAGTCGCGAGTCACCCTGAAGTATACAGAATATAATGGTATCCAATTTTTATTTGAGTTCAGGACAAAATGTCAGGTACCAGATGAGTGGTGCCTGACATTTGAAAATGGCACCTGACATATTATTTCTCTGTAGCCTATGCTATTGCCCAAACTTACTAGTATTGTAGTAAGTAATAATCTATCATCCGATTTACATGGAAAAAATCTTGTTTGCTGGTACGTCTGTATATTATCAGTGCTATCTTCTGTAATTTTTGTGTGAACAGAACTGAAGAAATCTGTCAATTATTTCGAACATTACCGGAATTTCCAAAACCTACATCGTACAACAAAAACCGAAACGAAATACAGAAGTATGACACTGCCTGATATTATAGTCTCACGATCCACTGTGAGGAATGGAGAAAAATACTACGCCCATGGCTGATAAACACAAGTTTTACGCAACAAAATTCATTTGATAAGATTTTCAGACAATGCCACGACATTAACCCCGATCGAAAAATATCTACTACCTTAAATTCCGCCATATTCCGGTGCTAGTTTTTAGAACAACTGTTTTTCCAGATATTATTTTTATTGCCGGGGAATCCCAGCGCCCACACAGAAAAATAATTTCGATTAGTGCCGGTTTTTTTAATTTTTTAATTTTAATTTAAAAAAAAAAAATTATTTAGCAGAAAGAATGACAAAGAGAGAAAGACACAAATTCACAGACATTCATTCTCTCAATCCAAGGCTTGGAAGAGTGAGACTCTACCATGCCCTGGCCTACTTTCTTACATATAATTCTAAAATATTTAAAGGCACACAGTGTGTTTGGATAATTTTACCAAAGAGTGTTCAGGTTAAAAGTTAATTTTAGGCTACGCTGGTATAATTTATTTTTCTCCAGAAAATTGGCTCTATTTTGCTACAACCATGCTGATAACATAATTTTTTGTTTTTTGTTTTGTTTTGTTTTTCTTCAAAATATTTGGTTACATGTAGTATTTAAAGTTTGTATAATCAAAGTTCCAAACACTATGTGCAGTTTTAAATATTTTTACATTCTGAATTTACCAAAAAAAACAATATAAATAGACAATCTAACATATTGCAACTGTATTGCAAATATTGTAGTTGTTGTAATAATTGGTTCGACAGCACTCGGGGAAAATACACAACGCTCTCTTGATGTTTCGGACTGTAGCTGAACAAAAATTGTGGTATTGTTAAGCAAACCGGCATATCTATTGACGTTCTCGGGGAATATGATTGGAAAGTAAAAATGATCGGTGTACTGAAATTGTACAGATATTGTATAAGTGTCTTCCGCTCGGGTACCAGGTAATTGATTTCTTTTGTGTGTTGTCCAGTCATTGTTAAGCTCGGGGTGTACTTTGTGCCTGAAAAATCTTGTTTTCAATTACACTATTATTGAATTTTTAAGGCATTTCGAAGTGTCAGCCATTGGTTATCGAATTCATAGTTCATGTTACATTTTGCGTTGTATCTCTCCCATTCATACCTAAATTGAAGATCACAAAGGAACGGTCGAAGTGATAGTTGTGTGGGCGTGAATTTTGTTCTATATATATATTGTTTCAGCACTAGTAGGAACAGATTACTTTTTGAATTTTTGTATTCATGATCTATGCCAATAATTATATTCTTTTTTGTTAGATCAATGATTGGTTGTTTCTTGCCCATGTTTCAATTTCTATCATAAAGGTTTTGACGTGGGGACAGTCCCAGAAAATGTGAGAAATGGTTTCCTGTACGCTATGACAACGATTGCAAAAATCGTCGACTCGAAGGTTAGCCACCTTCAGAAATTTATTGGTACTAATAATTCGTGTGTTTATTCTGAATTGGAGCCACTGTAATTTCGTATCCGTTGTCGTTTTAAAGGGCATGCTCAAATATTCTTCCCAATTTTCTATTTTCTCGCCAAATTTGGATTCCCATTTTTGACATGCATTCGGCATGGTTTTCTCATTTGATAGAATTTTATAAAATAATTGACAGCCTTTTACACAACGGAGTATCGGAATGAGATTGTTTGGTATACATGGGTAGGGTATACGGATTAAGGGTTGGTTAAGAGAACTTGCCAATGACATAATCTGACGCTTCATGCTGTTGATTGTTATGAAATCAACGCGGATGTTGAAAGTTGCATAAAGTGTGCGTGGGGTATGGAATGTATTATCCGATTGGAATAGATCATTTATAAAATATATTCCGGCATCTCTCCACGATTTAAAGTTGATCGACGAACCTCCGATTTTTATTTTCGGATTATTCCATACAGTTGAGGCCATAATACTATTATTTGAATTATTTAATCGCATAAATTTACACCATGCTGAGAAAACATCTCTCCAGAATGGATTTGCGAACTTGTCTGTTTGCTTTACAATATAATTTGGGTGATAAGTGAGAAAGAGTGGGTCTTTTAAAAAAGAATTGCCATTGCATAGTGAGGCCCATTTCGATTGTTTGCAAACCAAGCGTCTAATCCAGCTAATTTTCATGGCGCTATCAAAGTTTTCAACATTAATCATCTTCAAACCTCCGTACATATATTCGGTACATAATTGTTTTCTTTTTATTCTATCGCGTTTGGAATTCCAGATGAAATTATATAGAATGGTATTTATGGTCTTCAAAAATGCTTTATCTGGACTTGGGAGGGTTATAAATAGGTGTGTCAATTTTGGTAAGATAAGGGATTTAACAACTGTTATTCTACCTAACGGGGTCAGGAGTCTGTGTTTCCAAATTTTTGTGATCTTTTCTATATCTTCGAGTTTATAATTGTAGTTTATATTCATGATTGTTAAATTAGTGTCGAAATGTATCCCTAGAAAATTAAAAGTGTTTACAGTAGACAGGTTTAATTCCTTAAGAACTTGTCTTATTTTAGTATGTGACCCTATCCCTATCCATGATGCTTGACACTTTTCCGGATTTATGCGCAGACCCGATACCCGAGCAAATTCGTTCAGTGTTAAGTACGATTCGCGTAGACTATTTTCAGAACCATCAAGACTGAGCGTCGTGTCGTCCGCATATTGTGTTATTTTATACTCTGAACCACCGAGTAATATCCCTTTAATTGTATTGTTTTGGCGTATCATCAGCGCCAAAACTTCAGCACAGAGGAGAAAGATATACGGTGATATTGGGTCACCCTGGCGGCAGCCTCTACCTAGCATTATTTTTATCGCCGGGGAATCCCAGCGCCCACACAGAAAAATAATTTCGATTAGTGCCGGTATTCTTGCAAAAAGAAGTCGCCCAACGCGACAATAAAGGCTACCCAAACAACCACATATAGAAACTTCAAATATAACAGACGAGCATCACGACCAGCGTATTCAGATTTGCGTCGGGAAATAATAATGCCAATATTATGTACAGTGCTTAGCCAATGCAATTTTCGTACCCGACAAAACAGAAGCCTTGAGAAGGTACAGGTATTGCAAGTCACCCCGACTAATACAGAAGGTAATGCTATTGCGAGTCTCCACGATTTATAGAGAACATAAATAATAAAACAGAAGGAAATGCTATCGTGAATTGCCCTGATCACTAATACATAAGGCAATGGCAATGCCATCACTGGCATCAGGAGCCGCCCCGATTCATACAGATGTTAATGGTATCATGAGTCACCCTGACTAAAACAGAAAGTATATACCGGTATCGCAAGTTACCCCGACTAATACAGAAGGTAATGCTATCACGAGTCGCCCTGATTAAAACAGAACATAATGCTATTGCAAGTCGCCATGACACTGACTAATCAATCCTATCGAGAGTAGCCCAAACAAATAAAGAAGATAATCCAAAAGTGAATCACCTCGACTAATACAGAACATAATGCTATCGCGAGTCGGCCCAACTAAAACAGAAGATAATGCTATTACGAGTAGCCCCGACTAAAACAGAAGCTAATTCTATTGCGAGTCTTCACGATTAATGGAGAATGTAATGCTATCACGAGTAGCACCGACTAAAACAGAAGGAAATATGCTATTGTGAGTACCCCTGATTAATACAGAAGGCCGGTGCTATCACGAGTCGGCCCGATTCATACAGATTATAATGTTATCATGAGTTGCCCCGACTAAAACCGAAGGTATCGGTGTCGCAAGTTACCCCGACTAATACATAAGGTAATGCTATCGAGAGTCACACCGACTAAAACAGAAGGAAATGTTTTGTGAGTCGCCCTGAAGGGAACGCTATTATGTGGTGCGGCAGGGGAAACTTAGTCTCCTTGCCTCTATTCCTTCTGTATGTGACTGAAGACTTGTAAAGAATTTTCTGAAGCGCAATTGAATTGCTTGGGTAGTATGTGAAAAATTAATTGCGCTGAAGCGCAATTAATTTTGAATTGCGCTGAAGCGCAATTGAATTGCGCTGAAGCGCAATTGGTACGTGGATATCCCATATCTATTCAGGGATGTAAGCTTGTAACAATAATTGCGCTTCAGCGCAATTGATATTAATCAAGCTGGATTGCGCTTCAGCGCAATTGAATTGTGCTTCAGCGCAATTGAATTAATAAATGTGAATTTGGCCTCCCATAGATCGAACGCAATGTCCGCCACTGCATGACTCGAAGTAGTACACAATTTTCGACTATGAAAACCTATATATAGTATAGTTACACGCATTTATCACATTTAGGGCAACACTAGAATCGATTAATTGCCAAACCAAATCGCCAAAAATCGCCAAAACCTGTTATTTATCAACATTTTGTTTAACGAAATGTTGCCGGTTTGTCAAATATCTGACACAAAAACAAAAAAGCTTGATTTTAGAGTTATCCATCTTCATCCGCAATTTGGTCAGAGACCCTCTTCTCGTCGATCGTTTATCGGGCCACTTCAATGTCTGTGGTGAAAAATAATTGATTTCAAAAATCGATATCAGATCACTCTGAACTTTGGGTGGGTTCCTCGACTCGAACAAAATATATTTGACCGCCGAAGCCAAGGAGATAGTAATTTGCGAGCGTTAATCCGGGTTATGCATCTTTAACGGTGTTGGCATGTAGGCCTACATGTATGTACATGTACTTCCGACACATTACATGGTTTACAGATGTCGGCTCTGAATTCGAATGTACATGTATTCCAGTGTCTATATATGAATGTGCACTAATTGTTATACAATTCGTGAAATCGTCATTCTTTCCATAAACGACAGATTATATAGTATGGTGGAGTATTTTAAAATTTTGTTTTCACTGCACCAAGGAAATTAAGTTTACTGTTTTCGACACAACAACCCCTTATATATCGACATGTCACCAGCCCTGTCTGAAGTGATCTTTTAATCTATTTGCGAAAACATTGCGATCACTGAATTGTTTTTGATTTACATTGTTGGTGATACCCTTACAAACCCAAAACCATATTGTTAGAGACTGCCCTTTATGTATGTCAGCATGAAAAGTTTTAGTTGCCTGCAGTCATGTTATTTATTTGTTATTTTTTACCAAATGACCACCTTTAAGCCCCCGCCTCAGATAGATTAAATGGTTATTTAATTCGATATCAGAGAGCTCTAACAATATGCCCTATCACTAACTCGCGGCCATTTTTGATCCACCAGGTCCGGTTCCGTATGTGATTTTACTTAACTTTCCATATATGGAAGTCATGAATAATTCAAAAGCTCCATATATGGAAATGCTACTCCAAAACTTTGACATGTAGAACTGAAACCACAGAACCGGCGCTGGATGAATCTATGAAACCACGGAACCGGACCTGGTGGATCCAAAATGGCCGCGAGTTAGTGATAGGGCATATAATTTTATAAGGGTTTCTCTGTTCGTTTATCCAAACCATGTATCAATATTGAGCGTTCATGTGACTTCTGTGCAGAATGTTGAATTTTTTTTAATAAATAAATATATATCAATGATTCCAGTAAGTCGTTTGGAGAATGTAAAATCCGAGTGAATATTATGGGCGTATTTCAAGAACACATATTTATCGACCAACTTTGGACCTCTGAGCATGACAAAAGAAAGAATCACCACTCAACAGTCAGGGTTAATGGACGAGCTACTGGGCATTCTTAAACTAGATGGCCGAGGCCGCAGGCCGAGACCATTTAGTTGACGAATGTCCAGTCGCGATATCATTAAAGGTGGATTATCTCTTTGTAAACATGTGTTATATAGTTACCGGGGCATAAAATATTATATTTGAATCGAAGACTCCTGTCCGGAAATGCTTCTATCGATTAATATTAATTTTATTTCGAATATTTTCTGGTCTAAAAAGGTGTGTTTGTTCAGCTAACCAACAATAGTGGTTACTGTTAACAGAGACCAGAAATTATATTGTGCAATTTTTTCACAAATAAACGTTAATTATACTCATTATCGCTTATATCTGTGGAACAAAACAATACAAACAACCAATCTGTGACATTTGACATTCGTTGCGTAGCCGTAGGAAAAGCCCAGTGCTCTATATCGCAATACGGTCTCATCCGAATGGTCGGTTCTAAAAATAGTAACATAAACGGGCCCGATTTAATATTCGAAATAAAATCAATATTTATTGATAGAAGCTTTTCCGGACATAGGTCTTCAGTTCATATCTATTATTTTATACCCACGCAACTATTTAAAATTTGTTATTTAAAGAGATAATCCATCTTTAACCGATATAAACACAGTGTTATAATATATAAGAAGAAATAACATTTATACAGATGAAAAATTCCGATAAATCTCGACAAATGAGACGTTTACGAACGTTTTTTCGGGAAAATATAATTCCTTGGCTGACAACAAAAACACGCCCCTTGACGCGGCTCGCGTGACTGGAAATTGAATGTCCATTGACGATTTAATTATCTGACGTAAAACACAGTTTCGCATCTGCTTTATCGGTCCGGTTGTACAGAGCGGAACAATAAATGCATTATTTTGACAATAATTGAGCATTGTTTCAACAATACATGTAACTGAGCTTTCTGAAGAAAAAAAAGTAATAGCTATGCGTTCTCACAATAAGAGCTTGATTTTGATGTATTAAGCTGCCCAATCGGAGCAACATTGTGAAAGGGGGGACATATATAGGGACCGTGTTTTAAATATGCGTATAATACTATGAATGAATGCTTTATTGCGTAAGCTACCATTTAAGGTAGAACAATGCAGAACATATATACACAAGAAAACCATAATCAGAAAAGGTAACGCACTCAAGGTCATATATTATATACCTATGATTGTAATTATAAAATAGAAAATATATTGGTTTCGCAAATGACCAACTCAGAATTCCGTTAAAATAACAATAACAACCAGCACCTAATTAACGAACCGGTGGCCGACTCGACCGTCTCCGACCACAACCCCCAGTGGGCTGCAGAACGAAAAATGTCTATAAAAGTTGAAATATAAGTCTTACAAATTATCTTTTTCATTTCTTTTATTTGTAGTTGGCATAGCTTGTCACAAAGGACAATAAACGAAATTGAAATTCCTAACTACACCTTTTACCGGACTCGGACTCAGGGTCGGAGTTCGACTTTTAAATCCGTCCAAAAAATTCCCATTTCTATAAATAAAATCCCCCAGCGCCCAGGATAACAAGAATCTCTACATTATAGTATACGCGCGAAACAATAGTACGGTATAACATCACATGTCACACGTATATATACGCGTAAAGAACCGGGCGAAGATCGCGCTATGTGTGCATTATGTTTATATATACTCACAAATCGAGAGGAATGAAATGACCCATATCACAAAACAAAAGGTTAGAAATCGCCTTCGGATAAACAGGAAGCATTTCATGTTAGCGCCTTTGTCGCTGAAGTATCCTCAAGTCCGTGTCTCATTCCATTCCAACGCGATGACAGCTGTCCGGTATTCTGCGCCCTCTGTTGGTTTGTTCGTGTCGCCAAACGCTGCTTGTATTGTTTCAGAGGGCATCGCTCTTTATTGTGTGGTCTGGAGTAATCAGTATCTCAGAATAATTGTCATCTGTAATACAGGTCGATAAGAGCGATTTCAATGTCATTGCCATGATTTCCTCGGACATCGGGATTGGATGGATTCACTGCATGTATAACAGAAAAATCAACTACCCATACTACTTTATGGTTGTGAAATCTGTGGTGATTGGGACAATTCAATACTAGAACCCAATTCAATTACTAGAAGTAAAATTTATCTATTCCTGCACACATGCAACTCTTCGATACACTTGTACTAACCATACTACTTTATGGTTGTGAAAACTGTGGTGATGGAGGCAATTCAATACTAGAACGTGTTCGCCGAAGTTCTGCAAGTTGCAGTTGAGAATAATGGATTCAACCCCCAATTATGCAATTAAAAAATTAACTCAACATTATGATACAAATGAAGCCTCCTCTCATGGATGCAAGACAATAAGCTAGTTCGTGATTGAAGAGTTGTGTGAAATTATTAATTATTTTAGCATTTCTTGTTACCCCGAAAGGGACAAAAAGGTTAAATAATAACTTCAACCTTCAACTTCAACTGCTCACATTCGCGCCATTCTCATATTCTACACGTAAGACTACGGTTGAATTGTAGTAACTTAAACTACCACAAATACGCGAACTTCCTAACTGACAACCCGTATTGTGTATGCGGTGATCTCGAGGACAGCGAACATGTTCTACTGCATTGTATAACATACTCTATACAGAGAACCGCATTGTTAAATACGTTATCTGAAAAATGTGACCCAACAACAGAAATACTTCTACGTGGGTCATCCGACCTTTCATACGAAACCAATTCTATAATCGCCATAGAAGTTCAAAAGTACATAAAGAATACCAAACGTTTTTCTTAAATGACAATCCCACATACGAGTCTGGAAAAACAAAACAAAACAAAACAAAAAACAAACAAATGTGACTGATGATTGATACGCCGCGAAGAAGAAAACACCACAAGGGTTGTCCGTGTATTGGGGTGTCCTCATCAACAGCAAACCATACCATTCCAAATGCTATACTTTCTTTTCCTCCCTAAAATCTATAATCTAATTTGATACATCCGTCATACGATTTCATACCTCTTTTCTATCTGAAACAAATCGCATTTCCTCTGTATCCTCACTAACACATTCAAGTTAATATTACGTTTATACTAACACCACCATCCTCCATAGTTCTACGTTAATACAAGAAAACTGAAATATCCTATCGTCACCCCCTTCCCACCACGCGTGCATATAATATAATCTCTTTCTCGACGAGCTTGTTATCAACACCTGATAACAAAGACTCATCCTTTGATATTGGCTGCTCCCGCATGGTGAGATGGGGTAAATCATCCACGGAAACGACCCATATAAGCACATACGCTTGCTGTCGGATCCGATCCATGAAATCTTGATTCATCCTATATTTGTAATTGTATATATAATGAAATTACATGGAATAAATACTGTTTAAACTAAAAAACTAACTTCAACAAATGTACTAAAACAATTATTTTTTCGTTTTATAATAATTGCTCAGATCCCTTTTGCAGTGAAGATGATGATATGCGAAATTTAAGATTTTTCGTCAGATAGATCCAGGGAAATTCTTTGTGGAAAATCTCTTGCCACTTTTGGCTGGATTTATGCAAGATGTGCGTCTCCCCTTAATATTTCCAAATGAATGAAAGCTTTAATAACTCAATCATGAATTAAAGGCCCACTTAATTTTCGAACCCCCAGATAATCTATTATATATTTTGAAAGATCTGTGTGTGTGTAAGTTTATGTGTAAGTTTGTGTGTAAGTTTGTGTGTTTGAAATCGATGGACTCGAAAACGACTATGCCAATTTCAATGAAATTTGGTATTTTAGGGTATTTTCGGCCGGAGACGAACATAGGCATATTTATTTGTCCGTGCGAGGTCAACTTTTCACGTGCGGAGGTCAAATCTATTTTTACGCCGTTTTGCGCTAATATATTTCAGTTCGGTGCTCACAAATCGATTCGATATAGCGCGAATAATAAATTGCCAGTCATATAATTTGCACGGTTAGAATCTGTGTGGCTTCATCTTTCCAACGATATATAATATGTATGTATCCGTTTTAGTTATCTGCCTCAATTATTAGGGAGAAGTGGTGCGATCTTTTATCAGGATAAAATCAATGCGTAACTTCTATGACGTCGTCAGAGGTCATACAGTTAGATCACGTTAACTCTCACCCTGCCGATGCATTTGACTGTGTCGCGTTAACTCATCACCGGCCGAGGTATCCGCAAATGACATTGGGCTATATATCTCGGAAACGGGTGTAGCTATCGACTTGAATTTGGTATGTGAATGTATCTTGCCCCGGATACGAATTTTATCGGGTCGCCGAGCACGTGCGACACCAGCTTCGCGCATGCGCAGACCAGATCTAGGAAACGGGTGGAGCAATCGACTTGAAATTTGGTTTTTGAATAGCCCGGACGAAGTCGGGTCACCTTCTAGTTTTATATAAAATATATGCCATATTATGTACCATTTGAAAGAGGAAACTCCAAAACATTGTATTATCAACTTATTCGATGTAATAAACTGTGAAGATGTTGTTTTGGTTGAGATACCGACTTGGTGTTCTGTGCTAAAGTTTCATTATTTTCAATGGAAGGGGAATAACTATATCTTAAGATATAGATTTAGTCCCCTTCCATTGTAATGACATTTTTAGTTTTAATTATGTTGCATTCTGGGGGCCATAACGGGGGAAATGATTTCAGCTGTTTTCTATTTCTCTGTGGGCATCTTCTGAGACACAGGCGTTTCAAATGGTGATGAATTATAGTATTTTAATCATATTTTATGGCATATATTGTTATTAAAACCGTATATTAAGGCACTATAAAAAATAATCGGTGACTCGAAAATTAAATGGTCCTTTAACATAAATAATAATACACTTTTTACAACATATAGGCATCGTAATCTTCAGTTTGTCCTCATCGTCGTCATCATCGTCGACTTCATGCTATAAGAGATCCATCTATTTCCACAGAAAACCACACGGAAACTGTATCTGTATCGGACCCAAGCTATAAGAGTGCAAAGGCGGCATAACACTGTCGGACTGACACGCTATCCCATAAATAGGCTTCCGTGCTTATCCTTACTTCCGAGCATTTAATTTCCACGTGCTTAATTATGTATGACGTTTTGTAGACCCTATTATCTTTATCTCTTCTCAGCTATGACCCAACAGGGAATCACTTTTTTATGCACAATAAAGTCCCCTTTGTATGCAAATAATCACTGACACGGTCGGTGGAAAATTGGTTTATTTTTTATTAATAGTGCGTATAAAATGGCTTATGGAAGCAAATGAGAAAAAGAACAATCTTCCGCTGCTCGGCCCCAAACATTCTTAAAGGGTTACACCTGTATAGTTTTTCTCAGTCATTATCGATGACCGCAAATCCACTGAGCACGTTGTCGAAAAGGCATAATATGTCTTAAAACAAGATGTTTAAAACGCTACATAATAAACTTTTTAGATGGCACAGAAAAGACAAGATTAGCAATTTTACGCAATCGGTGTTAATTTTAAGTCTCGATCGTTGCCATGGCAACATGAACTTTTTGAGCTATGACGACCCTCTAGTATCGGACATAGTGTTTCAAAGCAGTTCAAGAGTAGGGCCCATACTTGCAATATCAACTGTAAATTCGATTATGTCCACTATTGAACTAAAAAGTATCTAATTAGTGTAAATAATGGCTTTCCCCTAGCAAACCTGACACACAAATATCATGTTCCCAGCAAACCTGGCACTGAATGAGTTAAATATGCTACTTAATAAACTGGTTGTCCCAGTACATTATGAGGCATGACAAGTTCATTTTAAGGGGTGCAGTATGGATTTTGTCGAAAACTGCTTTTGGGATTCTGTCCATAATATGATCCTCCTCAGTTCCGTTTTAACGTTCCGCCCATTTCCGTTCAAAGAACATGGACATAATCCCAAAAGACGTTTTCGGCAAAATCCATACTGCATCCCTTAAAATGAATTTGTCGTACCTCATAAGGTTTTCTGTGACAACCATAATATAAGATTAAGTTGTCAGTTGAATAAGTAGCATGTTTAATAACCAAGTGAGTCACAATTTGCTACCTTCTCGGAACAGCAGAGAATAATGTTCGGAATAAATGTGACAAATCACTTTTTTTTTAACCAAATATGGTTGCCATTTTGCAACCATCTTGAGTAATATTGTCTAAAACACCTCAATGTGACACATTTAAGACATATCAAAATAAAAGCACATTCGATGCCAAAGATAGTTCCATTTTACTTGAAAAAATTGTCCAAACCTGAAAGTGATATTTTGCCGATTTTGATGCCAAATTTGTAAAAAAAATAAAATCCCATAATTCTGGTAATTTCAGTGGTTAAAATAGTAAAACTTAATCAAGGTGAATCAGAAATGACTAGCATTCAATGTATATAAGATAGAATAGTGACGCGCGTGGATACTCTTGAAACCAAAGTCAATAACATTTTTGAAATATATGATGAACATTATAGATTCGCAAATGGAATTTCATCTGATTTGACCGATTTTAAAATGTGCAATAAACGTGATAACAAACATGTATCCAAGGATGTAACAGAGCTTGAGCTAAGGTGTAATGAGTTAGACAGGAAAATAGCTAGCCAATCTGGATCGATTGCTTCACTCAGTGACACAATGAAGAAAAAACTAACACCTACGGATAGAGCTACACAGGAAGCAACAAAGGAATTTCTAAAATTCACGGAAAAGGCCGTCGATGTTTTAAGTACAAAAACATTTAATAAAATGAGTGAATTCGCTGACTCGCTACAAAAGTCTTTGTTGTATATAAACCAATGTCAATCTGACATATCCCGTGGCATCTTGCAATTTTGTGACTCCTCTGCAAACAACACTTTTGATGGGAAATCACCTACTTCTCGGCAATCCCCGAAATCATCGCCTATCTCGGTAAAGGAAACAGCCTCTCAGACAGCTTATCGTAAGGAATCGTACTTGGAAGACATCACTGTTGAAGATTCCCCTGGTGAATCAAGGGGTGCTGCCACAAAATATCGCCACACCAATACAAGTAAACCTGAGGAAAACTTTGATCGACGACGACGTGCATCTGACAGCAGTGATCGTTCTCATTATTCTCATAATCAACGCTATCGGAAATTTATGCATCAAAAACATGATAATCCCATGAAGACAGCTCGTCTCTTTGTTACTAACCTGCCATTAAATTGTGATGCTAATGTTTTGAATTCCTATTTGGAAAAGTATGACATTCCGTACACCATCATCAGAATTTTCAGGACACGACGTTCTAGTTACACATCGGCAAGAATCAATGTGTGTGTAGATAACGTAGGTGACATTCTGGAACCTCACTTTTGGCCCAACGACGTTCAATGTAAAGAGTGGGTCGAACACAAAGTTTATAAATCTACAACACAAAAGGGACAGTACTCTAGTTAACTCATTTACAGAATGGGGTTATCTCTCTTTTAACAGTTTCGCATTCCTCAGCGAGACATGAAGGCAAATAAGTGCAGAATTGTTACTTGGTTAATGTATTTGATATGTATTTTGTCGCTATTATTCTGTGTCTCACATTTTCAGTATTTATCAAAGAAGGATGAGCTTCCTGCGGTGGCTCAAATGTATGATTTTCCACTGGTGCAAAGTATCTTGATCCACAAAATGCTTTCCTTTGGCACATGGAACGCGACTGGTATTCTTTCGTCTGCGTGTTATCTCAGTAATTTTCTTGACAAACTGAACCTGGATATCTGTGGCATCAGCGAGCATTGGTTATGTGATGCAGATTTACCTTACTTTCGCCACATTAACTCAAAATATGACTTTTTCGCTGTTAGCGATTTTTCTCAACGCCTCCCTTGGAAACGCGGGCGTTACTCTGGTGGCGTATGCCTCATGTGGAATCGCGATAGGCTCGGGAGCAGAGTAACCCCTCTTGATATAAATGATGATCGCATTATCGGCATACAAGTAAACATGGGAAGGAGATATATTTTCATATTCCAAGTTTATCTTCCGTCTACGAACTATACTGTTGCATTTTTCCGGGAGTACATCCAGAAGTTGATTGACCTCCGCGATACATATAGTGTTCTCGGCAAAGTGGTTTTTATGGGCGACTTCAATGCAAGCCTTCAGCGTGATGATGCGCGTGCCAAATCATTTAAGAAGTTTTTAGACAATAAGTTTATCTCTGTCAATGTCGTGTCTTTTCCCCTGAATATACCTGCAACACACGTTCCTGCCATGGGTTATCCTGGTTCAGTGATCGATCACATTGTCGTCAACAAAGACGACACTGATCTTATTTTTCATTGCGAAATTCTGGATGATGATGCAATCAATGTGTCCAACCATAGGCCCATTTACGTCATGATGAAGTACGATGACTATACATATACACCTCGAAGTAGTACAATTCCAAGCCATAGTACATGTAAGTTCAGTTGGAAGAAGTTTAAGCTAGACACTGTAATGCAATTGTCGTATCAGTCAGATTTAGCTACATCGTTACCACGCGATGACGTAAATAACAAATCTGAGTTGGATACATTTTATGAAAACATAGTTAACTCTATCACAGTTTCTGCTCAGAATAATATCCCAAAGAAACGTTTTAAGAAGTTTCTTAAACCTTACTGGTCGAAAGAATTAAGCTTACTTCACAAGAGTATGCGATATCACAGATCTGTTTGGATTTCGGTTGGTAGGCCAATTAATGATGCAACTGGTTTATATCGCTGTTATAAAGATGCCAAATGCTCTTTCAGGCGTGAATACCGGAGGGCATCAACTAATTTTCTTCGCTCTTTTAACGATGACATAGATAAAAGCGCTGAGTGTGATCAAGATACTTTCTTCAGACTCTTCAACGCGAAACGCAAATCATTAGGGACACTTGGTAGCACACACTTCTCCTTTCAAAATTCGATAGTACGAGAAACCCCAGATATTCTTGAAGCTTGGGCTGAGTACTATTATAACATTTTTTCCACACCGCTAACGGATCCCAAGTTTGACGAATCACATTTTAACCATGTCAACCAATTTGTAGAGACCGAATCGATGAAAAATTCAACATGCCCATTAGACGGATTGTTAACTTTTCCAACTAATATGAAGGAAATCACATCTCTTTGTCGCACTTTAAACCTCAACAAAGCAGCTGGTACAGATGGTGTAAATTATGAGCATATTATTTTTGGTGGTGAGGCTCTTGCCCGCTGCATTGCTACCTTGTACAACTATTTCTTCCAATTTGAACATATACCACTTGGTGCTAAGCGTGGTTGTATAATATCTCTATATAAGGGACATCCTAAACCAAAAGATTCCTTTGATAGCTACAGAGCAATTACTCTGCTACCAGCAATATATAAACTTTTTGAGAAACTTTTATTATCGAGAATGGAGAAGTATACTGCCTTTGCAATTGAAGTTGATTCCTTGCAGAATGGGTTCCAGCGGGGCATAAGTTGCAACATGTCTTCTTTTCTTGTAACAGAAAGTATAGCGTATACATCCGAGAGACAGAGCAAACTGTTTGCCTGTTTCTTGGATGTATGGAAAGCTTTCGATAGTGTTTGGATAAACGGTTTATTGTATAAACTGCATAAGAGGCAATTACAGGGAAAAATTTGGAGGCTATTTTACCACTTGTTGAACAATATCAGCTGCTGCATTAAATACCAAGGTGGTTGCTCTAGGTGGATCCCAATGCTGCAAGGAACAAGGCAAGGAGGTACATTATCTCCCCTCTTTTATATTATATATATCAATGATCTTTTGTCAAATCTAAAGTCATCGGGATATGGCCTTTCGATGCAAGGTGCAAATTGCACATGTCCAACGCATGCCGATGACATGGCACTTTTCTCTTTAACTGCATATGGACTTCAGTCTCTTGTCGATATATGTGTCGAATATAGCTTGAAATGGCGTTATAGATACAACACAAACAAAACCCATGTCATTGTTTTCAATGAAAGTGCTAACGCAGCACTTAAACGTCATAAGAACTGGCACATGTCTTCTCATGGCCTAACAGAAACCGACAGTGTTACTCATTTAGGTATTCCGCTTGAGAAATATAATTTTCGCTCAAAACTTGTTGACAATATTTGTACAAAAACGAAGAATGCTTTCTTCTCTTTGGCTAATGCTGGCCTGCATGCAGGCGGTATTACCCCAGCGAGCTCTCTCAAGATTTACAAGTCCGTGGTCTTACCGCGAGGCTTATACGGTAGTGAATTTTTGTGTGGTCTCTCTCAATCGGACACTGTTCAACTAGAGAAAGCACATCGTATGTGCCTCAAACTTATACAAGGCCTCAAAACTAGGACTAGCACAGACATGGTCTTGGGTCTGCTTGGTATTCCTCCTTTAATCACATTCATTAATTGTAGAAAAGTGTCCTTGTTTTCGTCATTTTGTTTACTCGAGTCTAAAAAAACTGTTAAAGATGTATTTATTATCAGATTACTGAGCTTTTCATATGAATCCAACACTGCATCGAAGAATGTGTTTTTTCAGGACCTATCCAGTATTCTTGATAACTGGAGTTTGTCCTCCTATATGTCTCAATACATATCAACAGCTCTGTTTCCAGAGAAAACAGTTTGGAAAACCCTATCGAAACAGGGCAGTCATGTTTGGAAATCTGAATGGTCTCACAGGGTGCGCACGGAACCCACCTTTGATAGATTTCGTTTGGTTCACAGCAGTCCAGAATTATCGTTTTTATGGAAAGTCTGCCAAAAGTACCCAGCTGAGAAGGAGTCATTTTTCATCGCGACACAGCTACTGTGTTACCGAAATTTTGCTGGCGAAACTCAGTGCCTGTTATGTGCGCGAAGTTATATAGACCTACCGCAACACATTATAGCGGTTTGCCCAGAACTTGCAGCGTCGCGTAATCATTTTTGGTATCACTTTATAGATATGTTGCCTTTAGGGGCATTTCAACTTGTGGAGTCTTTTGATCAGCAGAGACTTATTGCCCTCTTTCTAGGCTATTTGCCTATTGAACTTTTGGACATTGCATGCATTCCACCTCAAACCATATTGAGATACTTCTTGAAGGCGACTAGGGCGCTGTGGTGCGAATGGAACCATCGTTCGTCATTGGCGTCATAATTGTTTGTCACTTATATGCATGTAGTCAGTGGGAGAAGAAAGTCACCATTGTTGGCAAATATAAATAATTGGTAGCCCTCTTATATACAATGGTGTTGTGTTGGGTCTACTATTTGTTTGTAATGTCCAACAACGGTGTCTGACAACTGTGATGTGAGCGAACATCTGGTCGTGTGGTCGGCTGGGTGCTACAGTTCTCCATGAATTTAGGATTATCTAGCTTCAATTAACCCCTCTCTGTTTCTCCCCACTTTTCTCTAACTTAACTCATTTCATTCTATTTTCCCATACTGTCTCTATCTGTATCCGGCGCTCTCTCTCTCTCTCTATCTCTCTCTGTCTTGTTCGTGTGCCCGGCCGATCTGTTTCCATCTATATTCGTTTTGCTTTGCACATACATAAAGTGTGTACATGTATATATGTTATGTTCTCGTTCCTATGTTCTATTGTTTTTGTATGTTCTTGTATTACATGTGTATATCATATCTTCATTTATATGGAGGAATTAAAGATATATATATATATTTGGCCGCCATTTTGTTTTGATAACATTGAGTTGGAATATCCGTAAGAAATAGAATGCATCACTTATTTTGCACAGTTATTTCAATGTATTAATGAAATATGACTAGATGGCGATTTTTTGTGAAATGTTATACGGAGTTCTGTAAAATCGAATTTTATAGTGATCGGAACGGGTGGGGACCATATGAATAGCATATTTCATTGTTCCAATGGTAAGTTGAAATGCTAAATACAAAATAAAGTCACAATTCTCAACCAGTTCCAAACAGCAAAAAGTTATCTTAAAGATATCAGTAAAAAAAAGAAAGATTTTCCACTTCCGGTCGCCATTTTGGCGGCCATCTTGGGCGGGGAGTTCCAATTTTGGCACAAAAAGGTGACGTTATGTCTTGGCTTCACAAAAATGCATATCAGTGTATACCTATGGCAAGATTTTCTCACTATAATTGCAATTATTGCATCAAACTGACTAGGCCCCTATACGTAATTTGGAACGAGGTATAGGATATAGGTTGACAAATACACGAACAATGTTATATCGACATGATCTGAAAATACTTTCCATGGCCACAGCCATTTTCCAGCTGTTTTCAATTTTTCGCACACAAGTTGAACAAACGCTCTTTATTTCTACCATATTAGGAGTAGATTATTACGGAACGCTCTTTTCTGTTCCATGCCGTGCAAATGGCTGTTTTTGTTTGGACCCAATTAAACATCGTGTTCAAAGGTTTATGACGTCTATGCATCTTTCATAGACATGTTCAAGTATTTATCGACCTTTCGTGGTATTTGTGAGCCGATATCGCAATAAACAATGAATTAATTAACCAGGAGAAATTCCATAATTGTAAGCGACGCAAAGCAAAATCGCTCACAATTTTATTTAAATCGCGAAAGTTCGAGTTGGGACCTTCACCAACAGTGAAGTACATTATTAAGGAACACACACTTAAGAAATATATTCCCCGTGTTATGTTTTCGACTTGATAAGGTTCCCTGTCAAAACTTTCAAAAAGTTCCAAGGTTTTGTACTCGTGGAATATGATCTCTACGGGCGTTAGCAACAGTAGAGATCCATGGCATGATCTAAGGGATTCCGTATACACTCAAAAAAAATATTACCGATAATAATGCTCCTGCATAAAAATCGCCTAGTCAGTAGACTGGGTTTCCATGGATATATTTTAAAAACCAAATTAAAAAACACGCGTTATCAGCGATGATCTAATGTTGACGTCGTTTTGAGGTACAAAATCGAATGTACCAAACTCAATCAATGCAATGTTGTCAGCGTCCCAAACTCTCAGAACCATCATAGTTCTAACCACATGCTAATTGGTTAAAATAATACGCAGGGACGTGGCTAGAGGGTCACTGACAGGGGGTGTCCACCTTGAAATTCCAACTGCACCCCCATGAGCCGGGCCAAACTCCCAGGTTAGCAGAACTCCATTTGCATTGCACCCCCTTTGGGATGGAACTCTGCAACTGGTACCTCACACTTTCCAACAGTTGGAAATTTCCAACCTGACGCTTCCCAAAGGGTTGGAAAATTTCCATCTGATGGCCATTTCAGACCAAAATTTTGATTAGGCTATACACGCGCCGATGCGCCATGTATATATTATTTCTTAAATAAATGAAAATCATTAGCAGTTTTTTTATTCACATGTATACGCTCTTTATTATTACCACAATAGAGTAAATATAACAACAAACGCTCTGTATTGATAGTTGATGTGGAAATGGATCTTCCATTTTTCTGAGGCGATATTTCAGATAACTTCAATACGTTTTACCTGCATGGGAATATGTTTTATGCATTTCATGATTGTATTATCGACCAGTCCTGATTTTCAGAACTGACAAATCATAAACAAAAACAAAAACAGAGTGGGATGTTAAAAGTGATGTGAAACACTCCGGCAGGGTGATAAAATATATATGGAGAATAATCAATGACTCTAGATGGCGAAATCGTTGGCATTATAGTTTATCGCCGATTGTTGCGTCCCGAATTGAGATGTAAATATTTACAATTGAGCGTAGTTCAGACGATGTTTTCTACGGACTGGTATGGTCGATTCATTTGAAATTTTCGGTGACCTTAGTAGAATGATACATTCCCCAGGTTGGCATAGCGCATGAGTCCTAACTTATCAGTTTATCGCACTCGAACAAGTCCATAATATGTCATTTATGGGTAGTTAACTTTTGAAATGTTCAGATAGGTCGTTTGTTGAAATACTGATTTGAACATATCCACCAAAGGATATTAATCCTTCTGCCTACGCTTGTATTAGGTTTTCGTCTGCATACCGTCTGCTTTTATATTACCCGAACACCTCTCCAAATGAATGATATACCATACCAATGTATACTTATGTAACTTAATTGTTGGAAGAAACCGTTTAGTTTAGAAAAGGTTAAATACTTGGACATATTCACATATCGATATAGTTTTAAGCTAAGGGGCGTGTCGTTAACATTAAATTCTATATCAATAACGATGCGTTTGTTAACTCGTTTGGGACTTGATTCTTTTGAGAAAACATTACTCACAGACGAGATTGTTTGCAGAAATGCTCACTTTTATATAATTTTATAGCAATTTATGCGTTTATTCAATGTTGGGTCAGACCATTTGCCATGGCAGAATTCTCCGCGTGACAACTCATACAATATGAGTGATCATCCGTAGTCTATAAATTTTCTAGAAATTTTGGTTAGATACCACCAAATTGCGACCGGTTACCATAGCAACATATTTTCGGAAATGTATGCGTTTGGAGCTGTAATTTCGCTACATGACGATACCTTTGCGACATTTTGAATCAAATATAAATTATTTCCAAAGTTAAATGATCCAGGAATATTTTGCCAACATCTGGAACTAGCCTTGCTAAAAAATCACCCATCACCGACAGAGGGCGCCATTTAAAATGGCCACCAAACCCCCCGTTTTCTAACGTTAAAATGCTTACTTTCATATCATTTTATAGCACTGTATGCGTTAATTTAATGCTGGGTCAGACCATTTGCCATGACATAATTCTCCACGTGACAGCTGATAATATATGGGTGATCATCCGTGATCTATAAATCTTTCAAAAATTTAGTTTTGGTAGATACCACCAAATTGCAACTGGTTGACATGGCAATCGATTTTCGGAAAATTATGCGTTTGGGGGGCTGTAATTTCGCTATACGAGATGTCTGCGTGCGACATTTTTAATCAAATGTAATTAATTTCCAAAAAATTGGATACAGGAATATACTTAAGTTGCTCTCGCTTCTTGTTCCTTCTGCTGAAGGGGTCAAGATTCACCTGCGATGGTGATTGACAACCGAAAAAATTGTCTACGCGTCTACGGCTTAGGCTACTGGGCGCCGCCTTTTTGGAACAATGACGTCACGAATCACGGCACGCGACCCCCACGTGACGCCAAAAATAGGTTTCATCTTCATGGATCCCTCACTGAGTGATCGGCCTATATTGAATACATGATACTATGCGCAAAAACATTTAATTATAAAAGATTCATTCGCTGATAACAAGTGCATGAAGTGGGAAACGGATATATCCGTTTTCCGTCCTGTAGGTAATGTTTTGGGAAACGGATATTACGAGTTAAAGTAAAATTTAGATTTTTACTCGGTTTTTAACGACACGCCCCTGTGGTTTTAGGTTAAACAGCATAGATAACAGTGTACCGATGGGGAGAGGAGCAATGATTAAGTGCCATAACTGGTGCTCCGATCCCGTTGTGATATAATTATTTCAATAAAATATGTTTAAAGGTACTCAACCGATCAGACGGTCCCCACTTTCAACTATGCACGGTATAAAATTTTCCAAAACGTGTTATTTATCAACTTTTGTTCAACGAACATGGCCGTATTATCACTTGAGTATCACACAATTTGGCCGTATTACCACTTGATTTTAGAGTTATCCAACTTCATCCGCAATTTTGTCCGAGACCATCGGTTTGACGACTGTTATCTGGGCCACAAATAATTGCACATCTCGAGAAATAAAAAACTTCAAAAATCTATATCTGATCACTCTGAGCTTTGAATCAAATGTTTTTTTTACCCCGAAGCCAAAGAAATAGTAATTTAGGAGCGTTAATTCGGATACTGCATCTTTAATCTAACTACAGTAATGCCCTAAGTAACCGACCTCTTAACCAAAGCAGAATTATGGGTAACTTTTCAGGATTTAGTCGGAAATGTGGCTTGTTGCCATTCATCGGAAAGCTCTCGGTGAGAGCTTTCCGATGAATGGCAACAAGCCATATTTCCGACTAAATCCTGAAAAGTTACCCATAATTCTGCTTTGGTTAAGAGGTCGGTTACTTAGGGCATTACTGTACCATATATAGCAGAATCAGTTGACCGTACATTATTTTATTATCTTGTGGTTTGAAGACTCAAATTATACCTTAGCAATGTTCACTTCTGTCGCAGTACGGTTCGATTTGAGGGACAACACATAGGTCGATAATATATTTAAAGATGCCCTATCCACACCATAAAACCACCATCTGCTTAAAGGGGGACTGTACATTAAATCCGGCCATTTATGGGACCATCTCCTTTATATTCAACAGAATATATGCAGCAAATGAATTAATTTGAGCCATGGATTAGTGCAAAAATACACTCATGATCTCTGTAAACGATGCAAACAACATGGTAAGTATAATGAAAATGAATATATGACTGGAGTGCCCCTTTAATTATGTACATTTTCTATTAATACATAAGTAGATTGCATGCACCCATGATCCCACTAATAGGATGTTTTAACACGTTTTGGATTCGTGTAAGTCTAGCAAGAATTCCAATTGGCGTCTCTATTAAAGAGCGCCCATGATTCCTCGCCCAAAAGCAGTAGATAACTAGAATGCACCCACTGGAGCTGCCAAAACTTGCGCCCATCACACATTTGGCATGTTTTGTGGTGTCTTGCCAACAACAGTTTGAACCACGGGTGCTGGCCCCTCGTATGAGAGATCGATAAACAATCTGGATATCAAATTTCAGTTCATCCATCGCTGAAATATTTGTGTGTACGGACACGTTATATATAGTCTTTGATTAAACGTGTGTAAATGTGAAGATGCCCTTAGCGACTGATCTATACAGCCTTCGGGAACATATCATCATAATGCCTATTGAGTTGAGAATGGGAAAGCTTGTTTTCCCAGTTAATAAATAAGGCATTTTAATAATCCATGTTTCCACATTCACATTTTTCAGTGTAATTGTTTCTCAATTGAACCATACGCTCGACTGTTTGGCCGGACATGGTTTATAAATATGCACCAGTATCTTTGGAAATATTTTGAACTTTGAAGAAAGTTTCCAGAAATATGTTCGCACCTCAGTCTCTGCGAAAAAAAAATAACGAGTCTGCACGCTTTCAGACTTGATCTCAACTCATTTCCCGAGTTTCAAGTTACATAAAACAGGCTTCTAATGGGCCGTACTATTGCCAACTTTTATTTTCCATGCAGGGTATATATATAATATATTTATAATAATAAAACACGAAGCTGTTAGCAGATGGATCGGTTTAGCCTGCACGTCCGTCTAATACGAGTTTCAGCTGTCTGGACATCGACGCAATTATGTCTGGTGTTTTGCGCGACCTGTGACGTCCTGATGTGCGTCGTGACGCCATGGCGTCTTTATCGGTTTCCAGAAACAAATCTTTCAATATTATTGTTCTTCTATGAACGATTTATTACCAAAATAAAACCAGATAACAATGCAATTTAAGTATATACGTGGATTTAATTTACAATTGGTGCAACCGTTTCATATTAGCGCATGTGCATTCTTTACAATATGTGTTTCCGGTATGACGTAACATATTCGCGGAAGGACAGATAAACAGAAAAACAAACAGAGATCCGGACCGAAAACATTACTTGCGTCCAGCATAGACTGGCGCAAGTAATGATTAAAGTATATATACGTTTTCCGTTATGATATTTTGTAATCGTTTGCTATGGATGATTGTGTAGTTTTTTTTTATTTTTCGTTTACATGGTAAGCTGAAAATAGGCTTAGTACATTTTGGTGTCAAATCGGAGCGTGGATCTGTAGATATTGCTGTGCGGATTTTATATGTCATAGAAAGAAGTATGTATGTCATAGAATCTGGACCCGACTTTTCGTCAGCATCAAGCAATAAAGAGCGTTCATGGTCAGAATATTCCTGATATGGTGAACATAATGAACGTTTTTTTTTCATTTTGTCCTGAACATTGAAAAAACCTGATAAGTCTACATATTAACTTCAGTGAGTTTTCTTCGAGTAGGCCTACATACAGTTTGTATAACGGGATGTCGTGTGTGTGTATATATATATGAACATATATTGCCCCTGCCACCAAATTACATATGTACCTATAAACTATCAAACTGAACCAATCCAACAATCAATCATTTAACTTACCTGCAAATTAGCTATATCGCCATTATCGGGTGTTGAGCAACCAGACGTTACCCCCAAGTTCATGCACAATCCATTATCCGGCCGATAATTCCTTCATTGAGACACTTTATACGCTCAAATGGATCGATTTATTTAATTTTACACTCAAGTCGTAAATATTCCAAATTTCTTCTCTGAATACAAATCACACAATTACTGGTTTCGTCAGTGTGGAATCTCTTATTTCACCAGAATATCTGGCAATCGGTGCTATCGATTCCCACATGGGTCCCCGCTATCCGCTCATCACGAAGTTCGCGTTCACCGATTCCCCGTCTGGTCGTGCATGTCTGTTTCTCATTCATCTGACTGCGTGTTTGAGGTACAAATGAACTTTCATTAATTATTCACATCGCCACTGATAACTGACCGATACGCAAGGTATTATACATTAATTACATAGGCCTTGTCGGTGCTTTACGAGCCTTGAGGGAAAAGGAAATTGCAGATAAAAAACAGTTCTGTCGACGCGATGTGGGCGAGTGAATATTTGCTCGAATTTCCCATTCGAACAATCGCCGACCGTTGCGGAGATACAATTAATAGTCAAATATTTCTAAGATATATAGACTTAAAGGTGGATTATCCCTGCCGCAACATGATCTATATAGTTTAATGGTCACGAAATAATAAATAGGAATCGAAGACCCCTGTCCGGAAACATGTCTATCAATTAACATTGATTTTTTTTGGATTTTTTTCCGTATAAAATAACTCTGTGTCGTTCAACAATGGTCCCTGATATTCACGACCATCTTTTTTATTTCGTTTTTTTCCCAGTTATTTTAAAGATGCATAATCCGACTTTTGAAATCTATTATTTTTATAGTGGCCCAGTAAACGGTCGACAAGAAGACGGTCTCGAACCAAATTGCGGATGAAGATGGATAACTCTAAAATCAAGTGGCTTTTTGTGTCAGATATTTAACAACCGGCAAAATTTCGTTGAACAAAATGTTGATAATGATTTTGGGCAATTTTATACTATAGTTGACTGTGATTAGCATTATTTTTGGGCAATTACTCGATTCTGATAACTGAAGCGACATTTCAAAAAATGTTCTGTTGTTGGAATCTGATAATATGGGGACCATCGAATCTGATTGAGTACCTTTAATATTACAATATAGATATAACCAACCGGAGACATTTTGCGGCTCCCATTCATTCGGGGAGTAACACGCTGGAGGCATCTATCTAAAAATTATACATAGGCCTATATAGAACAAATAAGTGTCCCAGTAATTGAAAAAATAAAATATCGAAATAAAATCAATATTTATTGATAGAATCGTTTCCTGGCAGGAATTTCCAACCCAAACGTATTATTTCATACCCTGGAAACTATTTAAAAAAATTTATTTAAAGAGATAATCCATCTTTTTATAGACTTAATGGCCCCCAGGGCGCAATGTGAATGGAGATTTATAGAAGCTTCGTCGATCAAATAACAAATAACAATTTATGCGATTGATACCGTGTACATACAATTCTGATAAATATCCAGACTCCATCTCATTACTTTAATCTTAAGTTGATTGAAATGAAACACGTTCTTATTTTATTTAGACTGCGTGTATCTACGGAAGCACAGTAGCGCCACAAATAAAATAATAATTACGGCGTTATAACGGCGTAATACGGCGTTTAAACGCCCTAATTACGGCGATATAACGCCCTAATACGGCGTTTAAAAACACTAATACGGCGTTTAAACGCCCTAATACGGCATTTAAACGCCCTAATACGGCGTTTAAACGCCCTAATTACGGCGTTTAACAAAAAAAATAATACAATTTTTAAATTAAATTTTATTTAAAAAAAAATTAAATTTAAACTTTAGAATTTGAAATTTAAATTAAAAAAAATTAAAAATACAAATTTAAATTTAAAATTTAAAATTTAAATATTAAATTGAGCAAGTAGATCAATCTAACCGCATTCACAAATTTAATTTTTGTGGAATTAAAAAAATTAAATTAAATTTTAAATGTTAAATTGAGCAAGGAGTTCATATAAAACATTCAAAAATTAAATGTAAGCAATGCGCACCGAGGAGACTGTTTCAGCTAGTTGTCACATAAGGGCAAGCTTGGCTTATTGCTAGTGGCAATTGAAATTGAAATATTAAATTTTATATTTAATTTTAAATACTTTGTTTTTTAAAATAAAATTTTATTTAATTATTGTATGTTTTTAGATTGAACTGCTGACTCAATTCAACATTTACCGTTGTGGTGTTTCCTCTGTGGAATGTTCCATTGCTGTGCGTCCATTGTTATAAGATCATTACTCTAATTACATTACTCATCATCTGTACATATGTTCAAAAAGGCTGTCACACTAACAACATGTCTGCGTGTTTTGTTTGTTATTCTGTGCAAATTCCAAGCAATCCAACAGTTGGAAAGGTCATGCCTGTCATAACATTACTTGGAAATTTCAGACCGATATATATATATATATATGTTATATTTTCAGACTGAAATGTCAATTAGTTCAACTGTAAGGTTACAAATTCACTCAAAGTTTGAAAGTTTGAGGTAGATGTACAAGCTCCAACTCGATGTGTTTGGGGCTTGTAAATGGAATTTCGCAGACTAGAAATTCGGTGTGCTCAAAGATGGTGTATCTCTTCCCTGAACTTTTCGTAAAGATTCGGGTGAGTCAGGGAAAGTGGAGCTTCTGTCTCAAGAAACTGTTTTTTTCTCTATGAATTGGGAAAGTATATGTAGCTATTGCTAGCACATTTCTACTGTTGATGGTTTTCTCTTCTTAAATGTAGTTTGATGGTAATCGCGCAGCGTTATCCTGCCGTCCACGGACACAAATATTTCTCTAATACTTTTCGAAAGAGCAGGTGGTATCAATCCCCGATGTGATAAACGCTGGTATCCCGTTGTTTCCTGTTTTGTAGTCTAATGACACGTTTACATGCATTATCAAGTTCTTAATTTTGATGATAGTTAATGGTGCTAAGGAATGTTTTAAAAAGATGGCAAATCGGTTGAATACCCATCAGTTCCAGAAAATTTCATAGGTCTTTGTATGACCTGTTATAGTTCAGGGTTATATTCTGTTTTCGGAACCTTTAACACCGAGTCAGTTGGTACTCAAAACGTACTGCTCACCACAACAACAGGTACTTGTCACCGATTTTTGGTACGAACTTTTTTTAATCGACACTTTTTGAAGAAGTTGTTTTATGAGAATTATGCAACATATCAAGCTGCTAACACTATGTTTTATGGGGCACACATTTATATAATATAGTATAGTCATTGTAATCGGTTCGGTGCCAGTTGTAATTCGTAAATAAGAGCGATTAATACTGTTATTTCCATTTTCTTTGTAGTTGTCACTGAACATTACGAAATTATTCCCACAAAGCAAACATTTCAGATTATCAACACACAAGAATATTGGAATGGATTTAATTTTGAATATTAAATCCGAAATAATCACAAATAAAATGCACACACAGAATTAAACTCACCTTTTTTTGACACAAAAACATTAACCAGACGACCGGATGTCCGTGTAACCGACAATTGACATCCGGTGGTTACGTAGCGATTTTCCGAAGACCCATAACTCCGAAGGTCCGATTCTTCGAAGGTCCTATTCTCCGACGCCCCGATTCTCCGAAAGCCCATAACTCCGAAGTCCCGATTCTCCGAAATCCCATAACTCCGAAGACCCATAACTCTGAAAGCCCATAACTCCGAAGGCCTATAACTCCGAACGCCCATAACTCCGAAGGTCTATAACTCCGAAGGTCCGATTCTCCGAAGATCATGTTTTATCGCTTATTAAATAGTGTACAGTCCAGTGGCGGAGTCAATGGGGCCCTAGGGAAGACACTGAAATCCGACGTCCAGTTTCAAATTAACCCTGGAATCCGGCATCCAGCTTCAAATTGACGTCTGGAATCCGGCGTACAGGTCCAAAATGGGTGGAATCCGGCGTACGAAAAGGGGGGAAGGGGCCTCTTATATATTGGAAACGTTAACTATGTATTATAATAAGGTGATATATACACCATCAGTAGTGTGCTACAAGCCTTAATTTTCCACAGAATTCTTAAATTTATGTAAGAAATACAATTATTTTGCCACAATGTACGTCTTATAATACAATTAATATGATTAAACTGTGCACATCCGACTGCATTGGGGTGATTTGATGCAATCAAGTTCATTTTATATATGAAAAAGGACAAGTTCTTCCCCGTTCACCCCTGTACATTTTACTCTGGTGTCTCGTGGGCCAACGTAACGTTATAGTATCTGGCGTATAGTCAGTGGCGGGCCAGGATTCCCATTTAGGTGGGGGCAGTAGGAAAAGTTTGAATATTTTGATGCCCCATGAACGATTTCCGGGCGTTTACATGTCATTGGACATGTTTTGGTAGGGACCCATATTGTCTGAAATAGCAAGTAGAGGTTTAATGGGGGCAGTAGGAATTTTGGGACCACTTGTCTTCGCCACTGGACTGTACACTATTTAGTAAACGATAATACCCCGATAAAACAAAATCTTCGGAGAATCGGACCTTCGGAGAATCGGACCTTCAGAGTTATGGGCCGTCGGAGAATCGGGCCTTCGGAGTTATAGGTCTTCGGAGAATCGGCCCTTCGGAGTTATAGGTCTTCGGAGAATCGGCCCTTCGGAGTTATGGGCTTTCGGAGAATCGGATCTTCGGAGTTATGGGCCGTCGGAGAATCGGGTCTTCGGAGTTGTGGGCCGTCGGAGAATCGGGTCTTCGCAGTTGTGGACCTTCGTAGTAATAGGTCTTCGGAGAATCGGTCTGACAATTAGGTACTTCTCCGTCTTGGTGATACGCGGGTGACCGGTGTGTGTAAGGCCATGTATTATTTGCATGACACCATAGAGGACAGATAGTTTTAAATAGTTTTGATTAACATTATGGCCACGTTGGCTTGTTAAACTATCAGAAGAGCAATCTTAATTGGGGTCGTTTAATTAGAAATAGTCCGCACATAAATTGTAACTCATTTTTTAATAAATACTCACTGAGGAGTAATTCCCTAAGGAAATGTTCTGATAATACATGTAAGTTCAACGAACGACATTGAACTTATTGTCTAAACTTTTCCACCGAAGAATATGGATAGTTTGGAAATACTTGATGAACCCTTCACTAGAGAGAAAAGTTATATGGCCTCCTTTAAATTGAAAATATGTCAATACAGAAGAACGGCAGCAGCATTTATTTGCAACATGTTTTACAACTATACATATTTATTCACGTGTATGTATTTAGGTATACAGTATAAATATTATATTTATATAGTTATTACATAAATGTTATTGTGTATGAACATGAAATTCTGATGAGAATTGGTATATTTATTCATACAAATGTACATATTGTATATTATGTTATCATGCATGTTCCACGCTAATTGGTGGCTTTTCGTTCATACTTGCCAAAAGTCTTGACGAATAAGTTAATTATAGAATAAATAGTGGTATATACTATAATTCATCATTGCTCGGCCCACCAACATGCTTACCTAAATAGCATGCCCAACCGTTTGTTTTGGTTTTGGATCATGTGGTTATCGTCGTCTATACCCAGATACGTGGCTAGAGGGTCTCCATTGGGCACCAACTGCACCCCCCCAATTGAATCAGACCAAAGACAAGGTTTTGCATAATTCCATTTGCACCGCCCCCTTGAATCAAAGCAAAACACAAGATTGTGCACAATTCCATTTGCACCCCCCTTGAATCAGACCTAAAAAAGATTTTTGCATAATTCAATTCCCCATTGCACCTAAGTGTTCAGGCGTTATAGCCTATTTATAAACTCACAAAGCATGTTTCTATCTACCCGGTATGATAATATTCAGATATTTGATTTGAACCTGAAAATTGCACAAATCTTAACATCTAGTGATCTAAATCCAGACAAATGCACACGACTACGGACAAGAGACCAGGACTCACCAGGTCGACCATGGTTGTTCGGCCCGGTGTGAGAAAATTTTGAAAATTAAACAAGAAAATCGCAACATCCTAGCATCTAGACTGACCTCAAGCTTTCCTAGTGTTGGAAATTTCAAACCTCATACTCACCTTCAGGTTGGAAATTTTCCAACTGATGACCATTTCAGTCCACAATTTTGACCAAATGTAGTAAAATATTGTTTTCTTAAACTAATTAGCAGTTTTTTATTGGCCACGGGGGATGGAACAGGACACACCGGGCCGACTATGGTTCGTCCCGGTGTGCGAAATTTTGAAATCTGAACAAGAAAATCGCAAAATCTTATCATCTAGACTAGCATCAAGCCTTCCTAGAGTTGGAAATTTCAAACCTGACACCCCGACTTAGGGTGGAAAATTTCCAACTGATGACAATTCCAGAGACAATTTTAACCAAATGTAGGGCAATATCGTTTTCTTAAATTAACTAGCAGTTTTTGACTGGCCACGGGAGGGGGGAACCAGGACAGAAGCTTTCGAAGGATTGGAAATTTCCAACCTGACACCCCCCTAAGGTTGGAAAATTTCCAACTGATGGCCATTTCAGTCCACAATTTTTACCAAAAGAAGGAAAATATGCAAATATTGGTCCAAAAACAATAAATCCCCCCCCCAATAAATTGTTTGAATATCAAACTACAAGAAAATTTTCCACCTATTGTTGGTGTGAAATTTCCAACTAATGTTTTGTCAGGTATGAAATTTCCAACTGTTGACAATTTTGACCATCCCCTCCTGACCATGTCCCTGCCTATAACACAACAATGCCAGTTTTACATGATTTTGGCGGGAAGACAACACGAATGGTTTATTTCAACTGGTAATCACCCCACTGCAAGTAAAAAACACCGACCCCGAAAAGCAACTTACAAACTTGGTAAGATACATGTACACGAATAAGGTTACATTCTTCGTGTGCATATATATGAATCCAAAACACGCACTTATTTGGATTAGAACCAGCTTTGCCATGGCTGGACGGCTTACATATTGACCTACTGTGACATGCACCTTACCAGCTGAACAACCTGGGCCCACATGATCTATCGACATCATATAGTAGGGCCAATAGACCAGGTTTGGAACAGATGGTATCATTTTAATGTTACCAGACGTGTAATATTCTTGAATTGATCGTCATATTGGCAGGCCGTCTTTCTCCATCTATACTCAATAAGCTCGATACATTACTGGTATACGTCAGATCCATTGTAAACGCTGATTCTATGGGGGATGATACTGATAGCGAATTGCTGGAGGCGCACTCCAATGTTCCCCGGTGTCACTCGGAACATTAATAAAATCGAACCATATAGTCATTACAACTGATTAGTCTCGCGAGTGTAAGTATAGGCTCGGTAACATGATCGTTAAAATCGATGAGCTCCCGCCGGAAGATGACCCAAGTGCTGACCATAGAAGCATATATCTATAGATTGACCGCATAACTACGAACATGATGGGCTTGGTGGGATGATACAGGAGTACATATAAATTTATTTTTATTTTTACTATAAAAGATGATTAATCTCTCCCCGGAATCCTATGCATTACTTATGTGTATGAAATAGTAAATTCTGCGTCGGATGAGACGTCGTGTTGAGCTTGAGTTCTGAGATTTCATGAGAACTTCTCTATAATCTGAATACTATTCTCTCGATCTTCGTGAAACTAAGACAGAAAGTTCTCATATTTTAGAATATGTGACAAGAACGTAACGTTTCCGGGAAGAGATAAAGCGATATAGTGATCACTCGTCTGGATTGGCTCACATTTTTGTAAAAATGCCCTGAACATTTTGTCGTAGATTATTTTTTATATATACGATTAGTCTGTACGTGTACGTGCGAATATGAATAATACTCACGCTATTTGATCAATTATTTGTATAGTGATATTTGTTTTGGGGAAGCAGGAAGACAGCCCGAAGGGCTATGTCCCCCAGCAATATACTGAAGTAGTATCCAGTTATATGTTAATTTATTGCACTATTCATATGTATATTGTAAATAAAATGATCCTATCCTATCCTACAGAGGGTGGATTAGTTTGGTTTATTGTGGTTTTAACTTACTTTCATGCAGCCGTTATAGGCCATATCACGACTTTGTGAGTTTTACACGAGGAGGAAAGACGAATCAATCAAATGGTAAATTTCGCCCACAGGGAGTTGGTACGCGATCCGGAGACAAGTCTCTTGTGTACTACGTACCACCAGGGGTGTCAATGTGCTCACCGATTGTCACGACATTCATGAGAAGATATCGACCTGGACTAGACGCTGGCTCTATGATGCTACGTCGTTACACTATGTTCGCCGTCATGAGCAGAGCGTCGGAGCGTCATAGAGCCAGTGTTTAGTCCAATATCGACCAGGGGGTAGTAAAACATTTGCAGGAAGGTATGCCAGGGTGGGTTGGTTGCCTGAGGGGCAAAAAACGCGTTTTTACACCCTCATGCATTTTTTTGTTACTAAAGACCTTTTGTGCCCTTATAAGACATTTGTAACAGTTTAAAACATATTATAAGAATTTATAACTGCAAAAACACCATATTTATGGGACCTCATATGGGCCTTAGTAGAGCTATATGGCATGTTGCATAAAATTATGGGGCAGTGGGGTGAAAAAATTCCCTCCCGACAACACCCTTTGGAAAGAAGCTTCGAGAAATGTAAAACTGAAATATATAGACTTGTCTTGATGTAACTAAAGCCAAGATCATTGTGTATATGGAAAAAGAGCAAATGCCTCAAACATTAATGTGACTATCAATGGCTAGAATATAACTGTCATAACACTGTTCATCAGTGCATCAAGCCAATCAGTGAAATATTTGCATGTCAACTCCTGATCTGTTACTCTCACAACACCTAAAATATCCAAGTCTGGCATAGTGACTGTCATTTATTATAACAGAGGTTGCTCCAGTAGACTAACAAAAGTTAGATAATGGGCTGGTTGACAGACTAATCAGGAAATGGTTAGAAATTATGGAATTGTGTGTATCCTATACAATGACCTAAGTTTGCATATATATATATATATATTATGTCAGAGCTATGGAGGAACGGACTCAGTATGAGTGTTCATTGCTTCATATTTGCGTGAACAAATTCTCATTTCTTATCGAAATGGCCATGTGTCGATCGGAATGGTACATCGAGATGTTCCTCGAACCATATCAAGCTTGAAAACCGGTCCCGATTTTCACCCATGCCGGGGTTCGAACCCGCGCCAACCTCGTCTAGCCCAGACTGTGATGATCTTATCCACGACCTAACCACCTCGGCTACGGGGACATCCTTAAAAAGGAAGCCCTTTCACCGAGAGTTAGGAAGCGTATCAGTCTGAACATGGGTTCGAACCCACTACCTTCGAAATTCTTGATATGCCATTCTGGAAACATATCAATGCACTTCCTCCGAAATTGCATCATTCTGTGACCATACGATTACTGGTACTGGCGTATATATATTTATTATGTCAGAGCTATGGAGGCACGGACTCAGTATGAGTGTTCATTGCTTCATATTTGCGTGAACAAATTCTCATTTCTTATCGAAATGGCCATGTGTCGATCGGAATGGTACATCGAGATGTTCCTCGAACCATATCAAGCTTGAAAACCGGTCCCGATTTTCACCCATGCCGGGGTTCGAACCCGCGCCAACCTCGTCTAGCCCAGACTGTGATGATCTTATCCACGACCTAACCACCTCGGCTACGGGGACATCCTTATATATATATATATATATATATATATATAAACGAGTAGGATCTAGCTGTCCGGATTTTTCCCTCAGACCTCTAGACCGAGTTCAACCAAATTTGGTGTGGTGACTCGGGGTACCCTGGCGGATGTGGATCAAAATTTGTATTAAAAAAAAAAATGGTTTTGTTAAATTAAGCAAGGAATTCAATCTTTAAAAAAATATATTAAAACAATATATATAAATCTAAATGTTTCAATGACCAAATGTGCTTGAAGCGCACAAAGGGGCCGCCGCTAAGTGAAGGCTCTGTCTAATATTAAAATGTGTGCGAAGTCCAACAAAGGGGGCCACAGGTATCTCCGATGCTGAATATAGGCTCCCAAATGGAACCTGTTTCAGCTGCTTCTGAAACAGGTTAAACTGTTATTTTAACTAACTGGGGTCATTCCCAGTCATAAAAGTGATATCAGTAGAGTTTTATGAGATTTTAGACCAATTTTAGTGAAATTTGGGGGGGGGGGGGGGGTGGGTGTAAAAAATTGGGAGTAAAAAAAAAAAAAATTGCAGGTTTGTGGGTGGTGGGTCCCAGAAAATGCCAGATGCAAAAAAAAACGGCATACCTTCCTGCAAATGTTTTACTACCCCCTCCCCCTGTATCGACCCTGATATAACTTGACGTACCACATGTAACGTAAGTTATTAATTATTGCGAAATGACTTAACTAACACCACGGCTGTTGATAAACTGCTACATTATGTTCAATATATAGACCCCGATACACAGACTCGAGCATTAAAGTGAAAATAATACACAATTAATGCACCTCATGGCCCCATGTTTTGTTTGACAAATTTAGGTATTTTTCAAAAAAAAATGATCTAAAACCTATTTTTGTCATCTTCTCGGAAGGCATACAGAAAATGAGTTGAATGTGACTAAGCAAAATGGGGATGGGATCACCAGTATTGATGTGATGTGTCGTTGCATCTCAGCAATGACATACATCAGCAACATATGTACAGAGCAGGATCTGATATATGGATATCTCATCCATAACAACAGGGAATGTGCTGAGCGAAATCGCTAACTAGACACAATAACTGTAGTTGTTTTACAGAACAGCGTGCATCATGCATAATTATTACGTGGCGCTACAATCGGTATGATATGGGCACGAGGTATTATCCGCCATATTTATTCCGCCATTATAGGATAAGACAATTATTATATTGCATACAGCCAGATTGTATGATTCATTAATGTCATGGATTTTACGTTTTAAACACAAATGGCACTTGCAACAACAGCATGCAGAAGGTCTCCTGGTCTGTATGAAACACGTCCATG
The DNA here is from genome assembly GCA_032622095.1 of Siphonodentalium dalli. Taxonomy (NCBI): domain Eukaryota; kingdom Metazoa; phylum Mollusca; class Scaphopoda; order Gadilida; family Siphonodentaliidae; genus Siphonodentalium; species Siphonodentalium dalli. The sequence continues at coordinate 116,775,119 of CP136064.1, forward strand.
TAACAGAACGGATAAAAGGAGAAACAAGACAAGTTTACTTCTTCGCCAAGTTGGAATCAACAGTTGACTTTTCTGGAGGTTATCATATAGGTTCATATATTACAGATAAAAAGGTCCTTCTTGACGAACTTTTTCAACATACACTACATAATTATGTTGCACACACGGGGGATTATCAAGTTATGGACATGAAATCCGAGATAACGGAACTGATTTTATACGAGTGCTATCGTTTTTATACGCCCTTTTGGAAAAAAAGGTCGTATTATGTTATCAGTCTGTCGAGCGTCTGTCCGTCTGTCTGTCCGTCCGTTAACATTTTTGGTTTCCGATCGATAACTCCAGTTTGGATTATTTGATCTGAACCAAAGTTGGTTTGTGTATTACCCAGCTAAAGGTACAGGCCAAGTTCGAATATGGATTCCGTCCAATTATTTTTACATGAGTTACGGCCCTTTTTGTCAGCCGACCCAACGGGTTCGGAGGACTATTATAATCAGCCTGTGCGTCCGTGCGTCCGAGGTTTCCGGATGATAACTTTAGTTAGAGTGAACCAAATTAAATTAAATTTGCAGAAAAGACAGGTCAAGTTCGAATTCTGGTTCCGTCCGCCAATTTTCACCAGAGTTATGGCCCATTTTCGACTTAGAATTTGACCGTCTGTTAACATGTTTGGTTTCCGACCGATAACTCCAGTTTGGATTATTTGATCTGAACCAAAGTTGGTATGTGTATTTTCCAGCTAAAGATACAGGCCAAGTTCGAATATGGGTTCCGTCCAATTAATTTTACATGAGTTACGGCTCTTTTTCGACTTAGAATTTGACCGTCTGTTAACATTTTTGGTTTCCGACCGATAACTCCAGTTTGGATTATTTGATCTGAACCAAAGTTGGTATGTGTCTTTCTCCCAGAAAAACACAGGTCACGTTCGAATTCGGGTTCCGCCCGCCAATTTTCACCAGAGTTATGTCCCTTTTTTACTTAGAATGTTTGCCAATTTGAGGTTTCCGGATGATAACTTTAGTAAATGTGTACTGAATGAAATTAAATTTGGTATGTAGGTTTACTAGCACTAAAGACAGGTTTTTATGCGCAAACAACGGTCGTATCAAGCCGACACTTAGAGGCGGACATGAGGTCTACCGACCTTTTATTCGACTTAGAATTTGACCGTCTGTTAACATTTTTGGTTTCCGACCGATAACTCCAGTTTGGATTATTTGATCTCAACCAAAGTTGGTATGTGTATTTCCCAGCTAAAGATACAGGCCAAGTTCGAATATGGGTTCCGTCCAATTATTTTTACATGAGTTACGGCCCTTTTTCGACTTAGAATTTGACCGTCTGTTAACATTTTTGGTTTCCGACCGATAACTCCAGTTTGGATTATTTGATCTGAACCAAAGTTGGTATGAGTATTTCCCAGCTAAAGATACAGGCCAAGTTCGAATATGGGTTCCATCCAAATATTTTCACCAGAGTTATGCCCCCTTTTCGACTTAGAATTTGACCGTCTGTTAACATTTTTGGTTTCCGACCGATAACTCCAGTTTGGATTATTTGATGTGAACCAAAGTTGGTATGTGTATTTCCCAGCTAAAGATACAGGCCAAGTTCGAATATGGGTTCCATCCAAATATTTTCACCAGAGTTATGCCCCCTTTTCGACTTAGAATTTGACCGTCTGTTAACATTTTTGGTTTCCGACCGATAACTCCAGTTTGGATTATTTGATGTGAACCAAAGTTGGTATGTGTATTTCCCAGCTACAGATACAGGCCAAGTTCGAATATGGGTTCCGTCCAATTATTTTTACATGAGTTACGGCCCTTTTTCAACTTAGAATTTGACCAATTTCATAACATTTTGGTTTCCGACCGATAACTCCAGTTTTTATTATTTCAGCTGAACCAAAACTGGTATGTGTATTTCCCAGCTAAAACTACAGGCCAAGTTTGAATATAGGTTCTGTCTAATTATTTTTACACGAGTTATGGCCATTTTTCGACTTAGAATTTGACCACATTTTGCATTGAAATTATAGGTGTATATCAGATTTTCTTCAAATGTAAGCTCAAAGTATTATCTTATTTTGCAATAGTACAATTCGAAATGGCTAAAGGGCGTATTTTGCCACGCCCTATAGCGATGCTCTTGTTGCATTGTGTGCGTTATTGGACACTAGTAAATGAAAGCAGGCGATGATGATTTAGGGTTTGGAATAATTCACTGGTCTCTGCATTATCGCGGCCGTATTATGTTGGAGGAAGTTATGGCTCCACTTCGACAAAAATCATGAAAATGGTATATATTAGATTAATGGAGACACTAACTCAGTATGAATAACATTCGTCAGATATGCTTGCTTCAGAGATTGTGAAAAATTTCTCATTTCTTATCGAAATGGCCATGTATTGATCGGAATGGCACATTGCGTTTTTCCCCTCATCTCACATCTAGCTGGAAAATCGGTAAGAACTCCGATAATGGTATCCGTGACCTATCCACCTCATATTCACCATCATATTTTGTACCACGCGACATAATATCCATTGGGATAGCCTCACCATCTAGTGTCGGGTTTAAGTAATTTCATATATGTCAAAGGTGACTGCCATAAACAACAAACCAGCATTCAATGTTACTCTGTTCTTTGTTTTAAACAATCATGTTCATTTGCAAGTACATGTACCTCGCTCGAATTGCCACCGATTCCAAGGAATACGGATTACTTGTGCACAAACATGGGCACCATTCTGGTTGCCATTTTAAATAGAATTGTTCATCATTATGTCCCAGAATAGTACAATACAATGCATATAATAATTCTTTGGGTTGTATGAGAAATTTTATGGCGGCGATGATGGCGTTTCAGTGAAATGTGACAGATTTCACCATTTCCAACAGGGGGGGGGGGGTCATTGACTTTTTCCCATACAGTAGGCCGGGGTGGGTGGGTGGTTCAGCTGCGAAAAAAGTAACTTAGGGGGGTAGTTAGTGTGGATATAGGCATATGCTTCTCAGAAATCCCGGTTACAAACCAACACTCACAATTTCGTCTTTTTCATCAGATCACATTGTCACCAACGCCACTGGTTCAAGATGAAAATGGACAGTTATGACACCCATGATTAAAGTAAATAAAAATGAATAAAGCTATTCATTTATATCATTAATGTTTACTCATTAGACCTGATCAGACAGCATAAGAGGCAAAAAGTTACAATACACCAAATGATTTACATTAGGCCTCAGTGTTAGCGAATCCCGCTGGCCTGTATTCGCAGGAAAGCTTTGACCCTGCACGAGTATTTGAAATTAAAGAACGTCCTTTTAGACACACAGAAATGTGCCCAAAAGTACTTGTGAACGTGGTAAATCACACTGCAGCTTGACAAACGTCACACTACCCTTAAAATTGAGAAAAAAATGACATCGAAAAAAACACAAACACAACCCATAAATTATTCGCCATTTGCACAGCCATAACCGTTTACCATGTGGTTATATTTGATGTTTCTCGACGGGAAACACATTTGTGCATTTTTTAGTGTAAACAATATTTATTTGAACAAAATAACAGAACATCACATTGACAATTATACATATTGAGCAAAAAAAAACATAGTTCAAATGAGGATTAGATAACAAGCCATGAGCCTATGGCTTTTATAAAAATCTTTTCCTCCAAAAATGTTACCCCGAGTGTCAATACAGACAGCTACAGGGTAAAGAGGACGGGAATTTGAATATTGTTCTGTGTTTTAAAATAAATGTTGGGAAGTTAGTTAAGCGAGTGCAGGGATCAGAAAGATGGAGGAGTGATAGAAGGGAGAAGATTATGAAATAGACAAGACAGATAATAAAGTAGGTAGAAAAGAAGTGTGATAAATGCTGTATACAATAATCCCTCAGTCATAATCTAAATTTTACATTATGGCGTTAAATCATGGTGTATTGTCCAATATAGAAACGGAATTAGACCCCAAATATGTCTCGGCACCCAGGAGAGATGATGCATGAAAATAAGTATATATTAGAATAATTGTTATACTTGTTGTGCGTATCAATATAATCTAGATACAATTAGTACATGTAAGTACAATCAGTAGTAAGTCCATTAATATGCCAAGGTCAGCACGGTTGAGCATGCACTCCGTGGGCAGACAGACGGATATGCCCGAACACAATGTGCAGAAACGCATTTTTTCGTGCACTTTTCATCCATGTATCTATCATTGACCATTCAGCTGCCAGAATTTTTTATGCTGATCCTAGCTTGGTAGTGCCAGGGGAAATCACTCTACTAATTTGTATTTGGTGTATTGTAACCAAAACATGGAAATCTCATCATGCTAGAAAGTATTGAATGCTATTTAAAGCCACATCCAGATTTTTGTTTGATTTTTTAATTTAATTTATTGTTTTGTTTTTTTGACACAATTTCACATCAAAGCCATATGAATGCTGATCAATCTGTTAAACGCAATGTTGTCAGATGGTATAAGATCGTGTGGGTCCATTACTATTTAGCATAAATGTTTTGCCAAAATTTTTATTTTATATTTTCGATACAGTTGTATTTGAAGTGATTACAGACAAGCATTGGAAATATGGTACAATGTTCATATAACTTGTTTACAAGTCATGAGTCAATTGATAAACAAAAACAAACAGGATAACAATGGGTGCTGCATGTTTATACGATTCTTATCTGTTCTCAGACTTTATAACTGAAACAAATACCAAGCCTAAATGGTGTGAGACTACAGATATTTAGGTAAAACGTGGGTGGGTACCCTGCATGAAATTGGAAAAAAAAATCCTTCAAATAAGGGGTGATTTGGAGGTAAAAAGGGGGTGGTTACCCCGCATGAAATTATAAAAAATATTTTTTCCTTCAAATAGGGGGGGGGGGGGTGGTGGGTACACAAGAGGCGGAAAAATAATTTCAGCCTACTGTCATGGCACTTTTTTCCGACCCCCCCTGTATACACCAATAATTTCCTTCACAATTTCTACATTATGTTCTTGTTTTCCTCCAGGGAAGATGACAAAATGCGTTTTAGATTATTTTTCGGGTGAAAACAATCTAAAATTGATTAGAAGATTGAGTCTGGGGGGAAGGTTATATAGTCTAAATATATTAAACAGTGATTTAGCAGTCTTTCAACGGCCGTCTGTAAATTGCGTCATTTGGAAAGTTATTGTGTGTCGTTATGTGTGCCTTTTACCACAGCCTGGCACATCTTAGCTTGGGGGGATTTGTCGGCATTTAAAGATAAATAATGGGATCGACAGCGATAAATGATATATTGAAATGTAGCTAACTGACAGTCGTTTCCCGTGATATAAACTAATTGGGCATAACCGTTTTAGTTTAGGTTTAATAAGAAACACAAGACAACGTATTGTGTGAATCGTCATATTCTTCTCAGTTTTTAGTTCTCACCATAAAAATATTTGACTTCATATTATCATCCTGACCTTACTCTGGTCATCATCCGGTTCTCGGGTATCAAAATGGGACGATTGTCGCTCCTCGAAAGTGTCAATATACGCTGTCAAGTACATGTCTGAGTCGGTTTTATTTCTAAATGGCCGATTTTATCATCGGGTGCCTCAAGAAAACCACGCGGTGAGAAAAGGTCAGCATACTTGACAAATCCAACATTCTGATTATGAAAGTTTAGTATTTACGCTGACTGAAAATGTAGGACTTATAAATCCCCTCTCGATACGACAACTATGTCCATCCTTTGTGCTTTTCGTACATGCATATATCGCACCCAACCGTAGCGTATAGGACTTAATACATGTACAGTAATGCTCTAAATAATCGACTCCTCAACTACAGCTGAATTATGGGTAATTTTTTAGGATTCAGCCGGAAATATGGCTTGTTACCATTCATCGGAAAGGTCTCAGTGAGACAAGCCATATTTCCGACTAAATCCTAAAAAGTTACCCATAATTCTGCTGTAGTTAAGGAGTCGATTATTTAGAGCATTACTGTATACCCACCTCCCGGCCATATATGGCGGAACCCGCCGTATGTTATGGGTTAAAAAAAAAAGAGAGAGAGAGAGAGAGAAGAGAGAGAGAGAGAGAGAGAGATATGAGAGAGAGAGAGAGAGAGAGAGAAGAGAGAGAGAGAAGAGAGAGAGAGAGAGAGAGAGAGGGAGAGAGAGAGACCACACTTACATACATGATTTACGTTATGTTAAACCACGACAGGCGTGTGCAAGCGGCCACAATGAGCCAGCGATACACTTATTTGGCACAAATCAAATTAAAATCTTTCCGCCCAGTGAAACCTCTACTTGCACAGTGTTGATCGGTCATTCGGTTAGCAGAATATTGGATTATTCCTCTTCGCTACAAGTTTATTATGCTTTTCGTATTCGTTGGACAAACAACTTCTGAACAGTTTGACAGTGTACATCCATGTAGGCGTCATGCTCACGTGAGCCAGGTGACTTTCGTTGGCAATGGCAACACACGTTACAAATTACACGTATACTTGGGTCTGATCCTGGCTACTATATCCACTTAATTCCGCATTAGCTAGCAACTTGCCCGATCACCCATGTATACATGCAGGGTTGAATTCGACGCATGGTAGCATATCCCTTTCCGTGGTAGGACAGCTAGGTGAGGTGCGGTCGTTGTATTTTTTTGGGTTGTTGGTTACCTGCATCGGAACGTCGAAATACCAAGCAGTACCAAGCAGAACCAAGCAGAACCAAGCAGTACCAAGCAGAACCAAGCAGAACCAAGCTGAATAAAACTAAGGCGGAAAATGACACTTAAAGCATGTTTTGTGGTGTATAATGGAGAAATAAACCATAATAATGCAACATGACGTGGTTTTATTTGACTTTTGATGACACAGCGAGCGTAAAACTAGAAAACAGTGCGGCGATCGCGATAAACTTCAGCTTGGTATTTCGTCATTTACAGGTACTGCTTGGTTTATCAGCGATTGGTGATAATTAATTTTTGGGAACATATATGACACTGTGCGATAGAGCCTTTGTTGCTGATTAATTATCGATGTGCGATCGCGGCTTACTCTGGCTTACAGAAAATATTTCAGGGATGTTTTGACAGTGATATTCAAGCAAGGTTTCACAGGTTTCATAGAAACCAAAATGGTTGAATAAACAATATATAAGTGATGATTAAATGAGTTGATGGTGTCATATCCATGCCTATATAGAGGTCTCATATTTTCTAATTCGCTCTAATTCGAAACATCCACGACCACCAGAAAAAAGAAAATGAACATAAAGAATCTCCAAATTGTTATCTTTTTTTCATTTTGTTCTTCTTATTATTTCTCTAATAAAATCAAAATCATGAGGGATTAAGGAAAGGGCCCTTCGGCCCTTTCGACAATCCCGGGGCTAGCTACCCCAAACAACCCAATTAAAAAAAAAAAAAAAAAAAAAAAAAAAAAAAAAATTCGCTCTGGCTGGAGAGTGGAGCGAAAGGGTCGTGATTGCTTCGATCTGATTAGCTCCTCTTTTGTCAGAGCGTTGAGCACGGTGAGTCGTGTGGCCGCGCCTCCGGGTGCAGCTGCCCCCGTGCTTAACGCCAGTGAGACGGTTTTGGATTAGGCTTATGGATTTAATCCCAGACGCCGTGTTGGCCGCAGTGCAAAGGTGTTCGGTAGTGGACATTGCTAACTGGAGTCTCCAGTCTAACAGGGGCTATCTGACCCTTTGCCTGGAGTTCCGGACTGAAGATGCTGGCATCCAGAGATCGCAAGCCCGGGACACCAACTCCAAGACTGCCTCCTGTCATCTGAGTGGGAAGAAGAAGGGGCCGCCCAAGAAGAAGACGCCATCAAGGAGAAGAAGGGACGCCGCCAGACGGGCGAAATGGAAGGCCAGTCACCCCTCCCCGTGTGGTTCAGCCGACGTCCAGTGTCACAGCCGGTAGGTCGGAGTTGTCTGAGAGACGCCCAGACGACCAGACCTGCATGGAGACAGATGACATCATATACCAGCTAGCAGGGACTCCGTGGATCTGCCGGAGGTCCCAGCTGTCGTCGTCGAGACTTGCGGAGAAAGGGAGCAGGACACCACCCCTGCTGTTCCTGCCGCCAGCTTCGACGTGGAACTGGATAGCTTAACACATCGGACACCGGAATACCATCACATCCCGGTGTCCCCAGCTCCACCACCACCACCACCACCACCACCACCAAACCATGCAGTAAAATGACAGAAGAAGAATTCGAAGAATACATGAGAAAGACCCAGCAATTCACGAAAGATCAGGAAAGAAAAGCACAACTAACTATCCAAAAGACTCTTCAGAAATATCAACCTCCTCCATCACCACAATCATCGACCGAAAAACCGAATGCAAAGAAAAAAGGAAAAAGAAAAGATAAAGTCAACATCATAAAAATGCTTAATTTTTGTTTTCTTCTCAAAATAAAGGCAAAAACATGAGGGATTAAGGAAAGGGTCACTCGACCCTTTCGACAATCCCGGGCTAGCCCCCCGAACCACTCACTCTACTAATTCGCCTCTCTGGCAGGAGAGTGGAGCGAAAAGGTCGTAATTGCTTCGATCTGATTAGTTCCTCTTATGTCAAGGGGTTGAGCACGGGTGAGTCGTGTGGCCGCGCCTCCGGGTGCAGCTGCCCCCGTGCTTAACGCCAGTGAGACGGTTTTGGATTAGGCTTATGGATTTAATCCCAGACGCCGTGTTGGCCGCAGTGCAAAGGTGTTCGGTAGTGGACATTGCTAACTGGACAACAGCCCACTCATCCAAGAACTCCATCTACGAAACCAACTGCTCTCCACCAAAAAGACCAAGTCCATCCTAGAAATCGACAACACCGACAGACCAATCTAGATCCCATACAACCGTCAACCAAACCAACCAACAGCCAAATCCAACAGCCTCGACTCCTCCACCACGCTTCCACTGCTTTGCCTCCAAATACAACAGCCTCAACAACCGATTTTCATCGAAGAATTAAAGAAAGGGTGAAGGGAACTGCACAATGCATTCCGACCATCCTAACCGGCCTGCGGCCGGAAACTACACAACAAGATTGCTAACTGGAGTCTCCAGTCTAGCAGGGGCTACCTGACCCTTTGCCTGGAGTTCCGGACTGAAGATGCTGGCATCCAGAGATCGCAAGCCCGGGACACCAACTCCAAGACTGCCTCCTGTCATCTGAGTGGGAAGAAGAAATGGCCTCCCAAGAAGAAGACGCCTGCGAGGAAAAGAAGGGACGCCGCCAGACGAGCCAAATGGAAGAAGAGGGGGTGACTGTGATCTGCCAGTCACCGCCCCCCTTGTGGTTCAGCCGACGTCCAATGTCACAGCCGGCAGGTCGGAGTGGTCTGAGAGACGCACAGACGACCCGACCTGCATGGAGACAGGCGACATCGCACCAGCTAGCAGGGACTCCGTCGATCTTCCCGATGTCCCTGCTGTCGTCGTCGAGGCAAGCGGAACAAGGGAGCTGGAAACCACCCCTGCTGTTCCTGCCGCCTGCTTCGAGGTGGAACTGGACAGCTTGCCACCACGGACACCGGAGTACCAGCACATCCCGGTGTCCCCCAGCTCCACCGCTAGCAACAACAACAGCACAGACACCACTCGGTCTGTTCGGTCTCATGAAGAAAACATGCGGATTGCAGATAACGCCATCGCTGAATACGAAAGATACAACAAAGAACTAAAAGAAAACGTCCAACGCAACATACAAGAGCAAGAAGCGGAAGTACATCGTATCACTCAGCAGTATCTGCAGAGACCTCCATCATCTCCTCAGTCATCAACCGAAAAACCGAATGCAAAAAAGAAAAGGAAAAAGAAAAAATAATCACCATCACAAAATGCTTACCTTTTTTTCTTCTCTCACCAATAAAGGCAACAACATGAGGGATTAAGGGGAGGACCATTCGGTCCTTCCGACAATCCCGGGCTAGCCCCCCGAACCACTCATTCTCTCTCTCTCTCTAATTAGCCATTCTGATCATTGATCTGAGTAAATTACAACATGCCTTCAAAGTCAATACTTTATCCATGTGGTGTATGTGCCGAGGAATGTCATGAGATTAGCAGCATCGGCTGCGATCTTTGTGATCGTTGGTTCCATTTGGACTGTGAACAGCTGAAGATAAGTGATTTTAATTTTTTCACTGAGTTACTTTTGCTCATTGTGTCTGTACAGGTCAGGTTCTCTTGATTGGGATGCGGCACATTTGAGACTAAAGGCAGCGGCGAACAATGGTACGGTCCTTAATGACGCAAAAAGGGAACAAATATTTTTGCGTCTTGAGAAACCGAATGCCAATCTACCGTCCGTCCAGCAGTACTATCCAATGATGCCGTAACTTCAATCGATTCACAAGCGAGTGCACTCCTTGGTAGTCAGTGGAAAGATTCGGTACCTACTCAGGATCATGTAACTGAGTTGCGAGTTCGAACCTGTGTTGAGTTGTCGAACAATCGTTCATTCTACCAAGAGGCGCACAAACATACGAATATTCACCTCGTAAGTCCGTCTCCCAATGATGATATCTTGTCGTGCGCCCAGGCTGGTGGAGGTTATAAAGCATTCAATTCAATTATCACCTATCGCTGATAAACCAAACAGTACCTGTAAACGACGAAATACCAAGCTGAAGTTTTTTAGTTTTACGTTCGCTATGTCATCAAAAGTCAAATAAAACCACGTCATGTTGCATTATTATGGTTTATTTCTTCATTATACACCACAAAACATGCTTTAAGTGTCATTTTCCGCCTTAGTTGTCTTCTGCTTGGTTCTGCTTGGTATTTCGACGCACCCACCTGCATGGCGGAACGACCGTAAGTTATTTCATAGGTTAATAATAGCAGTTCCGCTCGAGCTACCGACTTGGGGAATGGGACTTTGGTACATACCGGTCTACATAGTGCAAAAACTATCTCGTTCGGACTCCTGGTGGCGGTTTGGTCGGGTGGTATCCTTTCTACTTTTTGCGTATACATGCATATAGCGAATCCGACTTCCGCCTCAGCTAGCAACTTGCCCGATCGGGACATGACAATCTGCGGAATGGGATGGAATATGGAATAGAACGACAATCTGCGGAACAGAATTTCAAATTGCGTGGAACGGCCGATATCTCGAGGAATACAGGGCGTAGGGCGCTCATGTTGGTGTCTAACGAAAGGCCCACATTCGCCCTATCCACACATATTAACCCCGCCACTGACCGGACACCAGAAGTTGCATTATTTGATCGAAAACTGACCTAACATGGGGTGAAATTTGGGATAGCATGGCAATCTGCGGAACGGAATTTCAAATTGCGTGGAACGGCCGATATCTCGAGGAATACAGCGCGTATAGGGCTCATTTTGGTGTCTAACGAAAGGCCGATATTCGCCCTATCCACACATATTAACCCCGCCACTGAACGGACACCGGAAGTTGCATTATTCGGTCGAAAACTGACCTAACATAAAATGCCACAAACACGAAAAACTGCGCTCGACATTAATGTTTAGAATTTAGATTTCTCGACGAATACGCTAGCAAACACCAAGTTTTAGGTATCAAATAACGCAGTGGAATACTGTGCAATATGGCTGTTTTAGTGCGAAAACTGTAATAGCGAAACGCAAACAAGCGCCGATAAAACAGCTAAAAATAGACTCGATGTTTACATTTACACGATCGATTTCAGCTGGTATATTCAATATAATGGGGCGTATAGTATATCAAAATGTAGGATTAGACACAGGGAATGTATTTTTTTCCAAATGGGTCCACCACGCGGTGAAATTGTTGCAGAAATTCGCTCCAAAATATTCGCACTTCAGTTGTGACTAAAAGCCCAGATGCCGGAGCCCGGCGACTAAAAGCCAAGTTACAAAATAGATTAACTGGTTTGAACGCATGAATATGTCAATGGTCAGACTGTTGGAAATAATACCCAATTTTTTTTTATAGACTTATATAAACACTTACGTGTGAAACTCGAATTTTAATTAAATCCATGATTGTGTAGTCTCTCGTATATCACGAACACTGCGCGCACACATTTTATTGGAATACATGCCATCTTTGCCTTGTGTTTTGTTTAGTTTAGTTTTTTTGGCGACCAAAGATGAGATGTGTTCGCACCACACTGTGCTAAGGCCAATGAAATCACTGAATTTCAGATTATCAGCTTAACCGCATTATTTCATTAGTATCTGAAGCAAATTAATGAACACCATAAACAATAGAAAATTAACACAGCTCTTCGTGCGGGATAATCTTTAAAGCCAGTGACACCTCAGTCATCCTGACAGACTGTACTGTAAATATATTGGATTATGAACTAATAAAGATGTTATGTAAATACATATAAATTATCCATTACGTTCCATATACGGATCAATGTTTACTCAGACGTTGTTCCTGCATTACTGCATCAAATTGCAGGCACCAGACATGGCAAACAATGGCCATATTTGTTGCAAACCAGCCTTGTCGTAAGATGAGCCGGTCCCAAGCCCGGAAAATGGCGAGGGCAACACAATTCATAAATCGCCAAAACAAATGAAGGGTAACCTGAATAGGACCCATAAATAAAAAGTCCCAAAGGGCAGAGTCACACACTCCCCTTCAATGTGGGTAATTGTGCCGAGCCTCAACTGATCGAGCTCGAGTGCTAAAATAAGTGCAAAATAGCACAAGCACTTTAAAGTTTAAAACATTTTAGCACGTTGTGCTATAACCAAATATGTGTGCATGTGTGTACCATGTGTGCACTAAGTGCAACGTCTAGGCACTAGACAAAAAACTTTAAAGCTGCCAGACCATGTCTGCCGGTCCAAAGCCCGGATAAAAGCTGATGGGAGTTTTTTTTCTATACGAAATCTGCTATAGCAAAAAAAGATATTTAATTTAATAAACGTGTTCACACGAAGAAGACATTCAACCCGAGAAATAACATATGTATTTGTTCTTGCGATTAGTTAAGTATATTTCAATTAAAATATATCTATCGATGTCTATATACTATACTGTTTCAAGTATTATAACGCGTTATTTAATGCATATATGGTAATTTATAAGCTTGTTCTCAGTTGCCCTCGGTAAAGACGCACACCCTTGAGATGGGTAAATGCGCGAAGTCTCACAACTCTCCTTTAATTATAGGGTAGTCAATAAAGAGCGTTTGTTGAAGCATTTATTGCGATGGTCTTAATTGCAACTAAGAGTCCTTTAACATCATGCCTCCATTTAAAAAAAAACTGGTAATTTGTTTACTTAGAAGCCACAACATGCATGTTAGATTTGACAATTCCAATTTACAAAAATATTCATGATGCATAATGCCCCATTATCATTATGTGTGTACAGTCTGTCAGGATGACTGAGGTGTCACTGGCTTTAAAGATTATCCCGCACGAAGAGCTGTGTTAATTTTCTATTGTTTATGGTGTTCATTAATTTGCTTCAGATACTAATGAAATAATGCGGTTAAGCTGATAATCTGAAATTCAGTGATTTCATTGGCCTTAGCACAGTGTGGTGCGAACACATCTCATCTTTGGTCGCCAAAAAAACTAAACTAAACAAAACACAAGGCAAAGATGGCATGTATTCCAATAAAATGTGTGCGCGCAGTGTTCGTGATATACGAGAGACTACACAATCATGGATTTAATTAAAATTCGAGTTTCACACGTAAGTGTTTATATAAGTATATAAAAAAAAATTGGGTATTATTTCCAACAGTCTGACCATTGACATATTCATGCGTTCAAACCAGTTAATCTATTTTGTAACTTGGCTTTTAGTCGCCGGGCTCCGGCATCTGGGATTTTAGTCACAACTGAAGTGCGAATATTTTGGAGCGAATTTCTGCAACAATTTCACCGCGTGGTGGACCCATTTGGAAAAAAAATACATTCCCTGTGTCTAATCCTACATTTTGATATACTATACGCCCCATTATATTGAATATACCAGCTGAAATCGATCGTGTAAATGTAAACATCGAGTCTATTTTTAGCTGTTTTATCGGCGCTTGTTTGCGTTTCGCTATTACAGTTTTCGCACCAAAACAGCCATATTGTAGATAAAAACGAGTGCACAGTATTCCACTGCGTTATTTGATACCTAAAACTTGGTGTTTGCTAGCGTATTCGTCGAGAAATCTAAATTCTAAACATTAATGTCGAACGCAGTTTTTCGTGTTTGTGGCATTTTATGTTAGGTCAGTTTTCGACCGAATAATGCAACTTCCGGTGTCCGTTCAGTGGCGGGGTTAATATGTGTGGATAGGGCGAATATCGGCCTTTCGTTAGACACCAAAATGAGCGCCCTACGCCCTGTATTCCTCGAGATATCGGCCGTTCCACGCAATTTGAAATTCTGTTCCGCAGATTGCCATGCTATCCCAAATTTCACCCCATGTTAGGTCAGTTTTCGATCAAATAATGCAACTTCTGGTGTCCGGTCAGTGGCGGGGTTAATATGTGTGGATAGAGCGAATGTGGGCCTTTCGTTAGACACCAACATGAGCGCCCTACGCCCTGTATTCCTCGAGATATCGGCCGTTCCACGCAATTTGAAATTCTGTTCCGCAGATTGTCGTTCTATTCCATATTCCATCCCATTCCGCAGATTGTCATGTCCCGCCCGATCGCCTATAGATGCGGAGGGATATTCACAATGGCGGTTCCGCTCGAGCTACGGACTTGAGGAATGGAACTTTTGGAACATACATGTCTATTCTGCACGATAGTTCAAGAATTGTCTCATTCGGACTCCTTGGGTGAGGTCGGGTTTTAGTGGGATCCGCACCACTCTGTAATTCCAGAGATATAAATGTTCGCTTCTCATGCAAAAATCCCGTGATCTCAGTCGATATTTCAAAATTCACAGAAACACTAATTCAGGGCTATCACTTTGTCAGAAAGATTGTGTAGAACAGAATGATACTGAAAATCATACTACTGCCAATCAAAAGCCACGTGCGCACACCTCAAAATGTGTTGTCTGTATCATTTCGGCAGGGATGAGTGTATACGTTCTCACGGCTGGCAAAATTGCCATGCAAGAAAACTTTCATGAAATTCGTAATATATTGCTATTTGTTGCATTTTTTCGATTCATAAGTTCCGGAATGACAGAATAGAGACCTTTCGCAAAATCACTATTACGATTACGGATAGGATATATTGTCCTAGTAAGGTGGATACCATCACAACTTACAACTTAAGATGGTTAATTGGCGAGACAGCATATGCCCCACTCTATTCAGTTACACATATATTTGATGGAAAAAGTAGTGTGTGTCTCTTTCAGTCCCCATGTTCTTATCCTTGTGTTATACACCACACGGATAATGTTAGAGCCTTCCCAAGCAGGACCGATGGCACATCCTCGACATAATTAAACTGATTTGGGTATATTTCGTCTCACATAAGAACCCCCGTGCGTAAACTAATGTTTGGTCGTACCAGCAAGGTATTGTCCGTGCATATCCGTAATCGTAATCGTGGCTTTACGAAATGTCTCTATTATGTAAATTCGATAGTTTTATTGCTTATTCGAGCTGTAAAATAACACCAGCTAATACATGTAATACATTTGAAAGCTAATTTCGGGCAAATAACCGTTGTATAATAACTTACGAAATTACACAAATCTCACTGCGTATATGTATAGTAAACAGTGTGGTACATGTATGTGCATTGTATAAGTACTTTGTCGTTCACATCTTGGCACATAACCAGTCAGGCACATCCTGATTTCCACTATTATAGTGGTATTCCACTATTATAGTGGTATATGACATAACATATCAATGTTTCCTTTATTTGCGTCGGGAATAGAAGACGGCGCATACTAGTGCACAGCCAAATTTCACTCTTAAAAATATCGCAGCGAATGCAGTCTTCCGACAAAATATTTGTTGTGCAATCTTTGCGCCAGCTTTGTTATTCAATAATATTACCAGCGATGTATATATAGGTCTCATTTACGTTCATGATATTACTATAATATATGCCTTTCTATTTCTAAATGACACTATCAGGATGACTCAATCGCTCCTTCGTAACAACATTTAAACTAATTGAATGCTAATTGAGTTGCTTGTCGTGTGCCGTCATGATTAATCAGTCTCCTGGACAAAACATATGTATGATTCCGAATTAGTGCGACACTGATTTTGAATAATGTGTGTAAAATATGATTTTAGATTATCCCTCTTAAAGTTTCTCAAATTCACAATCCGGTAATGTGCATATGCCACTATAATAGTGGAATACGACTATAATAGTGGAATTCAGGATGTACCTGACCTGATTACAGCCATCTACAACGAATCGCCTGTAAAATTTCCAGTGTGTGAGCGTGTACTGAAAGGATGTATGTTATAGGAATGCATGTCACAGTAACACCCACCAGCGCGATAAAACCATAGGTGATTGGTTGAGAGAACATAAATAAAACATGAGATAATCTGTTAATAAACAAATATATTTCACCATCAGTTATCAACGTATTATAACTACTGTATAATATAACAAGAATATCACAGAGGGGTCATAAAATTATATAAGTATAAGAACAGAACAGAGGACGTAACATCTAGTAACAAGAACGTACACAGAAACATAATACATATAGATCAGGTGTATGGGAGGCCAAATTCACATTTAATAGCTAATTACACTTAAGCGTTATGGCATTACGCTTAAGCATAATGCCATTATGCTTAAGCGTATTTGCCTCACTGACAACTCCATTAATGCCATTGCGCTTAAGCGTAATATGTTTTCATATCCTCTCTACCTTACATATAATTGTATCATCTAAGGTAAATTTATGTCAAAAGTTACTAGCATCAGTAATTGGCTGCATCCATTTCAGCTCCAGTGGAGTTTTGAGATATGGAATTTTAATTACGCTTAGGTGTAATGCCATTACGCGTAAGAGTAATGCTATTATGCTTAAGTACACTTAAGCATAATGTGATTATGCTTAAGCGTAATGGAATTATGCTTAAGTTAAGCATAATATCATTACGCTTAAGCATAATGGCATTACGCTTAAGCATAATGGAAATCTGAATTACGCTTAAGTGTAATGGCATTATGCTTAATTGTAATGGAATTACGATTAAGCATAATATCATTACATTTAAGTGTAATGGCATTACGCTTAAGGGGATGCATTACGCTTAAGTGTAATTGGCTATTAAATGCGAATTTGGCCTCCCATAAAGGTGGAGAGTTTTAAATTCCTCCACCAACTATACAGGATTGTTTTGCTACCCCTTCATAATTTTAACCCTTTCAGTGCCAAGTCCGATTTTTGTATCAACCCATATTTCCTTGATAATTTTTCAAATTTATTCATTATAATAATGTGATACTTTCACATTATTATAATCAATAAATTTGAAAAATGATCAAGGAAATATGGGTTGATACAACAAGAGGTGTGCACTCGAGTGCTAGCATACCCCCACCGTGGCAAATTCAACCCGCATTATCCGTAAACCCAACAAAAAAGATTTTTAACTTTAAAAAAAATTCGGACTAATTATATCGATATGGTGTCACAAGAAGCTTGTACAGAAAAAATTATTCAAATTGGTTCATATTTGTTAAAGTTATTAAGTCGGACAGAATTTTCTAAGTCAAAATAAGTCAAAATGAAGTGTAATATTACGAAAAATAGTCTGAGCCAATCCCTAGCCGCATGATGTAGAGAGGGTATTGTGAGAAGCATGTATACCAAAAATTATTGAAATCGGTTCATATTTGTTAAAGTTATTAATTTTCTAAGTCAAAATAAGTCGAAAATGAGGCATAACTTAAAAAAAAAAAGTCGGACCGAACCGCAATTAGCATCATGCGGAGAGGCAGTCCTAAGGAGATTGCATACAAAATATTATTGAAATCGGTTCATAGTTGTTCGAGCTATGAGGTCGGACGGACGCACGGAGGGAGAAAGCGTGACGGACGGACGGATGCAGTCAATCCAGTATACCCCCCATTTTCTTTGAAAGTGGGGGTAAAAAAATCGGACTTGGCACTGAAATGGTTAATGTGGTATATTATGCTAATAATGTAGAGCACTATGACCAATATTATTAAATACACATATATAAATTATTTAAAGGGACTCAAGGCAGTCACAATGTTTTACTAAAACAACTATCGTCAACAAGTATATGTAAAAATAGATAAACTTCATTATTATTACCATAATTACTAATTCTCCAATAATGAGATTTGCATATTAACACTTCCATGACTGGAGCTTCATGAAATTATTCAAAGCGAGCCTCGCATATATAAGAGAATGCATTGGCCACACAATATTTACCTTCACCTTTTAAGCCAGTGCATTCTCTTATATATTCTATGTAAAAGAATGCACTGGCACAGGATATTTAATGCTGCACCAGCGCAGCTCCAGTCATGAAAGGGTTAAAACAATTGTTTTGTAAACAATACTGATTGAATTCCAATTACTCCAATAAAATACCAAAGTCCAATAAAAATGTAAAGATAAACATTGGTAACTGTCAGTTAAACATTGAAAAATATTCTCAAGAATAGATTTAGTCTTAAAGGCACGGGCGGCGTTCGTTGCAGAAAAAATCATATTTGTTCAAATCGCCATCAACAGAACTAGAAGGAATATTAAAATTTATATAGTTTTGTTCATATGCCAAACATGATCAGCGCGTAAATAGCATATTGTCGTCAAGTACGTAAACAAGAGCCTGCTCGTGCTACAGACGTTGTGCTTCTGTTTACATAACACAGCGCAATTCTATTGGTTGATCACACACAAATGATATAAACGCTCTTTATTGTTTCCATATCAGGAACACAGTAACAAATAACGCTCTTTATGTTTACCATATCCGGATCTAAACAAAATCCAGGTAACGTAACGTTTTTTGCTTTTGTTTACATAACAAAGGAATTTTTTTTACAATAGCAATATTGTTTATGCCATATTTCTGATTGGTATAAGAACCAAGTATGTCTATATTTTACTATTCTTTCTGTTTATGGCGGTTTTTGATGGATGTGAATATTTTAACAGCACTGCCAATGCCGCACGTATCTTTAAATATTTGAATTACCTACGCTATCAGTGAGGTTTGTTGACAAATCGCTCAAACATTATGCTTACAGACGAAGTGTTTCAACATTGTTATTGGAGAATTATTTATAGCGAATGAGAACAATTCCGATCTATTTTCCCACGTTCTTCTTCGTGATGATCGATTTCCAGGGTTTATGATTTTTTACATCTACCAAATGTGAAAGCCTTACGTAACTTTAACCCTTTCTATGCCTATCAGTGTTCACCTCAGCATATTCATTGAAGTAAATTACAAGACCTAACTAAAATTACCAAAATGCATGGCCAGGTAATAGAAGTAGAGTATAATACCATAGCTAATACAGTCCCCAGATCTGCCCAGATGGGAAGTTTTGAGTGGAAACGTTTGGAACTCTGACTATTCATAACTCGATCAGCATATATGAATTGTTTTTGCATCACATCACACCCTCCCAATATGATGAATTGCATCATGAATTTTAATAAGTGATGCATCGGAATCGCGATGAATTGTGGCAGCCCTACTCCAGATGAATAATAAACCACTCCAACTTTTATAACTGATGGGAGAATCCATTTGGATAGAAATGAATAAAGGGCCACATAATGTACAAAACATCAAAGCACAATTTTCGGAAGTGTTGTTGGAAATAGAAACACATCGTCAGATGCTTCTGATTTATGATGCGCAACAGACTTATTAAAGTTCAATATCAATAAAGCTGTACTGCAATTGTATTCATTACTTAACTCCCAGAGTCGAACATATGGGTATATAAAAAGCAGTCCCCACTAAAACTGAAACGAACATTAAATATTCATAAATATTTGCTCAAAGTGGTGATCAATATATTAAATAAAGGTGTTAGTTATTCTTCTATTCATAAATATATAAATAACCATATATAAATATCTGTAAGGCTATATTTTAACAAGCTGATTATAAAATGAAAAAATGTTTATTTAACCCTTTCATGACTGGAGCTTCCTGAAGTTTTGCGAAAACCCTGTGCCAATGCATTCTCTTATATATATGAGTCTCCCATAGGGAGCCTCGCATAGTCTCCCATAGGGAGCCTCGTATATATAATAGAATGCATTGGCCTATCATTATTTACCTTGATCTTGGAAGGCAGTGCATTCTCTATATATGGGAGACTCGCATATATACAAGAATGCACTGTCACAGGATCTTTAATGCTGCACCAGTGCAACTCCAGTCATCAAAGGGTTAATATTTTGATTGAGTTATTGGATGAGGCGCCTAAATGAAAAAAGGTGGTGCTCATGAGTATCTGACAAATCTAAGAGAGTTTCACCATTTTACTGGAGACAACCGAGTAAATCCACTGATAAGAAGAGTACTCAGTGGGTAGTTACTTGATTGTTTTGTTTCTAGGATTATTCAGCTAATAAGTTAAATGTTTGTTTAACGTTTAAAATCATTATTGTTAAAGTGATTTGAACAACTCCACTGGGTCGGCCCAATGTGAATAGAGCATAAACGTCGGTACCGTTACATAACCAAGATGTTCACATGGGTCATTAGGCATTAAACAAAATTTGTATTTAGTCACTATTTTTTAAACAAATGAGTATTGGATCATATTTAGTGTACCAGGTGCTGTAATAGGCTTACATATAATTGGTTGGAACCTGGATAGTCTACAAGCTTCCAGACTGAATGATGCTGCCTATCTTGGTGTCTTGACCTCTTTTGAGTCATTGAGATCAATGGTGTCTTGATGTCCAAATATGCCAAAATTCCATTTTGTTTTGCTATAAATCTGAAAAGGCATGCACATGAGGTTGTCGTGAGAGAACTTAACAGACAACCTATATTTTTTTGTGGGTTAGATGAAATGTACTTTGGATCTAACTTAGATCCAAAGTACATTTCATGTTGCTTCATTTTTAAAATTTCTGTTAAAAAACTGAATTTGACAATTGAGGGTCATTTAGATAAAATTTGACAAAACACAGCTCAATACAACAGGCAATAATTTATATTTACGAAATAACAAAAGCATCGCTAGGGCATGTCAAAATATGCCAGCAGTAGTTGCAACAAATGGCCATAACTCTGGTGAAAATTGGTATGTGGAACCCATATTCGAACTTCACATGTATTTTGGGCTAGTAAATTCATATACCAAATTTCATTCCATTCAGTTCAGACTTACTAAAGTTATAACCTGGAAACTAAAATTGAGTGCAAAAAGGTCATAAAATAATAACTGCTGTTTGTCTATCAGCAAAATTTCCAAATTAGGAGTAAATAAATACAGGCATTGTGTTTTTTTGATATGGTACAATTTTTATGGAGAATCCATTCAGGGTATTAAGGGCACTTTAGGTAACAATCTTCTGTGTCAAATACAACTCTATTATTCTGATAAGACTAGAGACAAACACATACAAATATTGCTGGTTTTACAGCTAAAAGACTGGCATTGTTTGAGAGATATAATATCCTGATTTGGAATTTATATTGAGATTTAAGGTAAAAGATTATAAAGAAGAAATTTTCAAGCAATCCAGTATGTCCAGGGCTCAATTTTGCTGAATTTAACAGACATTTATATACCAATGTTTAAAGTTAACAAGACAAAACCTAGATAAATTAAAATTATTATTACATGTATAGTTATATTACTTTTCAACGGGGACGGCAGGTAGACAACCTTCTTGGTTATGCTGTCCCCGATAGCTCATTGAATGTTATACTATTACACTGTGTATATAATTGTATATATCATATGAATGAGTTATGAATAAATAATCATAGTCATACTCATAGTCAAGCAATTTTTTAAGCAAATTTGAATTTAGCTAAGCACTTGCCAAAAAATATTATATGTAACTAATAGATATTCTATACAAAACTCCTCAAACGGAAGGAAATTGCTAATAAAGATTTAAATATAAAATCAACCCATGTCACTGAAAAATACAATCATATTCCTCAGGTAAAAAAAAACTTTAGTCAGTGTCCTAGTTGTGTTATCCATATAGGACCCAAGCGATTAATTAGATCAGGTATACAAGTACACTTCTTCGGCTAAAATGTATATGTGTGCACATCAGGATTTGCTCAGCTGGTTACTAACTTTGCCACTTGAGTCAAGAAACTAAAGTTGGTATTATAGTATCAACGAATACTTTTATTCATTTTTATTATGTCAAAATTTACGATTTAAAAAAAATTTGGGGACCTGTTCATTGCACTGGCTGAAAATAGTATAGAGTGTAATCATCTCATGATTTTACCACTTTTTCTGGTTCATATAGTCATGAAGTGGAGATAAGTTAACTATTATCTGATAATTATTCGCTTCAATGGTCCCCATGAAACTAAATAGCCATCTTCTGCAATTTTATTTGTTGATACTAACGATCTGGAAAATACTTGATCTGTTTGCAATGTTGTTCATGTGATATGAGTAATGGAAAGATCATAAACTAAATAGAAATTTAGTCCATGTTATGTGATACATTTTTTGGGAAATTCAGCAAATTATGTGATAACACAATAAATAGTACCATGTCACATGTATATGTTAAAAATATTTATACAGCTATCCCCCTCAACCACCAAATCATAAGACATTGTAGTCCTAAAGAATACCAAAATGTTTTTAAAGGCCCACTTAATTTTCGAATGCCCAGATAACATTATACATTACATATTCAATATTATATACCATTTGGAAGAGGAACCCAAAATATATATATTCCGTCAGAATACGGGCCTAGTAGTGTCCACCAAATGCTGGAGATTCTCAGATTAATTTCAAGACTTCCCCCGTTGTCAACCCAGAATGCATCAGAACTCAAACTAAGAGATAGAGTTATTCCCCTTCCATTGAGAATAATAGACTTTATAGTACAGTCCGGATAAAAATTAAGCACAGAACACACATCGGTACCTCAACAAAAACATGTTCCGAGTTTATTTGACAGGATCAGTTGATAATACAATGTTTTGTAGCTTCCTCTTTCAAATTGTATATAATAAGGAATATGTTGTATATAATGTGATCTGGTGATTAAAAAAATAAGTGCGCATTTAAAGTATTTGGTAAACCCTCTAAAAAAATTGACACATATTTTTCTCGTTCAATGATGAAAAGGTAGCAGTGTGAACCCTGTTGCACATATTAATGCAAATTTGGTCTTCATTACATGGTTTTCAATTCTTTACCCACGTTTGCAAAAACTGTATTTGGAAACATGATTCAGCAGTCTTCGAAATTAGCTATCGCACAAAGCAAAAGCCTCAGAGCCATCACATAATTTCATGCATTTCAAAATCAATTCCATAGAAGAAAAAAGCCCATTTTAAGAGCAGCTGATTCACCATGTCTTGTCCCACAACAAATCGCTGCAGTAATGTTGTTTTTATTGTGCAATTAAGAGATTCAAAACCATTCAATTCAAAAAATGTTTTTTTAGTGCACTGTTTTGACAGCTACATTTTGCTTTATTTATAGCTTTGATTGTAATCATTTTAAAGATGGTGTATGTCCCCCGCACTTAGTGTATGTATTTGGGAACATAAAATATTTATTTTGAGCAGAGAGAGAAGAGGTGACAGGTGCTTCTGTCACTAATAGGCTCCTGCGAACATTCGAGATTCGATTCGATGTGAAATCGCGCAAAAGGAGATTTGATTATCGTTTTTCTTTCCCCAATACCACTATTGTAAAGCGATCATTTCCCGACCATCGGATCAGCTACAGATCCGATGTCATACCACCCTTCTCTATCTCGCATACTGCGCATGTGGTTTCATTTCATAATTAATTGTGCTTTTAAAATAAAAAGCATGTCACATAATAAACCTGTTATCGCTGGGTAATGAATTGATCTGGGCTTCGCATCATGCCTCGCTGAAGAGGTCAGATCACTGGATCAAACTCGACGCCTGTGGTGGCTCGTTTGATCCAGCGATCTGACCTCTTCAGCTCGACATACTTAGCCCAGATTAATTCACTGGAGCAATAACATGTGTGAACCATCTCGCATTGGGAGACTGTTGCGATTGTCGATTATATATAAAAGAAAAAGATATTAAAATATTGATCTTGTTTAACAGAAGGTAGATAACCACCCATGTACCAATCATTAGGGTACAAATGTACCCTATTCTAATCCAATTTCATTTATCCATTCCATTTTCCATTATGATTAGGTATAGTCAGCCAAAACATGACAGTGTAAGGCCAAAATGATTTGATCAATTACTTCTCATGTACGTTTCTATAATCACCAGCGATGAAAACAAATTGCTATTGTCACTGAACTTTGGATTATTTGGTTCGATTCGATGTGAAATGTTCCTCCTGATTCGATTCAATGAAAAAATTGTGATTCACATGAGCCTAGTCACTACAAAATATTTTTTCTCTAATTATTTTCTATGAACCAGGACACAAAATAGGATTTAAAAATAAAATAAAATAATACACATTATTATTAGAAAGCTATCTTTTAAAATATTTTTAAGTGAAAAGTCATAACTCTGCTGTGTGTTTTTGGCAATAGTTAACAAGTAAAAGTAAGGGCCTTGAAAAGAAGTTCCATAAATTTTTTGTTGTTGTTATTGGAATTGTTGCCTGGGAAGAGATAGAGCATCTTTAAGATAAGAAATATTAAGTATTATAAGAAGACTTAAAAAAAAAAAAAAAAAAAAAAACATTCAATGCATTTTTTGTCTCAAACCATTTAAACAATACAACAGTATTTCATGCCAAAAAGAGACAACAGTTGACTAACTTGGGTACTCTACTAGTGCTACCAATAATATCTAGGAGCCTGAGTAGCCTAAACATGCAAATACCAGTTTTGTGAACTATGATACCCTTGGGATAAACCATGGGATAAAGACCAATAGAGATATATACTAACATCGAATGAAACAAACTCACCAAGATGAAATGAGCGTATACACAGGCTTTCACATTGAATGTTGTAAGGTGCCCAGCTATTGTTGAAAGGCTGGAATGGTGGCACAGATTTCCAGGTGTCATCTGCTAGACAGTTTTGTTCTCTATTTTAATTGTTAATATCACTCTCATAAGGCCAAACACAATGAATTACGTGTTTCTGGTAATGTAACCAAAATAAACTGGACTGGTCAGACAGATTTACATTTTATTTTTATTTTTATTATTTTTTCAAAATACCATGTTAACTGGAATAATGAGCCTCTTAGAACTTAGAAATTCAATGATGTATCCATTTAAAAGAAATAAATACATACCAGGTATATAAGACATAAGACATAGCACATGGCGGTTTAAATTGTAAATGTGAATGTAAAATTTTATGTCCAGACTAACAATGATTGAAAAAAAATTTATCAGCGATGAACAAATGCAAAATTAAGAAAAATAGTTTTGTGCACAGTATTTGAGATCGGGGAAGGCGGGTTACCGGAAACACGTATATATATTTTAATTTGGCCTAATTATTATGATATTTTACATAATTAGACTGTTTACAATAAAATTATGGTATTAACTTCTATCATGTTTGCAATGCATTTGCATGTATGTAGACCAAAATGAATCCAAACACCAATTTGAGCTCAAAATATAATCTGGTTTACACTTTCCCATGCATTTTGTCCAAATGCTATGTACATGTACCTTCACCACTTTCTGTGAAATCTGTGTATACTTTTCACTTTTTATGGTGAGAGTGACCTCTTGAACCAAAATAACATATACAGTAATGTCCTAAATAATCAACTGGTTAAACACAGCAGAATTATGGGTAACTTTTCAGGATTTAGTCGGAAATATGGCTTGTTGCCACTCATCGGAAATATCTCAGTGAGAGCTTTTCAATGAATGGCAACAAGCCATATTTCCGACTAAATCCTGAAAAGTTACTCATAATTCTGCTGTGGTTAAGGAGTCGATTATTAAGAGCATTACTGTATAAAGAGGATGGATGTCATCACCAAAACACTTAGGTTGACATTTTCTCTTCCAGGTAAATCACAGTCCTATCAGCAAGGCCAAGGTCACCGATGTTCTTCGTTAAATCTGTAAATGTACGGCGTGGTGCATTGCATACCAGAATATAGTTAGAGCAGTTCTTCGCATACTTATTTTCCACGAATTCCATAACAGTCCGAAGCGACTCCGTTGGACGGAAATGCCTCTCCATGCGGTTACCTTCGGGAAGACGAACGGCGAGTAAGATTCTCTGTTCATCGGACGTCGGCTCTAATGGCAGTTCATGCTGCGAGATTGTAACATTGTGTGAAGTAAAAGGCACTGGATTTGGGATATCACAGTTAGAATTATTTGTTTGAGGTACAGATTGGAAATTAAAATTCAGCTGTTCATTTATAATTTTTTCATCAGGGAGGCTTACGTCCAATGAACTATCCGTGTCTGTTTTCGGGTCGATCGTAAGAACATTGACCTGTAAATTTTTATTATCGCCTTCCATGGGTTGATTTTCATAGTCATCAGAACTGTTAAGGTTCGACTCAAGATCACCCAATTCATGATCGTCACTATTCACAACATAGGGAGTCTGATATTCGCCGCCAATCGCTCCAGCAGGGTCACCTTCTCCTAGAAATGGGTCCAATGGGACGTCGTCTTGTGATGCAACATCGTCGGTGTCCACAATGTATGGAGTTTCATGTTTGTCATGATTGTTCATTTGATGTGGATTTTCGTGGTAGTCAAAATCCGCAAAATCATTATCGAGAGTCATACGTTGGATTTTTTGTGATAATGCTGACTCAGCTGGATTCTGGTGGCGTGAGCTACTCTGTAGTTGTTGATGTTGCTGTCGTTGAGGCTTCCCGATTGCTGGCAGTGTAGAATACCTAGACAGTGATGATGGTGGCCGCATTACATGCATGTCTGA
The DNA here is from genome assembly GCA_032622095.1 of Siphonodentalium dalli. Lineage (NCBI taxonomy): Eukaryota > Metazoa > Mollusca > Scaphopoda > Gadilida > Siphonodentaliidae > Siphonodentalium > Siphonodentalium dalli. The sequence goes on from CP136064.1 coordinate 116,802,140, forward strand.
AATGAGCCAATTTGGTATGTGTATCATATACTATAGATATCGAGTGATAGCACTTATTTATTGCAATATTAAGGCTATAACTTGAACAAATGTTTACCAATTCCATTCATAGTTAGTATTTAGTATATTAGAATCTTCCACAACAGTATCTCCATCTAGTTTGAACACCAGATTTGTCCGATTCATTTTACCTGACTTATGGCCCGAAGTTGGCTATTTTTAGCAATGTATGACTGTTAGTGCGATAACTTGAACAAGAATCAACCGATTCCATTCACTGATTATTGGTATATAGATCGTTCACAATAATATCTTGATCAAGTTTGAAAAGCAGGTTTGTCTAATTCTGCAGTTTGAAATTACAAGCAGGACATCCCGTCGCTCGCTCAGTGAATATTTCCAGCACTGGATAGTGGAATACCGGTACAATCAGGAATCAATATGTTAACATGATTACAATGTTTACATGTCATAAAAATGAGAGATGATAGTAGTTACACCAAAATTTGAATTAATAATGTTTGTCCCATGATTTCACACACCATCTAATGCCAGAATGACCAGTGAACAGAAATCTCCTGATTTAAGCTCCCATTGGGATTTGAACTTGCTCAATGCTGTGTACTGTAAGTTAATCACATAGTCTACATACTGCAATTATTTATGTCAAAGCAATCCCAGCCAATGAGAATGAACTATCAGTGGCTGGTATTGAGTCAATACTATTGACCCTTTCTTTACTAAATAATTATTGATGAGTTGTTTCCTTAGGAAATGTTCAGATAATAAGTTCAACAAATGACCCTAGGTCTTAAATTATTTAATATCTGAACATTTCCCACCAATTTATAGAAATTCTTCTGCACTTGTTTTTATCTGGTCATCTATGTGCCATCTGCTTACATTTCCTTATGAAATGTTCAAATAAGTTCAACAAAAGACATTAATCCATAGGCTGTTTGTTGAACTTATTATCTGAACATTTCCCACAAATGAATAGGATTCCTACTGCACTGCATCTTTTTGTCTGTCTACTAATTTTTCTTGAACACCCCCTCCAAATGAATATTAGACCATTCCAGTATATGCGTTTATAACAGGGTGGGAGAATCTATTCAGTAAAGAAAGGGTTTATGAGCAATTTACTAAATACTATGTGTGTAGTACATGTATTTATTTGTTATGGACTTTTTTTCTCGATCAAGGAAATAGTTGGAATGTAAAATGGTTTCGTACTCATCATTTACAGTCCATGGCAAATATTTGTGTGATGTGTGAAAACAAACTAAAATTCAGCATTCAGCAAAGCATGTTCAGTCATCACAGACATCAATACATGACATGTACCGGTATAATGTTTTTAAGAATATAGGAACATCCTTGGATGAATATGTAGATGTAGTGGGTCTCTGCGATTCATCTATTCAAATTTTAATTCATGTTTCAGTCTCCTGAATCAAATGGAGTCATCAGTTTTGATTCGATTCACAAAATATGAACCTTACTATATTCTGTTATATTTATTGCCTACCAAAACTTCAAAGTACTAGTGTCAACATAAAAAAATTCTGTCACAGAATCAACATTTTCCAATCAAAATGCACATACAACCTTTCAATGTCGAACACACAGTCATAGACTTGCAACACTTGCGATGACTGACCTATCACAAATTTTTTTACAATGCATGGGTGGAAGCTATGAAATAATAAAATATCTTAACCCTTTCATGATTGGAGTGCGCTGGTGTAGCATTAAATATCTTGTGCCAGTTCATTCTTTTATATATACGCGAGTCTCCCAAAGGGAGCCTTGCATATATAAAAGAATGCACTGGATTACAATGTCAAGGTAATATTATTAGGCCAATGTATTCTCTTATATATGCAAGGCTCCCTAAGGGACACTCACATATATAAGAGAATGCACTGGCACAGGATCTTTAATTCTGCACCAGCGCATCTCCCGTCATGAAAGGGCTAATATGTGGATCTCAAGAATGAAACAGATAATTTGTCGGATGGTTTGCACTTCATTTATCAGTATCTTGCAATATTCCAGACAATTACATGTAGGCATACCCCTGTTATCATGTCTGCTGGTATTTGAAGCTGCTAGTATTGTTTGATGAGCATCCAGATTACAAATTATCCGGGGATTCTGCATCAGTGGTCCATCTTTTGAATTAAGGTGGCCACAGCGTCATTTGTATTTTCTTCTGCTAGTTATTATTTAACTAATATTGCAGGCAGTGGGGGTATATTTATGGTGGAAATTTGAATTGTTGAATAAGAGCTTAAACAGTTATGCTCTAAGTAATCGACTTCTTAACCACAGCAGAATTATGGGTAACTTTTCAGGATTTAGTTGGAAATATGGCTTGTTGCCATTCATCGGAAAGCTCTCGGGGAGAGCTTTCCGATGAATGGCAACAAGCCATATTTCCGACTAAATCCTGAAAAGTTACCCATAATTCTGCTGTGGTTAAGAAGTCGATTAATTAGGGCATTACTGTAGGTTGTTAGTGCTATTACGGAAAAAATATTTTTCATTTTGCCAGGACTATTGACGCCCACTGCTTATATATAATCTAGTTGATTTGATTTTGTCCTCTGAGGCTGCATCGAGTTCCTATGAAAATGCTATCTTCAGTCATAAAATCCCGATTGTTTTCCAACCTGAGTACATGTATATCAATGTATTTTTAATGAACTGTTTTTTAATTTTGGCACGCAAAAGCCCTGTAGTGTTTTGAGATTACAAATTGGCTGTATGAAATTCATTCAAAGAAATAAAAATCCCGTGTTATTGGATCCGATAATATAAAATGGAACATCAGTAAATTAATCTTTAATGGAATTGTGACTATAGGTATATAGAAAACATTAAAATGGCAGAGTAAGGATTCCACAAATTTATTTTAACCCTTTGTTTTAACTAAATAATCATTGACGAATAGTTCCCTCAGGAAATGTTCAGATAATAACGATGTTTGTTGAACATATTATCTGAACATTTCATACCAATTTGCCAATCACAGACCAATGTCCCCTGAAACTAGGTGGCAGTCAAAAAAGGACAAGGACCATAACTCTGGCAAAAAAGGGCGGACCAAATCCAAATTCGAACTTGACCTGTATTTTATTGTGGCTAATCTACATAAAAAATTTGAAAACACTCAGACAACTAAAACTAAACTTATCATCTGGAAACGAAAATAATTGGCAAATTCTAAGTCGACAAGGACCATAACTCTGGCAAAAATTGGCAGGCGGAACCCAAACTTGACCTGTATTTTGGCCTAGTAAACTCACATACCAAATTCATTCCATTCAGTTCAGACTTACTAAAGTTATCATCCGTAAAAAAAAAAATCAAATGGTTGGATGTACTGACGGACAGATGGACGAACCAATAACATATTAATATGTTCCGTTTTTTCAAAACGGCCGCATAAAAACTGAATACCTTAACAGAAAAGTTTGAATATGACTAATTCGTCACAAATTGGCCGATTAGTGTATGTTAAAATTACCTTGGATTATATCAGTTGTGGGTCGGGTTCGCTGTTTGAATTTTGCTGATTTTGGTCTTGCGGAAGCTGTCGTTGTTGAGATCGGTCGACTGCTGCGACTGTAAGGCGACCTTCGCCCAGAACTTTGCGAAGGAGTCGGACAGTTCATGAGACTGTCATGTGACCTGGGTGAAGAGTGCATGTCTTCAACTGTAGATTGCTGTGGTAATCCCATCATTAACTGTTCACTGTTTGCTGTTGTCTGATCTATCTTATAGGACTGTGTCGGATTATGAGACCAACTAGAATAGTCATCGCGATTTTGAGGTGGCTGTCGATTCCGATGTCGTGTTTCATATGACTGGTCCGAGTATTCATTTGTTATACTTGGCCTCCTCTCTGTTCGGTGTCTAGTATCATGTGACTGATCGGAGTATTCTTGGGTTAGGCTTGGCCTCCTAGCTGCTTGTCCTTGAGTTTCATGTGGATCACTGTACTCTTGAGTGAAGCTGGGTCTTCTCTCAGCTCTATAATTAAAATTGGAATTGCATCAGAGTTGTTGAATCAATGTTTTCCTTAGTCTTAGATCAATGAAACATGGGTAGAACAGAGTCCAAATTAAAAAAAAAAAAAAAGGCGGACCACATGTCCCCCGAAATGAGGTGGACGTCGAAAAATTGGCATAACTCCATCAAAAATCATCACACCGTGACCATAATCAAACTTGGCATGCGTCTTCTCAAATGTGAACCACATATCAAATATCAAGAAATTCTTTTGAATATTGCTGAAATTATCATCTGGACAATTCAAAAATGAGATTTATATGTAGAACAAGAGGATCGCTAGGGCATAGCACAATACACCCATGATAATTACAACAAAGGGCCATAACTCTGGGAGTGGAACACAAATTCGAACTTGACCTGTTTTGTGGGCTAGTAAACTCATATACCAAATTTCATTCCATTCTGTCAGACTTCCTAAAGTTACCTGGAAACGATAATTGAGTGCAAATTCCAACAAAAAGGGCCATAACTCTGGTGAAAATTGGCGGGCAGAACCCAAATTCGAACAACATGTATTTTTTGCTAGTAAACCCACATACCAAATTTCATTCCATTCAGTTGAGACTATCTAAAGTTATCATCTGGAAACAAAAGCGAATGGATGGACAGACAGATGTACAGACTGTCCCCTTTTAAAAAAAACGGACATACAAAAATGGGCATAACTCCATTAAACATCAACAGACCATGACCAAAATCGATCTTGGCTTGTGCGTTCTCACATAAAATATATCAAGAAGTTCTGTCGAATATTGCTCAAGTTATCATCCGGACAACCCAAAAACTGTAATTACTGAGTGAAAAAGGGGGAAAACTCTGTCAAAATTCACCAGACCATGAACTTGACCTCAATAATGTGATGGTTATTCCTCATACCAACTTTCGTTTCGATCAGATAATTTGAACTGGAGTTAACGTCCGGACAAGGAATGAGACGGACACACTCACGCCCTGATACACATACATGCGGGCAGTGCCAACCCTTGTGCTAGTGAACATCCATGCCATATTTCATTGTCAGGATTTGAACCAGCTTCGTCATCGCTGGATGCACTATGTGCATGTATCTTAATTCTTTCAGTGCCAAGTCCATTTTTGTATCAACCCATATTTCCTTGATCATTTTGCAAATTTATTGATTATAATAATGTGATACATTATGATAATCAATAAATTTGAAAAATGATCAAGGAAATATGGGTTGATACAAAAATCGGACTTGGCACTGAAAGGGTTAACAACTGAGCCAATGTGGGGGCCATCATTATGCAGCCCTCATGAGTGCTCTCATCTGAATGTCTCCAAGAACAAGTACATGTACATGTATGTGAATACTTTGTCATCTTCGGCCTTAGAAACAGAGGTACTGGTAAATTTTGACTAATACTGGAGAGGCCCACTAATTAGTTCAGCCCTCAAAGGTTTCTATCTGTTTCTTATCTGACCCACCAATAAATTTAATTTATTTTTTGTGATAAACTGTCATTAATAGTGGTCAAAATACAAAAATACCATCTAAGATAAAAAACATCTGTGGATTAAAAAGTAGTTTAATGCCGGGAACGGGAATTTCCTGGTTCGCGGGACCCATACTCATTCCCACTTCCCGGGAATATGATTTGTAGGAACCGGGAACGGTGTGCATTGTTAATGCTTGGTATATCATATGTCAGTGAACACTAACGGCTCATAATTTCATTTAATTTGTCACAATGGCGCAGAGTACAATATATATGTTACTAGCCGATGAGCCCGACGGTGTCCGGGCGACGTTGTCCGGGCTATTCAAAAACAAAATTTCAAGTCGATAGCTCTACCCATTTCCGAGATCTGGTCTGCGTATGCGCGAAGCTGGCGTCGCACGGGCTCGGCGACCCGATAAAATTTGTATCCGGGGCAAGATACATTTACATACCAAATTTCAAGTCGATAGCTCCACCCGTTTCCGAGATCTGGTCTGCGCATGTGCGAAGCTGGCGTCGCACGGGCTTGGCGACCCGATAAAATTCGTATCCGGGGCAAGATACATTCACATAGCAAATTTCAAGTTGATAGCTCCACCCGTTTCTAGTGCTGAAACGGTTGACCTATTTTTGTAGCCGGTTAACCGCGACGTGTAACCGGATCATAACCGGATATCCGCTATTTTCAACCTATGACTTTACAGCCATTATTTACACCATAATATGTACCAATATATCATCATAATTTGATTTATTAACTGTATGGCGAACTCATGTAATATTTACACAGACATAGCTTGTATTAAACGAATTTAAATCACCAAACACGAACGGTAATAAGCCATGTGTTGACAACTTGACAGGTGACACAGTCAACTAAAACACGCAGTGTTTATAAATAGACGCGTCATGCTTGACCTGTTTGTATTGCAGTCGCAACTGCTGCCCGACTTTTTGTCGTTCTCGTTTGGGAAGAATATTGTGTGACATATATATTTTCGTACATGCAAATCGCGGAAGTTTTTTATTGTCAGTATAGCGATTGTGCGACTGGGCGAATATTAGGTCATGCGACTCAGGTATTCTTCAGCGATTTGAGATGCATAGGATGACCAATGGCAGATAAACACAATTATGAAGTTTCATGAACTATGTAGTTAGCAAATGCAACCTGCTGAAAACGGTGTTTTCTGTTAGAACACAATCAAATGCTGAGAATTAATCATTGGGACGCAAACAAGTCCAACTCTGAACTGCATGGCAACACCACTTCGATGCGAGTTCATTGGAACTTTGTCCAATGAGATTACTCAAACTCAGTAATGTTAGAAGATTAAACCATGCGTACGTAAATAGGATTAATTCTACAGATTTCGCATTCTGCGAATTTCTTTTTGTTATCGGAAATGCGCCCACTAGACATCTGATTTATGCATTTCTTGAGTATCCATGATACCGTCTACATGTAGTGAGTCATAGCGTAGATGTCAAATGACCAGGCCGAACTCCATTGAAAACGATTGATCTATGCCGACAACTCAGTGGCGTCAGTGCACGTGTTTTACTGGACATCGGAACATCAAAGATGACGGCATGACTACTGGTATGTAACTTGTCATTCATGGAAGACTTTTTTTTTATCTCGCACCAGATTTTGACTTTTAATACACGTAATTTCGACTATACTCTCAGAGTGATAAAGATTGTAGCAAAATTGATAAAGTACACGTTGTTTGAAACCGACTGTTGTCAGTCTCATGCTGATTAAGAGCATAATATAGTTAGTTTTTGTCGTTGGAATCGCGTGTGTGCAATATATAGCGGTTAACCGGTTGATCGTAGTTCAACCGGTTGTCGACAGTAGCCGGTTGTCAACCGGATATCCGGATATCTGTTTCAGCACTACCCGTTTCCGAGATCTGGTCTGCGCATGCGCGAAGCTGGCGTCGCACGTGCTCGGCGACCCGATATAATTCGTATCCGGGGGAAGATACATTCACATAGCAAATTTCAAGTCGATAGCTCCACCCGTTTCCGAGATCTCGTCTGCGCATGCACGGGTTCGCCAATACGACAACGTCCACCATCTGGTCAAACTACACACATGTACCAAGTTTTGTCCCGATCGGTGGAGAATCGTAGATTTGTATAAATGACAGACATACAGACATACAGACAGACAGACAAACAGAGGTCTTCAAAATATATATGAGATATATCTGCAAATTCTACATAAGGACTTAAGGTTTGGTCTCATGGCCCATGACCTCACAACACGAGTCACGACGTAGTGGCATGCACGTTTGTGGAATGTATATATCAAATTATCAATCGCGGCTCAGGCTATTCATAGTGATAAATGCACAGACTGTGCATGTGGTAATCCTATGCAGTTGCTTGAATGGGCGGTGTATGCTGTGGATAGACTGTGCAGTTTCTGCTGATGTCGCACTCTAATTTCCGCGAGAGCAAATCGTTTCGTGTAAGTTGTGAGTCTTGTGAATGTCAGTGTAGTGTCCGGTTACAATATTATACATATACATTTCGAGCTTCCGATATAACGCAACATAGACCTATTGTAACATAGACCTAATGTAACATAGACCTAATGTATAGCACAATGGCTTATAGACTGACAAGTCACTTAAGATGTGACTTGGTGTTGCTCCGAATGTACTTTTAAAGACTATGTGAGACTCCCAATAAAATAAAGAAATGAAAGTGTCAATGACACTGTAGCTCAACTTGGAAAGGGAATAATTTAATGTATTACAGTCAATGGAGCGATTAGGAATGTGGAAAGTTGAATGTCTAATACTTAAGTTTATAGACATGAAGAGAAAAGTAAAATCCAAGATGGCTGCTGGCGGCCATATTTTCCGCCGAATGACCCCAAAATGAGTCGTTCCCATCTACATGTCATCGTTAACATCCATGACAAATTTTATGACGATCAGACTAAAGGTACGCCCTGTAGCCCATGCTAAAGAATTTAGTCATACAAAGAGTAAAATCCAAGATGGCTGCTGGCGGCCATGTTTTTTAGCCGAATGACCCAAAAATGACTCGTTCCCATCTACATGTCATTATTAACATTCATGACAAATTTTATGATGATCAGACTAAAGGTAAGACATGTAGCCCATGCTAAAGAATTTAGTCATACAAAGAGTAAAATCCAAGATGGCTGCTGGCAACCATGTTTTTTGGCCAAATGACCCCAAAATTAGTCGTTTCCCATCTACATGTCAATATTAACATCCATGACAAATTTCAATGATGATCAGATGAACAGTACGACCTGTGGCCCATGCTAATGGATAAAATTTTGAAATCCAAGATGAATGCTGGCGGCCATGTTTTTTGTCCGAATGACCCCAAAATGAGTCATTCCCGTTTACATTCCAATTTCAACAGCCATGACAAATTTTATGATAATCAGACTAAAGGTATGACCTGTAGCCCGTGCTAAAGGATTTAGTCATACAAAGAGTAAAATATAAGATGGCTGCTGGCGGCCATGTATTTTGGCCGAATGACCCCAAAATGACTCGTTCCCATCTACATGTCATTATTAACATTCATGACAAATTTTATGATGATCAGACTAAAGGTACGACCTGTAGCCCGTGCTAAAGGATTTAGTCATACAAAGACTAAAATCCAAGATGGCTGCTGGCGGCCATGTTTTTTGGCCGATTGACCCCAAAATTACTCGTTCCCATCTACATGTCAATATTAACATCCATGACAATAAAATGAACAGTACGGCCTGTAGCCCGTGCTAATGGATTGAATTTTGAAATCAAAGATGGCTGCTGGCGACCATGTTTTTTTTCCGAATGACCCCAAAATGACTCGTTCCCATCTACATGTCAATGTCAACATCCATGACAAATTTCATAATCGGACCAAAGGTACGAACTGTAGCCCGTGCTAAAGGAAATTGTTGACGCATCACACACGGACATACACACACACACACACGGACGACGGATACCAAGCCATAGCAATAGCTCAAACTTTACAAAGTAAAGTTGAGCTAATAAGGACACTAAAAAGTATTGGAAATTAACACACAAATTTCATGGAGCTATATATGGACTGTTTCTTTTGTAATTCTCTTAAGTTAACGTAAAAGATAAGAGATAAGTTTGCAACATCGGCTACTTTTTAACATTTCGTTTGAAGTTCAGGAAGTCGGAATGAAGGTTTTATGTTTTCTAACTTGTGTTGTGTTACGTTGTATACCATAAATGTGGCCCAATGAGGTAAAATATAACAATTTGTGATATCCTTTAGTTAATCTAAATTATCATTATTACGATCCATGTAACCCAAACTAGCTAAATTGCGCATAACACATGTTGTACCGGTTCCTGTGTTTTCAATTCCCGGGCATATATTAACTTCTTCGCTGCTATGATGTCCGTAACTATTACGGACGTAAAAGTGCACGCCGTGTGATATATGGTCCATAGTACCTACGGACCTACTTCAGCACATTAGCTGTAGGCCAATATTCATAACTGGAACTCAGAGATTGGTGCATCGGAATAACTGTATCTCGAAGTTTCAAACAATGTATGAAGTTCCACGATTATGAACGATAATATCCTTTCAACTGAATCAGCTTTATGATTCTTGTGATATTCCGTTATATTTTTCCATTGGAAATTGCCAATAACGTCAACAGCCCAGCACAAAACGTCATAACATCATTTTGCAGTGAAGAGGTTAAAGTCTATTCAAAAGTGGAACTAATTAAGAAATCGAAAAACAAATTTCAAGTCAGAATTCTTTGCACACGGAACAATAAAATGTGCTTATTGTCATTCTTAAAGACATATTATGTACTTGTTCGGGTGCGTGAAACTGATAAGTTAATTAGTATTCAGGTGCTATGCCAACTGGATGAATGGAACCTTCTACTAACATAGCTGAAAATTTGAAGCAAATCTACCGTACCACTCCATTGAAAACATCATCTGAACAACGCTCAATTGTAAATATTTACTTCTCGATTCGGGACGCAACTATCGGCGATAAAGTAATGAAAATTATTTCACCATCCAGAGTCACTGAATTTAATTAATATACAATAATGATGGTGTGTGTTGTCAGTTTGGATTTAATATCTGTAAAAATAACAACTTTGAGTGATATTATCTTCCATTTCTATTTGATCACCCTACCGGAGTGTTTCACATCACTTTAAAAATCATGATATATTGCAATACCATTAGTATTTCATTCACTTCTGTGTCAAAATCTGAAAACAGCTGTTAAGTTTGGTTAGTTTTCTAATGGCATATGAAGTCTGTGTATTAATTAGCGTACATAATTTCAAACTATTTTTGATCGCCAAATTGTCCCAAAATCAATTAGTTTCTGTATTTATCTTGAAGCTTGAAATTTAAGTTGGCCTTTGAACAGACGGACAATAGTTAAAAAGCTCATGTTAACTCTATCAACTTGAGCTATAAACTAGTATCCAACAATTACCTTTCAGGCCTCGATCGCCTGGACATGGGTCTTTCAAATTGTTCAATCGACGACTCATTGGAGTATTCCTGGTCTCGTTGTTGTCTCCCTGGTCGCCGCCCTCTGCTTGTTTTTGGACGCTCAATGATGGGATTGTCTCGAGTCCTGAACAATTCTATAAAAAAGATAATGATATTAGTGATGATATGGTATACAGTTTAGAGTGGATACCAACATATTTATGGCGATTTGCGGCAGGATCATGCAGTAGTTGTACATACTGGTAATTAAAAACAACATCTAACATACAAAACTCCAGGTGCCTACAGTATCAATCCCCATCACCACAAATTGTCACAACACAACAAGCAACTCTGGCCCTGTTTAAATTGTCTTGAATGTAAAACATAAATCGAGGTTTAGTTGAATTAGTACTGGTACCTTCATTTTAGAATTTCCTTGTTCTGATGGAGGTTGATATTCGCTATATATCTGTGAATTGAAGATTTTAGGTCGTCGCTGAATCTTGAAATAAATCGGCAGCATAGTTTTGAATTGAACCCCAAAACAGCGGATTATCGATAGAGTCGTTGCGCGATAGTGCCGTTAGTGGTCTATTAGAACACAGTTAGAGGACATAAAGTAACATCTACGTTTTATATGAGTAATTTAATTACCATCTCCAATATAACATAATTACATAATAAATCATCCTTTCATAGCACCAGCTCTACTTGTATGGTTAATGCCTGAAAAAATAATCAACAAGCGAGGAACAAGGCTTTCAAAACATATTCAACAACACAATAATTGGAAAACAAATGATGGTGCTGCATGACACACCTAGTAAGAGCAATAATTAGGGCCCTGCAAATATTCAAGATTTTAATCAATGTCGATATCGCTGTTGTGATTCAGTGTTGACACAGAATCGGATAGCGGAATAACTATTTTCGAATATCCAATTGTCCCCATCATTGACACATTGTTGGACATTTTGCTTAGGTTGATGATGAAATATTGGAGTGATGCATCCACATTATTTGTCGTAATTTGCTAATTTCATATTATTGGAGGTTTTTCACTTAGGTATACTGTCAAAAAATCACATGAGGGACAACTGTACATAAGGGCCAAGCATCTTATTATTGGTTCATTGTGATTTATCGGTATGGTGGATATACATATGTAGATTTTTATGTACCAAATTTTTCACTAACTGCATTGTGGGTGTGCACGTACATGGAAATCGTTAGTTAGTGTCCCGTTATTACACCATGAATATCTGGGCAGATTATGCGGTATTGATATCAAACCGGTTCAAAATTAATGATTAACTGCAAACTGCGTAATTATTTTTGCGCACACATAACTTTACCTTGAAACAATTTACTTCAATTAATAAAATATAATCAAAATGAACATGTACATAACTTACACAACCAGAGAATTTCAAATGTGATTTAAATTTCTGTGTAATAAAATAGGGACTGACTTCAAATACCTACGTTCTGGACTGGTGGCTAGTAGTGATTTAAGATCGCCTGGTGGTGTTTGTTTTGCTCATTTTGAATTTTGCATCAATACAACCTGAATTTTGGTCAAAGGTTTCAAACCGGCTCGAATTATCGCAACAGTTTCATATAGAATCAAATCGCAAATGGTTTACAGGGCCCTATATTCGCAATTGCATAATGTATGGACCCTGACAATATAAACATTACTAGTACTATATAAAGCAATTGATGCGAAAATAGTGTTGTTCTCAGCCTTTCGTAACCAAAATTTGACAAACTTGTATTTTACATTCTGACTTTCTATGTGTTTCACATACACATCTTCACTTAGAAACACATGTACATGTAGTTGTATCCATTCTTGAGTGAGTCTGTTAGTGTTGAATGGTTATTCGACTAATTAATGTGTCATTGACTCAGTTATTGCATAAGTCAACCATGAAATCTGCTGCTCGATTAGTCAAATTAATCACAGCAATTCTGATGTCAGTGAAGCACCGTGATTTTGAGACTCTTCAATTGCGTGGACTGATTGTCGCGATAAGCAAAATGAAACTGTTTCATCTGAGTTGCAGTGTAAAGTAAATCAAGAGCGAGTGATAAGGAAATACTCAACACTTATATGGGGACCCCACTAAGACCGATGGGTTCATTGTCACAAGGCTCCGGTCACATTCGTAGCCAGCATTTTAAATCAATCACAAATGTAGCCAGCTTTTCGCCGGCGATCACATTCGTAGCCAGCTTTTCTAATTCCATGCTTTATATGGCACGAAATATGACGTCATCGCATGCGTGACTAAAATATCGACGTCATGCTCCAAAACTGACTTCATTTATCAACTTATATTGGAATATAATTCGAGCATCTAACAACATTGATCGGAAACCTCAGGTTATTAGATGAATTAATATCAAATTAAAATTTATGTTGTTTTTCATTCATCAACTCAGAAAAATGAGACTACCGGTAACCTAATCTTCTTCATTGATGCTCGCATGAATATGAAAAGCTGGCTACAAATGTGATCGCCGTAGAAAAGCTGGCTACATCTGTGATTGATTTAAAAAGCTGGCTACGAATGTGACCGGAGCCTTGTGACAATGACCCCATCAGTCCCACTAAGTGCAGTGTGGATCACCAGGATTCTCGCTGATTTTTTCATGATGATCCACAGTGAACTTGAGTGGATCGAATTAAAGATGGATTATCTCTTTAAATAACAAATTTGAAATAATTACGTGGGTATAAAATAATAAATATGAACTGAAGACCCCTGTCCGGAAAGGCTTCTATCAATTAATATTGATTTTATTTCGAATATTTTATTGGGTCCATTTATTTGTCTATTTTTAGAACAGACCATTCGGGTGATACCATATAGCGATATTTGTAGAGCATTAGGCTGTTCCTATGGCTACGTACCGAACGTAAAATGACCCAGATTGATTGGTTGTATTGTTTTATTCCATAGTTATAAGCGATAATGAGTATAATTAACATTTATTTGTGACAATAATACACAATAAAATTTCTGGTCTCTGTTAACAGTAACCACTATTGCATTAGCTAAACAACCACACCTTTTTAGACCAGAAAATATTCGAAATAAAATTAATATTAATCGATAGAAGCATTTCTGGACAGGAGCCTTCGATTCAGAAATAATATTTTATACCCTGGTATCTGTATACTACATGTTTACAAAGAGATAATCCACCTTTAAGATGAAAAGTCCACGAGACTATAATTACCAGGAATCACTTAGAATCGCTGTAAAACAAGGACAACTACATAGAATATTTCACACCATACCAACATGCAATTCTAACAGATCATGCCACAATTTTATGTTTTTGATGTACATTAAAAAACCAAGAAAAACTTTCAGCTGTGTTAAAGAGTGTTTCTGATTATATCTCAAATGTATTTGATTTCAAACAACATTTAAAGGTCAGGGTTGACTGATAAGTAAAACACAAATGGATTTATAAAAGCATGTGTAATAAGAAAGTGTTAGATGTTTGTACCCTTGGAGTCATACTGTCTGATGTCCCCTCGCTGTCCAAAGTTACCCCATTTTAATGTATCATACGGTATATCTACATGCACAGCAAATATAATTACCTTTATATTTAACAATTGTACTTGGTTTAAACAATATTTTATTTGAACTAAACAGAACAGAATTACAAACAATAAATACATAACATATAATTTTAAAGTGTTCAAAAGAGGATTGGGCAACAATTGTACTTGTATATGCGATAACTATTGTGTCTAATTCTATATTACATAACACATATATTAGATATGATACATGTATAAGGACGTCCCCCATAGCCGAGGTGATTAGGTTGTGGATAAGATCATTGCAGTCTGGGCTAGGAGGGGTTGCAGTACTTCCCACGAGGCAAACACAGCGAGAGCACTTATTTGCTCCCTCAATTCAGAAGAAGGGTGCAATTGTGCTCGTTATATAATTGTAAGTTTTTTTCAAACAAAATATCATTGTCGGATAGAGCTATGTCCAGTTCACTTTCACATGGCCATAATTTAACTGAGATGGGAAAGGTTCTAAATATACCTTCAAATAGTTCAATATTGAATCAACTTTAATAAAGATTACAGTGACCATGCATGAACATTTTGACAAGGCAAATTTTAGCACCGATTAACTAAAATTTGTGAGCAATCGCTCCCATCTCCGGGCCTGGGATTGGCTCGAGTTCGAACCCTGACATGGGCGAAAATCGGGAACAATTTTCAGTGAGGGACCTACATCTCAACTTCTATTCCTTGATACATGACCATTTCGATAAAAATGTGAAGAGAAATAAAAAAAACAATTGTGGACATTGAAATGCGACTCCTGATGTTGCATACCATATATATATAGGAGTACTGGGGTGAATGCGGTGATCTAGAGTTTATCCGGTTGACTCAGACACAGTGGTATGAACATGTAGTGAGGGTAGATCATGCCATGAATCTCTACTTTGGCCAACACCCATAGAGATCATATTCCACCAGTACAAAACCTGGGAACTTTTTGAAGTTTTGACAGGGAACCTTATGAAGTCGAAAAATAATGCAATGAATATATTTCTTAGTTATTATCTGTTCTTTAATAATGTATTTCACTGTTAATGAAGGTCCCAACTCAAAATTGCATGCCTTTCTGTGACTTTTGTGAGACGATATCACTATAAACATTGAAGTAATTGCCCAGGAGAAATTCTATAATTGTAAGCAACGAAAAGCAAAATCGCACACAAAGTCACTTAAATTGTCAAATTTCGAGCTGCGATCTTCAATTTCAGTGAAGTACATTATTAAGGAACAGATAATAACTAAGAAATATATTCCCCACATTATTTTCCCCTGTCAAAACTTCTAAAATTTCCCAGGTTTTGTACTGGTGGAATATAATCTCTACGGGCATTAGCCAAGAAAAGTCTCATGCGAGATCACTGAATACAGATCTGAATGCAAAATGCCGACCCCGCCCTATTACAACATTTGTGCAGGTGTGTTGTCTTGGGTGTAGCATGAGTACACTGTCTGATCGGGCGCGGACATTAATGGCTGCCTTACACACCTCGGTGCACATTCAAGAATGCTACTAGAGTCACCACAGGGTTATAAGTTACTCGGCCGTGGTAGCATTGCTTAATCTATATAAGACTATCGGTGTGACGATTTGCAGTAGGTCCCTATTTGCGGAGGTAACTTTGCAGGGGTCCCCGATTCCGCGGAGGTCCCCTAAAATGGCAGAAATATGTTGATTTTAATGAGGGAATGGGTGCATATATGTCAATTGATACGTAATTTTAAACAAATAACGACACAATCATCATAATAGTGGTTTGTTCTATCAATTATAAGCGCCGAGTTCACTTGGTGCAAATCAATACGACGATAAATATCCAATATATAGATCTATATGTCCTCGTATGCCAGAAGGACTCCTTAAATTTGTGAATAAGATGAAGAGTATTTATTAGATGTTGTTTGTTTTGCCAATTTAGAGGGACCTCCGCGAATTGTGAATGCGAGTTTAGGGACATCCGCGATTTGTTTGCGCAATCGGAACACACACACACAACGTTCTCCTGGAGTATATAATGTAATTCCCTTCTTTAATGTTGTTCCTTTTGCTAATTTATAGAGGTACCTCCGCGAATTATGAATGCGAGTTGACGGATTTCCGCGACATAATTTGCGTGATCGGGACATCGACGCAGCATTCCCCGGGAGTATATATATAGGCGCTAGCTAATGAATAATATTATTTAATTGACTGAATAACATCTATGCAGTATGCTTCATTTTATTCACAAATGTAAGGGGTACTCCTGGCATATACAGGACATATATAGGCACATAGCGAATGTATATCATCGTATCAATTTAAGTGCCCATTGCGCTTAACACGAATGTGATTGATAGAACAAGACCTATTATCGATATAATTTTTGTGTCGTTATTCTTTTAAAATATGTCTCAATTGAAATATATATATATATACACACCCATTCCTCCGTTTAAATTTGTCTCTTTAGCCCATGTTAGAGGACCTCCGCAAATACGGGGACCTCCGCAAATACGGGGACCTCCGCATATGAGGACTTACTGCAAATCGTCCCACCCTAGACTATAAGTTATAACCGGAAAGTTCCTGCATGCACTGCAATATATCTACGGCATGATCTAGCTAGTAGTGATGGGATTCTAGACGTTTCGTACCATGGTCGTTTCGTACCTGGACGTTTCGTACCATCTGGTCGTTTCGTACCATATTTCTTGGTCGTTTCGTACCGCATTGTTTGGTCGTTTCGTACCATGTAGAAAATCAATTGGTCGTTTCGTACCATGTAGAAAAATCAATTGGTCGTTTCGTACCATGTGTTGTACCATGTTGGGAATGGGGGGAAACAGTATTAATTTCATACTTTATTCTTTATTTTAAAATAACAATAACATATTAACATTAACAACATTATTTTACACAACGAACATGATATTTGATATTAACAATCAGCCGACTCGACATTGTCAACAACTTTTGGCGCAAACAGTTTCGAACATGCCTTCAACAGACCACTGGTGGAGATGCCGCCGTTTTCGTAGTTGCTCCACAAGCAGAATAGTTGCGCCTGGTTCTCCCGATACTGGAGTCTTTGGTACCTTTTCATCTTTTTTTCCCCAACCAACTTTACAGTCATGTCTGTCGTTGCCGATTCCTTCTTGAGCATTGGAACCAGGATATAGTACGGGACGTTTGTTGCCTTGTTTTTGTATTGGATGCGTCTGTGCCATCCCTCGGTATCGTTGTTCGTTCGGATGGAGCGCCCGTAGACGCACCACGATTCCATTGGTAGACATCGAGAGTCCAGCCACTGCGATTGCACATATTCGTATATCAACGGCATGTTGCCGATTTTGGCTGTCGGGTGATCTCGCATCCTGGCAAATGCTGGTCGGATGTGTTCGGCTGGCAGAAGTGGCAAAGCATAAAGCTTTCGCATTTGCCTACAAAAATGAAAAGAAGATATAAACATAAATAAGAAAAATTTCAGTTTGTTATATATTATTCTAATTATACCCTTATTTCTGCTAATTGAAATAATAGCATTATTCTACTTATATAAGTGAAATAAAAATAAAATCATATACAATTAACGTCGGAGAGAAAGTCAGACATGATTGTGAGGTGAATGATGAAATGATGGGGGATCTCATGTTACTTATAGGATTCCAACAAAAACAACTCACGAAAAGGTGTGATCAAGAAGCCAGGTGGTAATTAGTGGTAATCAGTAAGAGCTCACCTCTTGTTTATACAGCGTGATTAGTATTAACACTTGTTGTAAAAACATCTCATAAGATCTTTCCCGCAGTCAATCAGATGAATACTATTGTCAGCGTGATTGTTATTCACATTCGATGTAAGCAAATCTCATAAGATCTTTCGCCGCATTCCAGAACATGAATAATTATACATACATAATATAAATATATATATAAAATACCGTGTTTTCCCCATTTCCAACACATGGTACGAAACGACCAATTGATTTTCTACATGGTACGAAACGACCAAACAATGCGGTACGAAACGACCAAGAAATATGGTACGAAACGACCAGATGGTACGAAACGACCAAGTACGAAACGACCATGGTACGAAACATCCTGTACCCGACTGATGTGTGAAGAAATCTTCCACCATCCTGTTGGTTACACAACAGCGGCTAGCTAATCCTCTCCACTCAAGCTTTCAGTGTTGAGGCTTGAGAAGTTGACTGGGCCACTGTGACTGTGAGTGTGAATCACTCTCCCAAAAATATAGTAATTAGTATTACGTACTTTATGATATATCCACGGGTAGTGTGACTTGGGAGTGTTTTGATTATCGCATGTGCTTTACATAATGTATGTAATACATTAAGGCTCATAATATTACAGTTGTATGTTCTTATTATAATCAAACCGAAGTTACATAGTCAAATAGCAGTTTTGTCAGACCTGTTGAGCGAAAAGAAGTAACGAAAAACGTGTTGTTGACATTAGCAACCGTCTTTGTTGAAACAATATGGAACACATATTTGGTTCATTGCACTTGCCTTCGGTGTTCTCATAACTCATGCTAGAATTAGAAGGAAGTTCATCACCAGCGGGAGAGGGTGGGGGCTGGTATGGCCGAAATGTCCTCCCGTGCCTGCTCAAAGGCCGCGAGGAACTCGCCATTTCCAAAATATTTTTTTCATTTCATAACATTCATACTCTCTAACCCAAAGTGTAACAGGTGCGCGCCGGCTTCTTCATTATGCTGTATCTTTGCGCACGCTGACCAACCGCAAATAAAGCCGGAGCATTACTAATGAATGAACATTTTTCAATTCAAACTGAAACTCGAGTGATTTTATTTTATGATCAATGTATATATTACAATATGGTTGGCTTATAGGTCAGAGCCGTATAATACACTGACTAATTATAACAGAGACATAAACTACATGTGAGTACAAGTAGGCTACGACAGATGTGAGAGAGATGTACGGAACTATTTCAGTGATCTAAAGTCTGATAAATTCCAAAACTACATATATGACAGTCCGCGTTGCGCATGCGGCAATTAATGCGAAGATGCATATCATTACCTTTTCATGTGTTCCCTGTACCAATCAGAACGAATAGAAATGTATCATTCGCTACACAGAGAAGGACTCGAATTAACACATATGAATGATTTACTTTCTGGCATCCATAACATAGATATAAAACAAAATGTGAAATTGTTCAAAATAGTACAACATTTTATCACATAATTTGGCCATAAAAGCAGTTTCATAATTATCGGTAATAGATCGACACCCAATATCGGTGACGCGTTATGCAGTAGGTCCCTAGATTTGCGTAAGTCTCCGTAGATCACTCAATTCGCGTAGCTCCCCGCATTAATGCAATATAGTAGGCAAACATGATTTATTGACTGATAAAATGGATTGATACCACTAAATGATCATGTTAGATGTTACTTTGCATATTTAAAAAAAAATAATTTCCCAATTCAGATGGGTTTGTTTGCTTAGTGATACTTAAAATTTTAGTGACTAAAATTACGTGATTTCTGATCGAGAAAATAAGAGGATTATCTTACTGGCTTCGGGATAAGATATTAATTGGAGGATTACTGGATATATTTTTGCATTTATTTAGGTTCCCGTAGTTAGGAAAGGGTGCATGCTTTATAGAATAAGTAATGCCTAATATTATCAATAAGTGAACATTGTATATGATATTTCGTTGTATTTTTTAAATTAAATATCTAATTATATATTTTGTTTAGCTTAGATGAAAAAAAAATAAGATTTACCATCCAGTTAATTGCGTTATGTTAAGATTTAATTTTGTTTAAGTTAGGACTGACAAGTGATCAGTACCATTTAAAAAAAATCCACTTTTTGTCATTTTTTTCACCGATACAAGAAATCTGAGTTTTGCTATGTCTTCAGTGGCCACTTAAGAACATAATAGGTATAAGTTATTGGTTTTATTTGCTTTGAAACTAAAAATGGAAAAAATTTGCAAAAATAAATTCCAATTTTTTTTACATCGAGTGTACGGGATGTAAATCCTGGATACACTCAGCTTGTGTAACTGGCATGACCAAACAGTTGTTCACCGTTTGGTCGTCAGATTTAAGTTTGACATTCTTCTGTCGTAAGTGTTCATTCGACAAGGAGATTACCTATTCAAAGCGGCATTGGCCAGGTTAGTGTACAACTTACCATCTCTATATACATACATGTTACGACGGCAAATGTTTATGATGATTTTATTAAATTTCAATGTTATACTTACCATTTTATTTGTATACAAATGTAACAACCACGATCGCCTATCTTATACTATATAAATAAAGCCATCTGTTTATATTTTCACTTCATGACGCACCAAAAACGACTTAAAACCTCGTGGCGTTCTGACATTTTTACTGTGCCGCGTTTTTGCTATGTTTATTTTATGTGTTGTTTTCGATTATTTGTTTGTCGCCGATATCGCCATTTGTCGGGATTCCCTGTTTCTATATTTAAAACTGGCATGCTCGTAGTGAGCCTCGATTTCGATTTTTTCTCCCAGGTCAAAATACGTCAGAGTTATGACAAAAATAGATCGACCTACATTTTCTTCATCAGAACTCTACACCAAAGAGTCTATAGACTCCTTCTGGACCTACATAGACTCCTTCATTTGGGTATTTTTACTTATAATTGAGAAGTTTTATCATTTTTGGTTCGTGCGAAGACCTCTTTTTATCGTGCGGTAAAAGAGAGACATTCAAAACGCGATTTCGTAATTCGACGCAATAGGCTGAATAGCCTAACCTTCAGCCGAGTTCCGGGTCAAATACGACGAATGACGTAACACAAAACAAAACGCATTTGTTGACACAAACACCGTTTGAAGAGTTTATTATTACATAAAATGATCGTTATTGATTAATTATTGATAAATTATTGATATTTATTGTTGCATATTGGCTGTTATCAATATTTACACAAATGGTATTAATTATTTCTTATAATTGCTCCTTTAGTCAACTTTGACTATCGGAAAATCAAAATCAAAATCTGCAGCTGAAAAAAATGTAATCGATATTAAAGTCTCATCCTTTCGGCAACATGGAATTGGTTTTAATTACTTAAATGATTAATATAGTAATTTTCCTTTTATCTGTGATGAAATGAGAAATGGTAATTGTCTTTTTTTTGCTAACATTAAATTAAATTAAATAAATTAAGTAAAATACAGTGAAATTATTTTTTTAATTATTTTTTATTACATTTTTGCGCACGTTGGCATCTCTCTGAGTGCATTCTAGTTGTTGTTTTCGATGAATATTTCGCGTTGCTTCGGGTTTATTTGATCATGTGATAAAAGGTATCTCACACTCGTCCTATTTTATACGTAATTTATCAACCTCGTCCTCTAAATTCTATTTGAGCCTCGGTAAACCTCGGCTCAAATCGAATTTAGTGAACTCGGTTGATAAATTCCGTATAAAATAGAAACTCATGTGAGATCCTCTATTTATTACGGAAACTAAACGTTTTGACAAATGATATTAACTTAATTAATAAGTAGGACATAAATATGTTTATTGTTGTTTATTGCTTTTTTCGACCTGGTGCTTGCTCGGCCATAACAATGTTTTTAATAAACACAATCGACGTTGGCACCCCACCACCTTACATCATCCTTTCCTAACGATCCGCTAAGATCATCCTTCACCAGTCACCATTCTCTCACATTCCACACAGCTGTAAATAAGTTACTTATTGTGCCACTTTGTCAATTATGTAATTTTGTAACAATGTATACCGGAGAGGGGCTCATTAAGTTATGTAACTTGTGCCCCAATCAACTTTGTATTATTACAAATAAAATATGTTTAAAGTAAAAGTAAGTAGGTTGGGGAGGTGGGAATCCGAGGCGTGGGGGGGGGGGGGGGTACGAGGTGTGTATAATACGTTGGAGATATGATCATAAGCAATAAGAATATATGTTAATTTAACTCATGAAACATTATTAATTAATGAGTGCGTAAGTGTGTGCCCGAATCACCATTCAGCCGAGAACACCTGTCGCATTTTATGGGCTTGTCGTTCTCTAGCTTTCTTTCATTGTCTGTCCAACTATCATCATTTTAAAAACTGCATGAGCCGCTGCCAGTGCATGACTGTCCATACGCGAAGTTCATTGTGTTGTTGTGACAGTGGCTCATTCGGTAAACCTCGTCAGATTCGGGCCGCGTACCGTTTAAGCCCCAGAGGTCATAGGTCGAGGGGTCAAGATTGGTTATAACTATAAGAAAAGACACCACAATTAGCCTACATAAACACAACAATATCCCAATCAAATGATGTTGCGGACGTCACAATTAATCAACATAATGTCAATAAACACCAACTCAATCAAATTAAGCCGATTTAATCCCTTAAGAGAGAGATAAGATAAGATAAGATAAGATACGTTTAATGTTCTTTAAAGCACACATTGCACGATGTAAGACAACCTACATGTATAGACAAAAATAAACAGAGGAATACATGGTATATATGTGACATGTAACAAGCAACAGACTAACAGAAATTGTAAAGATGTAGAATGTCAAATTATTTGACTTATTACAGGACATAGGTCACCTGCGAAAGGATGTGATGTACCATATGCATGGTACATTACCACTTCCACAGTCGACCAATGCCCAGCATGAGTATGGCGTTTAATGGTATACGACTGTAAAGGAGTTGTCCGGCATTAACAGGTGACCAAAACCCATCGGGGCTATAGCGTAAGAAAACAGTCCTAAGACCATTTATTTCCATTGTGGTCCCCAAATGGATTCATACCATATGAGAGTCAGGAAAACACACATACGCTTCATGCCATCGCAAACCACTGGATTAAAAATATATTATGTTTGATTTAACAATGAAATGCATACGGTCAGTTGAGATTGAAGTAAAGATAGGTGAAGTTAGATAGACAGCAAGTTTTCCACTAGAAGTAAAAAAAAACACTGGAGAGATATCTGAATAAAATAGGAGAGAGGGGGGGGGGGGTGTCTTTGACTACTGTGTAGGTTCGGCGGCTATGTGGTGATAATAAGGCTAGCACCAACTTATCGCAGTGTACCATTGACAGTAAGGTGACGTTATTCCCTTCGACATGGATGACACCGTCCGATCGCGTACCACGACACCACAGTGAAAGGCTATATACCCTCACCCTAGTCATTAAATAAAAGTTATATACAAAACAAACCCTCCTAAGTGTATCATGAAAATACACGTACTTTGTTAATAGTACTTATAGATAGAACTTTCAGATGTTTTATACCTGTTAAAATACTCTGAGTGAATAGCCTTGGTCCAAATTGTGTTTTACCTTTGGGATATAAATTTTGTTAGAAAATCATTCCAGAGTACTATTGCTAAAGGGGTCACTCTCACCAAAAAAGTGCTGAAGGGTACACATGTTTTGAAAATGTGCTGAAGGGTACACAGGGCTTGTGATCGGAACTAACACCGTTGTGTTTCTGAAAGGCTGGCGCCCTTAGCAGTTTGTTTTCAGTTAATTTTAATGTTCATTGGAATGTAAACAATTAGTCTCTAACAGAAATTATGGCAGATACGAAAACTAAATGTCATTTAGAACGACATTTCAAAACCTGTATACCCTTCGGCACTTTTTTTGGTGAGAGTGACCCCTTCAGCAGTACTATTCCTGTCTTAACAGAAACTGTCCGAGCCAAAAGGACATACATGAGGGACTGTGGTTTTTTGTTGCCCTGATTTTAAGTCATAGCTACAGTAAGAGCTAACTCTGGTAACGTGTTCAGAGAGATATTTGGGATCCTTTGAGTACACAATCTTCTTCATTAGCAACAGCTTTCTTTTGTTAACCCTTTTAATTAACTCATTCAGTGCTGGCGGCGAGATATCTCGTCGCCCGAAAAACGCCATTTACACCATATTTATAGCATGTTGTCTACTGAGTGAAATTCACAATTTCAATGTGGGTGCACATGATTCGAAGCATGCATACCACAAGTCGCATTGTGAAAGACATCTCAGCTTAATTTTTTCAACGGGGGTAGTTCTATATACGCGCATGCGCATATTCAACTTGTACATCATGATATAGCTGAGCATGTCGCCGTTAAAATGACGCATCAGGCGGCTCCGCATGTCGAGGCGTTTAGGAGACACAGCCGTCTGAATATAAGTGGTGAAAAATTATGTGCTCTGTGGGCGTGACTAAGTCTTGCAGAGTTCAAACTCTCTGAGAGGTCAACGTATATATATATATATGTTAATTGGAAACCGATGTTATTGGTTTGGCGCCAAACGACCTAGGAACGCCAATGTCGACAACGTGCACATTATGTCAATCAAACTCTGTACCTTAAGGGGTTTGCCAAATTTCAATGAGAATTTACTATCGAAAAAGTGCTCGATAGACTGCTCTAACGGTGTTAACGATATCGAACTGATATTTGGTACTGTGGGATTTTTCGATGCGCTGAATCAGACAGAATTGTCACCGGGTTAAGTTTCGATGGTAATGACATAAAAAATTATAGGTTGATTACGCAGGATTACGTGCCTATTTCACATTATAAGTCGATTATGTGCATATTTCACATTATAGGTCGATTATATGCGTATTTAACTTTATAAGTCGATTATGTGCGTATTTTATATTATAGGCCGTTTATGTACGTATTTCAAAAATAGGTCGATTATATGCGTATTTAACTTTATAAGTAGATTATGTGCGTATAAAACATTATAGGTTGATTATATGCGTAATTTGTATTATATGTCGATTATGTGCGTATTACACATTATAGGTCGATTATGTGCGTATATATATATTACTAGAAGGTGACCCGACTTCGTCCGGGGTTTGACCTTGAATTGTCTATTTTGAAGGCCAAGGTCAAGTGGGGTCACGATTTGACCCGTCCAAAACACTGCCCGAACAAAAGTACCCGTCGAAATCCATCCGGTTTTACCCGATTTGACCTTTTAACCCGATTTGATTTCCACTGAAGTATATAAACGCGCCTCATATACACACGCTCATTAATTATCAAGTTTCAACGTAAAGATAAATTACCATCGGTGCCCGAGATATCGCCAAGACGTCTGAAACAGTCAAATGCATCGGCAGGTTAAGAGTTAACGTGATCTAACTTTATGACCTCTAACGACGTCATAGAAGTTACGCATTGTTTTTACCCTGATAGAAGATCGTACCACTTCTTCTTAATAATTGAGGCAGATAACTAAAACGGATACATACATATTATATATCGTTGGAAAGAGGAAACACGAAAGATTCTCATAGTGTCATTATTATGACTGGCATGTTATTATTCGCGCTGTTTCGAATCGATTTGTAAGCACCGAACTGAAATATATTAGCGCAAAACGGCGTAAAAACAGATTTGACCTCGGCACGTGAAAAGTTGACCTCGCACGGACAAATTAATAGGCCTATGTTAGTCCTGACCCGAAAATACCCCCACATACCAAGTTTCATCGAAATTGGCTCAGCCGTATTTGAGTCCATCCGACCCGACTTCGTCCGGGCTATTCAAAAACCAAATTTCAAGTCGATTGCTCCACCCGTTTCCGAGATCTGGTCTGCGCATGCGCGAAGCTGGCGTCGCACGGGCTCGGCGACCCGATAAAATTCGTATCCGGGGCAAGATACATTCACATACCAAATTTCAAGTCGATAGCTCCACCCGTTTCCGAGATATATAGCCCAATGTCATTTGCGGATACCTCGGCCGGTGATGAGTTAACGCGACATCGGCCTGTTAAGAGTTAACGCGATCACGTCAAGATATGTTGATCGCGTAATATATTTACGCAATGATTTTCGATGAGCGAAGCATGGTCACGCGTTCTTCCCGATAATTAAGGTAGAAACTTTAAACGTACACAGGCGTGTGATACATCATTGGAAAGATGAAATGCCACAGATTCTAACCGTGCAAATTATATGACTGGCAATTTATTATTCGCGCTATATCGAATCGATTTGTGAGCACCGAACTTAAATATATTAGCGCAAAACGGCGTAAAAACAGATTTGACCTCGGTACGTGAAAAGTTGACCTCGGATCTGAAAATCAATAGGCCTATGTTCGTCCCCGGCCGAAAATACACCCACATACCAAGTTTCATCGAAATCGGCTGGGTCATTTTCGAGTCCATCGATTACTGACAGACAGACAGACAGATACACACACACACAGATCTTTCAAAATATATAATAGATAGGTCGATTTTAAGTGCGTATTTCATATTATAGGTCGATTATATGCGTATTTTTGTGAAGATATATTGAATCAACTTAACTGTCTTTAGTCTCAGTGTTTTATGAACCTAGTCCATTTTGAGGTCTTAAACATGCACGGCACAAATACAAGGTATATGCTCTCATTATCATCCAATGGCCCAAAAATTTGTCATTGACATCGTAGCTACATCACGAACTAGAAGTACGCCGCACTGCCGATAGTGTGACTGTTGTAGGCGTAAAAAACGCAAACTGTTCATTTCCATCAAATTGTTTTCAGTTTTGTTATCTTCTTTTCTCGGAGATCATTTATTGTAAACATCCCATTAGAAAAAAAATTGGTATCACCGATTAGCCCTCCCCCACAGACACCTGCATCCTTGTCATAAAACAATGATATGTTGTTCCAAAAGCAAAATTAATGTAAAAAACAACACTGAACAAATGATTTAGTTGGCCACATAACACAATTTTTTTTTGTAATTTAACACAATCGGTGTCAATTAGAAGTTATCTTTGCCATGGCAACATGAATTTGTTTTACCTATGATGGCCCTCCATGGTACCTGATATGGAGTTTCAAAGATGTTCACGGGTAGGGCCTATACCAACAATACCTGCTGTCAATTCGATTCTTTCTAATTTGAATAATCAATCTCAATATAGTGTTAGTGAAAATAGTGTATTTTCCCCAGGAGAGCTGGTTTACAAATAGCCGTTTCCTCCAGGAGACATGGTACTGAATGAGTTAAATTCGAAAAACTAACGTGGAGAAATATTTATTAGTTATTATCTGTTCCTTAATAAAGTGCTTCACTGTAGGTGAAGGTCCCAACCCGAAATTGTATTCTTTACCACTAGCCCAGTGGCTTAGGGGTCAAAACTTAGCAAAATCGTGGACAGGCCGGATTAAAGCGTGAAACTGTTCCGATATGTAAAATGGGATATGGAAAAAAAAATCTGAAGGGGTGCCCGGGCTGCAGGTCAAGGTTCAGGAGAATTTCTGGTTTCGATGGTAATGGCATAAAACATTACAGGTTGATTACGTGCCTATTTCACATTATAAGTCGATTATGTGCGTATTTAACTTTATAAGTAAATTTTGTTCGTATTTTCTATTTAGGTCGATTATGTGCGTAATTTACATTATAAGTCGATTATGTGCGTATTTTCTATTATAGGTCGATTATGTGCGTATTACAATTAAGGTCGATTATGTTCGTATTTAACTTTATAATTAGATTATGTGCGTATTAAACATTATTAATGTCAAAACCAAGACTGAACAAATGATTTAGTTGGCCACATAATACAATTTGTTTTTGTAATTTAACACAATCGGTGTCAATTAGAAGTTATCGTTGCCATGGCAACATGAATTTTGTTTTACCTATGATGGCCCTCCATGGTACCTGACATGGAGTTTCAAAGATGTTCATGGGTAGGGCCTACACCAGCAATCCATGGTGTCAATTCGATTCTTTCTAATTTGAATAATCAATCTTAATATAGTGTTAGTGAAAATAGTGTTTTTTCCCCAGGAGAGCTGGTTTACGGATAGCCGTTCCCACCAGGAGACATGGTACTGAATGTGTTAATGTGGCCCGCTGACTTCTCTGGTGCCGTCTTCGCGTGGGGCCGTTTTCGTATGGGCCGACTTTGTGCGGGGCCGACTTCTCCACATACCGTTGCTTTAGGCTAAGAATGTGGCAGTTTTTATTATTCTTTGATAAATTTGAATTATATAGAAGGTAAAATTATTAAGACATATGGATCATTTTTGATAACTAATTTCAATGCGTAATCTGAAATCTTCATGGAGACTAACTATTTGAGATTGCATTTTGGAGGGGTTGGTCCTTTTAAATTCATGACATAGATTACCTTTTGATTTTGTGCGAGTATTATGGCTATGTATATCTGCCATATTTGAGATTAATTTTGATAAGGAACCAGGTAGTGCATGCGTATGATAGTCGTGCAGTATTCTAATTAGTTGCATGTTCCCAAATATCATCAAGCATTGGTAGTTTGGCTTGCTTGAAGTATGTGGAAATATTACTAGCACCATTTGAGATAATATTTTAGGCCACTCCCCTGTAGTTTTCTGATTATAGTCAGATTTGTTTGGTAGTCGATGTCCGGGCCTGATTGCATTACAGTAGGCAGATCAGGTAGGGTATAATTAATTATAGATACACGATTTTCAATGTAGTGGTAGGGACATAATCACTATTTTTCTCAGAACTCCGATATTACTGGAAAGTTTTGAGCATACCGAACTAATTATGTGTTTGTCCCAAAATAAGTTATCTTCAATAGTGACACCTAAACATTTAGTATTCATCACTCTATTGATTAATGTCTCAGGTAGTGAGTAGTTTATGAATAGCATTTCATTTGTTATATCAATGTCCAAAGATAAATTATTAACAACAAACCGCTGACTCATAGGCCGGATTCGTCATCTCCGGTTTAAACCTCCGAGTTTAAACCTGGTTTAAACCTACATTGGCGGTTCAGCCAAACCGGGTCTAAGGGGTCGTTTTTATCGTTCAGTTGCCAGCTAATTGACAACTCGATTTGGTGATATTATTATTATTATCAAACTACCCTCTTACCAATCGGACCAAAAGATAGGCCGATATAATGGTTGACAAGTCATAAATTATCGTGACCGCGTGCACGCTCAATGGATTTATTCATTGAGAAACAAGTATCGCTCAATGACTATTAATCCGATCTCATTCTGTGTTTAAATCAATTTAACAACACTAGTTTCACGTTCTGTTCATCGCTTTGTGATTGATTTCTGCAATATGCTTCACCCGCAAAGAAAACATTTGGTGTATTTACATGTTTATCTGTATATATTAAAGGGTATATGAGCTGTCTATCTGTATGTCCGTTTGTCTGTTCACAACTGTTCTCCAATACCCCTGGACCGATTTCAATTAAATTAAGTGTGGTGATTCGTGTGGTATAACGGCGTTAAGTTTAAAAAAAAATTATTTAAAAATTAGGAAAATATAATTTTTTTTAAATGAAAAAATTGCTTTAAATTCAGTAAGGAGTTGAATCTAAAAAGAAACAAAATTTAAAATTAAAATTAAAATTTGTTTGTTTTAAATTTAATTAAATGTTTTTTTTAATTAAAATGTTCAAATGATCAAAATGTGCGCAAAGGCCCTCTGGCGCTGAATAAAGTCTCCATAATCGAGTCAATCCTGGGCCAAGAAGCCAGTCAAGTAAAGGCAATTTGCCTATGAGTGTATACCATAAGCAGCATCTAAACTGTTATACGTGGGCAATCATGCAGAGGGACAGCTTTTAATAAAGAAATATTTTATTTGCGTTGATTTTTTTCAATGTCATAAATTTCCCGTCTAGCAGAAAATTAAAAAGGTTCCCAGGTTTTGAACTGGTAGAATATTATGGGAATGTATGGGCGTAGCCAGAGTAGAGCTTTGTGGCATGATCTACATCAAAAGAAGTTATAAGATTTGACTCATATAGCTATATAAGTTTAGGATTGCAAACTATGTGTATAGCATATCTGGTCATGCAGTAGCATCGTTTTGGTGTCAAAATTAAAACGTTGAACCCTTCAAATGAATTCGTAGAAAACACCAGTATTTGTGATTGTCACAAGCCAAAAAAAAAAAGATAGTTGTAAAAATCACATATTTAGGAACATGTCCATATCTGAGCAAAGTCGGCAGTCGCCACTTAGACACGCCCTCAATCGCAATTATTTACAGCTCCACCCTTTGACTGATTGTTTGACAATACTAAACCGCGATGAAGAAAAGACGGATTCGTCATCTCAAGTTTAGCCTCGATAAAGCTGGTTTAGCTGGACCGCCGAATTAGATGGTTTAGTTGCCGGTTTAAGCTTATAAAATGCAAAAACAATATTGAAATTGACAAAAACTTATCCCCATACGTCTTATATGTGTGACTGCTTCTCGCTTATAAATTTCCAATCAAAATATGACCGCTGTCGTGATTATTCATTTTCGCAATCAATAAAACGAGGCGGTCCGCATTAGACAAGTACGTTTAATTATCTCGACGATACAGAGACACTACTGCTAAACCACTGGTCTGGCTGGACCAGGTTTAAACCAGAGATGACGAATGCGTCACTTAGACATGCGGTGTCGGTTTAAACCACGGATTTTGCTGACTCACGGCGGTTT
This sequence comes from Siphonodentalium dalli, assembly GCA_032622095.1. Lineage (NCBI taxonomy): Eukaryota > Metazoa > Mollusca > Scaphopoda > Gadilida > Siphonodentaliidae > Siphonodentalium > Siphonodentalium dalli. The sequence continues at coordinate 116,833,281 of CP136064.1, forward strand.
AAACCTAGAGGTTTACGTAGACCAGGTTTAAACCTGAGATGACGAATCCGGCCATATAGTCCAGTTCAATGTTAACTCTGTTAAATAGGTTGTGGATATCTTTATCAGAACAATAAGCATTTGTGTCACCAGCAAAAAAGAATCAATTTGACATCTTTAAATACACGAGTTAGGTCATGCATGTATATTACAAATAGGAGAGGCCATAAGATTAGTCTTGTGGAACACCACATGTAACTTCGTTGAATTGAGTATTTCTGGGAAGAATGGTGACAGTTGTTGAATATGTTGTTTATTAGGGTTCCACTGAACTCTGTTAATTCGTGTTGGTTTAGTTATCATTTGGAGGAACATAAAGGAATTCAATGGATTGGTGAAATCTTTTTGTGGATTATTATCAGATTCTAGAATGATATTAAAGTATCGCATCAAGATACGATCCCGCTTCTCTTTGAATATTTTTAACATTATAGATTCCATTTTCTCCATGAATTTCTCAAAATCTAAATTTGGGGGTCGATATATGCAGCCCACTATTTGTTTTCCCCTCTATTACCTTTAAGCTCAATGGCAATGCTTTCTCGATAGTCATTGTTATTAAAATCAGTTCGGATCTCAGTTTTTAGTGATTAGTTAACAGAAAGTCCAACTCCTCCACCCTTTATTTTCTCCACGACTTTCAATCAGGTTATATTCATTCAATTTCATGAGGTCCATTGGTGAGTCGTCAGATAACATGTTTCAGTGACACCTATACTGTCGAAGTTATGTCTGCCATTGCTAAGACAGTTTGATAATTTATCTATGTGCTTACTTATGGATCTCATACTAATGTGAATCACAGATTCTGTTATACTGTTGTATATGTTTAATTTTTCATTGGATTCTTCTAATAATATATAATTGGCAGATCTAAATTATTGCAGTTTTGTTTCATATCATATATTGCAAATTGAAAAGGGCTTCTTCAATATAGTTGAAGGGGAAGACTTCTTGGATACAGTTATAGCAGAACCAAGACGAGCTGTCTTCATCAAGTTTTCGTGGATCAGTTTTGTTTAGCTTAGATAATTTCGAATGAATCTACATTTCACACAGGTCACATCCTAGAGCATCTTGGTTGTTTCTTATATATTTCTTGCAGGTTGAGCATGGTTACTTTATTGGAATTTTAGTTTTTGGTGGGGTGTGTGGGGTAGGGTTTATGTATGGTGTAGAGAATAATAGAACGGAAGTTTAAGAGATGGTGCAGTTGGATGAGGTTTCCAATTATTTTTATAGGGAGCGGTTGCATGCCGACCACAAAAACCACCAGGGTCAATTAAAACATTTATTGTATTATAAATTTTGCGGTGGAGATATACATATGAAGAATGCATGTAGATGTCATATGGTCTTGAATAAACATTTTTGATGTTCAATGTTTTATTGCCCATAAATCACATATATACAAGTATAATGCGACAATAGAGCCATATATATATGAAAAACATAACACATTCAATGTCAAGAGGTACAGACAAGAGGGACACACATGCATGCGCACATATACATATACATACATATATACATACATACATATGCATATACACATACACACATGCATGCATACACCTGCTCATACATACATACTGAGAGGTATTTTTCTCTGCCAAATCTTATCTTAAAAAGCCTATACGTTCTACATTTATTCATGTTTTTAATATCATTTTTCCATTTTATCTTAAATTGGTTCTCAAATGTGGTCTTGATGTGTTCTTTAAACCAGCGGGGATTGCTACTTTCTGAAAATTGATTGATCCATATATCTGATAAACCTAATTCCGATAAAAGATGTTCAATATGGCTAATCCATGGGTCATAAGGTTGTTGTCCTATTGACTTGTGCAGGGAGTATTCATACAGTATCTTGTTAATCTTCATATTATTATTATTAAAAACAAGATTAGCCCAATAGTTTAAAATTCTACATTTAATATCAATCACAAGTGGGTATACACCTGTTTCACCATATACCATAACACTTGGTGTGCTTGGTTTCAGCCCTAGGACATATTTTTTTTTTTTTAGCTGTATATATAGTTTCTCAAGATCTTCGTGGTGCTGGAAGCCCCATATTTCGCACCCATACAGCAGAATCGGTTTTACAGTTTTTGCAAATAGTTCAATTTGCAGATCCGGGTGAATATTCATCTTTCGCGCTTTATTTAGCAGGCCAAACATAGCTCTGTTTGCTTTGTTTAAGAGTTGCTTAATTGTTTTGGAATAAGAACTGGATCTGTTAAAGATTATTCCAAGGTACGTGAAATGAGAAACAATTTCCAAAGCCCCAGCATTATATGTTTAGTGTTTTGTTGGGGTTTTTGTGCTATTTATAGACACAGTTAATTGAAAGTATCAAAATCATCGAAAACCTCAGTTCGATACGATGTTTTAAGTTTTTGGCTTTACTGCTCACTCGACTGTTGTGCTATATAAATATGGGATGTGCTAAAGGTTAAATTATTGCCAGCTGAGTAATGTATGATCCATGCATATTTGTACAGGAATTAGAGTATGACGCCTAATTCCACGAGATGGTATAATTATCTAAGATTTATCTGTCTTAGAAATTGGCACGGTGCATAATGCAATCGGTGGTTAAATGGAAACATTCAAGCAATTAGTGGCGGCATGCTAGCTGTTATAGTAAATTATTATGAGGTATCGAAACACATTTAATGATGTGACAAAATAAATTTATCCAATACTTTCTCAACCGTTATATTGATGCAATCAAGTCATCCTTTTAAATAAACATCTATATCCACAATTGATGCACTGGTTTTGAGAAAGTGGTGTCCGTCTATACCAGTCTGAGTAAACTCATACCTAAATATTCATTACAACATTGAATATAAGGTCTGATTGATTGCGTAAATTATTTTCCGTCCAATGAAACCGTATGGGTTAATAAACAAGTGTTAGTGGGCGGAGACTCCCATAATGTCACCTCTAAATATAGTAACAGAGCGGAATTTCTCCGATCGAAAGCGATGCTTGCAAATACAACAGAGACATAAACAATGGCTTCGAAATTATATATTCGGTACGATTCGGATTAATTTGAAGGATGTGCTAGACCTGATAGATAGGCCTGCGCATGGTACCAACTTGGCCTCCCATAAATATAAATAGAACTCACTCATGTCCGTGTATTTGATTTACTTTATTGTACCATGCTTTGCAAATCAAATTATTTGTCGTAAAAAAGTCATCTGAAAGTTAACACCGAGGAAATGACTTAATTTTATGCTTTTAAATAGTTCTAAAGCATCATTTTTGATGACGACCTTATTTTTTGCTCTCGGATGCAGCTTTCCGGTTGATGCAGCGAGTTCATCTCCCGAAAAAGAATAGTCGCACACACGACAAATTTATCCTCTGTAAGTTTATGTCGCGACACAGGCCATTGCTATTGCGAAGCACAACAAATAACACGTGGGGACACCTGTCAATCATCGATGTATTTTTTTAAATCCGTGACGTCATTTTGGGGAAGCTCTTCGCTGAATAGAAATGGTTATGGCGACATAAGCTCCAGACTCTATATTTCAAATATAGAGTCGACGTTCACCCAGACTGCGTCTATACGTGACGTATAGTAACCTATCTAGTATGGTCGCGGTACCCGAAATGATGGCCGCTTTTGGCACGGAGTCAAAAGACGCAGGATAACATATCCAAAATCCGCTTTGAGGAAACTTTGTTTCCCAACATGGCTGTCTACATTGTATATTACGTCAGTTCTATCATTATATGATATATTGTGGCATAGGAATTACGCAGTTATGCCAGTTTGTGTGAAATTAGAGTACGGAAGCGAAGTGTGACACGGACCGAAAATAATACAATCGCGAACATCAAGTGGCTGTTAAAATGAGAGAAAAGTCCAAGCCATATGCCACGAAGAGAGTACCAAATTGTATAACCATATATGAGTGAAAATATGTATTGGTGTATTGGTAATATACAAGTCTGTTGTTAAATATCTTTCAAGGTACACATATCATTAACACAGTCATATCCATTTGAACAATCAGTCACTGCAACGCAAGTCAAACCTAATGATTTAAAGTATTTAAAGTTCGGGGTTTCTGCTTAGAATACTTCAAACAGTCGAGCTAAAAATAATAATTTCGGGCATGCAACAACCGAAGTAATGTTTCGCAACACAGCGCGTGGTAGTTTCAGTGGCGTGATGATTAAAGGTAATCAATCCGATCAGACGGTCCCCATATCATCAAGTTACAACAACAACAGCAACATTTCTTAAAATACGCTTTAGTTGTCAGAATCGATTAATTACAACAAAATAATGCTAAGCTCTGTCAACAGTACTATGGTATAACATTTTCCCAAACGCGTTATTTATCAACATGTTCTTCAACGAAATATGGCCTTATTATCACTTGATTATCACGAAATTTGGCTGTATCACCATTTGATTTTAGAGTTATTCATATTCATAAGCAATTTTGTCCGAGACCGTCGCCTTGACGAATAAGTACATATCTCGAGAAATAAAAATTTACAAAAATCGATATCTGATCACTCTGAGCTTTGATGGGTGGGTTCCTCGACTCGAATCAAACAAATTTTTACCCCCCCCCCCAAGCCAAGAAATAGTAAGTTGGGAGTGTTAATTAGGATTATGCAAGTTTAAATTAATACATAAACTGAGATGCATATGTACCCTTGCGGTATAAATATACGAGATATTATTCCGAATTTTGTAACACTCTACGTGATAGTGAATCATACACATATGTGTTGCAATGCTTATTATACTGTAAAGAAACACTCATCTCACAAATTATATATATATATAGAAAGAGAGATAGAGAGATAGATAGAGAGAGAGAAGAGAGAGAGAGAGAAAAGAGAGAAGAGAGAGAGAGAGAGCGAGAGAGAGCGCGCGCACGAGAGAGAGAGAGAGATTAATTATTAACTTCACATGGTGCGGCGCGGTCGCTGAAAGTGCGGCAATGGCCAAACAAGTCAGGTCTGGAGAATAGGTAAACTGCGAATTTGTTTACGCCCGTTTTAAATGATTATGTAATGAGCCTGTCCGTCAACCCGTCGTGCCGTCCGGACGTCCGTCTGTCCGCCCGTTAACGTTTTTGGTTTCCGACCGATAACTCCAGTTTGGGTAGCTTGATCTGAATCGAAGTTGGTATGTGTATTTACGGACTAGAAATTCAGCGGAAGTTCGTGAACGGGTTTTCCTAAAATAATTTTTACATCAGTTACCAGGGGGGGGGGGGGGGGGGGTGTCGGAAAAAATTACAGGATACAAGGACGGGGTAGGTGGGGGTCACAGAGCCCGGAATGCAGATTTTTTCTGATGTCATTTAATTTTTTTCCAAAATCATTTTAAAGACAATTTACAGCTTCAAAATGAATTGAAACAATCATATTCATATGGTAGTGCATACTATAGCCTTATACAAGTGAGGGGGGGGGGGCTCTATATTTTAATTTTTTGTCCACAATTTCTCCCTTTAACAGTTGAAACCATGGGGTGGGTCCGATTTTGATCGAGGAATAAAATTGCAATGAAAAAAAAAATCCATTCTCATCATTTCTCATATATAGTTTATCATGGCTTTTAAAACTTATTATACATAGATGATACCTGCGTGTTTTGAGTGAATACCGGAATTATCTCATGAGTGGTCACAGTGAGATCCTGGAATCATCACGAGTGGCCTTTAGGCCACGAGTGATGATTCCAGTATCTCACTGTGACCACGAATGAGGTAATTCCGATATTCACTCAAAACACGAAGGTTTTCTTTTTATTATATGCGCTATTTACTAAAATAGATCGAGGAATTAATTCAAAATCGAACTGATTCCGATTCACATCGGCAATACAATTTCTGCACTACAAACAGAGGGACCACGTTGTTCAATAAAATACTGTCGATAACTCAGAATACACATGCTTCAAATGTGCGTAATATATCAGATAACTTTATTTAAAATATACCAACTTACTTGCGTACTATTAGCAATGTGGCATTGCAATTTTGTCACTTATTGACATACAATCGTTATTTGAAGGCTTTTAAATTCTGAGGTGGGACAAATTGTATAGTATAAACAACAAACCGGAAGTTTACCTATAGTGAGATAACGCTTTAGCCAGAGTAGAATAAATAGTGTTATCTCACTGTAGGTCGAAGCGGTGGGATAGCGCAATATAAATAACTCGAATTTGCCGCTATCTGATGAGGTAGCATATAATAAAACTACATATCCACATATATGTGTATTTCATTCTGACAATACACATAGCTGTATTATTACCAATAGATACATATAGATATATGAGCATTTTGGGACCTACATGTACAGGCTTTCAAATATCATTTGCTGTCAAAAAGCCGAAAAACTGTTGGCCTCATTTGTTTATATTAATGATATCAGTCAAGATATTGAATAAACGATAAATACAGTGACCACGTGGTCGAAGTGCATGGTCGATGTCGATACATAGCTACAGTGACTTAAGTTACATAATAACGTGTTGTTCACTGATTGGAGCATTAAATGGCTCCAGATTCAATCTCAGAGCATCTAATTTTCAAAAATTTCCGGGGGAGGCCCCCCCCCCTGAACCCCCTCCCGTACTCTCCCCATCAGGCATTCGGGAGATGCCTTCGGCATATCCTGCTGGGATACTACTCGCCTCGACATTTAGTAGGAGAGCTACTCGCCACTCGCCTAGAATGATTTTAAGGGGAGCTCATCATTGCCCACCAGTGATTTCCAACATGGATCTGTTTGTCGATTACCTTCTTATCGTATCCAAGGCCCCGAAACGCCGCCGATAGCTGAGAAAGTTGGTTGTCGCGAACATCACTATCTGAATTGATCCGATTATATCGCAAACTTTGACTAAATATCACGGATCGTTTTGATACACATCTCAACCCCGAAAGTTTCCACCCGGATCATTGTAAACGATCCGTGATATTTAGTCAAAGTTTGCGATATAATCGGATCAATTTCAGAATCTCACCACACGCAGCTCAGAACACAATATGGGTAGGCCTACGGTTTGATTCACGTGTTAACCCTATATCATAATCTCACCACACGCAGCTCGGATTTTTGATATATAGGTCATCACGGGTCACATGATGGTGATATATATCAGGATTAGCGCATTGAGCTCGGTTTTTCGTTCCAGTGTACACGGGGTATGCGTTTCCTGAACATGACATGGGCATGGTTTGATTCGTGTTTTATTGGAATCTCACCACACGCAGTTCGGATATTTGACACATGTAGGTCATCACAGGTATTTGACGATGATGATATATCAGTTTTAGCATCTTGAGTTCGGTTTCGTCCCAGTATGTACGGCATATGGGTTTCCTAAACACGATATGGGAATGGTTGGATTAGTGTGTTAACCCTGTATCAGAATCTCACCACACGCAGCTCGGATTTTTAGATATATATACTAATAGGTCATCACGGGTCATGTGATGCTCATATATATATATATATATATATATATATATATATATATAATGATGGATTGTGAAATAACACCTTTAAGACCTTTGAAATTTATATACGAACAACCTTTCGGCTTTCGCCTTTCTCAAGGTCACTCACAATGAATATAATACAACGTTACACAGTTACATATACAGGATGCAACGTAATAGCAATGGCGCGTAATGTGACGTAATCACTGCTGATATAAAAATGGCGCGCAATATAATATCTAGTAAGTTATAACCATTTGGCCATAAAGTCAGCATCTTTATTGATGCCCAGATGCAGGCTCCCGAATGCATCTATCATTTGTTGCTCTTTGATTCTGCGGTCCTCACGTACGGGCAGACCACCACACAATACCTGTAGACGAATGTCTTTAACTGAATGGTCAGGTAAGTTGAATTAAGTGGCGGGCATATGGTAATCCAGGGTTTCCGCTAGGGGGTAGGGGAATGGGGCCTGTTTGTAGATAGGGGAAAACACGAACACCTGCTTCGAAAATTTAGAAAAGTGCAACACTATAAATGCATTGTCTAGCACGCACAGAACGCGAATTACGATTATAATTCTGGTATGTATTCATTCTCAAAATTAAAACAAGAAATGTAACAATTTACATCGTTTATGTGACACAACAGTCAGTCAATTAACCACATTAAAAACAAACTTTTAACTGATACTAGCTTCAGATTTATTTTTTATTTCCGGTGGGTAGAATAATTAAATGTACTATGATATTTCGTACCAGTTAAAATTCAACTATACTCTTCGCATGAGGAGGTGCCTCGCCAAGTCATCAAGGGAAGTTCATGACCAACAGTAACATTCACTCGTCTTTTAAAAATTAATTCGATCTACGAACACTGGTTTAAAAAGCTTGGAACTATTTTGTTGTCGCATTCAATCATTTGGGGGTCGCACAATTGAAATTACTTCGAGAGAATTGCTGCTATCGGCGGGAAAGTGTTAGCTATGATGCTTCATTGGGCGGGGTGGGGGGGGGGGGGGGGGGTCACACTATTGAAATTGACTCGAGAGTATTGGTATCGGCGGGAAAGATATATACTTGGTAACCAACGAAGCTATGACGCTTCATTGGTAGAGTTACGTCACAAATATCGCATTCGCATCGTACACAAAATATATCGTTTCCGGCTATATATTACGAATCGATATACTGAGGGTTTTACGGTTACACGAAATTCCAGGGTTTTCAAGGAGTTTGCATTAAAACAAGGGGTTCAAGGGCACTGTGAGGTGAATGAGTCAGGGGAAAACTCAGGAAAACTTGGCTAGGGGAAAAATTGGCTAGGGGAACGGGGCCGTCAAAGGGACCCCCTGCCGGTATAGCGGAATCCCTGGGTAATCCCACATCATGTTTCCTGATATCCTGTCGATGGCCATTAACTCTAATGCTTAGAGAATTACCAGTCTCACCAATATAATGCATGTCGGGGCAACGAACACATGTCATGTAGTATATCACCGACGTACGTACACGAATGTTTTCCTTTTGGTGTGAATCGCTTCCCATCCTTAGTATACATGACATCATTGGAGATGAGTTTGCACAAGCCACACCTAGGCCTATGACATAGAAATGTCCCGCTGTCACGTTCATTCACGGTGTCATCGGTGAGTCGGCTCGACACAAGCTTATTTCGGATGTTCGGGGGCTGTCGCATGGCAAGAACTGGCCTCTCGGGGAACACCTCACTGAGATAGTCATCTTCAGCCAACACATTCTGCAGATCAGCCGCGATTCCACGCAATTTGTTTAATTCCGGATGGTAAGTTACTACCAATGGAACACGATCCGATTCGTCTTTTGAGGAACTCTCCATCAATTCACTCCGCTCTTTCGACCGCGCCTTGTCGATCTGTTTGTCGATTACCTTCTTATCGTATCCAAGGCCCCGAAACGCCGCCGATAGCTGAGAAAGTTGGTTGTCGCGAACATCACTATCTGAATTGATCCGATTATATCGCAAACTTTGACTAAATATCACGGATCGTTTTGATACATATCTCAACCCCGAAAGTTTCCACCCGGATCATTGTAAACGATCCGTGATATTTAGTCAAAGTTTGCGATATAATCGGATCAATTTCAGAATCTCACCACAAGCAGCTCAGAACACAATATAGGTATGGTTTGATTCGTGTTTTAACCCTTTATCAGAATCTCACTACACGCAGCTCGGATTTTTTTTATATGTAGGTTAGTACGGGTCACGTGCATGATATACATCAGTTTTATCGCACTGGGCTCGGTTTTCCTCCCAGTGTGCACGGGATATGGGATTCCTGAACACGATATTGGTATGGTTTGATTCGTGTGTTAACCCCTTTTCAGAATCTCACCACACGCAGCTCAGAACACAATATAGGTATGGTTTGATTCGTGTGTTAACCCTTTATCAGAATCTCACCACACGCAGCTCGGAGTGTTGATATATATATATAGGTCATCACGGGTCACGTGATGATGATATATATCAGGATTAGCGCATTGAGCTCGGTTTTCGTTCCAGCGTGCACGGGATATGTGTTTCATGAACATGACACGGGCATGGTTTGATTCGTGTTTTAACACTTTATCGGAATCTCATCACACACAGCTCGGATTTTTGACATGTATGTCATCATGGTCCATGTGATGCTCATATATATATCAGTTTTAGCGCATTGAGCTCGGTTTTCGTCCCAGTATGTACGGCATATGGGTTTCCTAAACACGATATGGGAATGGTTGGATTAGTGTGTTAACCCTTTATCAGAATCTCGCCATGCACACGCAGCTCGGATTTTTGATATATAGTTCATCATGGTCCATGTGATGCTCATATCTATACATTTTAGCGCATTGAGCTCGGTTTTCATCCCAGTGTTTACGGGATATGGATTTCCTGGGACAGGTGTTACAGAAGTTTGTAGAATCTTTATTATTTGTAATGGTTATTTGCGCCCCAGTATAGTAACCATCTGGGACAGCGCGGGACAAACGTTACAGCAACTTAAGAAGTGATTTTATTTCAAATGGTTATCTGCGTCCCAGTAGTAACCCTTGGGACAGAGCGGGACAAACGTTACAGAAATTTGTAGAATCGTTTTCATTTATAATGGTTATCTGCATCCCAGTATAAATCCCTGAGACAGAGCGGGACAAACGTTACATCAACTCATACATATAAGTGATTTTATTTCACAGCTTTACCTAGGTTCCAGTAGTAACCCTTTGGACAGAGCGGGACAGGTGTTATATTAGTTTGTAGAATCGTTTTTATTTCTAGTGGTTATCTGCTTCCCAGTATATGCCTTGGGACAGCGGAGTCCGGTTAAAAGGTGTAGTTGGGAATTCTGGTGAGATGCATGCATGAGACACCTTCAGTGATAAGCCGTATATTGTTGTTGTAATAATTTGAAGGATTAGTTGTTTTAACGGAATTATTAGTTGGTCATTCGTGAAACAGGTATATTTTATATTCTATAATTACAAACATGGGTATATAATATATGATCTTGAGCGCGTTACCATTTCTGACATTGGTATTCTTGTATTACAATGGTGTGGGCTATACTGGAATAGTGTGGCAACGTATGGACCCGCATTAGGCCAAACAAGAAAAATATAATCTGTGCAGCGAAGAGCATCTCTATTAGTGATGAAAGATTGTACACATTAAATTTGCCATCGATGAAGTATAGGAGATTCCGCAGTGACACGATTGAAACGTACACAATTCTGAATAACCACTATGCTATATGTGGCGAAGGAAACATTCTTTGACAGGTCACTCTATTCCAATACTCGAGGTCGCTCGTGGAAGCTTCAAATAAGGATTAACTGTCATGTGGACTGTTTTTATGGAGATGTAACGGTGAGGTAAGTGGACATAACTTGTGTAAAACCCGAAGGGTTTTACATACAAGTTATGTCCACTTACCTCACCGTTACATCTCCATAAAAATAGTCCACATGACAGTTAATCCTTATATTTATATACATTTAGCGAAAAAGCCGCTTTTGTAAATATATTTAAATCGAAAAGTGTATCGTGACAAGATCAGCCCAAAATACCCAATAGCACCCTTGGCAAAAGTTAATAGGAACAATTTCTCTTCATGTTGAAACCCGATGATGTATTAAGTCAATCCTGCGCGAGTCAAAATGCGCCCAAAGCATTACGCGTTCGTCTTTCCAAACCTAATGACGTATCGATTGTGTTATTAGCTTGGTGTTATGAGGCGTTACGCATTCACCGAGAAATAACTGCAACTAGCCACGTGGGCGCCGACCAATCAGAATGCTGGATTTAGTGATGACAACACTTAGTGTGTAAATATATAACTATAACTCAACGATATCAAAAATACTTTTTCTCTAACAGAGTCTGTTTGGAGTGCATGAAACAACTTATCTAGTCATGTGGTAGAAGCACTAACTATGCTTCATTTCATGGAAATATTAGACCTGTTAACCTTAAAAAAACAATTGGAATTCAATTGTCTATTCGATTTGATTTGATTTGTATTAAATATATTGTGATGTGGAACTAAGAGTCTCTATATGACTTGTTCCTGAAATAAATATATATAAATCTTCCGGGCCGACATTACAACAGCAACATAATTATATTATTTTAGAAAACCAGATTTCAAGACTATAAATACACATGTGTGTGAAATACAGTGTATATTATTTGTCTTGTTCTGTCTTCCTTCTTGATTTCTTGTTAATTCTTATGTTTTGTCTTTCTTATTCCAACGTCGTCTACTTTTTCCTTCCCCCGTCTTCTTCCTATAGCTTCTCATGTTTTCGTTTCTTCATCTTATATACATTTATTCTTTTTCTTCGTTCTTCCCATTTTTTCTTCTTCTGTGTTATACATCGATCAATTTATTGGCATGTGGATCATGTTAACACACTCAACAAATTAGGTGCACACAACAAATGTAAGGGCGTGTGTGTTTGATGAGCAGATGGAAATGAGTTAACTACATTTCCACTTATATAAGATTGCATATTTTCACTTCTCACAAGCGTGTCTCTTTTATCTACACAATCGCACTTACCGTCACATGGGGAGCAGAATTTACACCGTATGCACTGCCCAACCGCGTAGGTGTTGTCACACGGCGCAATAGCTGGCGATGAGTCATGATGTTTGAAATAAGACAGGATGTTTCTCCTATAACAAATATGTTATTTAACAAGGCGCATCTCCTTTGACGATATATCTTCAACCAATGAATAAGGATAGATTACCGATGGTCGTTTATCACCACCTCTCATCGTCCTAACCGTTTCCTGCCATATAATCAGTATTGTCCTGTGAACATTAAATATTACAACGGCGAACACATCCGATATGTGCAATCCATTCAAATCGACACTGTGGCTATGCACGAGTCAGCCGCAGAGTAATCGAGCATACGGTCATTGTTTGGTCTGCAAAGTGTTCGCAAATATATAATTTAAACAGAACAGCAACTCTATACATCCACATGCAGCCCCCTCCCTCCTAGAAATTTCAACCAATAAGTTTTTGCTTGTGTCCAACGTTTATCTAACATTCAGCATATCAAGTTTCCACGGTGGCTCAGTTAATAAAACGCATACGTATAAATCGCTAAATGTTTCTTTCCAGCGATAATCAAACAAGGCGGATATCGACGAACGTTGTATGTAGCAACAGCTCTTTGACAACTTTTGTTGTCAGTCGCCCATCAAAAATACCACCGGGCGTAAGAAAAAAAAACATTATTCAGAAAAATGGTACGTGTGATCGATACTTGTTGGTGTCAGAATAAACATTTAAAAACTAGTATCTGTGTATTGTCCACCGGAGAAAAGTTTGCAGTACTCGCTGAGAACATCCCGTAATTATTATTGTAAATAATCGTATTTAATTTCGCATTTTACCATCAACATCCGCATAGTATGCATCAGAAAAGTGGTATATGATAGAGAATTGTTCATAGATGATAGAGAATTGTTCATAGATCTGAGGACAAGGGAAGTGAGTTGGGGCGGCTGACTCCACACATCTCCCTAATCTTTGGTAAAATATTCAACAGTAAGGAAATGTCAAGCCCGACACGGCATAATTTGGATATTTCGGGGAAAAGTTGTCAATTTTGCTTATTATAATTTCATTTTAAAACAATTTTACTGTTAACAAAAGGTAGACTATATGTTTTTGCTTTATATCAAATGTTTGACATTGAATCACCTTCATTGTAAATGTTCAAACTACAACGGGTGTTTTATTTGAAATTTCGAACAGGATGTCGCCAACATGCACATTTGAGAAATTCAATCCTATATATAAGGGGTGCAAATTACAGTTTGGCTCAATCACGATTTATAAGTCAGAATTACCCAACGTCGATAGTCACGAATCGTGGAATATGTGGACACTGAAAGACGTGCGTGGTCAGTTTGTTTCGCTTTGATGGTTTATGTCGGACTTGCGCACAACAAATTCTCACGCGTATTCTAGTTTGTTTAGTAAACATTAAGGGGGAGGTCAAGTGACCAAAAGTAACAGAGTTGCACATACTAATGAGTGAGTCTTGCTGTGTTATTGGAAACACCAGGTATTTATCTGTTCCATTATAATGTTGGTGTATTTATTTTATAATTTTATATTGATTTTTCAAATGTAGATCATGTGATGTAATTCCAGAAACAAATTCTTAATAATATAATTATTGCAAAATTTTATAATTTACCTATCGCACCTACCAGTTATATATTATGTCTGTTCAATGCTATACCTGCTTTGGTTTCCGGAAAACTGCTTCATACCTGCTTTGGTTTCCGGAAAACTGCTTCATACATAACGTGTGCTCCAGAAATTTGCATGGAAATCCCCATTAAAAATGTTTGCTTACCCCCCCCCCCCCCCCCCCCCCCCCCCAAAGACACGCTGTGTTATTCATCTCGTACTTTCGCAATGACATTGTGATAATTTAAATGTGTTGAAGACGGTCGCTTTCTGTAATTGTTTGAAAATATGTGCACTTGAGAATAAGTTTAAGAAGATTATGATGAATCAACGCGATGCATATGTAAGATACTGAGAACTACTTGGCCGGATTCAACTGTATCAACTGTCTATAGGGAAGATAACTGGGCAGAAGAGTTGAATATTTAACTAATATAACATCTAACTCTTCTAACATGATGTTGAAAATTGCCATATGAGATATCAAAATAATATAGTTGGCGTTTAACAAAACACCCGTATACACAGACAGGGCATGCTGTATGGAACTTTGTTTATTAAAATATGTCAGATAAGATCAAATCTGACATAGCTTGTGGTCAGGTAATTAACTCAAGTATATTAATTATGGCAAGCCGTTTTCAGTTTCGATTAATTTGTACCTAAGTGCAAATATTTGGATATATACCACATAATTGTGAATTGTCACATTATTCAGAAAAATGGTACGTGTGATCGACACTTGTTGGTGTCAGAATAAACATTTAAAAACTAGTATCTGTGTATTGTCCACCGGAGAAAAGTTTGCAGTACTCGCTGAGAACATCCCGTAATTATTATTGTAAATAATCGTATTTAATTTCGCATTTTTACCATCAGCATAGTATGCATCAGAAAAGTGGTATATGATAGAGAATTGTTCATAGATGATAGAGAATTGTTCATAGATCTGAGGACAAGGGAAGTGAGTTGGGCGGCTGACTCATCACATCTCCCTAATCTTTGGTAAAATATTCAACAGTAAGGAAATGTCAAGCCCGACACGGCATAATTTGGATATTTCGGGGAAAAGTTGTCAATTTTGCTTATTATAATTTCATTTTAAAACAATTTTACTGTTAACAAACGGTAGACTATATGTTTTTGCTTTATATCAAATGTTTGACATTGAATCACCTTCATTGTAAATGTTCAAACTGCAACGGGTGTTTTATTTGAAATTTCGAACAGGGTGTCGCCAACATGCACATTTGAGAAATTCAATCCTATATATAAGGGGTGCAAATTACAATTTGGCTCAATCACGATTTATAAGTCAGAATTACCCAACGTCGATAGTCACGAATCGTGGAATATGTGGACACTGAAAGACGTGCGTGGTCAGTTTGTTTCGCTTTGATGGTTTATGTCGGACTTGCGCACAACAAATTCTCACGCGTATTCTAGTTTGTTTAGTAAACATTAAGGGGGAGGTCAAGTGACCAAAAGTAACAGAGTTGCACATACTAATGAGTGAGTCTTGCTGTGTTATTGGAAACAACAGGTATTTATCTGTTCCATTATAATGTTGGTGTATTTAATTTAGAATTTTATATTGATTTTTCAAATGTAGATCATGTGATGTAATTCCAGAAACAAATTCTCAATAATATAATTATTGCAAAATTTTATAATTTACCTATCGCACCTACCAGTTAAATATTATGTCTGTTCAATGCTATACCTGCTTTGGTTTCCGGAAAACTGCTTCATACATAACGTGTGCTCCGGAAATTTGCATGGAAATCTCCATTACAAAATGTTTGCTTGACCCCCCCCCCCAAAGACACGCTGTGTTATTCATCTCGTACTTTCGCAATGACATTGTGATAATTTAAATGTGTTGAAGACGGTCGCTTTCTGTAATTGTTTGAAAATATGTGCACTTGAGAATAAGTTTAACACTTTACCCAACAAACCGGCCAAAACCGGCCAAATAAAGCTTCAACAGCCTAAAATATCTTCGGTCTGTCTCAATAGAACCATACAAATATGGATATCATTGGAACCGGCTCCTTGACCACATTGTGATAGTTACAGTTATGCCCTGTGCCAATGCATTCTCTTATATATGCGAGTCGACCATAGGTCGCCTCGCATATATAAGAGAATGCATTGGCCTAAAAAAAATCTTTTTTTAACACTTTTTACCATTTTTTCTTACATTCTCTACAATTGTATAATTTTTAATGTGTTAAGCCAATGCATTCTCTTATATATGCGAGGCGACCTATGGTCGACTCGCATATATAAGAGAATGCATTGGCACAGGGCCGTTCTGTTGGGTAAAGGGTTAAGAAGATTATGTTGAATCAACGCGATGAATATGTAAGATACTGAGAAAATGGTGACTTTGTTAATTATAAACGATAACTACTTGGCCGGATTCAACTGTATCAACTGTCTATAGGGAAGATAACTGGGCAGAAGAGTTGAATATTTAACTAATATAACATCTAACTCTTCTAACATGATGTTGAAAATTGCCATATGAGATATCAAAATAATATAGTTGGTGTTTAACAAAACACCCGTATACACAGACAGGGCATGCTGTATGGAACTTTGTTTATTAAAATATGTCAGATAAGATCAAATCTGACATAGCTTGTGGTCAGGTAATTAACTCAAGTATATTAATTATGGCAAGCCGTTTTCAGTTTCGATTAATTTGTACCTAAGTGCAAATATTTGGATATATACCACATAATTGTGAATTGTCACTTAAGTGGAAATTAATTACACTTAAGTATCAATACTGATATTTTCGTCTATTTGCACTTAAGTCCAATTCCTCGCCGAATTCACAATTATGTGGTATTTTCACTTGAGTGCTATTAATTTGCACTTAAGTGCAATTAAACTGTATAAGAAACACAACCGTCAGAGATTAAGCTGGTTAGGTGTTGCTCATAGGGCGGACTTTTTGGAAAATGGTTTGAATATCAGAATTAACTGCATTATATTCATCAAACAAACAATTAACTAGTTCCTTTTTTATAATTTGTATTGAAACAGTCACATGATTTTACATACAGAATGAGTGGTTGTACATTTTGGATACAATAGATAATATTCATCTGATACATACATTCAGGCATACACTCCCTCACGCGTGCACTCTTACTTACATCAACGGGCATTCAGTGGCTCTAAACAGGCGATCGGTCAATCTTTTATGTTGTAATTGAAAACATGATATACAACAGAGAATGATTTAAAGTTTTACGTCACGTTAAAGGCACGTGCGGCCTTAATTGTCGAAAATATTCATATTTGTTCCAAACACCGTAAACAGAAAAACATTAAAACGCATACAGTTCCGTTCATATATACCATGACCATCCCGTAAACAGCATGTTATCATAAAGATTTACTATATTTTACCTAAGCACGAGCCTGATTGTGTTACAGAAGACAGCACAATGCTACTGGCTAATCACGCACAAATGGCATAAACGCTCTTTATTAGTTCCATATCGGGTATTCACCAACAAAGAACGCTCTTTATGTTTACCATCATAATATAAACAAACACCAGAAAAGTAACTTTTTATGCCTTTGTTTACATAACAATGGTCAAACATATGACCATAACATACTGTTTATGCGATATTTCTTATTTGTATACGGACAAAGTCTATCTACATTTTGATGTTCTTTCTGTTTGTGGCGGTTTTTGACGGGTGGAGATATTTTCACATGATACCCACCGCCAAGGGCAACCGTGTCTTTAAAGGAAAATGCACGATTCTGATGAGTATATATCAAGAAATATATGCCTTTTTTATTTATCGCGCTTTCTATTAGAAACCAGTTTTTCTCAAATTCTGCAATCTTCATATTACAACGAGCATTGAATTTGTCACATCGATACCTGTCTTGGAGGGTTGCTATAAAAGCATTGACAGACATCATGTCTGGGTTGAATTTAGTTCGATATAGGTATTGTTTGACAAGCAGCCAAAACAAATTGGTGGTATAATTTCCTTCTGTTGGTGGAGAACCTAGAATAATTATTCGTTTCGAAGTTTTCAGATTAAGATTATTTTTGGTTGACCAAGCGTTGAGCTCACCTAGGAATTGCTGTAAGCATTAGCAGTCCCATAATATATGTGAGATGTTCTCATTATTATTTCCTCGTCGTGATATGGCTTTATTGCTAAAACGACGTTAAACCCCAATCAATCAATCATCAATCAATCATTATTATTTCTGCATCGATTACACTGGTCATCAGATCTTACTTTTATTATTTTAAGAAATCTATTAATTGATAATATCCGGGAAGTAATCCTAAACTGTAACCACTGAAGCTTTGTATCAGGCGTCGTGGAGAAAGGTAGGCGGTTGAAAGTTGTCCAGTCTATTTCTGGCTCCACAAGTTCAAATGTCAATTTGATTTGGGGCTTGGGGGGAAATGTCATAGCAATTAAAATTTGGACATTTTGGAAGTGCTATATTAATACACATGGCAATCAACTAACTCATACATGGTGAATTCCATGTTATAAAGTTATTTAGCCTAATCGGACAACGCCGAATCGAGTCAGGATAAGGATATTTGTTCCTCGACTATGCATGGCCTCAGTTCAAATTTTAACAATCCGATATGGTGCTCTCATGCCTTGAATACAGGCATTTGAACATTAAGACAGACAATACCAGTTTGTTGAGATTGCTCGGTTAATTTGAGGGCGAGCTCATGTGATAACTTTCAATTGGGATTTCTTTGCATATATCCATTACAGCGCCAAAAACATTAATGCAGGTACAACGTTGAAAGAAAAAAGAGTCACCCCCCCCCCATTTTAACCCAGAATTTACAGAGCAGTATATGTTTCTCAGGCCAAAGGATGAACAAGTTACTAACTTTCACCATTTTAGCCTGTACAGGCTTGAATTATCACATTTTGGACTATAATCCATGATTGGGGGAGGGGGCTGGTTCTCGAAAGTTTCGAATAACTAAGGGATTTAGTTGAATGTATCGGCCGGGATTATCTGGGCAAGAATGTACAACATAATGTTTTACTTAAATATTCCATAGTTGTAAATTGTGTGTATATAACACAAGAGAGGAAAGGTGACGTAGTTGTGGACTCGTAGCTGGACAACCCTTTTCCCGAATGAATACACACATGCAGCAACACCACCTTCTGTATACCTTCAAATTTAAAGCTGTAATAATATGTTCATAATTATATGAATAGCATCCATTGCTGCATATGAGATTAATCACTCGTAGCAAACAGACACGGCAGATATGACTGTCAACTACAATATTTACAAATCAGGAGTGGCTTCGTTGCTTCAGGGGGGTAGGCCTCATGTTGCTGCATGCGACCCCCCCCCTCCGGTCGATGAAATATGTAATGGTCAGTCCAGTAGCTTCCGGTATAATATAGCCCCTGCATTGTGGAAATCCTGGGACCATCACTGGTATACAACCAAGAGAAGACTGACAATGGTTTAAACAGAACGTCCAACATTTGGGTTATCGCGCGAACAATTATTTTAAGCGGCCTGACGACTTCGTCCAGTCAACGACACTCTACACGTTCAGAGCGTTACTCACTGTGGTCAAACATAGCCGCAATGATTGGGTTATCAGCAGACACATATTACATGGTCTGTATGATCCATGTAAAACGCCAAATACACGATATTTACAGAGATTACATGCATGTGTGTATCCACCCTAACCCAAGTTAGTTTCATTGACATTATAAAGTTTCTTATATCTACCATTTTCAAACCACCATGTTAATAGTCTTGACATATGAGTTTTCTTTTTATTCTGTCCAGATTCGAATTCCAAAGAAATTAGTAAAGAAGTGATTCGAGTTGTTTAATAAATGCGTTCCAGGATCTGGTAATGCTAGGAATAGGTGGGTCAGTTTAGGTAGTATAAGAGATTTGATCACTGTTATTCGTCCGATTGGTGTTAAGAGTCTATGTTTACATGTTTCGATCTTACGGTTTATGTCCACTAATAATTTTTATCATAGTTGTGACTCCTCTTGCCTAGGTCTGTATTGAATATATAGTATACCCAATAAATCGAAAGTATGAGAAAAGTTTAGATTTAGATCTGGGCAAATACAATCCTTCCGACATGCGTATGATCCTATCCACGGCGCCTGATATTTGCTAGGGTTTATTCGCGAGCCATATGTCTGCAAAGAAGTCTAGTACTTTATACGCTTCTCGTAAACTGTTTCACTACCATCTAAGATGAGTGTCGTGTCATCTGCGTACTGTGTTATTTTGTACTTATGATGGCCGAGGGCTATTCCTGTCATATTTCCAGTTTGCTTCACCAAGAGAGATAATATTTCTACGCATATAAAAAAATACGATAAGACAGGGTCACCTTGTCGACAGCCTCGAGAAAGACTGAAACTCCTTGAGATGTGGCCACTTATAAGAATTGAGGAATTAATATTGTTGCCAAAAATTGTAATCCATCTCTTTAATGATTCACCAAAATTGAACATATCTAAACAGTTCATAATGAATTCCCATGATACGGAATCAAATGCTTTTTCAAAATCTGCTAAGAGTAAGAGACCCGGTTTGTTTTTGCTATATACTTCTGAATATAATATCATACACCAGTCTAGTGTTATCGCCTATGTATCGGCCTTTCGGGAATCCGCTTTGGTCTTCGCTAATTATGTGAGGCAGGGCGCGTTTCAGTCGCTCTGTTAAACACGACGAAGCTAGCTTGTAACAGACATTCAATAAGGTAATCGGCCTCCAGTTTTTGAGAATGTGTCGTTCCTTGTCTCTTTTTGGGATCAGGCCTTGTTTTTGTGTTATGGAAATCTCACCACCAACGAGGGATTCATTTAGCGATTCACACAGGAGTTGACCTAGGTCAGACCAGAACAATTTCCAGAACTCATAAGGATAGCCAACTATAAGCTGGAAGATTGTCCGTTCTTCGATTTTGTTAGTGCCATCGTTAGTTCATCTATAGTTATCTGGCCTTCTATACTTTGGGATGCCTCGGGCGGTAGTCTTGAATATTCACCTTGATCCAATATCGATTTGTAATAAAAGATTATTGTGTTTTTGACGCGTGCAAGGTTTGGTAGAATTTTCGTGTTTCATTAAAAATTTCATTTTGTTTTTTAACTTTTTTCCCCGTTTGAATCCTCCAAGAGTGCCAGGGTTTTTGATATATAGTTTCGTTTTTCTAATTTCAGGAAGTATTTGGTTGGTCTTTCTCCCTGCTCTATCCACATTGCTTTCGATCTCATCAATATTCCTTGGTAGCTTCTATTCTCATTTCATGGAGTTCAGTGTCAATGTTTTAAAAGACGTGTATAGACTTTCGGGTGTGTGGAATTTACATTTGTATGTATCCATGCTGTGAGTACATTACGCCAAAATGGATTTAATATATTTTTGACTATAGTTTCGCAAGTATATGCTTCATAAAAAGAAATAGTGAGTCCTCGCCAACATAGAGATCAGTTAAAGGGATCCATTTTGAGTTCATTGATACAAGACGTCTAACCCAAGTTAGTTTCATTGACATTATAAAGTTTCTTATATCTACCATTTTCAAACCGCCATGTTGATAGTCTTGACACATGAGCTTTCTTTTTATTCTGTCCATATTCGAATTCCAAAGAAATTTGTAAAGAAGTGATTCGAGTTGTTTAATACATGCGTTTCCAGGATCTGGTAATTCTAGGAATAGGTGGGCCAGTTTAGGTATAGTATACGGCCTTGTTTTTGTGTTATAGAAAGCTCACCATCAACGAGGGATTCATTTAGCGATTCACACAGGAGTTGACCCAGGTCAGACTAGAAAAATGTCCAGAACTCATAAGGATAGCCATCTATAAGCCGGAAGATTGTTCGTTCTTCGATATTTTTAGTGCCATCGTTAGTTCATCAAGAGTTATCTGGCCTTCTATATATATATATATATATATACGTTGGGATGCCTCGGGCGATAGTCTTGAACATTCACCTTGATCCAATATCGAATTGTAATAAAAGATTATTGTGTTTTGACGCGTACAAGGTTTGGTCGAATTTTCGCGTTTCATTAAAAATTTCATTTTGTTTTTTTAACTTTTTTTTTCCGGTTTCGATCCTCCAAGAGTGTCAGGGTTTTTGATATATAGTTTCGTTTTTCTAATTTCATGAAGTATTTCGTTGGTTTTTCTCCCTGCTCAATCCACATTGTTTTCGATCTCATCAATGTTCCTTGGTGGCTTCTATTCTCATTTCATGGAGTTCAGTGTCAATGTTTTGAATTTGTTCCATTTATATTGGCCTTCTTATTTAAATCAACTGAACATTTATCGATGTAAAATTCGAGATCATTTTTAATTTTTAGTAATGAGCCTTCGTTTTCTCACGCTCACGCCATTGTTTGACCTCTGATATCGAGAAGAATTGCGTCAATATTTTTGCTATAATGTCGCATCTGCTTGAGGTGGAAACCGCTTCACCGCGTCGGATATATTTGTATCTACATTTGTTTGAGTCTATGATAGATTTAAAGGTGGATTATCTCTTTGTAAACATGTATTATATAGTTACCGGGGTATAAAATATTATATCTGAATCGAAGACTCCTGTCCGGAAATGCTTCTATCGATTAATATTAATTTTATTTCGAATATTTTCTGGTCTAAAAAGGTGTGTTTGTTCAGCTAACGAACAATAGTGGTTACTGTTAAGAGAGACCAGAAATTATATTGTGCAATTTTGTCACAAATAAACGTTAATTATACTCATTATCGCTTATATATGTGGAACAAAACAATACAAACAACCAATCTGTGACATTTGACATTCATTGCGTAGCCGTAGGAACAGCCCAGTGCTCTATATCGCAATACGGTCTCATCCGAATGGTCGGTTCTAAAAATAGTAACATAAATGGGCCCGATTTAATATTCGAAATAAAATCAATATTAATAGATAGAAGCTTTTCCGGACATAGGTCTTCAGTTCATATCTATTATTTTTATACCCACGCAACTATTTAAAATTTGTTATTTAAAGAGATAATCCATCTTTAACCCTTTGAACCCGACTGGCCGCAAAAGCGGCCAGCCAGAAAACGTTCATACACCCGACTGGCCACAAAAGCGGCCAGCAGCATTCAGTGACATAATAAACCTATGTAACATGTGTATACATGTTATAACCATTGTTATATCCACTTATATATATGTAAATGATCCCAAGGAACGTCAGCAGTACCATGGGTGCGTGTGTATGAGTTTGTTGCCGACTAGTTGGGGTAGAAAAACATGCGCATGCGCACAGCGCAGAATTCAACAAACGTACATTATTTGAAGAGATTAGGGTAAAGCTCTACATTGTTGGATTCACATGGCAATGGTGTCATTCGATCATTTGGGGTATTTGCTTAGCAACCGTTGCTACCCTTAAATAC
This sequence comes from Siphonodentalium dalli, assembly GCA_032622095.1. Lineage (NCBI taxonomy): Eukaryota > Metazoa > Mollusca > Scaphopoda > Gadilida > Siphonodentaliidae > Siphonodentalium > Siphonodentalium dalli. The sequence goes on from CP136064.1 coordinate 116,857,047, forward strand.
AAGTTAGGATCAGACTTCTGGCCAGATATATCTCAAATTTCACAATAGGGTGTTGACTGCATCAAATGCGCCATTTCCTTGGGCTGAATTACGACCGTAAAAGCTATATAATTGTATTTTACTTTCAATATCGGGTAGATGCCTAGCAACCGTTACCAGGGAGTTACCACGTGGCAATGTAACCGGATCGTAAAATAATCAGTGGTCCATGGGGAACATACATCTAAACATCTAAAGTTTCAGAAAGGTGACACCACTTGAACATAAACAACACCATACATCTAAACACTGGCCACAATATAAAAAATACCACTGGGAGCCCAGGGTCAGGGTGTCGATCGTTGTGGGAGCCAGGGTTCAAAGGGTTAACCAATTCCATATATTTTTCTTCGTGTAAGAGAGAAGTATTGAGTTTCCAAAAACCCTGGCCTCTCTTGATATTATTCAGCGATAAAGATAGAGTAATAATAGAGTGGTCTCATCTATAACCTGGTAATATATCTGGGCCAGCTCCTGTGATACTAATTAGGTCATTTGATATCAGGAAATAATCAAGTCTTGCCATTTTAATTGGAGATCTTCTCCTCCAAGTGTATCGCTTCTCATTTTCATTATTAAGCCTCCATGCATCAATAAGTTCGAGTCTGTCGACAAGTGCTTCCGCTGCTTGTAATGCTTTTGGGTTATTTATATGTTTATTATTATAAGTATCCATGTTTTGGTCGCGAGCTAAATTCCAGTCCCCACAAATGACAACTTGCGTGTTGCCAATATCAAGAATTTTTATTTAGTTGAACATAGAAATCTGGATTAACTTCGTTCGGTCCGTAGAGTTATTCTCATTCTTTCAATAGTCATGTCTAGTATAATAAAGTTTCAGTTGTCGTCCTTTAACCCTTTGAGTGCCAGGTCGATTTTTGTATCAACCCATATACCCTGTGCCAATGCATTCTCTTATATATGCGAGTCGACCATAGGTCGCCTCGCATATATAAGAGAATGCATTGGCCTAACCCTTTTTTTTTAGTTTTTTTTTTTTTTACAATTTTAATAATTTATTCTTATATTCTTTAACAGACTTATATTGTAGGTTTAGGGCCGATGAGATCGGCCCCTGGTACTCAAAGGGTTAATATATATTGTATATGATAGTCAAAGTCATTGTTGAAAAGAATTGCTATGCCTCGTGATTGGGATTTGTAAGAACTGCTTAAATTTTGAAGCTCCATTCATACACAATGCGTTTTTTCCATATCGTTCGTAAAGTGTGTATCTTTGAGACAATATAACGAGCCATTCGAATTTCGCAAGAAGTTGAACACATCGCGGCGCTTTTCTTTTTGATTAAGCCCTCTGCAATTAGCAGATACTATTTTTATAGACATTAAACGACAGTAGTACGCAGACAAGCGAAACGAAAAGTAATGCAATAGTACGTATATACATGTATATCAAGAATATTAAGGTCCCTATAAAACAAACAAAAAATATTGAAATTTGTGATAATTATAAATTCTTGACAAAAAGAAAAAGCTGTAGTTCCACCACAGGGGCCTGTAACGCGCTCCGTTAGAATCGAGGTCAGGTCATAATGAATATTAAAATGAGGACCTCGATTCTAACACTGAGCGGTGATTGGCTGTTTCTACTATGTCAGTCATGGAAAGGTCAGGTCACAATGAATATTAATTTTAGGAACTGTGTCACTTGACAAATATCTTTTTTAAAGTTGGAATTATCGACAGATTTCTCCTCTATTAGAATTGTTTACTGACAATGTGTTGATTTGTATGAGTAAATAAATTATTAGCCGACAATAAATCACTAAGTTCCAGATATTTAGTTGATCGTTTGACCGATTTTTAATGATAGTAAACTGCATGGGTGGTGAATTTGGAGACACAAGCGGACATTGCTGTCTGAGCCGGATCAAATCGAAAAAATACGCTCTCCGGAGACAATATTCGGTGGTTAAAATTTTATCAAATGCAACGTGTATGAATGTTTCTGATGGGAGTTTGTGGTATTTATTGAAAGATGAATTCTTTGCCGATCCATCCGTGTATATATCGTTATCATTACTGGGGTGAATGGGCTAAATTTGTGCGATGGTGAAACGTTTCTACATTTGTCTATATAATGTTCCATTAACGCGAAGAAGGCGCGTATATAGAGCGGCGTATATGGGCAGTGCAAAAGGGGGGCGGACAGCGGAGCGCGTTAGAGGCCCCTGTGGTTCCATACACACAAAAATAACAACAATGAGCAATACAGACCGGTACTGGATAAGCATGTTAAAGCCCTGGGTGACCGCTTCCTAGTTCCTATTTAAGTATCTATAATATACGTCGATGGTAGGTGCACGATGACTGACTTACCTTACCTATCCATGAAATAAATGCATTTATGTCGATGGGGATGCATGGTCAATGTCCTATTTACAGGGGCGTAGCCTATCTATTTAAGACTGAGAACCGATGACCTACCAGGAGTTTTATTAAAATAGATAGAGGCAGATAACGATAAGAAATAAAATCACTTCTATAAGTTGCTGTATCGTTTGTCCCGCTCTGTCACAATTAAGGGTTACTATAATCACCAGAATTAAAAAAGATTCTATAAACTTCTGAAACGTCTGTCACGCTCTGCCCCAAGGGTTACATGGGACGCAGATTTCGGCGAGAAATAAAGTCATTTCTAAAAGTTGCTGTAACGTTTGTCCCGCTCTGTCCCAAGGGTTACTACTGGGATACAGACAACGATGATAAATAAAATCACCTCTATAATATTCAGTAACGCTTGTATCGCTCTGTCTCAAGGGTTACTACTGGGACGCAGATAATCACTAGAAATAAAAACGAATCTATAAACGTCTGTCCCGCTCTGTCCCAAGGGTTTCTACTGAGACGCAGATAAAGACAAGAAACCCATAGTCAGAAATGGTAACGCCACCAATATTATGGTATTACATATAAATAGAAATTATAAAAAATACATAAAATATTTTGATAACAATTCCGTTTAAACAAGTAATCCTTCAAATTATTACTAACAAAGTAAACGACTGTGGGGTCACTCAACAGATTATAAAGACTTGGACATAGTATACTGTAAATACTAAAATTTAAATGAAATAATTAAAAGATAAAATTTAGCAAGTAGTAAAAGTTAATTTTCTCATTTTTGTTTTGGTTAAATAAAGCAATAATTTAAATGTAACATTTGGTTTTAAAAAAATGATTGACCGTGGCTCTTCCAATAATTGCGCGACTGACCTGGTCAATTTTTCTTAAGAAGTTGTTTTGAGAATTACTATGGAGGGAAATAGTTGTGGCTGTGGCTTCGCAAGTAATTACCTTGGTGACGTGATGTTAACAAATCTGAACTCCAGTTAACCAAGGACGCTTCATACCAAATATAAGGTGAATTATTAATTCTTTAGAAGTTGTTTTAAGATTTACTATGGAGGGAAATAATTGTGGTGCTGGCTTCGCAACAATTTGACCTCATTGCAACAAATATAAATATTAGTCACTCAGGCAATAGATGTATCTATTCTGTATATTAACTTATTGGGTCTTACGTGTCTTGAGATGTCTAAATAGTTTTCGATGGACAGATCGCGCAAGGGACCCACGCCAATCTTCTCTGTTGGGATTCCAATTGTTGGCTCATTAAATAGGCACATATGCTTAAGATACAGTCGCACGCTCCCGTAAGTCGGGTTTTGGATCCCAGTTAATGAAAATATCATTGAAATAATCGGTTTCCCCCAATAAACATCCATATATTGAATATATATGTTTTGGAGCAGAATTAGGCAGTCCATATTGGACGCCATCATGGAATTTATTTTGTTTTGTTTTAATTTTCACACATAATTATTAGTTTAATGGATGGAGTTCTCATTAAACCTCACATCCTTGTATTGGTTACAGTAATACCCAAAGTAATTGACCACTTAACCACATCAGAATTATTGGTAATTTTTCAGGATTTGAAATCCTGAAAATTTACCAATAATTTTGCTGTGGTCAAGTGGTCAATTACTTTGGACATTACTGTATGAGGATTGAGTTATCATTAAACCTCAAATCCTTATATTGGTTACAGTAATGCCCAAAGTAATTGACCACTTAACCACAGCAGAATTATGGGTATTTTTTCAGCATTTACAATCCTCAAATTACCCATTATTCTGCTGTGGTTAAGTGGTCAATTGCTTTGAACATTACTGTATGATGATTGAGTTATCATTAAACCTCAAATCCTTATATTGGTTACAGTAATGCCCAAAGTAATTGACCCTTTAACCACAGCATAATTATGGGTAATTTTTCAGGATTTAGAATCATGAAAAAATACACACAATTTTGCTGTGGTTAAGTGATCAATTACTTTGGACATTACTGTATGTAGATGGAGTTAAACCTCACATCAGTGTGTTGGGGATTTGGACCTTGACTTGGGACCTTTGGTTTTTAATGCAACAAATGCGCGTACACCTTATACACAATTTTTTTCTTGGATAAGATGAGTCTGAAGCCTGTTTACATTTCAAAATGTTGTCAGTTTTGTATTGTCTGCAGCGGATCTCGACGCGTTGAAGCAAAAGTTACAAAAGATAAAATGTGTATGTGACGAGACTATAATACATATGAAAAAATAAATTGAGGGAGGGGTGGGCGATACAGGGAACTAAGGGTTGAACCGATATAAATTTGTAGAGCAATAACGACCAATGTTATTTATGGAGTTCTATAATATGTTGGGTTGGTTATATGGACTCGGAGAAAAAAGGGGTTTGTACCGATGAAGTTGATGAACTGACATAAATTAGTGGATCGATGTTGCCATGTAATGCATCGTGACTGTACTAAAGCAGCAATTATATAAAATTGGGGGGGGGGGGGGGGTATGAAATTATCTCTATAGTTGGCACCAGGATTATATAGAAAGGAATAGCAATTGATATACATATACGGTATACTATAGTAATAACATAGACATATAAGTACAAGTATCACGAGATAAAATATTACGTAACATGACTATATACCGATGAAAGAAATAAATAAATTGGACCGGGATTAGAGGTTGGGTTGGTTATATGTGGATAATTGGATATGGAATTCATACCGATGAAACGATACAAATTAGTGGAGCGATAAAGACACTTAGTCAGGCTGCGTGGGATAAAAAGGGGTTGATACGATAGACCGAAATAAATTTGTCGAGTGATAATGACCAATGTTGACGTATAAAGTAACGCGACTGTACTGTCACACAATTATCAGGTAGAACCGGTCAAATATGACAGGGTACAGCACGTAATTATTTCCTAGATCGAAGAAATGATTTTTGTTTTTCGATGATACAATTTAACAACATGGGGATTTGCCATTAAAATCGATTTATGTCTATAAAACTGTCATTTTTCAAAATTTTGAGCTGAAACTTGGTGTGTATGTGTGTAATACTACTATATTCTTAAAATGACAGAGTTCAGCGCGTAATTATCTTTTAGATGGAAGAAATTTAATTTGATTTCGATAAAAAATTTACAGCATGTACGGCCTACGGGTCATTGAATATGCTCAATTTTTGTAAACAAACTTTTGTCAATAGCCGTTTTGGTCAAACTAAACCTTCTTCGACCGGGACAGCAGATCCGAATAGTAGCTAAGATGTATTTAGATAGAATTATCAAAAGAATATGACCGATCAGGGTACATTTTAAGAGAATAGAGTAGGGAAATCTTGGTGATAATTCCAGATAATAAAGATGGAGGAGGAGAATCATAATTAAACTTCCCACAATGCACTTCACTAAACCAGGGGTTCTCAATGGGTTACACATTATTTTCAGTCTATCAGATTATTTATATTTTCAACAACAAGTGACTTTAAGTTTACAATTTCAGCCTGTCCTGACTCTATCGATACGATTCAACACATTTTCAAAAACGTATTATACACCGGTGGCGTTAACTTTACAATTTAAGCATCTACGTGATTCTATCGGTACGATTGAGTAAGGTACAAACAAGAATACACCAGGGGCTCCCAATGGGTTATATATTATTTTCAGTCTATCAAATTATTTATATTTTCAACAACATATTATTACACCGGTGACTTTAAGTTTACAATTTCAGCCTGGCCTGACTCTATCGATACGATTTATCATATTTTCATAAACATATTATACACCGGTCACGTTAACTTTACAATTTCGGCATCTACGTGATTCTATCGGTACGATTGAGTAAGGTACACCAAATCTCCAAGAATACATTCGCCCTGTCCACCACGCAATATCAAACTCACAGAAGCTAGAAACACCACAGGTGGCGTAATGAATAATAATAAAAATATCTTCTGTCAGCTTTTGTAACGCTTGTCCCGCTTTCTACATGGGACAAAACCATACTCCCATAACTTTCTTCTCACGTTTCTTGCCATATATGTGTGCAGGTGTATCATTTCTCCCATCGACCACCGTCTAGACTCCACGTCCTTTGTTGAATTTCGATATTATAAGAGTAGTGTTTATTCAGAAATGGCTCGTGTGCTGGGAATATGCATTCTTTCTATGATAATGTTTGGCCGTGAGTGTTTAGTTTTTCATTATATGTGACCCGCCATATCAAATCCAGTCGTAAGTCGGGATTTTTTTTTACCCTGTGCCAATGCATTCTCTTATATATGCGAGTCGACCATAGGTCGCCTCGCATATATAAGAGAATGCATTGGCCTAACAAATTTTTACAATTTTAATATTTTGTTCTTGTATTCTTTAACAATTTTATAATTTCACACACATAGAGCCCCAGACAAACATGAGCAGACGACACTCTTCTATATGCTTCTATATATGTGTGGGGCTCCCTGCAGGGTAATGGATGTTTTTTTATTTTATGTCCTAAAAATTGCAAGAAACATTTATTAAAAAAAAATGATAAAAAATTGTTAGGCCAATGTATTCTCTTATATATGCGAGGCGACCTATGGTCGACTCGCATTTATAAGAGAATGCATTGGCACAGGGTAAAACAAATCCCGACTTACGACTGGATTTGATATGGCGGGTCACATATTGGTTTCAATTCAATTGTTTATTCTCGTCACTCAAAATTACATGGGTATTGAGACATTTAACATATTTACATGTTTTGTTTTGCCGTACATCATTTGAATTCGTACACAATTCGTACACAATCGTACACGTGAATTATTCACCTACGCAAGCTCGTTATACATGGTATCGTTTACACGGATTGGCCAACTTCTTCTGGTTACACTAACGTATAAACAATGTATAATTTATGTTCGAAATACAAAATGTGAACTTATTGAGGTTTTTAAGGATCATATTACATGGACGGGAAACAAAGCAATTACCGCTTTATCTCGCGATCGGAATTTCTTCGACTGCAGCTCGTTCAATGAAAATTAGCCGTATTAGTGGATGGCCTAACTGCACGAAAATGGTCAAATCGTTCACTTTGTGATAGAAGCACCAAATTTGGTACAGATGTTGCCTAGTATGTTGGCAACTACACCCTAGCCAGTTCCACCTTTCTGATGAGTGGAACTGGTAACTGGAATGGAACCGGACCGGGTCGCCGGATTTCGCGTTATTACCCTATCTCTAGTTATACGCGGATTGTAGAACAAATGTTTGCGCTATGGCATTGGAATTTATTTCCTGCTGTTCCTCATATATTTGCCCATTTAATGACGCTAATTTTGTTAGGCAAAGTCCAAGATGGCCGCCAACATATTCCAAAATGGCAGCCGAAATTTAAAAAAAAATGGTATTTTTTCTTTAAATCTTTATTTCTTTCGCAATTTGACCAGAATTATTCGGCAATTTGTCATCATTATATTGATAGTAGTCACTTGACATCACTTTGGAGCTATTTCGGTACGCTGGGGTCACCATTGCATCGCGCACTTGTTGTTGAAAAAATGGTCATCAAATCGACAAAACAAACCATTGCAGGTATATTCCACACACCATTTGCGTTACATGGGCGTTTCATGTACACGTTCAAAGGCCCACTATTGACACTTGGACATAGATAAGACTTTTTCACAGTTATGTTCCAAAAATGGCTCAGCAATGCCAAAATGATTGCCAAAATGAACCCAAATGTAACCCGGAAGTGGGGAAAATAAGTAATTTATTACACTTTTTGCTGAATTTTCTGTAATTTCATGAGTGAAAAAGATTAAACAGGGTCAGATGGTCTATTGTTCAAATAAAATTAGCCAAGCTACACAATGTTTTGCTAACAGGTATGCCATAACCCTATATGGAGCCACAGGTACACATAAAACGCGACGGCATATAAAAACCAAGAATATACTGTCCTGTTCAAATTTGTGTCACTATAACATTTAAAAGCCACCCAAAATGCATTGAATAGTACACCCATTGTACCAACATGTCGATTTCTGGAAAGTAGGCATATATCATTTACTAATTATCAAAATTTAGCCCAAAATGACCACCGAAAATCGGACAGTTGGTAGCAGTTAAATCCATTTCGTTTTCTACGAATTGGAATATTTGGAGAAAACATTGGGAACGTTTAACATGTAGGCCGAGTCAGTTGATATTTTGTCACCTGATCAGATCATACGAATCTCAATTGTGTTGTTGGATATCGAGAGTCAATTAAACATTGGCATCTGAATCACAATGACCAGCACACACACATAGTGCAGTACATGGCAGGTTAGCTTTAACATGCACACTTGCACAAGTTTTTGCACGCTTTCTTGCAACCGCAGTGAATTAACTCCTGACAAACTTTGCTGGCGTCAGGAAGTTGTGACCACTTTGGTGCGAATCCATCTGGAAGAATATTCCAGCCCCAATCGGAGGGCAACTTCTGTGCAGCGACCAATGACTGTCCCCAGACGAAACCTGCTTGATATGCAACTCGATTGACGTGTTCCATGAGAGCGCCAAGCGTCAGTGGAATGGTTTCTATGGTTCTAGTACCTTTGGCGAATAACAATCTCCTAGCCTCATTCACAGTCATTGTTCCAGAAGTCTTGGAGTACATAATAACGATGAACCGCTGTATAAATCCAATGAACCCGCGTCAACACTTGGGGGGAATTGACTCAAGCATAACAAGGCGCCCGTGAGTTCAGGATACGATTGCCAGACATTCCTCGCTGTTGTCTTACCTCTCCCGGCAAAAGCGGATGTAGTGTCTGACCCAGTTAATGCATGGAAAGCAGGTAACACCTTTGATTTATCGGGACCAAGCGACGCAGCTATTTCATGGGTTGTATCAAACGATAGTTTTTTTTTACCCCGAAGTCAATCCACAATTCTTCAATTTCAAATTGACAAACATGAGCTACGGCAAGAACTACAACGTCGGTATCGACAGTTCGGATTCAAACTTTGGTGTGTCCGTTGCTAACTGAATGTGCTACATGAAGAATAACCCCGCGTATCTGCATCTTCGTGATTGCACGATACCATTCCGTCAATCGGTGCGACTCCACCATTAATACACAACACATGGTTCTCTTCCATCACGAATAGTTGTTTCTGGGAAACGTCGAGTTCGACTAATTTCTTGGACAGAAATGAAAACAATTCAGACTTATTCTCCGAATTACGGAGGAACGATGACCAGTTGCGTGGTATATGAGTTTTTTTCCAGCACATGTCTTCTGATCCCTTCACCTCGCTGTTCTCCGATTCCAGATTTCAAACTTTTTGGTAAGTATCTATCCCATACAACGTCAACTCGTTTCGCGTTTTCTAGCTGTGACGTCACATATGGCACAAACGAGTTATCTGCATAATCACCAAATATTGCTGAAGATGCTGGTTGGACCATGTTGACAATCACCTTTCCATCAAGTACAATCGCCGTCACATCTGGTGGGTGTTCAGCTGCTTTGCGTGGCGCGGTCTGTTCCAAACAGCTTAGAAGATCAGACTTCATCCCAGTTCGCAGCTTGCCATCAGCAGAAAGTGCTGGAGGGTTCGCTTGATTTTCGTGGGAAAAGAATTGTTCCAGGTCACCATCTCTCACTTGACACCCTATATACAACCGCGAAAACAACAGACAGTCGTTTTTCAAAGAATTTTTATCTTGGAGTTTGATTTTCTGTTAGATTGAGTACCGAAGAGAGACAGGGACAACTTTGTAATTGTATCAGAAAGTGGGTCATTTGAGTCTGGTTTGGGCAATCTCTGTTCAACGAACTCGGCGTATTTTAAAGCTCCTTTCTGCCTTGCAGATGTTATAGAAACAATCACATCGGTTGACATACAGTCCATAGTATCGAGTCGAATAAGGTCAGGACTTGTCTCAAGGAAAGGGTTGCCAACATCTTCCAACTCAGAAACAAGCGAAGACACATCATCAAGAAAATATGCATGCTTCTTTGGTGACCATTCATGATGATTAGATGCTAATATGTCTGTGTGGTTAGAGTATTCGAACTCATTAACAATTCTAGCGAACTCAGGTCCTGACAAAAGCCACAGCTTTAGAGCCGCAGGATTCTCAGTCAGCCCAAAACAGCACCTCCATCCCCTTTGATTACCTTGTTAGACTGCTCGTGTGACTGGTCCAACGCCATTTTAGAGAACTTGTTATTTGAGCGTTGTATGACAAAGTTACCTTGCATGAATTCTGTATATACAGATGGGTGTTGCTCTTTCAGTTAGACCATATCCCGTATGTGCATGTATTGGAAGCCATCGAGAGTAATGAATATGATCTAGTGAGAAAAACCAGGGCATCATTTTGTCCAGGCAATCCAAATAAAGAGGGAAATCTCCAACCCTGAGTGATCGCACGAAAACATTGAGAAGAATTTCTAGTTCGGCCACTGTATACCAATACATTAACTGCAGATAGTTTTTAACACACCCTTCGCACCACTTCCCAAATGACAGTTTTGAAGTACACTCGTTTGGTTGATCATTGATAAAATCAGTGTATGCCGTATCTAAGAGAACATGAATGGCTGCCACAGTTACTTGATGAGCATAACGAGATTGCTTGAGTTTATGTCCTGACAATATTGAATCACATTTGCCTGATGTAGTTATACCCGCACGAACAAACATATCTGACCAACAGTTGACTGTTAGCCAGCCACTGTCCCAATACTGACAAAAACGCCATCTCGATATGAATGCCACACATCTTGATGACGCACGTATTCTCACCATAACGTTCGGGAAATGTCCATTGGATGCGCTTTGCTTGACTAAATAAAGGTTGATCCATAGCTAAAACAGGTCAATCTGTCCTGCGTTGAGAAATTCAACAGCATCTTGCACAATTCGCATTGAGTGCATAATCATCGCGGCCGAATTTGCATTCTCTGTGAATAGAGGGAGAAGTCCAATTATTGCTTGTGGCATCACACTTTCCTGTTTATTTGAGTAGAATGCTGACCAATTAAGGTGTGAGTCCACTTTCTCCACTTCATTTGATTTCTCATGAGATACTGCATCCACCAGCTTGGACAACCACTCGTCTTCGTCAGCTGTGGCAAGCTGGAATCTCTGTCCATCTGGACGAACAGCACCTTCAACAGGCGGTACCAAAACATCAGAATTGCTCAAAGAAACAGATTTGACCATGGTATAACTGTGCGGGATGGTGCCAGTGATGACTCGTAGTTATGCCTTGCCCTCTGTGATCCTGTATTTTCTGTAGAAACATGATTCGTTAGTGATACGGCGGTACCGTGGAATGAATCCTTGGCCGTAGTCGATGAAGGATTATGATCTATGTTGTCCACGGTGGCAGTTGTTAACACACCAGTTTTCATATCAGGTGGACATACCAAACCCTCTTGTGCAAACTTTTGAGCCCGCAAGCCTGGTATCAACGCTAGTATCCTGTTTTTCAGGTGCATAGAATTGACCGGAGTTGATATGCATGTAGGGTCAATTTGCTTCAATTTATCAGAATACATCTTTCTCAAATCTGATGGCTTGAAAACAGGGCTGTTTGTCGATTCACTCCTGGAGTCCTCAATGTAACAAGCTACTTCAGCCAGTGAAAGGGCTTCGTTAGAAGTTGGCTTTATCGAGTTACTGTCTTGTGTAAAGGTATCCATGTTGTATAAATGGCGTTATTTTTAACTTCCGGTTGCCATTCATGGGTTATCTGACATTTTTGTGGATAAGTTGTATACCATACAGATCATATGCATATAATGGTTGTCTTTTGATGGTACCTTTGTTTAACCTAATTCTAGAAATTACTCGCATACCAGAAAAGACTTTACAGGGTAGGCTAAAGATTTACACCAATAAACAATGCAAAAAAATACCATAATTATGTATTATTTACTCATATTTTTTTCAATTTTATTCAAAAATAGTAAAAAAAAAAAACAATTGAATTTTGGCGGCCATTTTGGGCAGCCATCTTGGATTATTAAAAAAATAATTAGATTCAGAAGAAAGTGTATTATGCTCACTATGTTCCCACAATTTTCCACCTGTATTCCGATATAAATATAGGTTATTTATGAGATTTAAGGCGACTACCATGAAAAACTGTTACTTTAGAAGGTCAAGGTCAAATAAAAGGTCAAGGAGCTCATTAAACGTTGGAACCCGCTAACTGGGTAATGTACACCACATACAGACAAAACCCTGAAAGTTTCATGCTTCTATCACAAAGTGAACGATTGGTGCAGCTAGGCCCTCCACTATATATCCTAACCAGTGTAAGCACTCGGGCGATTTTAATACGCATGTATAATACAGGCCATACAGGTAGATGGTATTAATACACGTGTTTTTGTTCTGTTAGATTCACGAAACCGACGAAATTAATACCCTAATGATAATAAAAGGATAATATTACCCAATGACTGTTTAATAAAATAAAGATATTCATGTCCTCTGTGTGCATGCATGCAGACAAATTTGAGTGTAGACTGTATTTAGATCGATGGATGCATGGTGCAACGGCCAACTCGAAAAAGAGTTCTAGTTTTCGAGATACCCCTCTACCCACGGTAGAACAAATTGAAACCAACCTTTTTTGAAGAATAAATATATATTTTTCACAAAAATGATAGTGACAAATAACGGAATGGATGATGATTACTGTTAGTAGTCAAATGAACGATCCCCACCAGTGACATTTTCCAGAAATTAACGATTTTGGTAAAGCGAGCCCTGTGGCTAAGTTCTAACTTATTTGCCAACATTGTTGGTGTTAATATTACTACATCATACCACATCTCTACCTGATTTGAAAACAGTGTTGGTTATCGTGCCATTTGGAGACGAAACATTTATTTTTTGCTGAAAAATCAAATGGATATGGTAATAATGCCGAAATATTTAATCCATATGGTGTAGTTAACTGACAAGCATATATGTAGAAAGAAATTAACGGAAACTGTGAATGGTTTGTGTGATACAGGGGCCTGTTTCATGAAGGCAACTTATGACATTGTTGGGACTTAAGATGGTCATAAGTTCAAACTTCAGTCATAAGTGCGTTTCACGAACAAGGTCTTAACTTAAGATGGTCTTAACTTTGGTCTTAACTTTACGACTGCTGTGAGGTGTCATACGATAATCGTAAAGTTAAGACCTACGTTGTGATCCGCAGTTGGTCCGAAATGTGGATGGGATCTAGTTCATGTATATTTTATTATAAACACATTTAACTGAATAACATCTTGCTAGCACGGAGTGGTGTTTCAGAAATGGTAGTAATTAATAACCAACTGGTAAGCTATAGCAGTGACGTGGCCAGTGGTTACAAGATTGGCGGGGTGTCCGCTACTAACTGTAAACCGTCAAGACCGGACTATATATATATTTCTAATTGCTGTAACAAAAAGAATATATTTCCATAGAGTTGGACATCATTTGCGATTCAAATCACCCAATCGCACTGTAGACAATAATCATGTTGAGACAATTAGTCCGAACATTTTCACATCGAGGATAATAGTGAATGATTTATACTCAGTTTTTTTTATATAAATGCTTATGTCAGCTATTATTATTATTATTATTATTTACTTGCCTTTCTATATTATTATGTTATAATTTGATTGTAAAATATATTGTATATGTACCCCGTATATATATCGGCAAGATAATAATACATAATATGTGTTATTTTATTATTATTATGTATATTATCATAACCCACCCACGCGAATCTCAGATCTTATACATTTATTACATCTGCATCACATGTTTATTAACTATAGCATGTATATATATATAGTATACGGACCGCGCGGGCACACCGGGATCCGCGAAAGAACAAATCACTGTGAACCGGCCCACAAACCACTGGGGGAATTACTAAAATACTAATATAGACTATACCAGTGGTATAGTCTATATTGGTATTTTAGTAATTTTCCCCAGGGGCCTCTGAACCGGCCGTCTGTTAACGTTTTGTTAATTATAAACGCTCTTTATTAGAAGTCGTTGTTTTGGTTTTTATTAAAACATATATGCAAAATGTCGTTCAACATAACGTAGTTTCGAAGTTCATACGCAGTTTGCTAACTATAACAAGCGTTTAGCATATTTGTCAAGATAACCAGAGCAAATGGCATTAACATCATTTATATGGCTTCTACAAGTATATATGGCTTCTACAATTATGTCTCAGATAGGAAATAAGTCTATTTGTAGCACGATATGAAATCCTGTTCACATTATAGCAATATAGATAAAGAGCGTTTCGTGTTAGTATTCCATGAATGTTGGCAATAAATAAAGAGCGTTTAGTTCAGTGCTTCCAGCGTGGTGTATTGTATGTGTATGCCGTCGTGGCGACATATTCGGTTTCCTGGTATTATAGATGCTTCAAAGACGTATAATGTATTATAACCTAATATCTGCATTGAAAGGGGCGAACACATGTCTCGCGTCGCCTTAATGGCATGTTATATGGGTGAAGGTTCACATTCTGAGTTACGATGTATAAGTCCCGTTAATAACTGAAATAATATATTTGAGCTCGTTACAAGGTTACGTTTGTTTAAAATAGGCACTGGAAGCATTCAGCTATGTGTGGATGGAGTCTGACGCGAAAACACGTTAAAAAAGAGAGAGGTAGTAGATGGGCGCGAAGCGCCCTAGTTGTTAAAAAGCGCGCTCGTGCAGTTAAGTATGCACCAGTCATTATACTGATTATCGCCCTTGGATTACAATATCATAATTATTCTTAGACACGCCCTAGTATCTGGCAACAGACACTGTACCTGGGCATATAACATACACAGAACCAACATTTTTTGCGCTTAGCTGTAATAAATTGTCGAGAGCCAGTCTAAAAGCGCGCGAACTTAAAATACTACTTAAGTAGGACTTAATCTTGTTTTGTGAAACGCGTTCTTGAAACGGAAAAGTTACATCATAAGATCCACCTTAGATCTTAGATTAAGTCCATCTTAAGATAATCTTATGACCTTGCTTCATGAAACAGGCCCCAGGACTTTAGCTATCCACCCCAAAGACGGGTTTTGTCGAAGAATTACATATTTTGGACAACAACTTTACCAAATTCCAGAATTGGGACCCAGCATTACTCGTTTGCTGGAAATTGGGCCCAGGGCATTGTTTACGTCATTAAAGACGTGTTCGGGATTCCAGGCCCCAGCTACAAAAACAAAACAACACATTCTATTGGTAACAACTATATATAAACATACAACAACGGTCGACTTTATAGGACTGACATTTTTGTTATTAACGACATATGTAATGGGAGAGATAATGTTTATTCCTCCAACACATGAAGATATTATATACATTAGTGAGTTGCACAGTCATGCATGCGCATGACCAATGAATTACACACACAATACTTATATACAGAAAGAGTACACATGAATGTTATGTGCTACTAATCATACATGGATGTGTCAATAAAGCACAAAATACACATGAATGTGAGGCAGTCCATGAAAAGAATTTCCTCGTCACATAATTGCATTACAAGAAAACCCTAATCAGAAATGGTAACGCCCTCAAGATCATATTATTAGGCATAAATATAAATTATAATATAAAATATATTGGTTACACGAATGCACCGCCTCAGAATTCCGTTAAAACAACTAATACTTCAAATTATTATAAAAAAACTACGGCTTATTACTGCAGGTTTCTCATTCACCACACCAGAAAGCTTCTAAATGCGGATCAAAAATCGGAGGCATTGTGTTCCCGCCATAAAATCTTCAAGAGTGGCCCAGCCATTGTTCATACATAAACATCGAAATTAACGCGGTCATAGTAGTTACATATTGCCGAAATGTGTTGTCCTGCGAGATATTCAATCGCTATAGCTCAATTTGACACGGCCAGATTAGCCTTCATACAATATCCTAAACAAAAAGCTTCTCAAATCATCGGTATAGTCAATAGAACATTCACAAACTTGGACATCGACACTTTCCGATCGCTCTATATATAATCATTGTCTGACCTACCATCGAATAATGTAACTCTGCATCGAGCCCACATCACAAATATCAAAGCAGTGTGTTAGAGAGAAAATGCAAAGAAAAGCAACGAAACTAGTTCGTCAAATCAAAACTCTATGCTACCGAGACCGAATGATAAGACTCAATCTGATGTCTTTAAAAATATCGAAGATTTAGAGGAGATCTGATCGAGGTATATAAACTGTTGAATGGTCATTACAATATCAATGCCTGTGACCTATTAGAAAGAAATTCACCAGGAAGAACAAGATAACATAACAAAAGGCTACATATGCGCACTGTTAACAAGGACATAGGACAATATTTCTTCACGCAGAGGGTGGTAAATAGCTGGAACTCTCTGCCAGACTTCACTGTTGAGGATCCAACACCCGATCAATTCAAAATATACATAGACTCATTCTTCTATTATGTAGAATACGAGTTCGACGACAAGTAATATGTTCAAGTGACTCACAAGAAAATATGTAATGACGATACATGTATTTGTAAACAAACATTGCAAATAATTTTATTGGGACGAAAAGTCGCAAGACTTGTTCCGTATTATGATGATGATGATATAATTGATAGAACAAACCATATTTATGATGATCGTGTCGTCATTTGTTTAACATGCGTATCAATTAACATATACGCACCGTTCCCTCATTAAAATCAACCTATCTCGACCATTTTAGGGGACCTCCGCGAATTCTGGACCTCGATCCGCAAATCGAACTCCGCAAATAGGGACCTACTGCAAATTGTCACACCGATCAGCACCTAATTAACGAACCGGTGGCTGACTCGGCTGTATCCGACTAACCTCTTTAAAATACGTATCAATTGAGATATACGCACCCGTTTCCTAATTAATATCAACATATTTCGACCAATTTAGGGAACTGCCGCGAATTCGGGACATCCGCAAATGTAATTAAACTCCGCAAATAGGGGACCTACAACAAATTGTCACACCGATTAGCACCTAATTAACGAACCGGTGGCTAACTCGACTGTCTCCGACTATACACTCTTTAAACTACGTATTGTAGTAAAGTTGGGAATGGGTTTTATATACTACTAGCAGGGTTACCCGGCGTTGCCCAGGTTAATGTATGCTGTGGATATTTGTTGGGAATAGAGAATGCTCTTGCTTAAAGTGTTATACGTTTTCTCATAAATTGTATATTCAAATAGCATCACAAAACATGATTATTACAGTAATGGAATATAAGTAGTGGCTCACCTTGTCAATTGTCATTCTGTTTATCGCGATTAATCCGTTCCACCAATAATGAAGTATTTATTTATTTACAACTGCGTATACATTAGATGTTATAATATGATACATGAACATCATCAACACATTAGTTCGATAAAAGATGATAATTGGGTTTTACATATTGAGATGTATCAATCAATCTAGTGGGTTGGACTAAGATGTCGAGGACACCTGGTTATCATATCTCCATGAAGATACAGATGTTTCAAAGAAATTTCCAGGTGCTCCTCTGTTCATGGTGCTATATATTGGCTAAATATTCTCAGTTTAAACAAAATGTTGCTGCGCACACATATCAGCTACATGTGCCAGGCACAGAGCGAGATTTTGAGTTGTTTATGTCAGTCGATGAGTCTGTTCTAAAACCCTTGTCAGATGTCAGTATTGGTAGGATCCTGAAAAGTCTTGTGCTACTAACTGCATTTTCTTGTATATCAGCAGAAACTATATTTGACTGCACAATGTGACCACTATTTTTGAACAGGCCTTCCATATCTCTTTGACAAATTGTAACTTTTTGTGGAAACTGTATTGAATGGAACAGACTAAATTTTGTTATTATATTTATGCAATCCTCTGACGGTTCGAGGTCTCTCAGTTTGCACGAATATATGTATCTCTTCAATAGAATGATAAATATACGTTTAATGCTTCTTCTAGTTATCTATTTTTGCTAGCTCATTGTGTGAATGCCTTGAATGCCATCCCATATAAATATGACTGTTAAGAAGATATAATTGTTCAAGTGACTTATGTGGGTCACCATATGTCGGGATTGTGAAATATGAACGCCCAACTACTTAAAATGATATGGAGATGGCCTGGTGACTGTATATAACTGACACCAACAGCGTCATTTTAGAAAATTTGAACCCGCCCATTATCTTCCTTGTAAAAAGTTACCCCTCTTAGAACGCCTTGGTGCCATCTCGATTGTACCGCGTGAAGTTATATATAGAACGCACACAGACAGACAAAAAGACAGACAGACAGCACGATTTGATTTCTTGTATCATTGAGAAGAACGTGTCTGAATTTGATGGTAATTGGTACTAAAAATATTTTGTATCAGTTTTGGTGACCCTCCCGTCCCTATTTCGGACTCAATCTGCACACACTAAGACTCATTAGAGATTAGAGATGCATATATATGAAATTGGTGAAAATTGGCGAGTATACAAATTCGTATCAAAGAATATGTATCAATCTGGTGGAAATCGGCACCAAACATATAGATATAATTGTTGTGTCCCTCTCATCTCTATACACCACTGACTCGAATGGCCCCACTTGTGACATCATTAAACCACACGATTACACTCCTGATATCATGGAGATGATTGTTTATAAGTTTGGTGATAATCGGCGACTAAACCATTTTTTTTTATCAAATTTGGTGCCAATCCCTCCCCTCTCCATCTTTCACCAAACAGCACCACTATGGCGTCTTTAAATCACGATTAGATTCCTCGTATCATGGATAAGAACGTGCATCAATTTTGGTGCCCCTGTCCCTTTCAATGCAACCCTGACTCGAATGAGGCCACATTTGACAGATAAAAGCCACACCACTAGACTCCTCATACCATGGGGATGATTTTGTATAAGTGTGGTGGCAATCGGCGACTTATTATCAAATTTAATGCCCACCCCTCCCAATCTCTCATCCAAAAACAACAATTTGGCGTTGTTAAATCGCACAATTAGATTCCTTGTATCATGAAGAAGAATATATATCAATTTGGTGGAAATCGGCGCTAAAATTAGTTTTATCAATTTTGGTGCCCCTCTCCCCTTCCGTTCATCCCTGACTCAAACGACGCCACTTTTGACATATTTAAACCACACCGTTGGATTCTTCATATCATGGGGATGATTATATGTAAGTTTCGTGGCAATCGGCAACAGAAAAAAAATCTGCCCCCCTCCTTCCGGGCACCCCTGACGCGAACGGCGCGACTTTTGCCATATTTAAACCACGCCATTAGATTCCTCATATTATGAGGATGATTATATATAAGTTTGGTGGCAATCGGCGACAACTTTGTTTCTGCCCCTCCCCCTTTTCTGCCCCTGACAACAACGGCGTCACTTAAAAAAATTCTAACCCCGACCATTATCTTTCTCGTAAAAAGCCACTCCTAGTAGACCCCTTTGGCATCATCTTGATGGTCCCCTGTGAATTTCTATAGAACACAGACAGACAGACAGACAGACAGACATTCGCAAATATAGATATAGACAATGAATACAATGAACAACATTTATACTCACACATATTTAATATCAGGAACATGTCAACATCATTTATAACGAATCATCATCAGTCAGTGTTAATATATCGAATTGAAGAGTTGCTATTAAGTTCAAGTTGTTCTTGTCGTGGATCGAGTGTTTCTGTTCTTCGTCGGAGATTCTCGCCGACGTTTCCCGGAATTGGCCGAATCATACACGTTCCAGATACGATAATTGGCTCTCCGACAGTTGTTTATTGGGGTCAAATGTGACGCACTTTGACCGCCTTCAGACGAGGTCATTCGGTGTTTACTTTAGCGTCCACGACGTAAAATTACAATACCCAAATTCACTACAGTATCAATTGACATATACGCATTTTACAAATAATCTTTTTCATTCGTTCTATTTGTAATTGGCATAGCTTATCACAAACCAAAATCAACGACAAATAAACGAAATTGAAATTCCAACTTTTACCGATTCGGGGTCGCACTACAACTTTTAATGCGTCCCAAAACAACCGGACTCGGGGTCGCACTACAACTTTTAATGCGTCCCAAAAAAGACCCCATAATCTATAAATAAAACGCCCAGCGAACCATAGGTATCTAAAATTTGTACATTAGTATACACCCGAGGGCGTAATAATTCGGTAACTTTACCATGCGGAAAAACGTCAGCTGCGTGTTCGCTAAGTCGGCAGTAACGTTTGCGTTCGGAGTATTAATATTCATGTTCACGAGCTCATTCCAGTGCCTTTGCAATGGAAAAATTCCGCAATTTACAAAGGTAGTGAGACATTGGTATAGGTTATACCTATTAAAATTGAAAATATATCCTTTGTGAAGCCTATTAACGTCCGGTTAAACATGAGATGACCATACACATTGAAAAGGAATATTTTTAGGGTTTCAGCTAAATTCAGCATGACCGTCCGGCAAGTTTATGAGCTAACCCATGAATAACAATCGCTTATCTATTGCACCTCGAAGCGGAGTGATATGGCTAGCTCTGTACTCGTTCTCTTAGGTAAGCCATGCATAATTTTAACACACATACGATATGACCGTTCAAGAAGTAGGTAGTGTGCTTCGCTGAGATCGTACCACATTTCTCAACCAAACAATGCCTTCGGTATAACAACATGTTTAAATAAATTAATGACAGTTGAAGGTATGAGAAATTTTGTGACTGGCGACCTGCAAACAGTGAATAATGTTCGCCTCATTATTTCGCATGCCCTGTCCATATTCTTTGAGCCATTTGAACGATTATTTTGTGGATTGCCCAAATTAATAACGGTTTCAGCTTCCTGAATTCCCCACTATAGTCTGTGTACCAAGGTGGCAGTTCTCTCAGTTTTATATTCCAGTCTATCTAAATCAAAAGCAATATATAGTGTGATGTGTAGCTGAGAGAACGTTATCAACTATTCAGTTCGTTGGGTGTTCAAGACTTAAAATATGGTAGATGGTCTTCAAACAATCGAAAATGGTCTTTCTTATTTAACGTTCGCTTTGTTAAAGGATGCCGCAGTCTTTCGGGCACGATCCCATCCATAGTAATTGGATATTTCCTGATATATAATTTTAGTTCGTGATATGTTCAAGACTTCAAGGGTCCCAAAGCAGTGAACGTTTACCTTTCGTATTTGCCAGCCGATTTTTGTAAAGTCTCCTAGTCTCCAATGCAGAATTCAGGAACCAACCATCCTAGTCTAGGCAAATATGGACATAGGTGTCGCCTCGAGTGGGAATTTATGGGACCTACATTTTTGGTTAGCATGACCACTTAACTTTCGGAATCCGTATGTAGGATTTGTCAGAGAGGCGGATTTTGTTCGCACCGCGGAGTTTTATTGAAGCACCTGGTGATAAAATATTTAAACATTTCAAATATAGGGATTGGGTCCATAAAACAGTGATAATTAGCCCTTTTCGTTTGACAGCCGCTTGTTGTATAGTGCCATATATACAGATTATCGGGAACAATCCCAGACATAACAGCTGTATATTTCCTAAAAATACTACCATTTGTCCACACCCTCAGTTAAACTTGAGAGCATGTCATTTCAGTTCGTTTAAAAGATCAGGTGGGATATTGGGGTGCTCAAAACATAGCAAATTCGCCTTTAGTATTTGCCAGCCGCTTTTTATAAAGTGACCAGGATTTCGGGAGAACCAAACCACCGATATCAATTGAAAATTCCCTGCTAGCATTACCTTTCGTTCACACACTCAACTGATTTCGAGATCAAATAACTTCAGTTCATGTGTTTTGTAAAGTGCCACACTATTTTGAAAACTAGCCCATCCATAAACATTGTGTATTTCCTTATATAACTATCCTTTGTCGACACCTTCAGTTAATATTGAGATCATACCCTTTCAGTTCGTGGTGTGTTTAATATTTCTAATAGTGTATAGCTACCTCAAAATAGAACATGTTTGAACTAACGCTTGCCACCTTGGTCAGACTAGTTTATAAGTTATAAAATACAATATCCATTTGTTCTATATGGGCATTTTTCTAAAAATATGGCTGATTTTGGGTATTCAAGAATCAAAATATTATTTATATGAGAGAACATAATTTAACCGCTTTCGTGGTTGAGGGGTATCCAGTAGAACAGAGGAAATTAAGTGCAACCTTAATCACGCTAGATCCTGTCCAGATCAGGTCCAATGACAGTGCACCCACACCTAGTGTCCCTACTGTTACAGTTATCGTTTTCAATATATCTTTTTGGAGCTCCCTGGTCCGGTGGTTAGGGTGTCGGACTTGTATTGGTTGTAAACACGTCGATATGGGTTCGCAGCGCGTCGTCGGTCATTGAGTCTCCACATAGCACACTGTGGGAGAACTAATCCTGGCGATGTGGTTCTCTACCGAGTTGCGTGAGCATTTTTGTGCGACGGTTCCGATTCTATATCGAGCAATCGCGGCGAAAAACGTAAAAAAACAACAACATTAGAACAGGTTGTCATCGGTTTCATAGCGCTATCGTGAAAATGTAGTCACTGACCATCAGTTTGTGTAAACAAAAGTTAAAAACTAATCGCGAAATGCACAGAAATTGAGTTTCTATATTCCGTTTCCGATTCTCTGCTGAGGACTCCGATTCTCTACCGAGCGCTCGGTTCTCTGCGAATAGCTCGATTCTCTGCCTTAGATAAAGTAGTACATTCCGTCCGCTTGGTGTCTACCAATATGGCTACATAATTAGTCATAAACATGACACATGATGAGCGGCGGCCATATGCATTGACATGGGTATTCAGATCGATTGGCATGCACGTCCCCTATAATACAGTTGGTTCAAATAACAATTAATTGCAATTATAACATTTACACAAAGTGTCTCTCTCTGTATAGCGTCCTATGGTGGTCCCTAATATGAATGACCACATTTTTTATGCCATCGCTAGATAGAACCGAATGTCTATGTTTTACGGACATCGAGAAACAAGAAAACTAAGATGCATGCATCAGGTCACCCATGAACTATTTATCATAGAATTCTTGTAGCTATCTATTATACATTTTGCAATGTCTGTATGTATGTGTGTATGAATGTATGTATGTATGTGTGTTATAGACTCGAAAACTGCTCGACCGATCCGACTCGAATTTGGTATTTCACGCGTGACCTTGACCTCGCCCATAGGCATGTTTCTGGACCTAGACCGATCCAAATTTTGTGTGCAGGACTACTTTGATCCCGGGAACAATATGGACGGGTCCAATTTAACGTGGGACCATGTCCTTGACCTCGCTCATATAGGCATGTTTCTGGACCGATTGAACAATAGTTTGTACAGACGCTGTATATACTGCCCAGATGGAGGCGATCACAAAGAAATCCCTAAATAGCCCGGACGAAGTCGGGTACATCAGCTAGTACTAGATATTTCTACATTTAATTGCAAACTATATATACTGTACAAAGAAATGTTTGACAAATGTATGTATATAAATAATACCATAGGGGTGATTAAAAATGGATACGACGAAATAAAATTTTGAAGGGCGCATGTGATTTTTAAGTGATGAATAATAGGATCATAGGTAAATGTAATTTATGGGCGCTTGTTAATTTTCATTGGACTATCAGGTAAATTTTTATATTTCAAATAATGACAGGAATGCGGAAAGTTGAACTACCTAAGTAATACTGGCTATCCGCATGAAGAGATATAAATACAAACCAAAATATAAGATGACTGCTGGCGACCATGTTTTCTAATGAAATTCAAAACATTTGATAGCTCCCATCTAGTGGTCACCCGAAGACCAATATGAAGTTTGGTGACTATCATATGGGGGATGTGGTCTGTATGTGTGCTAAAGAATTCAGTCATGCAAAGAGTAAAATCCAAAATTGCTGCCTGTGGCCATGTTTTTTAACGGAATTCGGAAAAATTAGATTACTCTCATCCTGTTTATCCAGAAGATCATTGTGGAATCTTGTGACGATCGGACAAGGGATGTCGTCTGTAGGATGAACCAAGGTATTTAGCCATACAAACAGTAAAGATGACCGCTGGCGGTGATGTTTTCACAAGGAAATTTTGAGAGAAAAAATATGGCTCCCATCTAGTGGTCATCCAAAATATCCACAAGAAAATAATTCTCCAATAAATGCTGACTGCAGGGTGTGCCAATCGATTCAAATTTTATATTTAGCAGGGTGTACTGCTGGCGGCCATGTTTTCCCCACATATTTCGGGAACAATAGATGGGTCCCATCTAAAGCTCATCCTGAGGTTCCATATGAAGTTTGTTAATAATCGGATGAGGGATGTGGCCTGTAATGTGTGCTGAAGAATTTAGTCAAACAAAGAGTCAAATAAAGATGGCGCTGCGGCCATGTTTTTCACAGAAATTCGGACAAATTGGATGCTTCCCATCTAGAGGTCACCCTGGTGATGCATATGAAGTTTGGTGATCAGATGAGCAATGTGTAGTTTGTGACCAAGGAATTACTCATGCAAACAGTAAAATGCAAGATGGCTGCCGGCAGCCATATTTTATGGCCAAATGACTTTCTCCCATTTACAGGTCAATGTTAATATCCATGACAAATTTTATTATCATCAGTTCAGCATGTGGCCCGTGCTGATGGATTGAATATTGAAATCCAAAATGGCGAATGGCGGCCATGTTATTTTGCCGAATGACTCAAAAATGACTAGTTTTCATCTACGTGTCAATAGCCATGACAAATTTCATAATGATCTGGCCAAAAGTACGACCTGTGATCTGTGCGAAAGAATTTAGTCATGCAAAGAATAAAATCATGTACATTTAGCACTTACTATTACTGTGCCTCCGAAGCCTGTTTTGGTCCAGGATTATATTGGTGTGGAATTGCCCAAAGTTATCCAGACAGACTGACTGATAGACAAAACCACTGAATCTGTTGAATCAATATATTGACATGTACACATGGAGCCATTTATATGCACTGTTATGCACACTACTGGTATATAAAAGTACTGGAAATAACTATATTAATAGTATATACACAATAAACCATATATCATGGCTATCGGTTCTAACATCGGAACATGACACCTGAGAACTGTGTGTGAATCGAAGAGTAGTGGGGTCTCAAGCATATCTAACCCTTCACATTAGAAACATGCCATTAAATGGCATGAATACAATCTAGCTTGGGGACAGAAGTGATCCACCAAACCGCTCTTAATTCAACCAGGTCCTCACACTCCATGTATGGTCGATCACATGATGATCTGGGTGGAATTTTCGTATAAAAAAACAGCACTACATGTAAATATAAAATCAAACAGTGCTACATCTTATTACAGATTATTTCCACATATAATCAGTGACTACAGGCAGCCTGACAAAATAAGTTTCAGTGACACTCTATCCCAAGATGGGGATAATTTCATCTGTTAGTCAATGGAGCGATTATGAATCTGGAAAGCTGAAATTTCTAAGTAATACTATATATGAACATGAAGCGATAACATATAACGTAAATGCAATATGGCCGCTGGCGACCATTTTTTCCAATGAAATTCAAAAAACATTTGATAGCTCTCATCTAGTAGATCAATTTCAAGATAATTATGAAGTTTTTTGATGATCGGATGAGTGAAGTGGACTGTAGGCTGTGCTAAATGGTTTAGTAATGCAAATAGTAACATCCAAAATAGCTGTCAGTGACATGTTTTTTAACGATATTCAGAAAAACTACACTACTCGATATCCCATCTTGTGGTTATCCCGAAGATCCATATGAAGTTTTGTAACGATTGGCCATTAATTGGCGGCCATGTTTTTCATCAAAACTCGGAAAACGTTGATGGTTATATAGCATTATAAAGAGATCCAGTTATTACTCCATGTAATGACTCTTTGATTACCACATGTGTAACACCAGCAGATAAAGAGCTCAACTGATCATGCGCAGTGACCTACATGTAGTTTATCTCAAAAGCTGCTGACAACGCAGTGTCATAATAAGAATGATACGGTCGGTACCTATTTGTTGCAAAACCAATTCTTTTTCAAGTTCGATGGATCTTTTTCAAGCAGTTCACTGTTGTTACACAAGCCATATATGGTTGCTGACCAGTTTTGAAACAATTATTTGACTAATCGACGTCGACTCGATTATTAAACAAGTCGACGCTGAAATCCGCCAGTCGATTAATCTAAGCAAATCGGCAACATGGCCTACCGATCGTCATTTATAAACAACATATAGGTGCAAAGATCAATTAAAAAGATCAACAACCTCCCACAAAAGGGTACCAATCATACTATTGTTATTCAGAGATGCAGTTATTACTGTCGTTACATAGGCATATAGGCATAGACACGGAACGTTTTTTTCTAACAAAACTTCTAGCACCAGTCACCGGTTCAGCAGTTCCGGATTTTTTGTTGTTGAAATTTAAACATTTTACCTTCTCTGCTCTTTATTCACATAGATTAAATGTATTCATCGAGTCTACATTTTGTCAAAGGAAATTCTAGCACCGGTCACTTCTTCAGCAGTTCCGGATTTTGTTTGTCTTTTGTTTGTCTTCATGTATTTTTGGAAATCCCTATTTCTTAAAAACATGTTTCCTTCTCAGTTCTTTATTAACATAGATTAAATGCATTCATCGAGCCTATTATGTTCACTTTTGAATGGATTTCTTGTGAAAAATACTATTAACTTGGCATTAAATCTGACAAGACAAGAAAGGATTCTTCAAACATCTCAATAAATAATAATTATTATACAAAAAATAGTACCCGGTGTATCGCAATTGGTATCAGAACTTTACAAACATAGGAGCAGCAGCACTTTCTCAAATAAGGACAACAAATTTGTTTATTTAGACTTTTGATTAAAGGATTGCTATCCTGATGAATACAACAAAACACTATCGGAAAGCCAGCCCTATCATGATCACAATGATCCAAGTCCCATAAAAATAGCGTAATAAACAAATAATACCCCCACCGGTTGTCGCCTATCTCCATCGCAAATCCTCATGTCACGTCAAATGGGTAGACTAATTAAAAACACGGAATCGGAGCCAGAGTTAATTGTGTCTACCTATATAACGTAAGCTGACTTGCGATGTAAAATACGGAATCGAATGAACGCGTGAGTGTAATGGAATTACTGCCGGGCATGTCAATAACATTGTGTATATGTGGTGAAATGTCACTGCCAGGTGAGTTATCTTCAGTTGTGATTTGTCATACATGTAAGTGCTGTTTGGAAGGTTTTTTTTGTTTTGACAAAAATATAGAAGGCCAATTGAGAGGGGTAGATAACACTGCCATGTCAAAAATAAAGCTTAAAAAAACACGAACTGACATGTGAACTTTATTCGGATCCGTGTTCACGATGTTGTTTTAATTTTTCATATTATGCTCCGAGTGTCCCGTATATTCACCATAATTTTTCGTTCAAATAAAGAGCGTTTAATTTTACGAGTCAGACATGGTTACGAATACATAACATTGCAGTTAAAGTGGGGAGTATATTTATGAATAATTTAGTAAATATTCATGATGACAACTATTCCACAACTCACCACCTTCCTTCACCATGACTCAATAAACAGTGTTCCATGTTTAGCGTATTCCTGATATGGCGCGAATAAAAAGCGTTTAATAAACCAGAAATTGCTATGACTTTGATGGGTATATAAAGCAAATATATATCGAAAGTTTGTGTACGTTTAGCTATGGGTATTAATGTAATTAGTAAATATTCACGATGACAACTATTCTAAGTCGAGTCCTCTCTTTCCTCTACCATGACTAAATAAAGAGCGTTCACTGTTAAACACATTCCAGATATATATGTAGATCAAATAAAGAGCGTTTGTATATGTGATTACTTATTAAACCGGATTAGTATAACTCCTTCAAAATGTGTTATATATAATTGGATGTTCAAATGAACAACGACCAACGTTTATATCTTTTATAATGCTATTTTTTGTGAGTAACTGACACAACGAGGTTGATAATATATGCCCAATGCCATATATACATAGGTAAACTGGCAAACAGCACAAGTCGGTGAAAAATTTGTATAAATTCAAATATGTATGAGAAGTCGAAAATAACCTTAGCTGGCAAAACCTGGTGTTTTGTGATTGTCCTCTGTAGGGGCTCAATCATCCCTTGGATTCCACCTGGAATTGTTGACCCCCGTACTCCAACAATGCCATCAACCACCATTTCACTCATGGGAGGGATTGTGATCGTTTGACTTAACCTGATGTTGCAAATTTGGTCAAATCCTTCCCAGTTGGCTTGTTGCACCTTTCCGGCAATGGCAAATTGCCCGGTTACCATGTCAATGCTGCATTGATATTCCCTCATAAAATCCATGCCAATGATACACTGTGACCCAATGTCGGCAACAATCAAGTGAATCATGTATGCCATGCCATCAATTTCCAAAGGAAATTCCGCTATACCATGCGTAGTTAATGTTTGGTCATTGGCTGTAAGGATTTCCTTTCCCACTGGCAATAACCGTTGTCTATGTTCTTGGTCAATTTTATTGAATATTCGGGTGGCCAAGATGGACATCATTGCTCCAGTGTCCAGCAAACACTGTGTGGGTACACCGTGAATTACAGATACCACATGTAACCCTGCTTCACTAGGTCTTGGTACTGTGAAATGGTGGTCAGTCGAATTAGGCTTCCTGCCACGAGGTGACTTCAGATGTCTAAACTTACTCAAAGTAGCTGGACAGTCGATTGCCTTGTGACCCTCTTGTCGGCAATTGTAGCAGATAATGGGGTATCGTGTACCACTTCCCGTTGTACCTCGACCCTTGTCAGCAGCTTGCTTACTGGGCGAGGTAGGTGAGAGTGTCTTCTTGTTCAAGTCTTGGACAATTTTGGTTAGGTGAGAAACCTGACGTGACAGATTATCCTGATAAGCCGAGACACTTGGCGACCCTGGTTGGTTCCTGGAGCCAGATGAAGTGGATAGCTTGTAGGCTTCAAACTCGACTGCAAGTTGTACTGCAGCATCCAATGTTAGCAATCCCCTTTCTCTGATTTTCCAAACTAAGTCACGGTCGTCGTGCAGTGCTTCACACAACGTGTCAACTGCTAGACTATACTGCATTTCAGGAGGGGCTGTTGGGTAAGCCAAACTGATGTTGCGTTGGATCTGCTGACCCAACTCGGGAATCGACTGATTCTTTCCACGCTCAATTGCCCGAAGTTGTGCTCGGTACATATGCGTTTGATGCCGGGGCAGGAATCTGTTTCTCAGAGCATTTATTATAAACTGGTACTCATGTCTGTCAGATGGCGAAAGACTTGCCAGAATGTGTTGAGCCGAGCCACGTAAGCAGTGAACGAGGTGCATGGCCTTCTCGTCTGACCTCCACTGATTAAGGCTACAACAATTTTCGAAATTGATCTCAAAGTCCATGAGCGACGTGGAACCATCAAATGTCTGTGGTAACATCACAGACGATCTCCTATGCATCATATGACTGGATTCCACAGGTGCACTGAATGGGTCAGGCACATTACGTGATTGATATTCATTACCTAGTTCCGGTGGAGGAACATCTGTAACACACCTTGGTGTGGACAATCCAACAAACTCTCGGCAATCTCCTTGCACAACATCACCATGCTGTTTTTGATATTCACTAAGTGGTCGGTAGATTGTCGGTGATGTATTGTCTGCTTCAGTTGTACGATTGAGCACATTCCTCCGTACATAGGAAGTCTCATGCTCCACTCCAGGGCATCGGGGCTGTGTTCAATTCTTCTGAATTTGACAGTCCGCTGATACATATTTGGCATGTTGATTCTTCAGCCTGTCAACACCACTGGCTACTCCATCACGTGATCGGCCTCTATGTTGAGGGTCTCCATCCTGAGAGCTATGGTAGCCCTGGACTAAGGGTACAGCATGCTTCCCTACCCTACCCAGGAATTCCTGACCTTTCTATGTATGAGAGGGGGCAGGTGTTGAACTAAATTGACCCCCTTGGCATGCCTTGCCTTGGTCAATATTGGTCTCTGTATCTACCCTATTTGGGTGATGTACACTGCAGTTGTCAGTGGTCATTGCAGCTCTATTGTAACGCAAGCTCATGTTAGTTGGCCCAGCATAAACATGTGGATGATCAGAGGCCTCACTTTGTATGTCTGAATATTCCGTTGAATATTTTTCAGGTGATTGCTCAATCTCAGAAGTCACTGGCGTATTATGAGGCGCTAGCAAAGGATAGTAATCCGAGTAGGTAGCACTGCTTCTCCTACTGTTGCTAAATAAAGATGGGCTTTCTGTGCCACAACTTGAAGCGGGCCTGTGTACCGCATTCTGAGTCGAAGTGAGTTCCGTCCCCATAGTCGGTGGCCGATCACCAAATTGAACCTGTTTTCGGAGGACTGGCTCACTAGAACAAGCCATGTGCCTCGCAGCATTGAGCACGTCATGTTCAATAACAGCCTCGCACTGTTTCCTGAGTCCAGCCCGCTCAGTAATGGTGTGTGTTTGGGTTCTCATGTATGGCTCACTGGAATGAGCACAGTGACTCATTTTCTTGAGTGTGCCTTATTGTCAACCGACTCAGTCAACTCGTTTGGCTCGCTGGATCGAGCAATATGCCTCATTGTTTCGAGACACCTCGCAACTTGGTCATTCGACTTCAAGAAGCCTCTTTCATGAGTTAACATAGTAGACAGACTCGATTGCTCATTTCTGTGTGCACTCCAGCTCCCGGTGTCAAGTTGTTGTGGTCTGTTAGGCTCGAAAAATCGAGCAGTGTCATCTCGAGGT
Organism: Siphonodentalium dalli; assembly: GCA_032622095.1. Classification (NCBI taxonomy): domain Eukaryota; kingdom Metazoa; phylum Mollusca; class Scaphopoda; order Gadilida; family Siphonodentaliidae; genus Siphonodentalium; species Siphonodentalium dalli. The sequence continues at coordinate 116,888,368 of CP136064.1, forward strand.
GACAGTCGGGTAGAAACAATATGCCTCGTTTTTTGACTTCCATTTCTCTGCATATCTGTGCCTCATCAAATTGAGCAGAGCGACCAGCTCTGTTGGGCTCGCTCGTTCCTCTGTTATACTCTGCTTGCCGAGTAGCATGACTCGGATGTTCGAGCTCTGTTTCCATGCTTGGTAGTTTCTGTGGCTCAATAAGTTGAGCAAATGGGTCGGTTACGTTGGGCTCACCGATTCCCGTGCCACGCTCGATTTCCCGAGCAAATGTGCTCTCTGTTTTGAGCTTGCGCGTGTCGTCGCTGCGATCCCCTGACAGACCACCAACGAGCCAGGCAGGCTCGGATACCTCCGTGATTTCATCGAATAAAAATGGTGCCTCATGCTCGATAAAACGAGCTTCATCAACATCGCCGAGCATCTCCAATCGAGCATCTGTGTCACATGTTTCCATGCTCGCTGAGTCGACATCTGTCTCGCTTATGTGAAATTGACTGCTCTCTTCTTCGAGCTCCAGCTCACATCCGCGAGTCGCCGTGTTGTACATAAGCTCACTTTTCCGAGCCGACATCTAAATTCTGTAATTTCTTACCTCAAAGTTGCCAAATCTTAAAGATAATCCTGTCGCTGCCACCACTGTAGCGTTCCCTAGCTTAGATTACCTGGTAGGGTGCCGATCTACAGTCCTAGGGACACACTATAAGAATCTACGGGTTCGGGGCCCTACAAGGGTCACTCGAAATTGGGCAACAAAGAAGTAAGATAACGAACATTTATTACAGAAAGTAATGCTATAACAATAATGTAGTCGTGGACCCCCCGCGCAGGCCTGTGAGGTCGCACACTCCGGCAGTCTGGGCTTATGTACCTTTGAACAGACAATAACGTAGGAAATCCAAGAGACACGATTTTAAGCGTGTGATCGTTGTTTATGCCCGACGTCGACTGCCGGAAACGTGACGCCACAGACGTGCGCAGAGTTTACAAAAACACGGAATCGGAGATGGAACGTCCTGTCCTGTCTCCCTGCAGGTAAATGGTAAATGATATGGTTCCCCAGGGTGGAACGTCTCACAGGCTTGCCAGTAGCCAGGTTAGTCGCCGCAGCGGTGCCTGGTGGTATCCAATTCCGTAAAACAGTTGAATTTCGTACTCAAGTTAGGCCAAAGAAAAAAATATGTGGTTTGGGTTTCCCAACCGACCCTATTTTAAACCCCATACCCTAAACGTTTTTTTCATGGTTTCAAGAAAATCTATTTAATTTTTTCTCCAAAAATTTCAGAAAACACAAAAAAACACATTTAAAGGGACGTGAAACACTCCGGTATGATGATCAAATAGAAATGGAGAATAATCGTTTTCGTTAGTTTATCGCCGATAGAAACGTCCCGATTCGAGTAGTAAATATTTACAATTTAGCATAGTTCAGACAATGGTCGATTTGCTTCAGATTTTCGGTGATGTTAGTAGAATGCTACATTCCTCCAGTTGGCGTAGCACATGAATACTAACATATCAGTTTCACGTACCAGAACAAGTACACAATATTTCTTTAAGCATCTCAGAATATGTTGATTTCTAAGTAAAATTTTTATTGAGTGATAATAAAAATTTATACAAAAATAACCAAAACTAGTTTTATGCCAAACTTGAAGAGTAAAATATGCACTTGAACGGTCACAAGAATATGTGAAAATTTCTAAATTAAAAAAATTGAATTTCAAGCCTACCTTTCAATTTCAAGCCTTTTTTCGGCTTGTAACCCAAACCAGACATATAATTTTCTTTGGCTTGTCAGGTCAAGGCCGTCAAGCACATCCTGAATTCAACTATTATAGTCATATTCAACTAGAATAGTTGAATATGAGTATTGCCGTTTTGTGAATTTGATAAAAGAGTGATAATCCAAAATCATACTAGTATTTCACAAAAGTATTTGTGAAATCAGTGCTTCTCTAATTTGGTATCATGTCTGTTTTCGTTACGGTACATACTAATATGGCTCGATCCATGATATGTCATTCAATTTGTCTAAATATTGTAATGAGGTCTGAGGAAATGATTGAGTTGCATGTTCAATATCATTTAGAAAGGCAGACTTGTGGCATTATTAAAGGAAATAATAAGCTGGTGCAAAAAGGTCCATAAACAAATTGTATACATGTACCGGTAATCTATTAATTGGTAGTTCAGTCATGAACGTAATGCTGCGATTTCAAGCGGTCATGTTGACCTAATTCAATTTGATTTGCTGCAGTATTAGGCATACTAAGTGAATGTTCAGACGACCATAATTCAATCGTACGTAGAGGGATCGGGCCCGACAAAATCGTGGAGAGTTTGTTCACACAATTGTGATGTTGTTGTGCATGATGATATCGTAGGTTGTTCGTAAGCATGTGATTGACTTCCCTACAATCTTTCCAGCTACGATTTTCACGTACACGACTGCAATTATGGTGCAATTGGAGGTATCCAAAAGATACGGCACGATTTTGAATCTAAAATCAGACAGTGCTTGATATATTTTTTTTATTATATTGATGTGGGCATACGCAGTTCAACTATCGGTATTCCAGAGATGGGCGGTATAGAAATTTCAATCTCGGTATAAGTATCGGTAAATTTTCGTTCATTTACCTCGGTAACGGTAAGGTAATCGGCATTGGCTCTTAATTATAAGACCAGATTAGAGATTCCTGGTAAATTGTGGTAATCCAAGTTTATTTAATACTGTCAGTAATCTCAGTATATGCACACCGTCCTGCACCGTCCATGGATTTACTACATTCGGGACTGCAGCTAAATTACGCAACAAATGATTTACACAGTTAAGTGATATTCACACATCTCTTGATAATTTACACGCACGCTGTCGCACAGCTCTTGAACAGAATGAGAGAACGCATCAATGCATGACTGTAATATATATATATATATACGTATGGTTACTTATTGTCACTTTCTCTGCGAGATTCCCTGTCATGCTTGATCAAATTATGACCATGAGGCCACTGCTCTATCTTTAACTATTCAAAAGCCATGTGTAATAGACTTGGTCACTTGAACATATTTAGGTTCGTAAATCTTCGTTCGCGAAAAATCGCTTACACGAGGTAAAAGTTGAGCAATTACATGATAACGTCGATGATGATCAATTCATAGAAAGGTAACGACATATAATGCTATAAATATATCCTACCAATCGGGGAGTGTTTACTGATAAACTTTACTCAATAGAAAGACACACAAGTTGGCAACACATGAAATTGATGAATAATTTGAGTACCGAAAATTTCATATTTTTAGTTTGGATTCGGTACGGTGAATCAGTATTATGCTGATACCGATACCGCACGGTAAATACATGTACAGTGTACCTCCGATCTCTACGGTACTCCTTCCACTTACGATTGGATGATGATCGGCTGAACGTTCACTAAGACTGAAATTTAAGTTTAACTGTGCATTGGGATGTGCGATCCCGGTTTCCTTCAACACAAGAACAATCTGAATTTAGCACTGTCAAATTCAAATACAATAGTTGAATATAACTATAATAGTAGTTCAGTAATGAACGTAGTGCGTATACCATTGTGGAACTTTGAAGCAACAATCTGCGAAAGCGGTAATGTTGCCGTTGAGTCGTTGACCTACATTGATTAAGGCTACAACAAAGTCAAGTCGAATTCAAGATGTGAATACCTGGTTACTGCAGCGATTATTGCCGGGTAAACTACATTCACATTGGTGTTTGTTTTTCTTGAAAGACTTCTCTCAAAAGTTATAGAAAACCTCCGTACACACTGTCCAATGCAATATTGTTGCCGCTGCGAATAAACGGTTGCGATTATCGCAATACGATAGGGGAACACTCCGACGTTCGTACTCAGATATCACAATTTTTTTTACCTAGCTTGCCTGTCCTCGGTTTCACGGGACATTGGCTAATTTTATTCTATTTGTCGTTATATATATTGATCACCTCATTTATTATTCCTTTCCATCAAAATAAAATAAAACAAGCCGATGATGATATGTTTGAAATGTCTTAAGCATGAAACTGGCGATAAGTTGTTATCAGAATACGTTATACTTGTGATAGTTACGTTACGCACACGGTGTTCCTCTATCGTATTGCTATTATGACACCTGTCAATAGGTGGCGCCCCAATCATGAGGAAACTTCCTTAATTTGCAGCAGGTATTCGTTTGTGATAACAATTGCGTAGTTTAATTTGGAAAGTTTCCCAATCAACAGCGTAAATATAGCGACTGTATTTGACAGAAAAAGCCACTGTTATTGATTATCATGTTGCTATACATTAAAAAACGACAAATGCACATGCCCGTTCAATCGTAGTAGTCTATTTTGCCCATTTTAAATGAAATCCGCAAATACTTAATAACGCTAAACCTATTGCAAATGTTTTACATGACACCTGTCAATATATTTGGGCTGAATTGATCTGATGTGGTATGATTCCTCGAAATAAACAACAAAGCCATCGTTACTTCGAAATGTAGTTTGGGCTAATATTTACACAAATCCTCCACAGTTTTTAGACCGGCACACACAGCAGTCAAATTCCAATAGTTAATTACACACCATTTGGGTGAAATAATTGAAAGCAATGTTATTTAAAGGAAAACGTCTGGTTTCTAATTCTCGCATGAAACATTGCCACTCCTCCATGCAGTCGGTCATGCTCAGTGACAAAATCTACTTTATCTTGCAACAACTGTGACAAATCGTCTATACCGCGAGTAGTCAGATTATGTCATGTTAATGGGCGATTCTTCTTTAAACAGCTCTTTGTGTGAACTCACATCTCGCATCGCTTTCTTCAGAGGACTTTCAGATATGTCGGTTTCGGTTTCTTCCGGAAAAGCCAAAACGCAATCATCCTAGTTTAAGCGGATGGATGCCAGATCACAGGGTAGTTTTCTTGGAATAATCCCGAAATGCTTCGCCATGTACTGTGTGTTGCGAATATCATCACTCGATACGCCGCACATCAAGATTGATTGATTGATTGTTTTATGTTGATACGCCGCACAACAAGACGATCTCGAGGTCCTTGTGTGCAATGAGGGTATGCTGCAGCGTCTCGTTTCCATGTCCAATCATTGCTTAACAATAATAGCATCGCCATTTCTGAGGAATAGATATTCAGCACTGTAAATTCCACAATCAAGACTGTGGCGAAACGCTTAAAGGTGTCTTGTCTCTTTGCAGAAACACTTCGAACAACAACACTGCCAACAACAACAACACTTCCAACAACAACAACAACAACAACAAAAACAGCCGCAACAACAACCATAAAAGGTCAGCATACACCCATATTCGACAATGGCCTGTATTTGGGGCTCATAAACTCACATACCAAATTTGGTTCAGATCCGATCACACAATCTAAAAACAAGTTATCATCCGGAAACCTTAAAACGACAAAATTCTAAGTCGAAAAGGGGGCCATAACTCTGGACCGAAATTGACCTGTATTTCGAGCTCATAAACTCACAATCTTACCAAATTTGGTTTCTATCCGAGAGCTCAAAAATGAAGTTCTCATCCGGAATCTTTCCGCACGGACGGACGCACGGATGTCCCAACTACTTGATGGACGGGCGGACACCGGCTATTTTAATAGTCTCCCAAAACAAAACAATTGAGGGACAAAAAGAATACTATTCCCTAGGTGACTCACATTCAAATTTGTTCGAATAAGTTCATCATGTCAAACAGTTGCGAAGCCAGGGGCATAACTTTTCCCTCCTTAGTAATGCTTAAATCAATTTCTTCTCAAGAATCATTGGGCCTATTTAGCGTATATTTGGTATGAAGTGTCCTTGTGTGACTGGGGTTCAGATATGTTCAAATGGGGTAATTTGTTTTAGCAAACGTTTGAGGAAAATCAATAATTCACTTCTTGAATTCTACCGCTTGAAATTACTAGATGAATGGATCTCATAGATGGCGATTCACGTTTTTTTCAAATAGGGCAGAGATAAGACATTTCACTCTCCCCGACCCACCTGTCTGTATCTATGCTGTCAGATTGGTAATTTCCAAGTTTGAGAGCTTGAAGTAACATTTCAACCTAAGATGGGTGAGCAAAAGGAAGTTTTTGAACTTAGGACTGTGATCTGGTTGTCTTGTTTAAACGGGTAAGGGGTTGGATATTTGTCAGCACTCAATGGTGTGCAATTAAAAGTTTAAGATGAAGAGCCCTGCTCATATGAGAACCTCCAGCTATGTCCATGTTGCGGAGTTACTTGTCTTAGGCGATTTTGACAATTATTGACCGCTGTTGTCTTCAGAGTCCCAGTCTTCTCAGTCTTTACTGAATATAATAGAATAGTTTAATGTGTTAATCATAACGCATTTCACAGCAGAGTAATCATACATAATAACGATAAAAATAAATTAATAACATAAGACAAAATATGATTGGGTTGATTGGTCAATAGGAAATGAAAGGTTAAATATTTGCCCGGTATTCTTGTGCTTAAAATTGCGTTCCACAACCAAACTATTGTAAGCGACTTTTAAGTCAAGATGTGGGTGAGAATTAGAACATTCAAGATAATATACTGATGGATGAGATGTAATGAAAAATGTAGTAACTGTATGTTGAATTTATAAAGGGGACCTTATCTGAAAGTGCAAGATAACTGGGGAGCCCTTGCTCAACTGAATTAAAACCAAATAAGGTGTAATGCAGTTGTGCTAATGGTTTCAGAACAGAATGTAATGTTACATATATAGAACTGAATTGTAATGTTACATACATGAAACAATATGGTAATAGGGTTGGTATTTGCTGGCTAGCTAAGTATTAATCAAGTATTGTCACCCTCTTTGAGTATTTCATTTCTGGTTTGGTGTAGATGCTCAATATAGTCTTTTAGATGTTGTATGCTATTTTCATCCTCAGCAGACATAATCCATATAAATTTGGCCTCACTTTCTAAATCTGATATGTTAGGGCAATGTATTTCCATTCCCCTAAAAAAATTATTTCTAGGTTGAGAATTCAAGGCGGTACATTCTAGTAAAAACTGAATTTCGTCACCACATGATAAGTTACAAAGTTTACATATTCGATATTTCTGTCTACTCCAATATATCTTTCTCTTTCAATTTCAAAATCAGGTGAACGACCCACAGTCATTGACTGTCTTGTTTTAAACAACATTTTTAAATTAATTCGAACGTATCTGTCATATTGTGTATGGGGTGAACAGGTGTTGCTATAGTACTATATGTGTTATGAGGGATAATGCTTTTCCCTTTCAGATTGTTCGAAATTGAGAATTTATGAAAATTAAGTCTCCTTAAACTATAGTAGCATGGTCATAATAATAGAGATGTTGCGTCTTGAGTTACAAATACATGGTGAATATTGTTGTGACAATTAACCCTCTTCACAATTGCTCTTCAAGTTGCTTTCATAATTTATTATAGACATATTTTATTATTTAATGTTTTCTCCAGATTCGTCAAGTGGCCAGAAATGCGACTTTGGTGTTCTTTTTACATGTACAGACACATACGTGGATGCCGTTAAGAAAAATGAAAGTGACATTATCCTCATCTGTCGGTATGTGTTATATTACATGCACGTTCTCACCCCTGGTCTGCAATTAAAGCTACACAATCAGATTCGATGGTCTCCGTATCATCAGATTCCAACAACAACATCAACAGCAACATTTCTTCAAAAGATGCTTTATAGTTATCAGAATCGATTAATTACCAACAAATAATGCTAAATACTGTCAACTGTAGTATAACAGTTTTCCAAAACGTGTTATATATCAACAATTTGTTCCAAGCAGTTATGTCGGTCGGCTCGTCGAATATTTTCTAGGCCACCAAATATTCCAGATGGTGAAAAATAACAATTTCAAAACTCGATATCGGTTAACTGAGCTTTGATGGGTGTGTTCCTCGACTGAAAATCAAATATATTTGACCCACGAGCAGGTCTCCGTTGGATGGGCGTCCACCTTAGGAAATTCCAACTGCACCCCCTTGAATCAGAATCAGAACAAACACAAGTTTTGCATAATTCCATTTGAACCCCCTTGCACCTCAGTGCTCAGGCCTAATATCCTATATATTCATAAACCATGGTTCTTTATTCCCTGTATGAGAATATTCAGATATTTTAACCTGAAAAATTACATAAACCCTAACATCTAGTGGTCTAACTCCAGACAAATGCACCACCCCTGGTCAAGTGGTCCTGCAGAAGTGCTATGATGTTGGTGGGTCCTGCTGTATTGATATGATACGGTTAGTACAAAGCGTTCCGCCTCGTGTTTACATCGAAACTACGCAATTACAACACGATGTAAACATTCTGATGCTCACACATGAATGCACGAAAACCTCCGGTATAGATACATTCTGCAACTCCGCGGATGACTTGAGAATGACGTTCTTTGGTGAGTATTAACCTAGTTATTGTTACACCAAAAAAAGTTTTGTCGCGTTACATGACTGAAATCATCCCAGATAAAGGGAAGGCTGATTTTAATAACAAAGACACACATTCATTCAAAATGTACATAGCGTACGCTTGAAACAAGCCAATTTGGTATTCTAGGATCCACACTGATGTTGGTGCGGGACCAAGGTGATGTTGGTGATGATCCACTCTGATATTGTTGAAGTATTTTTAATCCATATTACTGAACTCAAATCATGAACACATCGATTTCAAACACTACGAGTTCGAAAAACCGAAAACCGAACCAATATATAGCCCACGTGGTTGCCACAGAGGTGGCAAAAAGGGCACCCATTGCCGTTTCGGTATCAATAGACCGATTTGGACCAAATAGACGGCGCAGTAGGGTGGCCCACCCTATGTTATACTACAAAAACCGAAAACCGCACCCTCTAGACCGCGCGGTTGCCACAGGAGATGGCAAAAAGGGCACCCATTATCGTTTCGGTATTTGTGGGCCGATTTTGACCAAGTAAACGGCGCAGTGGGGTGGCAAAAATAGCATCCATCGCCGCTTCGGTATTTATGGACCGATTGAGCCCAAATTATCGGTATGGTAGGGTGGCCCCACCCTATCTTATGTAAAAAAAAAACCGAAAACAGCACCCTTCTAGCCCGTGCTGTTGCCTAAATACCGAAACGGCAATGGGGTGTTCTTTTTGCCACCACGTGTGAGAACCACACGGGCTAGACGGGTGCGGTTTTCAATTTTTATAGTATAACTTGGGTGGGCCACCCTATCGCATATTTTATTTGGTCAAAATCGGTCCATAAATACCGAAACGGCAATGTATGTCCTTTTTGCCACCTCCTGTGGCAACCACACTGGCTAGAGGGGTGCAGTTTTCAGTTTGTATAGTATATATTGTGATGGGCCACCATACCGTGACGTTTATGTTATGAAAATCGGTCCATAAATACCGAAATGAGAATGTGTGCCATTTTTGCCACCTCCTCTGGCAACACAGGGTAGAGGGTGTGGTTTTCGGTTTTTATAGTATAACTTGGGGTGTGCCACCCTACCGCACCGTTTATTTGGTCAAAATCGGTCCATAAATACCGAAACGTCAATTGGTGTCCTTTTTGCCAGCTCCCGGGTCAACCGCACGGGATAAAGCGGTGCGATTTTCGGATTTTCTAGCATAACTTGAGGTGGGCTACCCTATACCGCACCGTTTATTTGGATGACAATCGGTCCATAAATGTCGGACGGCAATGGGTGCCATTTTGTCCACCTCATGTGGCAACCGTACGGGCTAGAGTGGTGCAGTTTACGGTTTTTAGAGTATAATTTGTGGTGGTGTGTTTCGAATCCACAGGACATGTCTATAGGTATGTGTTACATTTTAAACTGACCACCAGTATGCCTACACATATATACAAATACTTTTAGTGATAGAATTTCCAGAAAATGCACGAAAACGATAATTCGTCTGTTTTTGCGACCAAGACACTTGGTTTAATAATATTTATTCCCAATAATAATTGTTACAATATGATATATTGGTAATTCATGTTACCACGACACTTGAGCGTGAAGAAGGACATTCGATGAGTAGAGATGTGTAATACGTTGTTGAATGTTTGTCACACGACCTTCAGATGGGCATAAATAACCTAAATCGCGACCGAAAATATGTCATGGTGATTCACAAACAACATCATTTTGTACCCACACCAACATCGGTTTGTATATTTAATAGCTTCACCGCGGATCCCCAACAACATCGCTTTGGACCCAACAATTTATTTGTCATCTGATTGTGCCGGATATAGGCCATGTCCAAATGCTTGTCACTGCCTAAAGCCTTCAACATACTTGTTTGTTCCTCTCTACATGTCCTGTTTATAAATTATTCATATCAGATTGATATCAATGGCGAAATAACAGGAATGCCACAAATTTGATTAAAATGACCGCATGTGTCTTCTAACTCCAATTTAAGCCAACAAAAACTTTAGTGTGATTGCAGGGGGGGGTCGGAAAAAAATTTCAGGCACGTATGGCATTTTTTCCCTTTCGATCATTTTTTGTACCCACCCACCCCCACCGCCAAATTTTTTTCCGTTTTCGGCAGTTTTTTCCGACCATTTTTTGACACCCACCCCCCCTTTTAACACTAAAACAGAGATTTGCGGGGGGAAATTCACTGTAAACAGCTGTATATGAATTTCTGTGCATACTATTTATCATGGATGTTAACATGGACATGTAAATAGGAATGAGTAATTTTGAGGTCATTCGGCCAAAAAAACATGGCTGCCAGCGGCAATCTTGGATTTCAAAATTTGCAACAAAATACAACACGATAACTGCCTGCAGTCAGTTTACCAGTTAGAATTACATTATTTCTCTCATTCAAACTGATTCAAAGTGGGTTTGAAGCCCAACTCATTGCCAAAACACTAAAAACAAGCAGGATTTTTTTTTTTTAGTTGCGGAAAAAATTGCTTGTTGGTGGCTTTGACCACCCACCCACCCCGGCATACGTGCCGGAAGAAATTTTTTCACCCCCCCCCCCTGGTGATTGCAGAAGTATTCCATCAGACGATTGCACCACTTGAATCAACAACACGCCATTTGAAATTACTCCAATTACGTCTAAACGCTCGATGAGAGTTTTGAAATATCACGCGGTCACCAGCATCGCGTTGTACTAACAGCATCATAGCAAAACAGCAGGACCCACCAACATCACAGCACTTCTGCAGGACCACTTGACCAGGGTGGGACAATGGTACACCGGGCCGACCATGGTTCGGCCCGGTGTGCGAACATTTTAAAATCTGAACAAGAAAATCGCAAAATCCTAGCATCTAGACTAGCCTCAAGCCTTCCTTGAGTTGGAAAATTCACAACTGATGACAATTCCAATGACAATGTTCACCAAATATATGACAATATTGTTTTATTGAATTAACTAGCAGTTTTTGACTGGCCACGGGGGAGAGACCAGGACACAATCTTTCCAAATGTTGGAAATTTCCAACCTGTCACCGCCCTAAGGTTGGAAAATTTAAAACTGATGACTTTTTCAGTCCAAATGTTTTACAAAAAATAGGAAAATATGCAAATATTGGTCCAAAAACAATTTACCGCCCCCCCCCAATAAATTGTTTGAAAATCAAACTACAAGAACATTTTCAACCTATTGTTGGTGTGAAATTTCCAACTAATGTTTTGGCAGGTATCAATTTCTGACTGTTGAAAATTTTGACCAAAGTTGGGGGGGGGGGGGGTGAGACAACCCTAACGCCCTGTCGCAACGTCTCTGTCTACGAGGAGACACGTGCAGGATCACTATATTAAATGAAGATTGAACTTAGGTTTAACCCTTTACCCAACAGAACGGCCCTTAGGCCAATGCATTCTCTTATATATGCGAGGCCTATGGTCGACTCGCATATATAAGATAATGCATTGGCACAGGGCATAACTGTAACCATCACAATGTGGTCAATGAACCGGTTCCAATGATATCCATATTTGTATGGTGTTATTGAGACAGACCGAAAATATTTTAGGCTGTTGAAGCTTTATTGGGCGTTTTTGGTCGCTTTGTTGGGTAAAAGGTTAATCGAGTTTTAATATTGACTACGAAGAAATATTTTGAGTATTGATCTTAGGATTATCGTGGATTGTATTGACTAAATAACGGAGACATTGGAAGAAGTGTTTTTAGTTTTGACCCACATTCAGATTTGTTCAATAAGGTCACCATGTCAAATAGTTGCAAAGCCAGGATCATAACTCTTTCCCTCCGTATTATTCTTAAAACGACTTCTTCTCCAGAACCATACGATGGAATGGGTTCATATTTGATGTAGATCTTCCCTAAGTGACTCACATTCAGATTTGTTCAAAAGAGGTCACCACTCACCGGGTCAAATAGTTGCGAATCCAGGGGCATAGCTCTTTCCCTCCATAATAGTTCTTAAAATAACTTCATCTCCAGAATTTTAAGACCGAATGGGTTCATATTTGGTGTGGATCTTCCCTTGGTGACTCATAATCAGCTTTGTTTAAATGAGATCACCCGGTCAAATAGTTGTGAATCCAGGACCATAACGTTCCCGTCGTAGTAATTCATACAATGACGATTTCTCCAGAACCATACGTCCGAATCTGTTCATATTTGATGTAGATGTTCCCTAGATAACTCACATTCAGACATGTCCGTTAAAATGAGGTGACAAGCTAACAAACACATACATACAAAAACTAACAAGAAAGAAAAAAGAAATAAAAAATATAACGAGAGTCGCACAGCGACGGCCTTTATCCCGTCGGGTTGTTAAAACCTGACAGCTATAAGAGGCACGTGTGAGAGAGTGTTTATAAAGCTAAGAATAGTACCAAAACAAGACCACGTGCCCGATTGTATCAGTCGCTAAAAATAGATTCGGTGGAACACGCGGATTGATACACAAATGCCATTGGTATGATTATCATATTAAGCATGTCGAGGGAGTGGAACTGTTTTGTCAAAGCAACTTAACCAAGTTGTTACAGGGCCAAGGTCTTTTCGCAAGATTAGAAACTCGGAGAAAGAAGGTTTTGTTTGAAACCCACCCTCCCATCCGCCTTTTTTTCTTTGTTTTTATTTAACTTATGGCATACGCTTGCCCCTGACCCGACAGACACCACTAACCAGGTGGTGTAGTGTCTTGTTCAGATCCTTTAAAGGACAGCGTGTTCACAAGGACTCAGTTTGATATGCTGTTGGCATGGCGCATGGTGGCCAAAAAAGATGAGACTCGAAGCAAGAATGGATAACTGAACAGTGAACACCCTACCGATAATTTCGCGACTACTCTTTTCATTAACAATTCATTACAGGTAGTCAATCAGGCACACGTGTCTTTACTATGTTACGACCTGTCGGATGATAAATACTTTTTGTTTTTATTTTTAAATTAAATTTGACTTAAATTAATTAATTTAAATTAAGTTTGATTTAAATTAATTTGGTGTGAAGGGTGTCTGAGATCCAGATTTGTTAAAATGGACACGACCTGTCAAAAAGGGGCTGAGCTAGGGATCTTAACAAATTGCTCTTTAATGAAATCACTGAGACTCATTAGTACTTTCTCTTTCCTTCAAACCCGCCCCACACCAGACCAGACCCCACCACTGCCTCATAACAAACACCACAATCGCCAAGCCCACCCATGCCCCGCCTCTAACCCCAGCTCCATCCAAATAGGTGGGCAGCCAACTAGATTTAATTGTGCACATGTCATCAATTGATACCCGAGATATTATCCGACACACTGGGATAAAGAACCACCACATAGCTGTGGGGTATGTGTGTTGTCATTAAGGTGGGGGGGGGGTATTCTTGATTGAATTTGTCCAGCCATTGATCTGTGCATCCTTCTGTCTATCCAGTTGTCAACAAGTGTTTTTTCCAGATCCATAAGACCAACTGGGTTCATATTTGTTGTTGATGTTTGCTAGGTTATTCACATTAATAGTTGTTAAAATGAGGTCACCAGGTCATCTAGGCGCGAAGCCAGAGCCATAACTATTTCCCTCCATATCTTTTAAATTCTTCTAACCATCGGACCTATTTAGCTTATATTTTGTATTGATGTTCCTTGTGTGACTGATTCCGATCTGTTCAAATGGGGTAACTTGATCAAATAGGATCAGCGCCAGGGACATAACTGTGCATCCATGGTAATTCTTAACCTTCCCATCACTATAGTTTCTTGATTTTTTTTAAGAAAACCCTGTGCCAATGCATTGTCTTATATATGCGTGTCTAAAATAGGGAATTGATAATTCATTGACCTAACAATATTTAGCGTGCTATTTCAAGCTATTTTATTATCTTATATATTAGAGACTCCCTATGAGAGACTCACACATATAAGAGAATGGACTGGCACATGGTCTTTAATGCTGAACCAGTGGAGCTCCCGACATGAAATGGTTAAAATATCCGAATTAGGTCATATTTGGTGGGGACAGCACCTATGTGACTGGGATTCAGTTTTTGTTCAAATGCGGTCACCAGGTCAAATATGGGCGGAGTCAGGGAAATCACTCTTTCCCGCCATAGTAATTCTTAAAAAGGCTTCTTCTCAAGATTCATCAGGCCGATATAGCTTATATTTGGTATGGAAGTTCCTTGTGTGACTGGGATTCAATTTTGTTTAAATTGGTTCACCTGGTCAAATATGGGCGGAGCCAGAGACACCAGCCTTTTCTTCGATAGTAATTCTTAAAATAACTTCTTCTCAAGAACATTGATTACCAAAGGTCTAGGACTTAAGAAGTTTGAACATTCAAACATAATTATTTAAAAAAAAATATCAATAAAAAATTTAAATTAAATAATTATTTTTTTATGTTTTTAAATGTTAATTTTTGTTTTATGTTTTGTCTATTTTTCACATATCTCATTGCTCTAGCTATGTCCCTGTTTAGAACTACTTGCTGTAAGTGATTGTTACAAGTACTGACTGTTGTAGTTCCCGTCTTCTTAGTCTTTACAGTCAGGTGTACGACTCCAGTCATTGACTGTCTTGTCTATGTATGAAAGGAATATATTGAGTAATATAGAACATTTAGGGCTGTTATAAGTGTATCCTGTCAGGGGCTTCATGTGGTACTAGACGTGTGGTCACAAAAGGTATGATAACAATAAATCAAATAAGTACTTCCAAATGTGTTTTCCCCAGTCCAAACTAATATGGTAGATGTTGTTAGCACATGGTGTGGATTATTGCCAGGAATCATAGTTTAACTACAGAAATTCATAATTTTTAGATGCCAATTGCCATTATGTAGGCCAGTTTGGATTACAAAAAATGCTCAAAGCGGATTTTAGCGGATTTTGGATATGTTAAAGAGGATATTTCCTCTTCATTATAGAATAAAAACCAACTGTCCAATTTGTTTGTAGGTTGAGCCTAAATTTCTAGTTTATCGACCAGACTATAGAAGTGTCCACCAGGTGATATAGATTCTCAGATTCACCCAAGACTTCCCCCGTTATTATCACAGAATGCATCAGAATTAGAACTAAAAGATAGCGTTATTCCCCTTCCATTGATAATAATAGACTTTACAGTACAGTCCGGATCAAAATTAAGTACAGAACACACCTCAGTACCTCTACAAAAACAACATGTTCACAATTTATTCGACCGGATAAGTTGACAATACAATGTTTTGGAGCTTCCTCTTTCAAGTGGTATATAATATGGAATATGTTGTGTATAATGTGAGCTGGGCATTCGAAATTTAAGTGGACATTGAAACAGACTAGTCAGGAATTCATGCGGCATTTCTTTTTATGAAGTATACTGTACTTCCATTTCAGCGTGACGAAGGATTATTTTGTCTGCTTAATGATGCATGTGGGTGGATGTTCATCAGAGCTTACCGAACAGTTTCAGCCCAAGATAGAAGCGGGACAACGCAAACTGAAACAGTACGGATGTAACCCTGATGGATCTTACACGCACAGTGAGTCAGTTAGTTTATACGCAACCTGAAACAGTACAGATGTAACCCTGATGCATCTTACACGGCAGGTGAGTCAGTCAGTTTATAGGCAACCTGAAACAGTACAGATGTAACACTGATGGATCTTACACGGGGTGAGTCAGTTAGTTTATACACAACCCGAAACAGTACAGGTGTAACCCTGATGGATCTTACACGGGGGTGAGTCAGTTAGTTTATTAGAAACCTGAAACAGTACAGATGTAACCCTGATTGTCTTACACGGGGGTGAGTCAGTTAGTTTATAATTAACCTGAAACAGTACATATGTAACCCTGATGAATCTTAAACAGGAGGTGAGTCAGTTAGTTTATAAGCAACCTGAAACAGTACGGATGTAACCCTGATGGATCTTACGCGGGAGGTGAGTTAGTTAGTTTATACTCAACCTGAAACAGTACAGGTGTAACCCTGATCGATCTTATACGGGAGGTGAGTTAGCTAGTTTATACTCAACCTGAAACAGTACAGGTGTAACCCTGGTGGATCTTACACGGGAGGTGAGTTAGTTAGTTTATACTCAACCTGAAACAGTACAGGTGTAACCATGATGGATCTTACACGGGGTGAGTCAGTTAGTTTACACGCAACTGAAACAGTACAGATGTAACCCTGATGGATCTTAAACTGGAAGTGAGTCAATTATTTTATAAGCAAACTGAAACAGTACAGGTGTAACCCTGGCGGAACTTACACGGGGTGAGTCAGTTAGTTTATATGCAACCTGAAACAGTACAGATGTAACCCTGATGGATCTTACACGGGGTCAGTCAGTTAGTTTATAGGCAACCTGAAACAGTACAGATGTAACCCTGGTGGATCTTAAACGGGGTGAGTCAGTTAGTTTATACGCAACCTGAAACAGTACGGATGTAACCCTGCTGGATCTTAAAATAATTTCAATACTCAACCTTAAGATATATTATCGATACCCAATTGAAAGCCGGACGAACTTCCAACCCATTCTTTAAAACGCAGATTTCAATCTTGGTCTGCTGAGAGGTATAACAATAGTTTATGGCATAGGTCTGTTTCACTACTTCATTTTCCGATATGTATGTGGTGTTATAGTTGAGCCGTTTCCGACCGAAGGTCAGTATGATGCTCTGACTGCATTGTGCAAAACCCCTCATCCTTATGTCTGGGGTGTTGTTGGGTCGTTTCAGACCGAACGTCAGTTGGATGATCAGACTGCATTATGCATATCCCCTCACCCTTATGTCTGCGATGTCATGGCATAATAACCTTTTATCCAAATAGTGTTGCCTTTGATGTGGAAGTGATTACAGTGTTCGCGCTGTCGTTATCCATTTTAGCCAAATGCGAAAAATAAATAGAAATAGCTTAACTAACTTGTCAAATGGCGAACCAAATTATTAAGTGCATTTCCCCGCTGACATTACGTGGACAGGGTACATAAAAGACAGTTGCGTTGGCCTCGAGCCTTCTTTGTCGCGGATCTAATCACCATGAATGCCACTGAATGCAGCTTGCACTAAAGGCTATCACACCTCACTGTGGTTTGAAGGTGTGTGCTATTAAGAAAATCAAAATCAAAAATCAAAATGTGTTTATTGGACAGAACAGTCACAGAGTGTCCATATAACAATAGAACGGTGAACAGATATAAATTATTTTAGTTTTACCAAAATAGTTACACATACTAGATTATGTAGTATGAATAATTATTCCAAATTATGAATCTAGTTTAAAGTTTGTAGCTTATGAGAATTGAAGGATCTATAGTTAGTTTCAGTTATCAAACAAGTACAGTTGTAATATTTTAATTGTAGTTGAGAAAATACTAGTAGAACATAGTAGATGACATATAGTTGAAACATATCCAGTGACTCTAGTTAGTAAATATCAGCAATATTTATAAAGGTGGCGGTTTCCAAATCATGTGTTTGTAGATAATTGGATGCCAATTAATATTATATTTCTAGTTGTAGAGAGAGTGGAATATGTGTTATATAAATTGGAAAACTACAGTAATTTTAAGGCAATATATACATATATGTTTTATTAAGCTGTTTCTTATTTAATTTATCATAGGAATGAGTCAAGATTACTTACTTATCAGGTCTGTTGTGATCTTAACGTCATTACCTTGATAATGTAATTATCAACTGCTCTTGCCAGACTTAATTCAACAGGATTGAGTAAAAGTTCAAATTATCGATTTCAGAGGAAAGCTGAGTAAAAGTGGATGTAAGCGTTTTTCTCTCAGGATACTGTAAAGTGGACACGATAAAATAAAGAGTACTTCATGTTCCGTTTAGTCCTTGCAGTGTTTGCAAAGTCTCTCACAAAACTTGGGGGTTGTCGTTATATATTTAAAAGAAAATTTCAAGTGTGGTTTCCTCTATCAATGTAAATGTCGGGGTGGGGGTATATTGTTGAATGTATTAAATAACATCTCGAGGGGGTGCATATGGGTTAGTGGAAGGACCACCCGGTCTTTCTGGGAATCCCGGGGTATACCCTCTCCAACCCTATCTATATCCCGATTGTTGTAGATAAAGCATATGTTATGTTGGGTTGTGTATAGTTTTGTCATGGAAACGACGTAACATTATGCGCATCACAGTTGGGCCCCAGGAGTGCTTCATTATATTTTCGGCATGTTGTATGAATATCGCTAGTTCCCGCATCGTCCGCTCGTTAGAAGAGCTAAATATATATTTGTTTCAGAACCGCAGTTTACAGTATATGGTTTCAGTGTTGTTTCCGTCACACTTAAAACTGGTTATATATATTGGCAAATGATATACATAATTATATTAACAAACGATATACATATATGGACAAACGATATACATATATTGCAAACAAATATACGTATATTAACAAACGATATACATATATTGACAAACAATATACATTTATTGACAAAAACGATATACATATATTGCCAAACGATATACATATATTGCCAAATGATATACATAGCCAAACGATATACATATATTGACAAACAATATACATTTATTGACAAAAACGATATACATATATTGCCAAACGATATACATATATTGCCAAATGATATACATTGCCAAACGATATACATATATCGGAAAAGTGTCACATAAGACAGCTGCGGCGTTTCATAACAAACATAAGAATATGGAAATTTACATCCATATATGCTGTAAATCTAGACATTTAATGGACAATACGTGCCGTTTCATCAAATTAAATTCCAAATATACGTGCAATTTAAGCGCCATTAATATTCGAAATGACACATTTATGGAGTCTTTAAATTTCAGATATACGTGAAATTTACACCCATTTATTTTTCTAAGATACAGACTTTCCAAATAGGGATGAATTATAGTATTTTAATCATATTTTGTCATAGATTGTTATTAAAACCCTAAATCAAGGCACCATAACAAAAATAATCGGTGACTCGAAAATTAAGTGGGCATTTAAGGTCTGTTCTGAATGTTCGTTGCTCAAAGTATACTATTGTCGATATACAGACTATAGTATTAATATATAGTGCACGGCAGCTCAGTTGTACCATTCGAGCAGGAAAAAAAACCGTTTCTGAAATATAATTTGCCTGTTTTTCTGATTTGATGATGACCATTTTGATTCATACCATGTAGTCCCATTATAACGGAGCCCGAGGAATATTTGGAACCCGATTCAGTTGTTGTACCATTATTACTTTATATGCAAATAAAAGACAGAGCAACTGTCGCTTCCAATCATTGATGAGAAAATGACTATGCTATATAGAAAATAGCACCATAGCACCAGTTTCCAAAAAATACACGTGAACGCGGGAAATGCAAGATTTGCACCCGGCACAAAAATATGTGCCCCGAGCAAAATTATGTCTCCACGTAAATGAGCCTATATGTCTCCCATTTGTATAAACAAGGATCACCAAGTTATATATGGGCGAGAATAGGGACTTAACTCTTTCTCCCAATAGTAATTCTTAAAGATGGATTATCTCTTCCTAAACACGTTTTATGTAGCTTCCGGGGTATAAACCAATATATGTGAGCCGAAAACACCTGTCCGGAATCGCTTCTATCAATTAATATTGTTTTTTATATCGATATTTGCTTATATAATGTGATAATCAAGTGGGACAATATTTTATTACTATATTTATAACTTTAGATAGAGTTATCCCGCATGGTACACTCAGAACGAACGGAACGAACACGAAATGTCGCAAATCGATTGTATTAATATATTGATAATTATATGTAATATTAATTGATATAAGCGTTTCCGGACAGGAGTCTTCGATAGGGGTGCCGCGATTAATCGCATAATCGATGAACCGTTGATAAAGCCGATAATCGATTACCATTTCCGTCGTTGATTAATCTGTTTTATTTCGGATGTTCGAAAATGCCGGATATAATTGGACATCGTGTTTGTTAAAATTGTTTTACAAAGTTTAATCTACAACCGAGGGGTTAACAACATTTGAACGTGAAATGGTTACTCTTCGTTGTATATTCTACAAATTTTGTTTGTACTTATGGTGACATCTTTGTATATGTATACTTGAAAGGCGGTGATGTCGTTGCTGAATGCAATTGAATTAGTCGCCCTTGATTGGAGAGGTGACGGTGACTGAAATTCACCATTATCAAATACTTAACTTGTTCTGTTATGGTTATAATATTTGTGAGCTAATTAGAACGAACGTAGATTAATTTCTTATGAGTCCTGAAATTTTCGGGTGGTGGCCCACCTTTGTTATTGTGTCCACGCTTTGGAAGTTTGCTGAAACTTATAGTTTCCTTAACATTAGATATTCCCTTTTTTTGGAACCACAAGTGGTCCGTCGTGCATTCCTACTTTCATATTGTTTGTATGTTTGGCTATTCATAACAAGAAATTAATCGCTACGTTCGTTATAATGAGCTCACAAATATTATAACCACGACATCGCCGAGAACTGTGCTGGTTTTGAATACATTGTGCTCATTAGTCACTACGAGTGCCGGTGGTTTATGACACACTTTTCATATTAACATAACAATTACATCAGCTGATGCCGGAAATAACCAGCGACAGCAGTTAACCCGCACCCAGCCAATATGCCATATTACGGAATACTTCCACTGATGTTATTTATATTGGATCCGATTAATCGATTATATTCGATTATTGAGGACCGATTATATATTTATAAAAATCAATAATCGTGGCACCTCTAGTCATCGATTCATATTTATTATTTTATACCCAGGAATTACTATATAAATCTATTTAGTAAGAGTTAGACCACATTTAACCCTTTTTAAATCATCATTGACGAGTAGTTATATCACATAGGGACTGTTCAGATAATAGGTCTAAACATTTCCCTCCATAAATAGGACTCCTACTGTTCTTTTATATTTATCTGTCGTCTGCTTGCCTTATATTACATGTACTTCCCCCGAATCAGTAATACATCTTTTAACTATATTCTCTATTGCCTCCTCGTGGGAGAGAGTGTACATGTAGAGCATGACAGTGTGTTTGATATTTACAGGTGCAAATTATACAATATAATAGGTACATATACAATTATTTGTATGGTCGTGCCGGCAATTCGGCAGAAATATTGTGCGTGTGATAAGCACATGCGTTCGGCGGGATTCATGATCTGATGGTCAGGAATAGTCCAACTTCGATAAAGGTTTCATGCCATGGGTTGAGATGAGATCCTGTATAATAGCGACGTTAATTGTTAGATATGACATGCGGACAATGACATATGTATAAGCTATACTACCCATATCGATTACCAGAACTTGTTAATAATCGAGATCAAAGTACGACCTCACGTGCATCACATAGTAATTTAATATGCGTGAGATTTGTGTTGGGGTTACCCAAAATAAGCTAGTTAAGCAATGAGCAATTTGACGAAATGATCTGACTATGAACGCTCACAATGGTGACATTTAAGAACATAACCATTATCTACATTATGTATTTCGGTGGTCACATAATTGCGAAATATTCATTTAGTTATCGATTAACAGGTGTGGTGGTCTTAGTGTGCGAATAGATCAATCTCATGACAGTGGTAGACATATGATGTTAGTAAATCGATACACATATTATATTAGTCAATTAGGTGCTGTTCAATGTCTTCACGATTCTGCTAGAAAATAGCAAAAAATATGCTGTTTCAATGACTACATTGTCAATTGCTGGTGCCAACTCCACTGGAATATGCACACAGGAGCCACCGAGGATAATCGCCATCAATTGTTGAAGCGACATGCTGTCCAGGAACATATACATTGGAATACCATATTTGTCAATAATAAGGTTCCAATAATTATATCGCATCTGGATAATCGCATCCGAGCTACATGTCCAAATTACGTGCATCAATTCATTGTTGTATCTCGAACCACACTTAAGACACAGAACATTATTGTCATATGTAGTTTTATTGAGGAGTAAGGCCAGGTGTTTTAGTGCCACGGTGTGCGGACGATTTCTACGTATTAATTCCCATTTGTTCCAGCTGCATGTCCAGTGGATGCGGGTGACACTGTACCAACATAGCCAAGCTAGTCGTGGTACATGTAGAGTTGAACCACTCTGCACAATAGTTTTGTTCAACGGCCTGGCGACTGTGTTTTTTCCAGATATCACCAGAAGGGAATATTCCGTTATCAAGGAAATCGGTGAGGAAATGTCTGAGGTTGTATCTGTCCAAGATTCGAAAGATGTCAGCGACAAACCCGGAAAATATCCTACCGAATAAAGTATACTGGTATGTTTTGAATAGAAACAACCTGAGTGGAATTTGATGTCCAATCGGCAGGTGGATTAGCTTCCCAAGAAAGGAGAGTTTTCTAATATGAATTTCTCTTTCTATCGGCATCAACCCGAGGAGTCCCAAAGCGAGATGAGTTGGGGATCTGGTAGGCAGTGATTGGCTGTGCTTGACACATGTCCGATACGATCTCTCCAGTGTGAGTAGTGCGGATACTTTGTCCATGGGAACCAACTCAGATCCATACATTGCTCGAGGAATAACTACGTTTTTCAAAAGTTTAGATAGAACAGACGGAGAACATGAATGCAGAATACGTTTGCCAGCTAGTCCGAAGTATGTGCTCCTCATTTTATGCGACATTTGCTTTGAGCGGATCGAGGTGGTATCGAATTTTCCTTGAATTATGCCTAGGTGTGTGCATTCAGTAACCTCTTCAATTGTGTGTTCTCCAAGTTTCCAGGTTCTTGAAATATCGTGTTGTCTTTCAGTTTCGTTAAATATAACGACTTTACTCTTTGTGTTAGAAAAATTGAAGCTCCACTTCGTACTATATTCGTGGAGAGCATATTGTCAAGACCAGCTTTAGTGAGTGAGATTATAGCGATGTCGTCTGCTGTTGTTGGGGCAGCACATGTTATATTGTGAATAGTGAGACCTTCTGGTGAGTTGGCGAGTTGTTGAAGCAGTTCATTCACGTATATATATTTAACTGTTATTATCTCCATACCTATGTATGTATAGGTTTATGAGAAATAAACTGATTGATTGATTGAAGAACGGGGAGCTTACGGCCCCCTGGCGGGTTCCTTGTGCGATTCGAATAGAGTTAGAAATATTTCCATTGCACACAACACTACTACTGCATTCTGCATGCATATCGCGGAAAATGCGCAACAGCTTTCCTCGAATTCCTAACGCATGGAGTTTGAATATAAGTCCTGCATGCCAGACGCGATCAAATGCCTTTTGAGAGTCCAAGTAACACACAAAAGTTCGAGATCCCATGTCCGATGCATAAGACACTGATTCCTGCATTATGAACGACGTCATCAAACAGATCATATTCTTTTGGAAGCCGCTTTGAAGTTCATTGGGGAAATGTGATGTCACTGAACTAGAACTGATGCGGTTCATAAGAATTGATTCAAGTATTTTGTACAAAACCGGCAGTAAAGTGATGGCACGGTAACTGTCAGGCAAATGCCGAGGTTTCGGGTCGCCCTTGAAGAAAGGAACATATGAGTCCAGTTTTCATGTCTCGTGGTATGCTTTCTAGACTAAGAATGCCATTGTAAAACGTACACAATAGATCAAGGAATGATTCAGGTGAGTGAAGCAAGTGTTCATTCACTATGTTGTCTATTCCACCAGCTTTGTTTCTGTTGAGGTGGCGAATAACAGTGTTGATTTCCAATGAGAAAATTGGGTTGCACAAGAATGAAGAGGAATAGTCTTGGTGCCCAGGATCTAGAATATCTCTCAACTGGTTACCTACATGTTCTTCGAATGACGGCTCCTTGTGTGGGGATTTGGAATATAGATGATAGAAGTAGTCCCTCCATCCCGAAAGAAGATCAAAGGGATCACGCACCATTTTACCGTTGAATTCCATTTCCGACGTAGTTGCTTGTTTGGTGTTATCAGAATTGAGAAGCTTCCAGAAAGCTGTTTGGTCATGGATTGCAAAATTTTCAAGGTTATCACAAAGCTGTTGCTTCAGCTCAGACGTTTCACGGCGTAGTACACGACGAAAGTATCGCTTCGCATTCTTGTACATCATGTAAGTCGCCGATGCGGTGGAGTGTGACTTTCCGTCTTGAATCCATTTTTGTCGACAATCCATCGAATGATTGCGAAGGAGACTCAGTTCTTCACTCCAGAATGGTTTGGCATATTTGACGAGTTTCTTGCGCCCAACAGCGACATCCGCTGCGTTTAACAACATTTTGGCAAGATCTTGATATAGGCGAGGCAGGTCTGCGATGCACGAAATTGGGCTGTTAAGCATCTGACAGTGTGAGTTTATAAATGAGTGATATTTTAAAACATCGATGCGCTTCCAGTTGTAGAGTATCTTTCTGTGATGTTCGATTTCAGCTGTGTCGTTGTGGTAGTGTTTTGGTATTGTAAGCGAACATGTCACTGGGACACGACAAGACGTGTTGGTATGAGAGTCACTTAGTATTTGACATCGAATGAGGAGGTCCTTGAATGAACATGGGATTACGATATGGTCAATCAGTGTTGGTGAGCCGACAGAATTGCAGGGAAAGAATGAGAATTGCCCACCTTCACATTTCTCTGATAATGTTGTTGGTGTAGATTTCAGTCTTTCGAGGAATTCCGAGAACAACCGCCTGCGGACAGAATGGCCAGATGCTGGATTGTCAGATCGAGAGTCACCATAATGAACATTGAAATAACCAATGAGAACGACGTGTCCGTCATGTGCGTAGAAGTTTGTTTCGTTCTCAAGCGACTCCAGTGTATCTTCGAAATACGAGTCACTGTGACTTGTACTAGGTAGATATACCTGTATTATGGTTAGGCGGAATCCAGCGTTAAATGTAATCTGAACACCAATGAAACGTTGATTATCGATGCTAATTGAGATACACAGTCTGAGCAACCTACGTTGGACAAGCAGGGCTACGCCATCCACAGTGAAGCAGCCGCCCGTTTGAGTGCGAATCTCTCTGCCAGGTTTTGAAAAAGTCATATAATCGCCACAGATCGATTCCAGGAAATGAAGATTGTTTTCGTTGAGCCAATGTTCAGAAAGGCCGATTACTCCATATTGGCGAGAATTTATTATTTCACACAGATAGTCGCTATTGGAGGTGACACCACTGGTGTTCCAGGTAAGTATATTAAGCAACTGCTCCATGATTATGAATTACGTTACGCTTGCGGTGGAGTCCGTCTCCACGGACGCCATGTGACACCAGCCGGGAGGAATCCATTCGACGTCAGAATGTCAACGTCTTTAGAGTGGATTATCACTCTTGCGGATTGAGTTCCCATGATAGAGCTACGAAACAGTTTGACAAAGTCGGAGTCACGCCTCTCTTTTGTAGATAGGCTCGAACGCTTTCCTCGGTAGATCTTGGTGAAATTTTCCCAAGATAAAATTTCTTAGTCCGCTTAGCGTTCCGGTTTACGACACCCATGAAACACTCAGAGTAATCGTTATCTATTTTATGTTCAGGGAGGTCTTCAATACCATACGATTCATTTGCATCGGATATGTTTCTAACGGACTCATTTCGTCGCTGTTTGGGAAGAAAGTATCCACTAGTAGGTGACGTAGACTGAATGTTATCTTCATGATGAGAGCATTTCTTTAACGATGTGATGCTCAGATATACGACTGACTCATCAGGCGAGTTTCGGTGAGCGTTCACAATGTTCTTGGCATCACCGTTTTCGGGTTGGATATCGGTCGTATTCTCAATCTGTTCACTCGATGGAATAGAACCCGATACACGGGATTCATAGGCTGCCGCAACTTGAGAATTTCGCTTCGGTGTTGACGTTAGTAAGGAATGATCATTCAATTGAGTAATGTACTCATCAACAGTAGTCAATGTGCCGTTGTCTCCTCTCGAGTGGCCCGAGTTGATACGATGCGGCGATTTACCTTTTGGATCAGGTTGACGGGATCCAGTGTCAGCGACTAAGTTTTGGAAGAATGCTTCAAGAGATGCATGTTTGTCTTCGTGATTAGTTGACTGGCTGGCATTGTGCGACTTCCCCGCAGGATCAGCATATAACCATGAATTACTGATGTGTGCCCCTGACAGCACTTTCACGTGCGAGTTTACATAGCTGCAGAGGTCTTGGTATTTCCCCATCGTATTTGCAGCAAATAGTTCGAATACAGAACACATGTGTTTTTCCACATTGTCAACGTGGTTTTTAGTCTGATTTGACAAGGAGGCACATTTCTGTGAATTAGCGTTCAATCGTTGGTTGAGGGAATCAGATTTTGGTTGAGGGAATCAGATTTTACACACATTTTTGAGAGAGACTTGAGTTTGTTGTCCATGGTCTTTCCAAGAGTGTCACGTTTAGTATTGAAAGGGCTAAAACATCTTCTTCGCATCTGGTCCAGTAAACTTATATCTGGGTGACTGGACGTCAGATTTGTTCAAATGTGGTCACCATTGCAATTCAAACAGAGGAGGACACATGGAGTCCGGGACATAACTATATCTCCCGATAGTACAATTCTTATTTTTTTAAATGTGTTATTCGCAAGAACCATATGCACATTTAGCTTATATTTGGCACGGAGTCTCCTGGTGTGTATGGAATTAAGATATGTTCAAATGTGTTCACCGGGTCAACTCGGGGCGGAGCCATGCAGGGACACAATCTTTCCTTCTATATCAATGCTTAAACATCTTTTCCTCAGCTCAAAGGCCATCATAACTATTTAGCTTATAAATAGTATGGAGGGTCCTTGTGGGACTGGTATTCATATTTGCTAAAACATCTTCTTCTCTAGAACCACTGATTAATCTTACATTTGGTCCATTGGGGTACATGGATATATTCAGATATGTTTTAAATGGGATCGTCTCTAAATAAGGGGCATCTCAGGTTGGAAACTGTTGGGAAAGCTTGAGGTATCAGTTGTAAAATTCCAACCTGCGGGTGTTGTTGTGCAAAAGGACATTTACGACCTTAGGGGTTTGTTCCGGTTGGGAAGAGACGGCTTATGTGCTACGGGGGACGCCAGGTGTGTGCAGTTGGATATTTTAAGGTGGGAAAACTGGACACCCCCATCGCTCAACGGAGGAGACCAACTAGTTGTATACATCTGTGTTTAGAACTACTTGTTTTAACGTGATGTTGTTAAGTACTGACTGTTGTCATCAGAGTCCCAGTCAGAAGAAGATGGGTCTCGTTAGCTTCAATCGTAAAATTGGGCATAAGTGTATTTTGAGTATGTTAGTACTATAGTACTATATATTTGAGAATCGTTGATAAAAATGGGCGTAAGTATATTTTCGATATGGTCGTGTCCAAAAAAATTCCAAAACTTCCAAAATTTCAAAAACTTCACCAATTTCAAAAACTTTCCAAAACTTCAAAAAATTCAAAAACTTCAAAAACTTCAAAAATTTCAAAAAATTCAAAAACTTTCAAAAATTTCAAAAATTTCAAAAATTTCTAAAAAAAATCAGAATGTGATCATACACTCAATAATAGAAGTTACTTTGATGTTGTTGTTATGAATAGAATTTTATCAACCTTACGTATTAACAGTTTATTGAGTTATGCATACATATAGTACGTCACTTGGACATTTTATCAGTTTATCACGTGATCACTAAATGTGGCAATCGGGTATCCACCGAAGCCTGCAATGTATTATTTATAATAATTTGACTCATTTATCTCACGTAAATAATACTCTTAGTTGTTCCAATAAAATAGTTATCAAATTCGATCACCAATAGATTTGACTGTGGAATATAACGACCTTTAACTTATTTATAGATCTATGTTAGAGCATGGTCTTAACAAAAAACATGACCATAACAAAAATTACCTTACCTTTATGCATGAATCTAATTTGACCATGCGTAAATATTGTCAGCTTATCATTGGATTTACTCATCAGCCGATAAGCTCAGGTACAATTGTATCATGTTTACATGTACTGAATGCGGTCATAGCGTGGCGAGCAAAATGTGATGTTTACACACTTAAGCTCTGGATAAACAATACATATCGCATCTGAATGAATTTCTGGAAAGTAGGTTAGCCATGCGTTCACAGACACTGGAATAAAATAGTCACTGTCTATAGAGAAGTATGACCTTGTACGTAAATAATAAAGCGCGTGATCGAGTCTATTCATTCTCAATAATAGAGGGTCATTTAGTTAAAACAGTATGATGTCCTTTATCCCCCACACATTGGAGCCACACATTACTTGATGTTCACTTATACAGTTGTATGTCAATTATCAGTGGAGTGTCAGTGTACTTCATTGTGAATTAAATCACTCTGGGTTATTTGACTATAAACGATAAACATGTTACACCACAGCCGAGGGTTATTGTAATTTAATGAAAATGTCACACCGAGGTACGCCATCTTGATTGCTTTCAAAAATAGTGCAACTTACCTGTTGGTAATACACGAATGAAGAGCGTTTAACTGATACGAAATTACTACACTAATGAACTGAGTCTTGACATTTATATTTCACATCTTTCTTAAATGTTCCAACACATACATACATAGACATAGTGTTATACAGTCTTATATGTACACACGCTACGACACCATTAAAGGTGGACAATACACTCACGATGTGACAACATATACAGACATAGGCATAGTGTTATACAGTCTTCTATGTACCAACGCTATGACATAATTAAAGGGGGATAATGCACGCACGGTGTGGAATGTTAAAGTGACACGAAACAAGGGACGTGATGCAATATTGGTGTTTGAATATTAAAGGAACACAATGCGCTCTAAAGGAACACACGGCACTCATTTTGAATGATTGTTAAAGAAACACAATACACACGCAGTGGGTGAAAGTTAAAAAGACACAGAACAATATTTAAACTTCAAATTTTAGGCTCTTAATGTACCATTTATGTATCGTTTCTCGCTCTACAATCGCCCCTCCCCACTTATAGATATATAACGAAGACGAGAATATCATGTTGATGAAGTTTATTGAAATTTAATCGTCCGAATTGTCATCACTTTCGTCAGAAATGTCATTTGTTTCGTCCATGAATGTTTCTAGCATCGGTTTGTACTTTAATATTGACATTTTCACTGCATCACATTCTCCATAACCATTATTCAAATATTTGTCGACTTTATCCATGACTCTGTTGTGCAGAGTCCCATTGCGCAGCTGTAGATACGCAAATATTGTCATAGCATAACCAGTCATAAATTGCTTCATATCTTTACTTTTAAGGTCCTTGTCAGCTTGTACTCTTGCTTCTGTTTCTTTCGAGCCATTTTCCTTATACGTGTCCACTATATCACTCCATTCCTCATGTGTTTTATCTCTACTCTCATCACACAAACTTTTGAAGTATTCATCTTCATTAAATTTAATTTTCTTATTCTGACTATCATCCGTGCTCACCAGGTGGACTTATGTCGTTAGTATAGTCATTATTTTGACCCTGGGGCACAATATAGTTATATGCTATGCCCTTCTGTTGACCAGGGAGTTCTCTGTCATCGTATTTCATCGCATTCTGTTGACCCTGGGTCTCAGTGTCTTTTGTATGTTTTTTCATCCCATTCTGTTCATCTGGGTGTTCTCTGTCTTTTTGGAGATTATATTTCATGCCATTCCATTCACCCATATGTTGGTTCGTGTCCTCTTTTAGTACATTCTGTCGCAGACGTAATGTGTCCGGTGTTGCGGCTTTTAAATCCACCAGTAGGTAACCGTACGGTTCACTCGTCGCTTCCGAAAACTCTCGAGCCATACGCTGAGGACATTCAGGATACATCTGTCTTGATAATGTTGAAATTAATCCCTTGTCGATTGGGTTATTGAACAATACCAAATATTGACAATTTCGTCGTTGCGTTGGATCTTTGTTGTAGTAGAAATTCTGGTTCAAACTTATCAAAGATAAGTTCAAATGGTGACTTCCTTCGGAATGCAAATCATTAACTCTCTGGTCTTTTGATGAAGTTTGCATCAAGTCATCGAGTATAACTAGATTTTTATACCGGGGGTTGATAAGAGAATCCAAGTTTGCTGGTATTCCTCGTATAAAGTTGACCTGAGGGTTGACGGTATACTTTATTTCGTCATATAGGGGCTGCCAATATTTATAAAACCATATTATTCTGTCAGGTGCGGGTGATATTTTTGAGGCAGACTTTTGTAGCAAGGTTTTCACGAAGTATGTCTTCCCACTAGATGTCGGTCCACTTACACATGCCGTGAATGGATGCTTGAAAATAAAATCTTCTTGGCCATTGGATCATCAAAGTAGGATGTTATGGCGCTTTGTTGCTGTTTCCCCTGCTGGTGTTGTAGTATCTGGTGTTGCTGTAATGGCTGTTGTTGTGGCTGATGATGCTGCTGCCTGTTGCTGCTACTGTTTGTTGCTGATGCTTGGTGCTGCTGCTGTGGGTGTCGGTTAACAAACTCAGTGTGCTTTCATACTCACTAGAGCAAATTGAACACTGGTGCTTCATTTATACTTGACTAAAATGTCTCGGTATATGGATTTCCTTTATACAAATGTTCCTTATAACCTAAAATATGTCCTGTCCGTATGTTTGATAACTTTATGTAGAGAAATAGTCTGCCGGAGAAGCACTGTGTAGACGGGGAATCAACAGGTCTTGTCGGTAAGAGAGTCAGACGAGAAGTGAAGTCTCGGCTATTAAAACATAGTAATGCGATAGCGAACATCAAACGAGTCTGGGCACGCATATCTGTCAAAAGATACAATAGCCGTCATTGGTCAATCTATCCTCGGTAACACTTTTCGATTTACAAAATCAATTTCACCGAGAGGTTCCCTCGTCATTGGTAGTGACGTAATTGCGGCGTTTTGCGGTATTTTACTGCGGCGGCGGCGGCGGCGGCGGCAACAACGACCTGTTGATTCCCCGTCCACACAGTGCTTCTCCGGCAGACTATTTCATCTACATAAAGTTATCAAACATACGGACATGACATATTTTAGGTTATAAGGAACATTTGTATAAAGGAAATCCATATACCGAGACATTTTAGTCAAGTATAAATGAAGCACCAGTGTTCAATTTGCTCTAGTGAGTATGTGCGGAACCATGATTTGATAAGACATGTACATTCTAAGCACACTGAGTTTGTTAACCGACACCCACAGCAGCAGCACCAAGCATCAGCAACAAACAGTAGCAGCAACAGGCAGCAGCATCATCAGCCACAACAACAGCCATTACAGCAGATGAATACTTCAAAAGTTTGTGTGATGAGAGTAGAGATAAAACACATGAGGAATGGAGTGATATAGTGGACACGTATAAGGAAAATGGCTCGAAAGAAACAGAAGCAAGAGTACAAGCTGACAAGGACCTTAAAAGTAAAGATATGAAGCAATTTATGACTGGTTATGCTATGACAATATTTCCGTATCTACAGCTGCGCAATGGGACTCTGCACAACAGAGTCATGGATAAAGTCGACAAATATTTGAATAATGGTTATGGAGAATGTGATGCTAGAAAAATTCATGGACGAAGCAAATGACATTTCTGACGAAAGTGATGACAATTCGGACGATTAAATTTCAATAAACTTCATCAACATGATATTCTCGTCTTCGTTATATATCTATAAGTTGGGAGGGGCGATTGTAGAGCGAGAAACGATACATAAATGGTACATTAAGAGCCCTAAAATTTGAAGTTTAAATATTGTTCTGTGTCTTTTTAACTTTCACCCACTGCGTGTGTATTGTGTTTCTTTAACAATCATTCAAAATGAGTGCCGTGTGTCCCTTTATAGCGCATTGTGTTCCTTTAATATTCAAACACCAATATTGCATCACGTCCCTTGTTTCGTGTCACTTTAACATTCCACACCGTGCGTGCATTATCCCCCTTTGATTATGTCATAGCGTTGGTACATAGAAGACTGTATAACACTATGCCTATGTCTGTATATGTTGTCACATCGTGAGTGTATTTAATGGTGTCGTAGCGTGTGTACATATAAGACAGTATAACACTATGTCTATGTATGTATGTGTTGGAACATTTAAGAAAGATGTGAAATATAAATGTCAAGACTCAGTTCATTCGTGTAGTAATTTCGTATCAGTTAAACGCTCTTCATTCGTGTATTACCAACAGGTAAGTTGCACTATTTTTGAAAGCAATCAAGATGGCGTACCTCGGTGTGACATTTTCATTAAATTACAATAACCCTCGGCTGTCGTGTAACATGTTTATAGTTTATAGTCAAATAACCCAGAGTGATTTAATTCACAATGAAGTACACTGACACTCCACTGATAATTGACATACAACTGTATAAGTGAACATCAAGTAATGTGTGGCTCCAATGTGTGGGGGATAAAGGACATCATACTGTTTTGACTAAATGACCCTCTATTATTGAGAATGAATAGACTCGATCACGCGCTTTATTATTTACGTACAAGGTCATACTTCTCTATAGACAGTGACTATTTTATTCCAGTGTCTGTGAACGCATGGCTAACCTACTTTCCAGAAATTTATTCAGATGCGATATGTATTGTATCCAGAGCTTAAGTGTGTAAATATCACATTTTGCTCGTCACGCTATGACCGCATTCAGTCCATGTAAACATGATACAATTGTACCTGAGCTTATCGGCTGATGAGTAAATCCAATGATAAGCTGACAATATTTACGCATGGTCAAATTAGATACATGCATAAAGGTAAGGTAATTTTTGTTATGGTCATGTTTTTTGTTAAGACCATGTTCTAACATAGATCGATAAATAAGTTAAAGGTCGTTATATTCCACAGTCAAATCTATTGGTGATCGAATTTGATAACTATTTTATTGGAACAACTAAGAGTATTATTTACGTGAGATAAATGAGTCCAATTATTATAAATAATACATTGCAGGCATCGGTGGATACCCGATTGCCACATTTAGTGATCACGTGATAAACTGATAAAATGTCCAAGTGACGTACTATATGTATGCATAACTCAATAAACTGTTAATACGTAAGGTTGATAAAATTCTATTCATAACAACAACATCAAAGTAACTTCTATTATTGCGTGTATGATCACATTCTGATCCGCTGTCGTTATTCATTCCATAACGTAATGCCTCAGGCCAGTCGAAAATTGGTTGCTCATCATCTTCATTATATTGAAAGTTTTGAAATTTTTGAAGTTTTTTGGAATTTTTTGAAATTTTTGAAATTTTTGAAGTTTTTGAAATTTTTGAAATTTTTGAAAGTTTTTGAAATTTTTGAAATTTTTGAAGTTTTTGAAGTTTTTGAAATTTTTGAAGTTTTGGAAAGTTTTTGGAAAGTTTTTGAAATTTTTGAAGTTTTTGAAGTTTTTGAAATTTTGGAAGTTTTTGAAATTTTTTGGACACGACCATATCGAAAATATACTTACGCCCATTTTTATCAACGATTCTCAAATATATAGTACTATAGTACTAACATACTCAAAATACACTTATGCCCAATTTTACGATTGAAGCTAACGAGACCCATCTTCTTCTCCAGTCTTCTCAGTCTTTGCAGTCAGTTTATCAATATCGATAATTTATAGACAAATAATTAATGAGTCGAAGATGTATTTTGTAAACGTGCAGGTTAGTAGGTTATCTTGAAATCAAAGTTAAAAATTTGAAATAAATTTAATTTATGGCTCGAGCCATAAATTAAATTACGAATTTCCGTGTACAAGACGTAATCAAATTATTTGACGGAGTGGATTGGGCAACGACGGGCACATGTGATACGGGGCGTAAACCCAAGCCACTCACTGACTTGTGACTATACAATAACTTAAATAGAGGATCTACAACGAGTCCCCAGTTTATAGCGGAATTTACAAAACGAGTCCAGTAAATTAGGTTTGGACCGAGCCTTTGGCGAGGTTCAGGCATAATTTACAGGACGAGTTTTGTAAATTCCGCTATAAACTGGGGACGAGTTGTAGATTCTATTTATTACATGATCCAAAACCTCGACAAAACATACTTAAATCAACAAATAGGACGCGAAACTAAAATCGGCTTCTGTAAGGCATGCGATGACGTTTCACTGAACTATGCGTTATTTGTCCGCGTAAAGAAATAGTCCCAGATAAATAAAGACTCTTTGGCGTATTTAATAGCGTATATTTAATGACATAACTTTTCAAACACTTCATTCATTATAGTTTGTTGGAAAAATATTGAAAGCCATAGTATTTTAAGACGAGCGTACGGAATGTAAACATACGACAAACCGGAATTCAAATGTCACCTGGCACTATTTCCTGTTATTAAACAAACGTTTAATATCACTATTTATAAAATGGGTTTATTGAATGGAATAAGAGCAGAATCATGCAATAAATGAGTATATGGGACTAGTACGCATATAATATAACATTTGTTTTATACATTTTCTTGAAAACTATACAATAATTACTCAACAACGAAAATTTGTATTTTCGTATTCCGGCTAATCTGCCATCCATAACATTACTTCGTACTCAACAGACTTTCAAATAATGGAAATCTGGTTACCTAGCTTATTCTACTACTCAGAGACTATATAAACCAACAACAACAACATTTGAGTACAGTATACCTTTAAGGAGGACATTAATTGGGTGAAATTGTGTCATGCATGGTGTGGTGCAATGGTCGACCAATATGTCCTGCAGGGGTCAATACTATGAAGCGTCTTCTTTGTAAGAATCTACAATTGTTTGTAAGAAATAACAATTTATCATTCCGCTAATACTATGAACCTACGATTACAAACATAAATCACAAATAGTACGTGTTCTTTGTATTAACAAATATCTCCCAATCACAAAGAATGTTCGAGTACTATGAAAGTTAATTGAAAGTAATAACGTTAAGGAACGCGATTAGAAGGTGTTCGTATTGTGTGTCCAACATAATTTTTCAGTTTTCGCACCCTTAACCCGGATAATATACCCATCTAGGTACGCAGGGCAGTGGCGACAAGGGGTCGATTCACCCCCTTGTGAAAATGTTTTTGTCAGCTGGAAATCTCAAGTTCAACCCACAGGGACGTCGCGACAAGGGGGTTGGGTTATGTTCATCGCCCCCAAACATTTTATCAACACGTTCAACAGTAGGAAATTTGATACCTCAAACAACATGAATTGGAAATTTTACAACAA
This sequence comes from Siphonodentalium dalli, assembly GCA_032622095.1. Classification (NCBI taxonomy): domain Eukaryota; kingdom Metazoa; phylum Mollusca; class Scaphopoda; order Gadilida; family Siphonodentaliidae; genus Siphonodentalium; species Siphonodentalium dalli. The sequence goes on from CP136064.1 coordinate 116,924,069, forward strand.
CAATATGTTGAACTTGTTCTATTATTTTGTTTTTCCAACAATTTATTAGAGGGTATGTGTTTGTTTTAGGCCAACATATGCATATTTACCTCCTTTGGTCAAAAGTTTGGATTGAAATGGCCTATATCTAGAATTTGTCAAACCTTAGGGGGTGTCAGCTTGGATGCATGTGGGGTAGCAGTATGTGTTCCTTGTAACTACTAAAATTGCCCAATTTATTGAAAGTTACAACGTTTATATAATGAACTAGTATGAAATAGTATGTCTTTTCTTGTGTTAACTTCTTCCAGAAATACTGCCTTTTGGTATTTGGTTGGAGGCATTTCGGTGTTGTTGTCTTGATCAACTATAGTTTATAAATGACAAATCAATAAAAATTACGCGTGTTCCTAATGTGAGTATTGTGTTTCGCTCAAGAATGCATTGCGAGGTAAATGATACTCATCTTCATGGGCGGATTATCCTTTGAGTTTCGATCGTCGACGCGAATGCGTTTGGTCACGGTAAAGGACACGAATACGAAGATGCAAGCACAGTTTTCACAAATGACTACAGCAGTGACGTGGCAAGATGCTTTATTCGGTGCGCCAACGTCGATATCCAACTGTATCCCCACCCCTCAATCATAAACTTCTATTTCTGTGAAATGTAATTGTTTACCCCAGTTGGCTTCTGATTTTCCAGCTGTAACGTTAAGTTGTCCAACCCCCCCCTTAGGTTGGTCATTTTGACTAAATATGAATACCTTAGTATTAGTCACAAACATTTTGAGTAACTTTGCACATAATACCGCAACTTAGATTTTCGCCTTCCCAGTGACTAAGAAAACTTATGACTAAATCCTGGCCATTTTGACTAATTGATCGTTTTGAATCCCCATTTCTTAGTCGTTATGACTAACTTCACCCTAGTAATTTTGACTAATGTTATGCCTCAGTCATGTTGGCTGAACTAAGTTAGTCAACCTGGGGAAAAACGTTTGACTAACATATGTTAGTCATATTGACTAACTTTTGTTATCAGCGTAGAAAAAATAAAATACTCGCCTCTTGATATACGATTCCATCGCTATGTGGAATTTATAGGCATTTTTTTTATTCAAAGGGTGCATATTGAAATTATATGATGGACACCAAACGGAGCCCATATAGCCACGTCCCTATCTCGATATAGTATAAGATATCGGAGCTGTTTGAAATTATAAAATGACCACCCTCCTATAAATAACCGAGAGCCTTAGCACGTCCCTGCTTCGATACTGTGATGGACACCCCCTGATAAAATGGAGCCACGTTGCTGCCTCGATGTGTTATGATAAGAGTAGCGGATCAGTTTGAAATCATAGGATGGGCACAATATATACAATGTTATACCATCAAAATAATATTTTGTTTTCACAAACTGAATGGTTGTAATTTGTGAAAACAATGATACCAAATTGGTTGTAGTAGTCGATATTACACTGACTTGTATTTACATACACAATCTACAAACGAACAGTTTATTAGTTTACTTTGCACAGACAAGTGGTCACCAACTTACCAATCCGTGCACCGATTGGATAGCTCTGATAAGCGATCACCTCTCAACTTATGATTGGTTAATTCTTTTGTAACTTGGGTTTGCCGTGATTCAATATATTGTGAATCGCTCACAGGCAATCTACAATAATCAACAGTAGATCTTTGTGGAATTTGCGAGATTTTGTTAGCTCATCGTTTCATAGTACCGGCGATATCACTAATCACAAAATAATAGACGCATTGTAACTTTCCCATATAAATTGTTGTCAGTTATTTTAGCTCTATATACATGTCCGTCTAATTTGAACTGGTATTCAGATAACACTGATAACGGGTGAATGGGAGCAGAGTGGTGAGTTAGTTTTTCTACGTTTTAGGGGTTTCACCCCTCGCCCATCCTAAGGTATTACAATAATACGGCTAAATTTTCCCTGTACTATGAAACCACTGTGATAGTTAACACAAATTTGTAATTACAAATTAATAAATACTATTTGTATTTACAGGTATAAAATTGTTCATTGTATTGACCCCTGAACTATAAGGAATCTGAATATACATAGGTGGCTTGGTATTCTAATATTATTTTGAACTCTGAGAATGTAGGACATAAACAACTAAAGATTTGTCTCAACTTTATGTATATGACTATGTCCATATGACTACTAACCTTAAGTGGATGCGTGCATGAATACGTCATAGCGTCACGGGGCAGAAGATGTTGGCACAGGTTCGAGCCCCGGTTCGGGAATTTTCTCTTGAGTGCGGATTGTAAACTAAAAACTTATTTCAACGCAGGGTTTGATGTAGTGTGTTGTTTAACAAATGAATAATATTTCATGAAGTATTATCCTTGTAATTTCAGGACATTCAGGTGGTGCTGCTACGAAATTCAGCACACTGACGTCGTTTGCAGCATTAGTTTATGTGTTTAATGCAGGCTACTGATGTTGGTTGTATATTTGTTTAAGAAATTAAGGTAGTGTGTGTGTTATTGGGGGATAGCCCGGATACGGCGCTGTGGCCGTTGGGGCACATTGTGTAAACCGCGAAGCTATGTACAACTAAATGTGACCCCAACGACCACAGCGCCGTATCCCAATAACACACACCACTACATTATTTTTTATATATTTATAGAGCTTTTTGACGATGTATTCCTATAAAAAAGCTGATTGTATTATTCTTTAATTTCACGAAAGTTGCCGATAATTTGAGACTAGCCCACGCAGCACATTAAGTCAGCCCATTATAAAATTTCCAGTATCTTAGCTACGATAACGTGATTGATATAAATAGCTGGCTTCAGATGCGAATCAGCTGAACTTTTAAATGCATGCCCAATTATTCTGCTGACCGCCTTGAGTGATTAGTTCTGATTAGGTCAACAGTTTGTAACTTCATGTTCGTGATACACTCTTCGCATTATTGGGATGTAAACAGGTGACCCAATTGGCAGTTGCCATTCACCAAACAGGATTTAGTGTAACACAAACTGGCTATGTAAATATATATGTGTTAAACTTATTACATGCTTATTCTTAGAATTACATTGTTATTGCTGTTCCATATTTACAAATACGTATGGAAGCATCTCGTTGACGTCAAATGATGTACATGACGTTCGTATCAACCATGAAACGTGAACTATAACATAAAAGCATAATCACACATGACAAAACAAGCCCTGTATATATACGTGCCTACATAAACCTTGTAAACATGTATGTTTAATGCGTGGATTATAGGATGGGCGACGTGTAATAAACACAGAACGACATGTGTGTTAAAGGGCTTGCTGATACAGCATTTCTGCCATCGCGGAATTTAGAACTCTAGGCTGCGCCTCTTGTTATATCACACCGCGCTAAAACTCGTGCCGTATCAACAAACTAAACACCACACTCGACATGTATAACATGCTTTGAAATTTCAAATCATTCTCTTTTGTATAACATAATTCCAAATACAATATATGGGGAATCACGTGGTTTCGATGTTGGTGAGTACCACGCACTCAAAAAGTTCTAGCGCACAAGAACATAATATATGAGAAACTGACACAAAACATAGCATTTTGACTGTTACGAGCATATGCTAGTTTATTTTTAAAACAAGTTGATACCTTATTTGTTCGGAAATGATCAATAGTTTTCTATAACATTCTGACCAAAGCTTCCAGTCGGAGGTTCTTGTAAATTTGGGGGCAAAACGGACATATATTTTATGCCCGGTCATCTACATGTATGTATTGCAATGTTATGTCTTTAATATTCAATGTACGACAGTTATCTCTCCATTATGTTTTTACATTGTATATTGTTTCAATTACTGTCGAAATAATAACTATTATCTGTATGTTCTTATTTTTTGCATTCGATATTAAATAAAAAAAATGACTGACTTTTTTTTGGTACTTTTATCATGGACTCAGATGTCAAACGAAAGAAAGAACTGGCTCCCCTCATAGTAGTTCACTGAATTCACTGGCGTTATGAGTATGGGATGAACCATGAAATCAAATTTGTATACACGGAGTTCAGTGTCATCATAACTAATTATATATTAACCATTTATATACTAAATACTCATCGACGAGTAGTCCCCTTCGATAGTAAGTTCAACAAACAATCACATGAACTTATTATCTGCGCATTTCTAACCAATGATTATGTATTCTCCTGCATTTGTATCATCTTTTCGTTTTTCATTCGTCTGCTTTTATTACCAGAACATCCTTCAAATTGAATAATATACCATTCCAATGCATACATTTATAACTGACTGGGAAATCCATTTAGCATAAAAAGTGGTAGAAGGAGTCATATATATTGAAGGAATTTTTGGATAATAAGTTCAATAAACGACATATGGACGGTTGTTGAACTTGTTATCTGAGCATCTCCTATGGAATAACTACACACGAATGATGCTTTAATATAGAACGGATTAACAGGGATCCTCGGTCACAAGAATTATAGTCAGAAAGTCATTTTAGCTCAACTTATTCTTAGCTATGCCCGAATTCTGTAAAATGTCTGCCATCGGGCATCTTGGACTATACTCTGCATGACTAAATCCTTTACATTAGCACACCTTACAGGTAACATTTCTCATCCATTCCGTGGAGCTTGGGCATTCATGTGAACCTGGAATGTGATTAATCCTTTGATATGTCTGCGATTAATCTGTTTTCAAAATGATATATCATTTACCACGATAGAAAAAAGGTAAAGTGATAATAACAATCTTTTAATATATTGTTTACATACATTTTCTGATAGCGCGACAAATTGAAATTCTCTGGAAAACACGGCTTTGTTTACTTATAAATATCGTTGCTTTGACATTCAAGGGACCTGTGATATTATAAGCATGTTTGATATCATCGTGCTTGGAAAAGGCTGCCCTCTGTTCATATACACAAATCTTTCATTTGACCTAATCCGAAGTCGTACAAGCATATAAACTCCCGCCCACGATTCTTGGTGTAAAGACTATTTTTGAGGAGTAACAGGACGGTCCAAAACAGCACCAACCAACCGATACCACAGGCTGTTGTGGATCGAGAATACTTGGTCTAGTGCGCAGACAGAGTTGAATTTGAGATAATTTTGAGCTATCGTCTGGTACGTACCGTACGACAAATCAATCATCTATTACCGGTAATCCATCCATGTCGGAAAATGATGTATTTAAATTGAAATATTTTATACATGCATTATAAACCATGAAAATTAACTTTGATAACATTGATAAATATTAATTGCGTATTGATGTTTAGTTTGATGTAATATTACAATGCCGTCTCTTTTCAAACATGTAGATGTATTCAGTGAAATTTGTTATTATTTATGAAAATAACATAAACATGTACATACGGTAATCGGATGTAATGCGGTGTGATTGTAAAATTACAGAGGTATTTTTATAGTCCATCATAACCGCCCAGCACAATTCTCTGATGCACGGAAACATGGGGTTTTTTTGGCATGGAATTTCAAAATTTGCATCATTGCATGGGACTGGCCAAACCCTAAGTGGCACTCTCGCACTCACTTAACCTACAAGTAATATTATTAAATATATAAATAATAAAAAAACAGTAGATTTCTGTATTCTGTATATGTGGCTATTGTTTACACATTTGCTACACGACATCATCAGAAAATGGATAGTTTTCATTAATGAAAACAAGGTTTGTGGTTTCTTCGAAATTGTGTTTTTTTGGCATTTATTTGTCTCTAACGCTGATCATCGGTGATCTGAACACTGATCATCAGTGATCTGAAAAATATGACTGTCAGTCGAATCAGAGAAACAGGGCTTCCAAACTGGCAATGGATGCGAAAATGACACACCCACTCACCTTATGAAACCGATTTTATGTCCCCCCCCCCCCCAAAAAAATAAATTCTGCGTCCATCCATGCATCCCCTGCCTTGTCTGGATGTTAACTTCTGTTCAAACTTGGTACGACGAATAAACATCACATTATTGAGATCACGTTATTTAGGTCAAGGTCCAATGGATTTTGAGTTACATGTACATGTAATTTTGGCTCAAATTTTCGATAAATAATGTCACTAAATTTCATGTTTATTCGATTAATTCACGGTGACGTAAATTGGTTCACACTGGCAGGGCAGGGCAGAACATAAAATAATTGCCAATGGCAATGTTTAATGAGTTATTTACTTTGTTTTATGTCAAAAGTTCTTGACTATTTTACATATACTTCTAGTAAATTAGCATGTGAATGCTCAAACAATTGTGCTTTATAAACCAAACAGAATGATATCAATATAATTATCAATTATTCCATTGTTAAAACCTAGCTCCTTTGTTCTACCTCGACTTTCCATTTCCCGGAATGGGCATATTATACTATGCTTTAAACCACAAGTCGACATTCGTAATATAGAATGGTCATGTCTCCAAATGTTTGCACTACGAACTCCCACGGGGATCTCTATTCAAGAAATAGCAATCATCTGCAAAGTGCTTATAAACCATATTTATGTAATACAATTCCTTGTCAGAAAAGGCAGCATGTATCAATTTAATTTCTCCTTGCATATTATAAAACTGTTTAAGTCCGTTATAACTTATTGGACTCGCCAACGGACATTCATAAACTAAATGGTCTCGGGCTATGTCAACCTAGTTCATAAAATTCAATGTCCAGTAGTTCTTCCATTAACCCCGACATAGTACCACGAAGGTTTTTGTGTACTTCAGAAATCATCAATGCAGGCATGTCAAAACTATCTTCGGAAATTCCACCGGATATTTACAGAAATAATGCTCTGCTGGTATTTAATGTTATATATAGCTACAATGGCACTGATTATTTTTATGTCCAATGCTGTTTTTGCATTAGATATTTGAGCGTTTTCCCAAATATAATTTATGTACACAAACTTGAAAAATCTGAATATTACGGTTTGGTTACAATAATTTTGGGCACCCAGACTCCGGGCACCCAGACCCGTTGTAACGGGTCGGCAAATGGCATAGAACCGTGCGTGATATATGAATCTGCTTAACATAGGGTATACTCTTCAATCATCACTTGAAATTTCCAACTTTCCTCCATCATTCCATGAACGTCTGAGAAATATATTTCATGTCCAAGGCGAGCTACACTTTTAGTAATGTACATCATCTCTTTTGGCCCATTAATTGCAGGTAGAAAATGTTTGGAACTACATTGGAACTACAGAGAAGAATTTCAACACAAATACCTAATAGAGTAAAGTCTGGTAATTTCGGTCACCTCCCTCGTGTTTTGTTAATAACAAAAGAAAAATCATTTAACGCATGGAAGCTTGTTGTTACAGAGTCAGTCATCCTTTTAGCCTTGTCAAAAAAATGTAATGTCGAGCATTTTGATTGGTTAATGTCGTAAACATCAACGGTAAACAAGCCCATGTGTGTGACGGTAACTCCGGTCGCGATGCTCAATATTTCGGTCAGTGTGATGGTAATTTCGGTCAGTTGAACTTTTTTTAAAAATATCAGTGTACTTTATCATCATATTGAAGACAAGATTAATGATATTATAAAATGGTGAATGGGATTGAATTCGATTGCAATATTATTCTTATGGCAGTAGCATCTTTATTTGCAACCGTTTACACGAAATCCAACGTTGCACGACTGCTGTGGCATTCGTCTGCCTATGGTTGGCGCTTCCGTGGGCTTGAGATAGACCAAATCCTTGATAATCAATCCCGACTTTATCACTTCAGATAACCTCCCTGCCATTTCTCGTCTAATGTAACCTCGCACCTGCCCTTCTGGATACTCTTTAATTTTTATCGCATTCTCGTCATATCTGTTTCCCGGGTCCCGCTCTATAGTATAACGGCATCCAACCCTAAGGCTTGTCGGGCCATAGTGGTGCATGCCTACCGCCCACACGCCTTTGATGATGATGGAATTCATCTGTAAATATGGATATTGCAATTTATTAAAAAAAAATAATAATAATATACCTGTATTTAGGGTTATATGGTGAAAAATAATTAGGGTAGGTAGGGATTTTTTTCTCCAAATTTGTTTATTCCGAATTCCATTGGGTCTAGGACAATTCAATCTAGAAATCTTCACAATTTTCAGATTATTAGAAAAGTCGAATACTAAATATTGTTATAAATCTTGAATAAGCAGGAGAACTATAGACTAGTAAAACTTCTAAAGTTTTTATAGCCTAACATATGTATATGAGAGGTTTGGAAATGGCTATATATATAATAGACGTTATAGAATGCGATATGTAGGCCTATAGATCGTCGTTGTCGTTTCGTTTTTACTTCAATGATGCTACATGTAAATAAGGAAGGAAATAGGAAGGAAATATGAAATCATAGTGGGGTTGAATGTATCTTTATGGATGCATTAATTATGGATTAATGAATGTATACATAAAACTTAGCAACTAGTGTGCATTAGATTGTGCAATCAATCTTTCCAGTAGAGTAGTCAACATTTTTGCCTTTTGTTTCTCTTCTTTAACTTTTTTGCGTTCAGCAGCCTTCTGTTTTTTTTCTTCCTTTTCTGCATCCTTTCGGCGCTTTTCTGTGATGATATCCTCACTGGTGAGGATGCGGCTCCTAGCCACTGACCTTATTCCACTTAACTGTTCACTCGGTGCAATTAAATATGTCTGTCACCTCCGCATTCCAGTCCAACGTGAGGTTGATCGATTCTCCATCACCCAGATGGGGGAGTTGGGGCAGATCGACGACGGTGGTGGTGCTGCAATTTTCTGGAAACAGATCGAAGTCGTCGATTTCCAAAACGTTGTTCAATTCAGACATTATTCCCGGTTCCGGAATTTGCGGCTCAGCTGCACACGTGGAAGTTAAAGCTGGTCCCGGTATTGCTGATATCCCTGGTAGTCCGTCACCTGATGGTCCTGGACGTTCATCATCTGATGTCACTGGTTCATTAGGCCTAACACATGCGTTTGCTGATATCACATGCGGGTTGAATGGAACGATTCCTGTCATCCTGAAACCACTTTTAATGTTTTCAACTGTTGTTGCTAGAAACCATGATTCTTTGAACAATTTGGGCCAGATACATTTTGTTATTATCCTACCCGAACTGCTCGTGTAGGCAGAGCAAATATTATTGTAATATTTCTCAAGGGGCCCAAACACTCCTTTGTCCAAAGGTTGAAGGATGTGACTGCTATGGGCAGGCATAGCAAGAATTTTGATGTCGTTGGCCCTTGCCTTTTCCAGAAGCCCTGTTACTTCATGGGTCTTGTGTTGATCCAGGATCAGCAACTGCGGTCTATGCGCCATTCAGGATATTTATTGGCCCTTGCTTAATGTGACTATATATTTTGGCACATCTGGATGTTGAGCCTATGTTGAGCCCATATAACTATATATTGTATAGTAGACCTACGGTACATAATTTGGCATTCATGAACGGTCTAGGTCTATATGAAGGCAACGACTGATTTATTTGGATTATGCCCCTATGGATGCACCATCCCAACATAACATAGGCTCTAATAGAGAAATTGTTATCAGTTTATCCAGGTTTATCAGTTGATAAGCTCACGTATACACGACCAACTATTCCAGACGGACCCCTCCCCAACACGTGCGACCCCTGACTAAGAACAGTTCATCTGTAGTATGTTTATCTGCAGATAACTCTCGATCGATATTGACCGGTCACTTGAAATTCCCGCCGACCGAAGTTACCGTCAAAGGGTAAATTTATAGGATGGTAATTTCGGTCACTTTTAAATCCCATTTTAAATATTTGTATTCACTTTTATTCAGAAAAAACATGTCAAAATAATGCTATAAACATCAACAAACAACAAAACATTAACATAAATGGTGTATCAATCAGAAAATTTACATTCAGTTCGAAAATAGTGGAGATCCTCAAAGACACACCGTGTGAAATTTTTTGAATTTTTGCGAGAAGATGATTGGTCACGTGGCACACGTAGACAACGGTGTTTGCCAAACGTAATTCCATTGGTTGGTTTGACCACAGGTAACCAATCAGTATGGTGGGTGGTATTTCTGTTTTCTACCGACATGCTTCCGCCTGTGTATTGTTTACAATCCGGGAATGCTTGTCAGTTGGAGAAAGTGACCGAATTTACCGACTGACCGAAATTACCGGACTTTACTCTATGACCCAGATCTCTGAGCTTGGTGTAGTGCAATTCGATGTTCGTACTAAGAATTAAAGGTTCAGCATCGTACCCACAGGTTGCAACAGCATAATATATGTATCAAAGATGTGCAAGTACAGTAGGAAATTCTCTAACGTGGAGACCAGGATGAAAATCCACTAAGAAACCGCATCTTTGATTCATATATGGCAAGAAACGTGGCCAACAGAAAATACATCGGCAGTTTTTTTCTATTATTTAATGTATTAATTTCACTATCATCAAGATGTGCGAAGCTTGTGTATTATACAAATTACAGCGGTTCTAATTAAAATTACACTCTTGAACAAGCTATGCATTACAGAGTCTAAAGAAAATATCTGGGAATTCCATTACCACCAAGAATCTTTACATCAGTATCCGTCAATCACAACATTTAACAGTACAGTGATGAAGCCAATCAGTCGATTGACGTTTTTCAGCGACTCTAGAATTTCTTGACACAAAGCTAAAGTTTCCTGTCATATCTGTTCACATTGCTAATTTCACATTGTTTACAAATTTGGAGATTACAACATCTAATTAAACACTAATGTGTGTCTATTTGAAGAGTCCAGAATTGATCAATAACACACATCAAGGAGAATATTATTAAGTATCTCCACGAATTTCAACAGTTAGCACCCGTTTTTCTTATTCGCCAAAACGAAAGTGACGGGAGATAATATTCCGACAATCTTAAAACTGCGCTTTGATGTTAAACAGGAATTGCATGCCGAAGCTATTTATAGAAGCGGCTATGTGACCGAGTTATATTCATTAGACTCTGTTATGTGTAGCTTATTCGAGAGCCTAATTTTAATTATAACTGATTGTACACATGTGTATCCAGGGGATATACACATGGAAACCTTGTTCGTTCTTTTGTATTGACAAGACACAACAGGTGTATCGTCATGTCATGGCTGATTGGTCATTGTAGTTGATAACACATGCATGCCGTGAACATGTTGATTAGAATGCAGGGCATTTTCATTGACTGTATAAGCTCTTTGTAACTATACCAGAAATACAAATAATGAATGGAAATGGAAATATTGATGGGCGCAGTGCGTGTTCAGCTGAAGTTGGGTTGAGATAATATTATCCATTACCTGGGGTGTATGGATGGAAAGATCTCACCCGAGGGGCCAGATATTTCGGCCGAACACAAGGCTTGCCGATTGTCTGGACCCAATAGCTGGCCCCGAAGATGAAATTTTTCTATATGCCCACATCCCATGTCATGATGGATTATTTTTCTCCCAACCCAAGAGCATCATACCGATTTGTTTTGCTTCTACCAAATTTTGGCACCTTTCTGTAGTTTCATAATGGTACATCTGGGGGAGAAATCCGATGCCAGCTTTGTGATTTTATTCCGTGATTTTGGTATATACTGGAAAAGCAAAGCACGATACCCATACCCACACAAGCTAGGTGAATTGGTTTGAGTGAAATATCCATGGCTCGTGAAAACGACATGGCTATGTCATCATTGCTCCTGGCATGAATTGTGACAAACGCGTGTATTGATATGAACTGGGTTTGCCATTGGAATTTTCCTTACCGTAGGCAAGTTGAACATGTTTGTTTATTTGACAGAAAAATGTTTTGATGTGTTCGACGATTTGTTGAAACGATAAACTTTTTCAAAGTACAACTACTTCGTTCGTAAATTGTGGCACGCCTCAGTATTGTTAACAAATGTACAAGTACTGTCGAGCTTATGAGCCTATTTGATGGCCAGACATAGACTTTCAAAAGTTTTTTCACATATTCACTTTCTGTCAGCAATTTTGACTATTTACTTTGACTGCATATGACAACATGAGGGGTGTGTTTTGCTTCAAGTGAACTACATGTCAAAATTATATTCAAAAATTATTTCTAGCTTTGCCAGGACAATAATATATATACTGGTGCATGTGCTGCTGCGATTCTGCTCTACTGAAATTTTATGAAAGAGGCAATAATACTATTTCGGATGCCACGCACTTGGCGTCTCGAGGCTCTTAATAAATAATACGGGAGAGTTAAATTATATAAGCATTTGCCAAATGCTATCCGTAATCATATCATTTTCTGCAACCTTAATTATTATGTCTCGACATTCGCGGGTTTGAATGACTTTTGATATTGATAGAAAAGGCAGTTAATAATCAATTATACTGGCATCTCCATTGTGGTCTACCATACAACAATAAGCCAATCACCGAACAATACAATTTTAGAAGGGTTGCTTCATCGAAAGGGCACATCACATGAGGAGGAGTAATCCCTCCAACCATAAGTACTAATTAATGCTACGAGATTAACAGCTTGTTAACAGGTGTTAACTTCCCATAAACCTTATAAAACACCACTAATATAATTATGTTTTAAGAGTTTCCTGAAATGATCGGTAATGATTGGCAAATATTTTTCAAATTGCTTGAGGAATTAAAAAATGACTTGCCAAATGAAAATATTTTTTGCCAAACGTGAATTATTTTTGCCATTGGCAAATGGCAGCGCGAACCCTGGTGTCGCGTAGTCCACAAGACAAATGGACAAACAATGATACCTTAATTATAGTTTATAGTTATAACAAAAGGGGCGTGGGACAAACACTTAATATAATATAAACGATACACCCATTAGTGCATGCTCCCATCAGTAGCAAAGACCACAAAGGTAACAAACCACTGAACACTCATTGGTTTTTTTCTATTTATGCACTAATATCTTGAAAATGGAGAAAAACGACCCAAAATGGCATTTCTTTTTTAACGAGTCAAGAACCGTTGTCAAGGATTCACAGGGGCCTATTTTCATCGCCAATGTTGTGTAAATACCGCCAGTGTGATATAGTTATTAATTTATAGAGTTAAATTACCTCAAATATGTGATTTCATAACACCAGCTATGGATTACAGACAAATTCCATTTAATGCAACGTACATAGATGCAACGTACATAGATGCAACAATATAATCATGTTGGATCAAAATCCAGTGTGTTGCAATTAGTTCAAGCTAAAACCATAAATGCTCTGGACTGTTTAGTTATTATGGAATTTTAAATAAATAGTTAAATTGTATTCTGCATTGTTATTTGACCCACAGGTCAGGTCATTACTATCTGTATAGGCAATATTATCAACTAAAAGTTGATAAAATAGTCACCTTGAGTGGTTAGATCGGACACCAATTAAAATAGCTAGAATAACCACTCGAGGTAGAATGCTTTCCCACCAATAGTAGTTATCAGATTAACTAAGGTAGCAAAAATTCCAACCACTCGCAGATAGTAAAATTAACTACTGTGTAGTTCGTATTCACCCTTCTACCAAAAGTAGTTACATTTTAGCTTAAAATAGCCCCCAAAGGTCGTTAATTTATCTACCCATGGCAGTTAATTTAACTACCCGAATATTTGAATTTTTAACTAGCCACCAGGTAGTGAAAATAACCTCCCAAGGTAGTGGGAAGATTACGAACTACCTAAAGTAGTAAAAGTTTACTACTTTTCGGGTTAATTTAGCAACTTTGAATTTAGTGTGTATAGGGTGTGCCAAAGCAAAGCGTTGACGGACGCACCGGCGGACGCAAACAATACTTCAAGTTGAGCTAAAAGGGACGAGTTATTACGGCATAGTTTAATCGGGGCAGGAAAACTGTACAGTATGAAGACAGCTATGTTTTATTTCCAAACAGTCCGTGCAACATTTCAGAGGTTTCTTTTGTTATCGAGAAACGAAAACGTGGAACATTATTGTACTACAGCATAACGGGGTTAGTTCATAGCTAATGTTATGAGTATCAACATATTATAGTTCAACTATATACAATTGAACAAGATCGCCCACACCTTATATGGAATACTATAGTATGTGGCTGCTCGACATGCGAAGAGAGAAATTCAATCTAAACATTCCCAATGTCGTCAGTAGCCATGTGGATAACATACTAGAGAGATTCCGCTTGTGACTTCTGACGTAGCTTGTAAGGTAAATGGCAGCATGTGATAGCTACTATTAATACGAGACAACTCATGCATGCAATTAGGGAACATTTCGTTACCAGTACATTAAATTTTAACAAGACTTTGGCAGTATACTAATCAATGTAATCTCAAAAGTCATAACTATGTAGCAGTTTATGTCAAGAGACGGCAATCGGCTGAATTATATTGGGTTATAAATTCGAAGGATCAATCACCATAAGATATTCTATTATAACTAACTCTGAGCTATCTATATTTAAATTTTGACATGTTCATAAAATGACCGCTTGATGCATACACATTACACGCCCTGCACTACAAGGCGGAATATTTTAACTTTTATTTATGTATTTTCAGCTGATTGGGACGGTCTTAACATATGCAGTTATCATCCTTCAGTTTCCCCCCCCAAATAACACTGCCAGGGCCGCTGCCAGTAATTCTACCGTGGCGTGAACAGTTAGTCGGGCGTAGTCAGCATGTACTCAATTCGCCCTCCGGGTGTATACTCAGCTACTGTTTTTTGGTATTCAATGGGCGCGCGGAGGTTTTATTTATAGAAATGGGGATTTTTGGGACATTAAAAGTTTTATTGCGACCCCGAAGCCTAGTCCGGTAAACTGTAGTTGGGAATTTCAATTTCGTTTATTGTCGTTTACATTATTATTTCATGCACCGGGCGTCTCTCGACATGCTTGACCAATGGTTTGTTATTCGCATGCCAAGAAGTGCGAGCCGATCAATTCTAACGGGAATTCGCGCGATAACCATTAGCGCGCTGTGCGTTTCTATTGTTCTTTAACCCGATTTGTTGCATTGTTATTTGAATATCTTCGTTTATTTTCACGCGACATAAATCGGAATGCTATCTACTGCACGGGGATTTGACGACTGTAAAGTAAATTTAATTCCAACATGAATCCTAGGAGGCGATTGTTTATAATATCGTTTAGTGAACTTTTTCATTTAGTTATACGTGACAAATATCGGCATGTTATATTCTAAATTAATTGGGAGGTTAATTATTAACCAATTCCCACGTTACTCCTTCGTGCCGTTTGTAAATATTAACCTTTCATTTCTTTGTATGCGGAATACGTCGGAGCTATGGAGAGATGTTATTAAGAAAAGTTCCAACACTAACCCTTCACATTGGTGGTTTAATATTTCAAATGAAATTAGAAAAAAATATCACATATAATCAACTACATAGGCGGTACACATTGTATTCATCTCAGTTTTTACTTTCTCATACACCCTTTCAATGTCGCCATTTGAATAAAAGGCATTAGTATCATCAGCAGAGTATCAATTTCAGATCGTGACATATGTTAGACAAATCATTCATGTATATGAGAAAGAAGGGAGCGAATAGATATATAACTATTATATTGTACCGATTGCTTCCTACACTGTTAAACGTTTTGGTTTTTCAAAAAACCAAATTTGGTTTTGAACTTTGTCCCATATATGTAACCAAATTAGGTTTTGATCAAAACCAAATACCAAGCGCCAACTGGTTTTGATCAAAACCCAAACTGGTTTTATATATGAACCCAATTTATGTTTCGACCAAAAAGTTCCTTTTTTGCAGAATTTATTGATGAATGTACCATACAACATACTTATGCAACCTTTAAGGGTACTGTAAACTAAATCCGCCCATTTATTGTACCATATCCATACTCAACAAAATATATGCAACACATGAATGAATTTGGTTTTCCAAGTTCGACATGTAAAATTATAATGAAAATTAATTTATGACTAGTCATAAATTGATTTTCATTATAATTACCAATTCATTGATATATTAAAGGGCCAATTATAAAAGGCTTTAGACTCGGGATGCTATACAATCTGAAACAGATGCCACCAGATTCCATTTCCAGAACAAAAAATTAGCTGATCACTTGCATACTACAGGCTATCAAATTTCTATATTATGGCTTTCATACCCTCCCACAAACATGCATGTATATGGGTTCTTTTTGTCAATTGGTCATATCTTATATTATACGAAAACCCATTATTTTTGACGGTTTAATTCTACCATAATAATTTTGGTTGCCATGTAAACAGAAAATAAACGGTGACCGTGTAATTTTTTTGTTTACGGTTATCACTTATTTACCGTTTACAGTCCTGAAATTATTATGATAGAAACAGTTGGTCCGCAAACAGTCAAATGTTTCTCACATAATTTTGTGATGACTTTTTCCAAGACTACATGCTGGCATAGAACTAAATTTCACAAGATGCTGCAATATGTGGCAAATTACATGAACAAATTTCCTGAAATCACAAACCTCGGAGGACTATTCTACCATTTAATTGTTGTCAGTAACCTTAAATTGAGGCATGTAATTTTCCTGCACATGTGAGGGCCACCCCATTCATGAATCATTATAAGCAGCCAAAATTAAGAGTCGAAGATGAAGTAAATTGTCCAAATGACATAATTGGTTGCATCTATGTTAAATGAAGTTTTAAGATAAACATCAATGAAGACAGTGAGATTTTGGAAATTAATCTTTAATTGAAACTAATCCAGCAGGAATAATTGTCATCCTAGCCATTCTTCCACAGCAGTGTATATTCCTGATGTCTGTGCACACCTCACCATTGCAACAATTGCAATGAATTAACACTTAATATATAGTTCACCACACCCTTCTTATATTGAACATTCCCAAGAATGACAGCTCATCTGTTTTTACACCTGTCATGCAGTAGAAATTTAAAGATCAGCAAACTCCTTTATATTGGCATCTGATGAATATAGCAGCACTTTACAGCATAGCATGTTACTAACTTCCCACAGGCTGCACCACACTTGTATATTGTGGTACAATATTTATGTATGAAAAGTTGACAAATAACATTGTATCTGCCGAGATAACACACATGTGCCTCCACTGTATGATGTGCACATTCTGGTACTAAAGTTTCCAATGCCAGTGAACAAACATACTCTGAAAAGAAATGCATAAAATACTATGTTCAGGAAAAGTCAGATTTAAAGACGTATATTGCAGACTTATTTCATTGAATATTAAAAGCATTGTTAGGGCATGGCAAAATATGCCCATGGCAATTCCAACAACAGGCCTTTAACTCTGGTGAAATTGACGTGCTGAACCAAAACTCAAACTTGACTTGTATTTTGTACATTAAAACACACACATTTCAAATTTCATTCAACTCAGTTGAGACAATCTCAAGTTATCATCTGACATCTGGAATCCAAAAGCGAACTAACAGACAGACACGCAGCATAATACATCCCCTTTTTTTTAAACAGGCATATATGGGTGCATATAAACAATCAGTTAATATCCAAACACTATCCCCACTGTTATTATGTAGCAAAAACCTGAGATTAACGACTAAAATTCCAACCATATCCACTGTAGCATTTCAGAGAACACAACGGTTGAACCACGCACAAATGTGAACATTTACTACTTTATTCAGGGCACCTTATTGAGTATAAACATTACTGAAATGATTGTCCCAATACTAGTCGCCGAGTTTAATTTGTTTATAACAATGTTGTTTTCTGACTATTTGGATAACTTATTTTGGCATGATTATTTATTATTCCATCAGCAGGTCCGGGAGCACCTCACTGGATTGTTTCACATCACTTTAATTTGTCTTTAAAAGCACATCAGGTTATTGGATATTTATAAGGCCATTTATAAGGGCATCCTGGCTATGGTTTATATAGTGTCATCAGTATTCTGTGAATTAAAGTGCAAAATGCGGTGATTATTCACCCCCGCCAATTGCCCCTGTTTTTTTTTATCTCCAGCAACTCTTCACAGGTATTATTTTATTTAGTCTTATTCCACACCTTGACACTTCGAAGCACCCAATCTGCTAGAGATTATTTGTTTGGACTCTTTTCCATAGGTAGGGAATTTAGACATAAATTCAACAAACATTCAGCATAAGGCTTTTTGTTAAAGGTGCACAATCCGATCTGATTGTCCCCGGATCATCCAGTTACAACATGAACAACGGAAATTTACACCAAAAGCCAATAATCATCCAACATTACTTTTCATCATGTTATCTTCTGAAATTGATTTGCGATGACCTTGCGAGACCTCTCAATATCTGCATATTTCTAGAAGAAGTCAGTGGAATGTTTGGTAGGCTGACAAATCGAGGTGGATAAAATTAACAGATTTGATAACTCAGAGCTTTGAGGGATAGGTTCCTCAACTCAAATAAAATATTATTTAAACCCGAAGCTGAAGAAATAGTAATTTAGGGGGCGTCAAATCAGATTATACATCTTCTAAGTGATCAGTATTTATATAAAAACTTAGTTGTAAATTGAGTACATCCAAGTTCCAAGTTCCAACTTTGGTCCAGTGTACGTCTTCCAGTCAATTTACTTCCACAGCAAGACTTCTAGCTGACCGTCCTCTATAAAATATAACATGCAGGTCTTATAAAATGAAACCCACAAGCCTTGAAATATTGTGTCTGTCATTTGCAGAATGAGGTCCCCAGAGGAAGTATTTAGTTATGCTACCCCCACATAGTGGGCTAGCATCACCAAATTCACACTCTGAACCTCCTTCTGCTGAAGGTGCAAGCAACATGAGCTCTCCGGAGGGTGAATTTGGTGATGCTAGCCCACTGTGCTGGGTAGAATCACTAAATTCACCCTCTGTGGACCTCATTCTACAAATGACAGGCACACTATTTCAAGGCTTGGACATGCACTAGTACATGAAATGACATGTACATCTATAGATTTACTTAAAATATCATTGTTCTGGATATAAATCTGTTCAATGTACCGGCCACGACATAGGATTTCAAGCAAAGAAAACATTATTGCAGGCATGTTCATAGCATGGTTTACTGACAGGTGAAATACCCAGCATGGGTGCATGGGGTGTGAGTAATCACATTCTTCATGACTTCGGGGCGGGCGGCCTTCATTCAGGTTATAGTTTAGAAATAACATTTATCAAATTATGATAATTTCCTCCAGAAGATACTATCATAGTATAGCATAATTATTATATGAATGTGATATTATTCACAAAACAGGCTTTGTGTCAGAGAAAATGCACGTAGAGCAAAAAGAGCAGTGAATTGTTTATAAGCAGAGTCACGACAATGCGTCGTGTCCTTATATTTAGATTTGCGTTTGGTGCGTCTACAACTTACAACTCGCAATACTATCATAGTAAATTCCTTATTTGGTATGTATTACCATATTTTGGTTAAGAGAGAATCCTAACTGGATAAGGGGGAAGGTCGGAAAAAAATTCAGGCACGTATGCTGATTTTTACTTTTCGACCCTAATTGGGAGTAACTCGCCCAACATCCAAATTTTAGTCTGTTTTCGGCAGTTTTTTCCGACCATATTTGGACACCCAACCCCCCTTTTAACACTAAAACAGAGATTTGCGAGGGTGGGGGAATTCACTGTAGACAGCTGTATATGAATTTCTGTGCATTCATGGATGTTAACATAACATGTAAATAGGAATGCGTCATTTTGGGGTCATTCGGCCAAAAAAACATTGCTGCCAGCGGCCATCTTGGATTTCAAAATTTGCAACAAAACACAACACGAAAACTGCCTGCAGCCAGTTTAGCAGTTAGAATTGCACTATTTCTCTTATTCTAAGGTGTTTTAAAGGTACTCAATCCGATCAGACGCTCCTAAATTACTATTTCTTTGGCTTCGGGGTTAAAATATATTTGAATCGAGTCAAGGAACCTACCTGTCAAAGCTCAACGTGATCAGATATAGATTTTTCAAGTTACATGTAGTCATTTAAATTGTTTCTGGGTCAGAAACTAGAGTTTAAACAGAAAAAAACACTTAATAACCCCCAACCCAAAGAACTAGTAATTTAGGAGCGTCTGATCGGGTTGAGTACCTTTAAGACAAACTCTTTGCAAAAACAGTAAAAAAACATGCAGGAAAATTTTGTTTGAGTTGCAGAAAAAATTTGTTGGTCCCATCTACAACACGCCCACCCGGCATACGTGCCCTGAAAAAAATCCCCCCCCCCCCCCCCACCGCCGACTGGATTGAGAAATATTTAACTCTTTGCAAGAACAATTACATTATTTTTGTCTGACGGTTTCCCAATCATGAAGTAATGTGGATTAGCTGGATTATGAACTGACAGCGGATCGAGTGGGTCGATTAAAATAAATTTGGTGTGATTTCAATGAGATTATTGATTGCGCCAATAATTTTATCTTCGCCTTCCACAGCGCAACGGAACATTTTCATTGAATGATCCGATAGTTCCGAGTGTCCATTCGGAAGTAATGTAGTTTTCCATTGAAATTGATGTTTGTAAATAAATCACTGTTTAATTGTTATATATTCATAAAGTATTTGCTTGATGAAAAATCATTTTAAATGTGTTAAATATTGACGAATGCGTAGTTCCAAAAATGCGAACTAGAATCAAGCATGATGCGGTCATTTTTCCAAGAATTCTTTGAGCGCCCTGTAGGCCGATGTATTTAGGGGCTTGTTACATGAGTGGGACAACTGGGTTAGCCGGGACAACCAGGTCTGCCGGGTGCCTCGGTCCTCTGTGCTTTCTCACTAAAATAATGGTGTGCTGTTACATGAGCCGGGTCAACTCGGCAAACCGAGTTGTCCCATACTGCCTAACCGGGACAACTGGGTTAGCCGGGACAGCTTTGCTTGCGTAGCAGCTAGTCATCCCAACTAGCTGGGATGAAAGTCTGGAACGTAACACCATTCATTGTAACTGGATATGACGTTCGCCAATAAAATGCTCGCGTCGTGTGAGTGACGTTTAATCACTACCAAAGCCACTCAGTTATGGGCGTGCTGACATTATGGACCGACGTCCCGGCAGATCGGCTTGTCTCGGCTAACAGAGTTGTCCCGGCTCATGTAACAAGCCCTAAGTGACATGACAGACTACATGTTCGTACTCTAACATAAATTTTCACGCAGGAAATTGTTAATTTATTTTATAAGTCGACAAGACAGGTACAAAAATTGCTATTATATTCGATTTAATATTATGACAATATATCTGGCCATCATGTCGGTTGAGACATGTCAGGCGGGCACAAATATGTCCGGGCGTACCGCTGGTGAAACGTTCAGATGACCACGATTCAATCGTAAGTGGAGGAATCGGGCCTGACAACAATAATGGATTGTTTGTTCACAGGATTGCGATGTTGTCGTAGATGATATGGTAGGCTGTTCATTATATAAGCATGTGATTGACTACCCTACTATCATTCCAGCTACCGGTATCATTTTTACGTACATCACAAGTGGAGGTAGTCAAGGATACGCCACGATTTCGCATCTGAAATCAATCGGTGCTTTATATTATTTTTTGACTTGTGATATTGACGTGAGCATGCGCAGTTTCACTACGGTACCGGTTACTTCCTACGATGGAAATCTTTTCACTTACGATTGAATCGTGGTCGTCTAAAAATCACTAAGGCATCATTCCATTTCCGATTAATTCCACTGCGTTGTTGCACTGATGGTTATTTTCGGCATGTTGAAGAAGTCATTGCAACGGCATTGAAATGACATTCAATGTGACTTCATTGTGTTAACACTTAACAGTAGACACTGGTAGAACCGCATGGATAGTGGTCATTATATCAATGTGGAGACAACTATTTTGAGAATATATGTCTACCGACAGATCATGAGGGAAACTAAAAGCTGCCTCGAGGTAATTTATTTCATCACTTTTTTTTAGGAAAATTATACCGGTATCAGTTTGTATGCCGTAATTTTCTGCCTATATGACCTTACCTGTTTGCGTCCGGGGGCATTAAGTAGACACAAGTGAGGCTCAGTGCTAATTTCATAATTTTCAATAATTCGAAAATACGAATACATGTAAATAATTATTTGTTTTGTAATTTGTTGCATGATTAAAATAGGTCGTAAATATCGGGTCCATTTATTGAACGATGCACAGTTATGTTCATATAAATATAACATCATACAGCAGTTGTTGGCATGAAGTTTTGATATTTAAAACAATCATTCAGTGGGTGGGGGTGGTATAAGTAACCACTTAGCCTTAGTAAGCCCATCAAATTTTTATGTCTATGTTGTGACATAATTATCTTCATTTTGATTAAATGATTAATTAATGAAATATTATAAAACAGGTCTGGGTGATCAATTTGTCACATTTTGTGCTTAAGAATAAATGATAATGATTTGTGCTCTTTTGTAAATAATTTGCGCTTAAGCGTAAATAATTTGTGCTTAAGAGTAAATAATTTGCACTTTTGCGCAAATAAGGAATAAATGTGAAAATGCTTTCCTTCTCTTACAATTTAGTTAGACCGGCGTCAGAGAAGGTACTGACAGGAAGACTTTAGACCAATTGGTCTACACTTTTTAGACCGATCGGTCTAATAAAGAACATTCACCCATATGGGATGCGATTTTAACATTTGTACCTTATTTGCGCTTGAGCATAAATGTGATCCATAATTTTTCGCTTTTAAAGTGTAATTAATTTGCGCATGGCCTCCCATGCACCTATTCACATAGACCTGATAAATTGCCATGAATCATGATAATTTTCAAACGGAATGACAACTTTTCATCAAATAAACTGTCAAATGTCTTTTTCAACTTTAAGATTTTTTTTAATGAAAATTTTATGTCTTATCTAGTGGCAAATTGTCAACATTCAATCTGTTTAGACTGATTGGCCAACAAATTTAGACAGATCGGTCTAAATAAAGATTAATTTGTGGATCACCCATATTGGTATGGGAGGCCAAATTCATATTTAATAGCTAATTATGCTTAAGCATATTCAGGGCTCAAAATAGATTTAATATAGAGAGAATCCAATTAGTCATAAAGCACTGAAAATTGAAAAGTACACTTAAGCGCACTGCCATTACGCTTAAGCATAATAGATTTTCATAGCCTTATTACCTTTCATATAATGATATAATCTAATCTAGATATTTGTCAAAAGTTACTAGCATCAGGAATTGGCTGCATCCATTTCAGCCTCAGCGGAGGCTTCACATATGGAATAATATGAATTACGCTTAAACGTAATGACATTACGCTTAAGCATAACATTACGCTTAAGCGTAATGGTTTTATGCTTAAGTTTAATAGATTATGCTTTGAAAAGCATAATGGAAATCTGAATTACGCTCAAGCATAATGGCTTAATGCATTACACTTAAGCGTAATTGGCTATTAAATGTGAATTTGAACTCCTATACAATATGGGACATGGTTTTAATATTTACTTCATATTTTCACTTAAGCATAAATATGAAAATTATGATCCTTTTGTGCTTAAGCGTAAATGATTTGCATTTAAGCATAAATAATTTGCATTTACGCGTAAGTGATTTATGCGCAAATATGGAATAAATGTAAAAGTACATGCCATTCCATAAACATGACCTAAAGTTCTAAACCTGATAAATTACTGTGGACATGACCAATTTCAAACAGCATGACAAATTTTTATCAAATATACTGAGAAATTTATTTTTCAACTTGAAGTCTTTGATGAAAATTTGTTATGTCTTATCCATTGACAAAGGCATAATCTTATTTGTTGAGTTTGAAATGTTCTGTCACTTCTCTGTCGTGTTGGTGCCCATATATGAGCTTGTGTGCCGATACAAAATACGTGTGAAGATGTCGTGTAAAGTTGAAGTCGAAACTGAAAGCATCCTATAATTAATAGTTAGTAGATACATACATGTCAAGATTCCCGAAGATAAGATTGTCCGGCCATCGGGAAACATATCTGTGATCACCCATTGAACCAGTCTAAGTTATTTGCTGTGATTTTAACACTAGAATGTGTTTCAGTCGCTTCGAAATTAAATGGCGACCGCCAGCCTGGCGGAAACAGTAACGACAACTCTTGAAGACTATCAGTCAATACCAATATATGGTATTGAACATGTCCTCAAAACCAAGGGATTCAGATTTGGTTTTGATCAATACCAACAAAAACCGAACATATTGTCAGTGTATTAGACAAATGGCTACAATACCAATTCAGTGCAACCCCATAATGTTCAAGTTTGCTAAGCATTATTTTATGATTTATTGTATCAAAAGCTTTTCATAGATCTAAAAAGCCTCCAATGGCATGGTTTCCTTTTTGTCAAGTGCCTCCGTTATTTTTTTTCCAATATATCAGATAGTACAAGCACTGTGGGGTGGTTCTTTCTAAATCCATATTGACATAAAATGCTGTATTTTTCTAAATAGTTACTTAATCATACATTAGTTTTTCAATAATCTTAGAGAAGACTGGCAATCGAGATACTGGTCTACAGTTTATCATAGTTGTTTGGTCTTTAGCTTTATAAATAGGTATCACTTTAGCTATTTTCATAATGTCTGGGAATACACCATGGGAAAGGGATATACTGTTACCGACGTTTGCCTTCAAATACCTGTATAATTGATATATGTTGTTGAATGCTCTCTCCAGGCTAGTGTCAGTGGAATCGTAAGTGAACTACATAGTTTTCACTTCTCACGTGGTTAGCTGTGGTATCGATACATTTTGTCGGGAA
Organism: Siphonodentalium dalli; assembly: GCA_032622095.1. Classification (NCBI taxonomy): domain Eukaryota; kingdom Metazoa; phylum Mollusca; class Scaphopoda; order Gadilida; family Siphonodentaliidae; genus Siphonodentalium; species Siphonodentalium dalli. Next base: position 116,948,871 of record CP136064.1, read on the forward strand.
TATGCATGTATAAAATGGATCTTTACCAATGCTAACAATATGCCAAGTAATTCCATGCACATATAAACGGTGCTACTGACGTTTGCCTTCAAATACCTGTATAATTGACTCTAGCGAGATGTTGAATGCTCCCTCCAGGCTATTGTCAGTAGAATCGTTGTAAGTGAACTACATAGTTTCACTTCTCACGTGGTTAGCTGTGGTATAGATACATTTTGTCAGCTGCTTTATCGTTCGTTTTCTGGAACATTATAGTATACTTGCGTAGTTTCGATGTAACCACGAGGCAGAATGAGCACGTGGTCACCAGCATCACTTTGTACTAACAGCAGAATAGCAAAAAAACAGGACCCACCAGCAGCATAGCAAAAAAACAGGACCCACCAGCAGCATAGCAAAAAAACAGGACACACCAGCAGCATAGTAATTATGCAAAATCACTTGACCAGGGCTGATTTCGTTATGTAAAACCACATAAATAAAAATATTCAACTGGGAACATGCATGTATATAAAATGGATATTTACCAAGGCTAACGATATGCATGCCAAGTAACATTTATGTAGTTCTATGCACATGTAAACCGTGCTACTGACGGTTGCCTTCAAATGACTAATTTATTCTAGCGAGATGCATGTTATTAAAGGCTCTCCAGGCTATTGTCAGTAGAATCGTAAGTGGACTACATAGTTTTTACTTCGGACGTGGTTAGCTGTGGTATAGATGCATTTTGTAAGCTTTTCTGGGTTAGTTTTTTGGCACATTAAAGCGTTCTGTATCGAAATGCTATCGAAATGCCTGCACACAAATGTCAGGCAAATTTGTTATTGGACGAACGCGGCCTAACTACCTGTCGATAGAGGTGTAACCTTTCCCCTACACGCTACGACATAATTGTATGCATGGGTGGTTAGCTGCATTAATGGTTTGAACGACCAATGTATTTATAATCATATCTTTCTTGTGGAACTCTTGTTTAATCTTTTGCCAAACGAAAATGTTTTTTTTTAACAAATGCGAATTGGTTTTGGATTTGGCAAATATAGTAAGCGACAGAGCGAATTCTAGGGCCAGTACTACAAGACTAGATACGGTTAAAATGAAAGTCAGTGGTTTATAAGGCCCTATGTCGCTTCTATGATATCATGCAAAGATAAAGTAATACTAATATGACGACCCCATCATGCAAAAGAAGGTACACTCGATGTCATACTATTTTATTATTGCCGAATATAACACTCTAAATTGTACCAAACATATGCAGAAGTTATGTCGTATTGACCCCTGATATAGGTCTTATGTATGCCATCATGCTTTTCCCACGAACTGTATGGCATCTATTTCTACCCAATGATTTCCGCCGACGGTACAGTCAACGTTGATTCTGACCCGTGAAGTCCTGAAGTTCAACTGTAAAGAAAGAATATGCTATTCAATTTAATTCTCAACAACAGTTTTGCATGCATGGTTTACGCTACCAAATTAAGTTAATTAATTAAAGTGACATGCATGGCTCGTCTGAATCTCAAAATGATGTCTACGTAATTTGGACGGAGGTGCATGCTATATAGGTCGATAAATAGACAAAATACCGACATACATGTAGGTTTATAAATTTTGTACTCCAATTATTTATCTTAGTCGTGGAAATGTTTTTGCATATTTTTGCAATAAAGTTCTTTATTTTACCAGAATTTTCCACATTCTTTGGCGTGAAGTTGAACAAAGTCTTTCTGTGTCTTTTAAGGTCCACATAAAGGCCTATATTTAAAGGTACTCAATCCGATTCGATGGTCTCCATATCATTAGATTCCAGCAACAACAACATTTATTGACTTGCCGTTTCAGTTATCAGAAGCGATTAATTGCCAAATAATAAATTACTTTATTGAAATTCAACGAAGAATTATTTGGAGACAAGGGTGTTAATGGACAATATTAGATCGATGGGGGTAAATCGATGGGGCATATCCGAGTGATTGGCGATTGTAGTTCACGCGTTGATTGATATTGATTCGATTCAGCACGAGTTTCTCGATTGTTATAAAGTGTGCTTGAACGCAAATACGATTTTTAGCGCTCATTCTCCGTTCAGCTTCTAATGTGCACGGTTGGTCCACCCACCCAAATTTAGTAACGTAGGTAATTATTCGGTTATATTGGCATTTGAAAAAGTTGATCATCAATACATATGAGAATATAGACTGCAAAAGTTCGTTTCATTGTATGATACATGTTTATAGTATGACAGGTCTTGTGATTATTTAATGATAAAAATATATATGATGTGCACTGTGATGTGCAGTTTATGTGAAGCAAATCGTTAACTTTCTAGATTATAACTTCGTTTATATAATTCGTAGTTATTCTATAAACCATTTATGTTTGTTCGAGTGAAACGAGTTAAAACATAATGCTAACTATAGTAACTGTCACTGCCAATTATTCGAGGTGGTGAAAACAACACATTTCAAAACTAGAAATCTGAAACACTCTGGGCTTTGATGGATGGGTTCCTCGACTCAAATATAACATCTTTTACTACCCGAAGCCGAATAAATAATACATATGGGGAGTCAACACGGATTATGCATCTTTTAACTTAATTCAGATCAAATTTGAACCCCGAAACCGGACCATGTGACAATAGTAAGCAGGATTTCAGGCTTAAACCCGCCACTTGACTTTATGATGTATACATTATAATAATTAATCTATAGATTAATTATTATAGAGTATATTGTCGATACATTGTATTATTAAAATGTTTATATTTGCTGAGATCCTACTGTGTATATGCAGTTTAACAAGTGCATCATATCGCATATCCCCCCGCAAATGTGGATTTTGGCCGAGGTATATTAATTTTCCTAATGGCTATGTTTAAATGGGATTGACAAAACATGATGCATTTTGACATTGTTCCCCATATCATGCATGCTGTCTCGTGTGTGTATTAAATTGTAATCAAACATGAGCTAGATACAGAGTCAAATGTTGGTACGCTTCTATGTTTCACTCTAAGGGGCATATAATGGCTCACCAAAAGTAATGGACGAAATCCGTTCCACATGGATAGTCCCCATGATTCATACCAAAAACAATTAATATCCGGCCTACGATGACATAGAAAGCTCCAATATTGACCATTACTGATGAACAGATAGATGGGATATATTATTATATGATCAAATTGGCTTTTGAAAAAGTTGATCATCAATACATATGAGAATATAGACTGCAAAAGTTCGTTTCATTGTATGATACATGTTTATAGTATGACAGGTCTTGTGATTATTTAATGATAAAAATATATATGATGTGCACTGTGATGTGTAGTTTATGTGAAGCAAATCGTTAACATGACTTTCTAGATTATATGGCAAGGATAGATAGGTGTTTAATAATATGGCGAAATTGGTGGCAAGGAGAGATATATATGTAATATTATGATGAAATTGGTGGTAAGCATACGTGTAGGTTATGTCTAACACTATGGTGAAATTGGTGACAAGGATAGATATGTATGTAATAATATGGTGAAATTGGTGTTAATAATAGTTATTTATGTATGTAATATGGTGAAATTAAACAGATTTATTCATCCCCGTCAAACTTAGTTTGTGGTGGGCGGGGGGGGGGGGGGGGGGGGGGTCATGACGTATATATATGTGACTTACAATGGGATCGATGGGTATACTGAAGATACGGGACTGCGCTATATAGCTTACGATAGCCGTCTCGTACACAGTGGTCCATTCATTTTGTCCATTTCGGACTAACACTGATTTCACTCCACCGCTGTTAAATGTCTCATAAATTCGAATTTCCATCAAGAACATCGGTGTTGCCAGAGCAACCTAGGGAAACAAAAACATTGACAAATCAACAAAAATATGAAATGGTTGTTCCCGTTTGAATTAGTAAATGTTATAAATTCGTTTTATTCCAATTATGGAAATTACATTATTGCAATTATTTTCAATTTCCAAAACAAACCGATAAATTTATATTTTGCGCCCGCACAAGGACTTGGGAACATGCAGGATACAGTGGGGAAAGATTAAATGCAAACAACATGTTTATACCTGATGAACATGGCAACAATTATTCACATATATTATATCTCACGTGACATTCTCGCATTCTGATTGGCTTAACACTGCTATACTATTTTCCGAAAATACCCCAATAGGATTCCTATACATGCCAACTATATTCTTTTTTTTATTTATATTAACACTCATTTCGCACAATCCGATTGCCGCTTGAAGATACGGCCATCCGGAAACTACTTTGTACGAAATTTGTTGCAATACCGGTATATGATTAGATTTATTGGTGAATTGTAATGATCTTACAAATGTCCGATCATAGCTATCCAATGATTTAAGAGTTTGTCCGGTTAGTTGGCAAGCGACCAGTCCTAATTTTGTAATGCCAGTAGACGTTATTTATAAATTCCTTTCCGTTTTCTAAAAGTTCGCCAAAATGTCTTTGCGAATGACGTATTTATAGAAATAAATGCATGAATCATGAAGAGATGCTGTTAGATGTAACTAATATTCAATAGTTATATTCCCCTGCCATCGTCAAAACAATGCCGTAAATTGTAAAATCCGAGACCGATTTCCCAAATTCACGGTAAATAAAAATATGACAAAATCAGACACAGAAATTTTTAGAGAATTGACACAAATTTTCGATATAATATAATAATTAATTAATGTCTTGTCGTTGACAATGCTAAACTAGTTGTTCTCGAGGAGGAATGGTCCACTCGCCTGGACTCTTCCTCCTCACGGACCACTATTTTGGCATAGTCAACTCCAAGCCATTCATTATCTATATAATAAACTTCGAAACAGACAAAACTTATTGTGCAGATGCGTTAGTATTACTGAAATAAATGGGAAGCTGCTAATGAATTTCTGCCACCTTAGGATAATTACAAATTCAATGTTTCGGCGGCACGCGCCTATTATGATACCTACTATGATATATTCGTTAGCGGTTCTGAGCCTCTGAGCCCACGTTCCTTGAATGTCGCCATATCTCGGATATACGTCGTATGGCCCTATCACCTGGTTGGCACTCCATCTGCATACAAATTAAAGGACAGAGCGTTGTTAAAATAAATGTGATAAATCCCAGATTACAAATTCGAAATATTTTCTTGAGTTCTAGGGAAACACATTTTATCGCAGAGTCGCACACCAACTCATAAATCGCTGTAAACGAGGATTTTATGAAAAATCATATGTATCCGAATTTCTTGTAACCGTTGGTGAATTGTATCACGTGATCTGATTACACGCTTCCGTCGTGCTCTTATTTGGTCACTTTGTCCAACAAGGATTTAAACGAACATTGCTCATTCGAACTGCCAAATGTTGTCTACGTAACAAGTCGTAGTTTGGAAGGAGGTATAAGATGTTTATAAATACACGAACTATTGTTAAAGGGACTTCGTATTCTCTGAAAAATACTTGCCAAGGGCACGGTAATGTTTATGCTATTTTCCATTTGTATGCATAGAAGCGGAGCAAAAGCTCTTTGATTAAGAAACGCTCTTTTTTGTTTCATGTCGAATTTTTTTTTCGGGACCCGATATTTCTGAATAAATGATTTGAATTATAATTACTCTTTCCATGGCACAAAGAGTCTGCATACGAATATTTAGCATATGTTCAACCAATGTTGGTCCCTGGAACCGGCATAATTTTCATAAAGCGAGCTAAATACCTCGAATCAGTGTAAATAAATTATTTGGCTTGAAGACTGACATACATGTGCAACATAGTGTAATCTATATTCATCTGTATCTGAACTTCCCGATGTCAACGGCTACCATACCACTTTCTCAATCGCTCTCATGCATATAGCTATGAGTATTTTCGTATGCACTTCTCAAGTGAGTACTCACTAGCTATCTTTACACGAAAGCGGCACATAATATTTAAGCCTCAGCGTAACTTATATAATACTTTTATTTAATTTACTACGTTCCGCGAATATAGGTCGATAAATATACGAAATAATTCCATGCATCATATACTGACAATGTATGGTTCCATAAAATCAACTTCGTGAAGTGACACTAATTATTATTTTCTTCGGCATGCATTCGTTACCCCTTTAATTGTCCACGATGTGGTAACAATACAGAATGTGTGTGCAGAGAGCTAAATGTATACACGATGTATATTAAAGTATTAATTATATACGATGATGCCAGATAGATAATTTGATTTCGCCTTGGTCGACCGATATTGATAATTCTAGTAGAGACACACTCGAATATTCAAACATAAGTTCCATTTTGAAGACTACCTATAGATTGCAGGAATTATATTGACAGAACAGTATGCAAATTGCGATAGAATGATGGTATTCGATATATAGCATTGCTCTAATACTGAAGAAATGTACTTCGGGATACGTTGCACAGAGATGATACATGTTAAAATGTGACAAATTTAAAGAACCAGGAACCCGCATCTTGCCCATTGAATTCACAGAAAAAAAGCAAATGTTATAGTTATGAGCGAATTACTCACCTATATGACAAACCATTATTTCCGTACACATGTCAAATATTAACACGTTTATCATATCATATACAGTACGTGCAAGGTGGTGCGTTAGCATGCATCATATTACAAAATATGTAAACAATTGTGAATAAGGTTCAGACGCACGTTTTGCCAAAAGTTCCTGGTATTTCAAAATGGATTTTCTCAAAATCTGTCAAGAATTTCTTTGTGAAAATTTGTACCAGCAATTATTGTGACACATTATTTAAGAACTATCGACCCATTGGCTGTGGATACATAATCATACATCATCGATGGCATAATAGATGTGACGTATTATTGTGGTGGAGTTTGATGACAATTGGTCGTCATAATCACTATGCCATAGTTATCCATGTCGCCCGCTGCGTTTTCACACAATGAGTCTACCAAGCTCTACCAGCGTCGCGGTCGATCTCAATGAGTTATCAACCTGCTTGCGGTTGATTATCCTTTCTCAACACGCAGTGTTATTTTTTCATGCTCACACAAAAGTCAACTTGGTAACTTAATGAATAACCTCTTTCTTACTAAGAATAAATATATCGTGTCATTTCTCAACATATATAACTGAGTCAAATTTGAGGTTCAAACCTTGCGATCAGTTGTATGTTATTGATATCTCGAGTTCACGTGTACGGTCGAATTATGATACGTTATTGGCCCTTTTGGATCTAGGAACATTACTTATGGGAGAACTGGAAGGAACAAAACGGCATATAAATCGTACAAGTACTGGACAAAACCAATGAACTGCATTTCCTCCAGCAGTTCCGACACAGCTTCATCGGCCACATGTAAGAAGAATTATGCGTACAACTATATATACGTCGCAAAATAAAAAAAAATCCAATTGGGGACCTCTCTTAACACGCACGAAATTACTGTATATGCGGATAAACATCCATTTAGTTGGTTTAATTCCCAATAATAATTTGTTACAATATAATATATTGGTAATTCATGTTACCATGTTCCTTGTGTATGGGAGTGGATTCGGCTGTAAGCCTATACGGCTTATATATGCCGTCTCCACAAATGATCTTATCGGTGGACATAATATAAAATGGTGCGACAAAGCAAGCAATATTATGCTTGCATTACTCGAGTCGCGTCCCGTCGTGGAGTTGTCGGAGACAGGTAATGAATTGGTATATTCATGTACTAAATGTTTACATTTAGTTCATACCAATAAAACGGACTACGTAAATGTGAGTGAATGGGGGATCGCCCCGGTCAAACGCAATTCTGAACGATCGTGCAAATATACACATGTATATATCGTAGATAATAATACTTTATTCTTTGTTAACCCATTTCACCACTTTCTGTGGTATTTGAGCATATACATTAAACCACCGACCCCAATATCCATCACAATTACACTATACAGTAAGCCTTCACGACTGGAAGGACGGGCCGGCGTATAAATATGATACATGCGCAGTTCACAACAGGGAGGAGATAGGAGTTCTCAGCGCTCATTACCCTTAACAATATGAGCCACGCCCTTCACTTTCTGGGCAGTGCCTGTTTCACTCGCCCTCACCGGAAACACTGGGGAACCAAACGGGTCACCCACCCGCTGCGTTCCCACAGCGGTCGACGTGGTCGCGGGCCCAAACCCAGCGATCAGGGGGAGGTGCGAACGAGACGGGAACCATCGGACTCGACTGAGATGTGGACGGTCCTAAGTTCACCGGTGCGGCGAAGGGCATGGCACTTGTGCTAACAGGGCCACCCGACGCAACTCCTGCGTAACTCCAGGCCGACCCATCTCAGAAAGGGCATGGGAGCCAACCACATTCCAACCATGCATCGTAAGCGAAGGCCCCATTGTGAAATGTTGGTCCCATTTTAAGTTTTGCCGCGTCTCCAATTATTGTGAAACAATCCATTGGGAGTTTTGACACAGAAGTGGTGGGTTTGTCCGCACACCAACGGTAGTTTGGTGGATCGTGAGGATATAATTGCCTATTGTTAATAGCCTATCTGAATTAACCAGAGCATTGTCACCTTTGTTGTGGGCACCTTTAGCCAAAGAAAATAACACTCGTTTCCTATATTCCTGTAGCTCGGGGGGGGGGGGGAATTGGTCATACGCGAACACATCCTTAATTTTTCCGAATTCCCGTGTAGCTCGTTTAACCAATTCCTTGTGTTTGTACTCTGAGAAACGAGCAATTAGTTGTCTGCATCTTCCAGAATTTTTGGGCCCCAAACGGTGTACATTACCAAACTGGATACGTTCATCAATATCCAGAGTATCCGTTATGAATTCTCGAAGAACTTCCTGTTTTTTTCCCTCAGTCTGTCTCTAATATACCCGAAAAGATCAAGTTATATTTCATTCCACGAGACTCGAGATCGATCACTTGCTCAGACGTCTTAACCTGTTGTGTGGATAATCTAGTTAATTAGTCTGCAATTAATTCATATCGCAACGCGAAAAAAGCGAATACGTGTTAACGCACAAATGTAATCAAACCGGCGTCATAACAGCTGCCTGGAAAATCTCAACAGGAGTTGAAAGTGCGCCCAATTTAACAAAACGCGACAACCGCGTGTTCGGATTGAAGAGGCGTGCGTGGTTCATCGATTTTTATGAAGTGTCGAGTTTGACGACTTCAGTTATTGCCCGATGAACGTCGGAAACGTTCGTGTAACAGTATCGCGATTTGGACTGATTCTTACGGAAGCTAATTGTATGAATGCAGAGGGTGCGTGATAATATATCGATGTTACCATATATCAGAAGATCATTCGAGGATACTTAGTTATTCTTAATTTGCGAAATTTAATGATTATTTTAATTTAGAAAGGCAACTACCCATAAATATTATATATTGGAGAATTTTCATGTCATGCCTGTTGATCAATGAAAATTTGGACTGAGATGAGTTCTGGATCATGGGTTCATGACCAAGTTAAAGCTGACCACCATATATCCGGTTTTATTCCAGTTGATTGCTCCCTGCTTGAGTGAACAACTCAACATTTGTTTTCATTGGGCTGGAATATGTATGACTGCTTTATTCTACATTATAATATATGTTGGTATGATGCTATGTTATGCAAGTAAAATCTAATTAAACATGATACAAATGAAGCCTCCTCTCATGAGTCAAGACAATACGCTGTTTGGCGATTGGAGTTTTGTGTGACATTATTAATTATTCTTAGCAGTTCTTGGTGCGGTATACCGAAAGGGACAAAAAATAATTTCAACTTATCAAATTTATTAAAATCCATTGTTTTTGTTGTCTTTTAATAATTGCTCAGATTCTATATACAATGATGATAATTTGTTAAATTTTCGCCAGACAGACCCACTTAAATTCTTTCTTGAACATCTTGCAATTTTTGGCTGGATTTAGACATATATATGTATGGTACGCATTTTGACTCTTGTGCGTGTATATTATTTATATAAATATTTGCTTGTAGCCTATATACGTTTATTCGTCATGTTGACAACATAAATATGTACATATATACTTAATATATTTATTTCAATGACTTTGTTAAGGAAATGAGAAATAAATAAATTGACACTTGAATTGAAAATGGTCAATAAATTTCCCTCACTTCGTCGGAACGCCACAAAGGCTAGCGCTTCTTAAACATGTACGTATACTTACGTCCCGGTGTTATACTGAGTTGAGAACTGTGGAACAGTCGCCACCCATTGTCGAACTGAAATAAGAAAGACATTGCAAATGGAACCCAGTAGTCTATAAGTGCTGGTGGTTTTGGGAAGGGAGGAGACACGCGTCGTACATCAGGGGATTTTGTGCGAATATAATTTTCTTATAGGAAAATTATTCTAGTTTTCGAATAACTAACCAGGCAACAATTAGAATGAACAGAACCGTATTTCTACCGATACGTTGTTTTTCAGATTTCGTTCTGAGTTCATGTCATGGTAAACTGGTAGTCGCACCTTTGCGTCGAAGTTTGTGCCTCGACTGACGTAATTTTATGATGTTGCTTTTACCTGTGCCGTGAATTGGATTACAAATTATGTCAATTCGGTATCGCGCGTCAAAGCGCCTGTAACCTTTTTCTTAATGTATTTAATGACATGTTCCTAATTTAATTATCATTGGTATGCTTAAAAGACTCCACAGTTTAGACTTGCAATCGGTTCTCACGGCAACTATGCAAGAATGACTCACATTTAATGTCACAAAACTCGAAGGACAGTGAACGAAAGAGCCCATGCATCGTACCTTTATATAACATACTAGTTGAAAAACCCATATAAAAAGTACCATGTTAAGAGCATAGTAAAATGCTGGTTACCGTGGTAAATTATATATTACTATACGTAAACCAAGATGCTTTACTATGCTTCCACTATTATATACCATGGTAATCCATCATAATGTCAAGGTAAAGAGACATTTACCATGGTAACTTGAAAAATATACCACAATTTTACCGCGGTAAATTATCGTTTACCATGGTGAGACCATTGTTTACCATGGTAAAATGTTGGTTACTACAGTAAGTTATATATTACTACAGTATGTGAATCGAGGTACTTTACTATGATGTCTTATATAACTATTACATATGTTAAACGATCACAATACAATGGTATATGGACATTTACCGTGATAATGTTCCACATGCCATGTACTACCATGCATGTCATGGTAAAATTCAATTTACAATGGTAATAGTAGATTTAGTTTTATTTTCATTAGAGTCAAGCAAGGTATCCCAGACAAAGAAGCACAATCGTACTACCATGGAACTACAGCGGTGTGTGATATTTACCATGGTATTACAATGATACCATGGAACTATACTAGGCTATATACTATATACCGTGATACTACCATGGTACTGTCATGGTACTACCATGGTAGTGTGGTACTACTATGATTAATCATATGTCATGTCCGCGATTAATCTGTCTTTAAAATGATATTCGATTTACTGAGAAAAAGGTATGATACGATCGTTTATTATATAACTGTCAATATTTTCACTAAATACCACCATTGTTGGCGATGGTTTTCCGATTAATCAGATCATGCGTGTCTGCGTCAGAACGAGGCTCCTGAACTATTTTCAATTGAGACACTTCTTAAAATTGTTGTTGATTAAATTGTTGCGATTCGTTCATTAACTCATCACCTTTTTCGCACTACAATTTCAGAGAACAATTAAGTTCAATTGGTCATTTAATAAACATATTACTACAGTGAAGTGATCTGAGTCTCCACATCACGTCTCGTTGAGGTGAGATCACGGATCAGACTACCAGCCTGCGGCTGCTCGTCTGATCCGTGATCTCACCTTCTCAACTCGGCGTGATGTGGAGACTCATATCACTTCACTGTAGTGATAATCTCTATTTAATGTATTTTTGACGTACATTTTTTTCTGGTATTGCGACAAAACGAAATTCTGTAAATCAAGGGTTTACTTATAAATTTCGATGCTATGACAATCAACGGACCTTTGATATATTTGATATTTGATATATCATCTCAAAGGTTGCCCTCTATGTTCCTATACGCAAATCGTCAATTTGACCTAATCCGAAGACATACATACTAGCAAGATATATCATGCCCACGACATTGGGTGTAAAGTCTGTTATTTAAGAGTAACGCGACGGGACCGGCCCAAAAACACCACACCAAGCTGTTGTGGACCAATAAGACCTGGTCTACTATATAAGTATGTTGCAGTCGATACTACCATGATAATACCAATTATGTAATACCGGCTATCGTAGTAGCACAATAGTTGCATCGTATGTTGTACTATTGTATTCTACCATGCTAGTTATCAAATAACAGGCATATCGTGCTGCCAATATTGCGTGCAACCTTCTCTAATTTACCACAGTTGTAGTTATATTAATACGGTATAACATGGCTAACATAACATGCTATTACATTTAGATAATTGTTTATAAGGAAATTCTAAAACATCCCTTATAAAAAAAACTATCTTAGTACTACCATTATTATGGTAGAGTATGGTATTACCTCACCTCATTCACAATCACAGGATGCGTTGCCAGAGGCCACATAACATTAATACTAGGGAATGTGGAACTCAGCTATTCACAAAATTCATATCACCATCACCATCATCATCATCGTGGAACAAGTCTTGTGCATGACTTATAGTTCCGGTAACATGCAGTGAATAAGTTTTACATTTATAGTTAATAATATGTCCTTCCAGTACATCGTGCATATCTATCAAGTGTTGTCTTATCGCATACTTCCTCTAACTGGAATAATCCATATAATAAGCACCATGCATACCATTGTAATTTATCATGGAACGTTACCGTGCTACTAACACGAGCGATAACTATTTCACAATAGCACATTACGCGGATAAGGCGTTTCATGTCTTTTTTCAGAGAAGAAATTCATAGTTTGTTAGCTAATCAGTGCAAAACTATTGTATCCGGCGTCATACTACAAATCTTTCAGAATGGGACACGAATATTGTAATAGCTAAGTAGGCCGAGTCAAGAAGATTTTAACACCTTAGGTAATCACGCACCCATTATTGACCTCCAATATGTTGTCTCAAATTTTAAAGCTTCTAAATAAACCATGTTAAGTTGCACAGTAAATTTTACCGTGGTAAAAGCATGCTACATTTCACCATGGTAACAAAAATACCATGGTAAGTTTCACAGTAAATTTTACCATGCTGCCAAAATACCATGGTAAACTTGACAATGGTATTTTAGCATGGCAACAGCATGGTACTTTTTATATGGGACAGGCTCGCTTCGGGAGCATTCATTCAGCGTCAGTGGGGCCTGTGACCACCGCACAAGGGGGCCTGCTGCCCATGTGTACACTTCCCGCATATATATACGACAGGCAATTCATACTCTTCTACATGTATATATACATACTATCTATTATGATACTTCAACATACCCGCGTGCAAATATGTTCATAATTGAGCTATATAATTTGGATCCGGAATAAGCCCATAGTGGCCAAAATACCACAGTAAACTTACTATTGTGAAAGCATGCTACATTTTACCATGGTAAAAAATGCCATGGTAAGTTGCACAGTAAATTTTACAATGCGGCCAAAATACCATGGTAAACTTAAGATAACTTCTCATTCAAAATAGTGCAATGTTCCACAAGTAGTAACAATTGCCGTACCAGCTAATACGGAACAATGGGAATAAAATTATTAGCTATCGACATAGTTTGTGACAAGATATCTGTGTACGTCCGTTCGACTCGAAGTTATTACTCCCATCTGTTAATACACACTTTCAAGGAAGAGATAAACCATCTTATATGAAACCACAGTCATCCCTAAATTCACATGGTAAATTGTACAACATGCTATACGCAGACAATCACACATTCACACTCACATTTATAAGCCAATACAGTTATAAGCACATTCATACTCTCATTTATAAGCCAATACACTGCATGTTGAGTCCGATTCATGTTATAATATCTAGTTAGTTCTGTGCATGTACTTTTCATACATATACGTATAATTCATGTAATACTGTTTAAAATAAAAGTTTGTCTGACTTTTCGCTTACTGGGAATGGGGGGGAATTATAAATAATGGAGGTTATGGTCTATCCCCCATTTCCTAATGAATACATAAAGTGGCTCCTGCTTATATGATTATATTAATGTATTTGGGAATATATTTCTGCTATACAACACTATACACTTACATATATCACATAAGTCTCCTTCCCATCCAGTCTGACACCCGCAGCTGTAACCAGGGGAGTCGTTAGTACAAATCCTCCCGGAGGCACACTCGTGTGTTCCCGCTGTACACTCGTTGACATCTGAAGTGATAATGTTGTGAAGGAGAGGATACAGCATGCATAACAAGTGGTTACGAAATGTAATCTTACTGGGTACGAAATACAAACTGAACGGAGTCCCAATGATAACATACCAGGTTCATTGGCAAAACTAATTTGTAGTCGCCTCTTTAGAGGAAATCAAATCAGTTGTCGCCATGAAACAGGAGAATCTTGGGAAACGCAACGCGCTAGTTAAATTATGACCGGATACAGATATATATTTAAGTGCAGAATAAGCATGGCAAACATAATAGTGACAACGTCGCCTCACTGTGGCAAGAGGTTTGAACGGCACGATGTCGTCACTTATGCGAAATGGTTCTTGGACCGTCCAAAAGATTTACGACTATACTATTGGCTATTCTTAATTCTTATCAGTGGTAGTTCATTGTGCGAATGGTGTCCAGGAATGAAAAACAAATTATACGAATTCTGCACAACAGAGTATAATTTCTACTCTTTGATGGGCTAAAGTTGATCAAATCCTTTAAAGAGTAGAAATTGTGCACAGTAAACATCTACGCTCTGTGTGTTACTCTTTTATTGAGTTAAATGTTACTGTTTCGTGCACCGTGTACAAATGATCTACACAAATATGTAGCATTTGTTCTACACAATGTTGTAGAATTAATTCTCCACAACAAAAGTATACTTCATTACACCTTATATGTGGGTTCTGTATATAATCGTTAAAGGGTAAGTATATAGAGATTATAATTTAATCATAAGCCGTCAATCCACGCAATACTGTGAAACAATTGGCTGTCACTTTTACTTTACTTTAAACATATTTTAATGTATTTAGAAAAAATATACATAGGGATCAGGGCACAAGTTACAAAACTTACAAACTTGCCCCTCTCCTAATACAATCATGGAACATACATAAAAATACATAGCAGATATAGCAAACTGTTTATAAAGAAGAGTGCAGACTGCTGCGGATGTCGGGTTTCCATCTGTATTCCAATCTCGGTTATGAAGAAAACGCTAGAACTCTGCTAGTTGAAAGATGAATAGCGAAATTTACAATACATGGGTTTGTTCCAAACGCTCTGTTTTAGCTATAAAAGATTGAGTAATGCGGAAAAGAGTAGTGTTCTTTTTATTTGATATACCTTTTACCCCATATAAGAAATGATTTTCTTCTAATGATTGAAAGCCATTAATACTTAAATTTCGGTAAAACTCAATTCTCTGATCTACAAATAAAGGGCAAACATGAAAATAGTGATTGGCGTCTTCAATGTCTAAGTATAGTATATAATCCGACGGAAACGAATAATTCAAGCGAAACAATGCACCCGATGTCACCAAAGATCTATGTATGAACCTAATGTGGGTATCATATGCATAAGGGTACGTTCATTCGCTGGCAAGTTTGCACGGTATGTTTTTGCGGGCATTTCGTCATAGAAAACTACTGTTTGCACGGTATGGTTTGCAGGAATTTTGTCGTAGAACACGATATGGTGCCAGAATATGAACGGAAACGTGCACATAACATGCATATTTACCCAACGAAAGACATGAGCAGTAACATTTATGTAGGTCCACTTTCAACAGTGCTACTGGAATTTGCCTTAAAATACCTGCATTATTTATTCTTGCGAGATACTAGTAATTGCATGATATTTACAGGCAAATTCCGGTAGCATCGTTACTATATAGTGGAACTAAAGAGATATTACTTCGCACGTAGTTAGCTGTGGCACAGATGCACTGTATGTGCTCGTTTCCGTTCATATTATTGCACCATATCGTGTTCTACGACAAAATGCCTGCAAACCATACAGTGCAAACTTGCCAGTGTATGAACCTACCCTAAGACACCATTAATTCGGACGTCAGTGCAAATTATGCGTTACTTTTTCGCAGATGCGATTTGTGTATCCGATTACAAATAATGCTTGATTTGTCACCAGACGACTATACTACTGGAATTCCAACATATATCTGAACTACTGATCAGCGAATTTATTGGGCAATGGCCAGTTTGAATTTCTTTATGTTGGGGAGTTGCCAATAAAGGCGACCAATGGGGATTCTGGAATTATGGGCAATATATTTACCATTCTCGCAGTAATTGCCACTCCAGAACTGAGTGCAATTACACCTGTATCCTCCATCAATATTTACGCATGTTCCGTGACCACCGACACACCCGGCAGTTCCCGCGTCGCATCATTTAAAAAGTTTGAAACATTAAAGACCGGCGGTCCGATTTAACACCCTTAAATTACTATCAATTCGGCTTCGCGAGTAAACAAAATTGTAGCACCTTTCAAAGCTCGGCTCTAATATATCCGATTTAAAAAAAATATAATTGATCCAACTCCTATTTAATAAACCAATTTGAACACGAGGGCGGCTTTTGCTGCTACACAGTTGCTCTTGTATCTGGGTGGTGCTGGGGCACTCTAATTGGACTGTGGACTTTTAGTACAAGAAATATTTATTCCCATCAACAATAGTGCAACAAAAATTATAATAAAACGATTGAACATATTGGTGATTGATGGGCTATTGGAGTGTAATGAGACAACAATATTGTGAGTTCTCCCCCAGATCGCTCAGATGTTCCCAAACGACATAAGGTCGTTTAGTAGATTCAGGCGGGAATTGTTGATAATGTTATAATTACTAGATATAATGCAGTGCAGGGTGGAATTGGTAGATCTCATTTAAAACGAC